>CM070739.1:8753402-9953402 GCA_036346245.1 Bonia amplexicaulis
CTATATATTATGTGTGTGTGTGTATATATATACATACACATATACATATATATATACATATACATATACATATACATATATACAATATATACATATACATATACATATACATATACATATACATATACATATACATATACATATACATATACATATACATATACATATACATATACATATACATATACATATATACTAGTAGAGTGCCCGTGCATTACAACGGAATCCTAAAAGAGGGTGAGACATGGGTGTAGAGTGTACAGTAAATATAATTTTTCTTTCATATGCATGTCAAGCAAAACATACCTATGCAAACTAAACTCCCAAATGCAACATAAAATCTCGTAAAAAATTACTACATGTGTAAAATATCTAAAAAAGTTATTACATGTTATAAAATCCCAAAAGCAACATAAAGCCATCATGACAGTCAGGTCTTTGAAATGCCTCTACCATCACTTTAAAGTCGCTTGTCGAGCACCATTGATAGTCCCCACATTGATATTCCCCAGCTAACCAGCATGCATTGCATTCTAGCATTGAATATCCAAACTCATAACTAATATTTGAAAGATCCGGTTCTGGCATATATTAAAGCCATTTTTAGAACTTATGTTCCTCAATTCGGCATGGATAATAGATATCAATAATCATTCCAATTCTCAATACAAATATTGACAATTACGAATTGAAGAATGGCTTGTAGATCACTCAAGGAAGAGGAGACATACCTGTGGAAGAGCACCCCCTATCTTAACTGCAGGCTCTGAAACACAACACTTAGAACAAACCGTATAGCATTTAGCATGACTAAAATAAAAGGAAAGTCTCATATAAGCATCAAGGAGCATAATTAGAATTTAGAAAGATTGTCTGACCCTCTCATACTCAGCGGACGTTATTATGTTTGAGATAACATGTTGTCGCGGATGTACATTGCTTACTATATAATCGGGCCGAGAACCTAGCATGACATACACGTCCAATTCAACAAAGTGAGAAATGGAAGGACAATTTGAAGCCATGAAGCAAATAATAGATGGATAGCATGGTAGCTCTAATAGATGTATAGCAAACGATTTCAACCATGGAGCAAAGCAAATGACAGACACCAAAGGAAAACATGGTATGAGAGACAAGCAATTACCAATTTGATTCCCCTAAAAAACTACCAATTTGATGCAAAGAAAGAGAGACAAGAAGAATAATTCAGTGATACAACCTGGACCTGCATGCAATAACACACAAATTACCACATCAGCTCATACAATTCTCAGTTTTTTTATTTTTCACATTTCACGTAAATGAGCCCATAACAACCTCATAAGAAAAAGGACATCACATGTTGATAAAATGTGAAGTTAATTGTTGTCATCGCAAAGCTCTTTGATGCAAACATATTTTAATGCATAACGAAGCTTCATAAGCGCCAAAACAGTATTTAACAGAGAATTGCATTAAAAGAAACAGAGTATATAATGACTCATTGGACATCTAATCTCACAATATGTTCAGTTTCTAACAAATATATACACCTTTGTGATTTCATGAATCCAGAATAACTTCTAAAAGACAAACATATATATTAATGATTCGTCTACTTCAAGGAAACTTGTCGGTATGGCATAAACACCAAACATGTAGCTGAATATTACTCATAATACAAACATTTACTGGGAGCAGATCAATATTGCATGAAAAATACAACAATACTTGGAATCTTTTCAAAACTACTGGTAGTATGTTCGGCACCTCATTTACACTAAGTTGTTTTCTAGCTTTGACATAAGCAGAACACCTGCAGTAAAGATTTAAGAGGCTTTGATATCAACTACACAACAAAGCAAAAAATCAAGCAGACAACAGACAATCTAATGTCATCAAATTCACCAACTGAAGAAAAATGGAGGGGAACACATTAAGGATCAAATCACACACAAGATAAAATTGGCTTGTGGTAACAGACTGATTGAACGACATTTCATCAAACACGTTGGGGGCAAAAGGAACATCAATAATACCTCTGGTTCTGATATTGATCCGCATAGAGATGCTCCTCAAACGGCCAGAACTCCATCGGCAGCCGGCGAACGGCGGCTGGCGGGTGTGCGGGTAGTTTGGGAAGCGCTGTCGGTCGGAGGGGTCGAAGAGCAGGAAGGACTGGCGCCGCCGTGCGCCGTCATCGTTGGCCCGCAGTCAGCACTCGATGACCCGACACTCAACCGGAGCGGTTCTGCACCTCCCATAGCACGTGCAGCGGCGTCACGGCAGGAGGCCTGCTGCCGCAGTGCGCCTACGACGCATTGCTTTTGTTAGCAGCCGCCGCCCTCTTGTCGGTGGTCTGGTGCCTGGTGGTGGGCACGAGTGACGACGATCTCGTCCTTTAGTGGCAGGCGGTGCAGAAGCTACACGAATAACGTGGGAGGATTTGGTGGGGGAGGACAGAAACTGGCGCAGGCCACCGTGACCGCCTCTGCCCCGATGCCACTCCATCCCGACACTGATCTAGCTGCCCCGCTGGATCCTACCGCCGTCTCCCGCTCGGATCCAGCCATCGTCTCCTCGGTTCTGGTCGCTGCTGGTCTCGATGCGCCCAGATCTGGTCGCCGCTGACACCTTTCCGCCACCCATGGCGCCGCTGCCTCGTCGGATCCGGCGGCCTCGCGGATCCCGCCATCACCGTCGCCCGGCCCGGATCCGGGTGGGGTAGGAGGAGGGAGGGCGGCGGAGGCGGGGAGGAAGAGGCGATGGCGGCGTGGTGGGAGGAGGTGGGCGGCGGGGAGGAGGAGGCGGTTGCGGAGGAGGCGAGGGGAGCGGTTTCGGCGGATGAGGTGAGGGTGCAGCGATTTCTGCGGAGGAACGGAGGAAGCGTGGAAAATATGGGCCCACATGTCGGCGCAAGAAGACTGAGGGATTGGCCTATGGAGAACGGACCGACTACCACCAACTCAAATTTATTAAGTAGTAAAGATATATATATATATATGAAGCCTCTTTTCTACACCCGGGTGTAATTACAATTTTTCAGAAGTGATATGTACATTTTTTCAACATACTCCTTTTTATGCGCAGTATATAAGGGTATTTACAAAATACGCTAAATCTATGAACTCCTTTACAAGTTTTTCGTGTGATTCACATTGGAGTATCTTATAAGTAGTATACAAATGTACCTAAAATGATAAAGGAGTATTTCAAGTTTATTTAGGTGGTATATTAGAGGTGGGTGTAATTACACTCGGGTGTAAAGGTATTTTATATATATATATATATATATATATATATATATATATATATATATATATATATATATATATATATATATATATAGGAAAATACATTCTACACCGGTGTAGTTACACCCACCTCTAATATACCACCTAAACAAACATGAAATACTCCTTTATCACTTTAGGTACATTTGTATACTAATTATAAGATACCCAATGTGAACCCACGGAAAACTTGTAAAGAGTTCATAGTTTTAGCGTATTTTGTAAATACCTTATATACACGCATAAAAAGGAGTATGTCGAAAAAATGTACATACCACAAAATTGTTCATACTACCTAGATGGTCTTAAATATTTGTATACTACACGTATATACCCTCCGTTACGAGAGATACTCCCTACATTGCGAGATACGATATAGGGTGTAACTACACCCGGTGTAGAAAAGAGGCTTATATATATATATATATATATATATATATATATATATATATATATATATATATATATATATATATATATATATATATATATATGCTAGTGCAATGGTATATAATATATCAGGCAAATCCGTTAACAGTCATTAATTTGAAAAGGCATCGATTTGGAAAAGAAGCCATTGATTTAGTATGCTAAATCAATCATGGATGAAAAGTCTTAATCATAGAGCCTGGTCACTATAGTGCCTCTGTGTGTGTGTGCGCGCGCGCGTGCGCGTATGCATAAGTATATGCATGTATGTATGTAACTCTTTCCAACAATGGTGATGCAGAAAGGAAAATGCGTGCATGTATCATAACGCCAAAGAGCTAGTGACCACTAACCACTCCGGATGGAAATTAACTTGACATGGCATCTCTTTACTTTTCGTCTAGAATGACCCACGGTAATTTAGTTTCATTTGTTTTAGAGTTAAAATAATCGGGTTGGCCGACTTTAATTCAACTAGCTTAGTTTATCCTAATTTTGTGTTGGGCAACAAACCTTGTTAATCTAAATTACTGTTTGGCTAGATTAGACGGGTTAGCTAGATTAGCATTAGAAAAACAAAATTTAGTATGGTTTGTTGTGTTGGGTACCTTATTTTGCCAATTTGGTAGGTTAACTTAATCCTGCATTAGAAAGCTTAAAATGCTTTGACTGGTCCTCCTAACCCAATAGTGTTTTATGGGTTAAATCCCTAACCTACCTTTTAACCTCAAACCAAACACAACCTAAATTATTATAGGTACCGAAACGGAATTGATAAGTTTGCATCTAAGTCCATAGCTACACGCAGTTAGTGACAAAGTTGATGCTTTTGTTATGGGACAAATGGGAAGCGCTTATGATGAGATCTTGTTCCTATAGTTGCTCTAATGTCTGCTGTTCTTGTGTCTCTTCTTCCATCTCGGCATTTCCACTTGTATTCTTCCTCTTTCCGCCGAGAATAATGTATTTCCAAGTAAATTAGATATAAGAATAAGTCTACTTCACCTATTTGAACTATCGTGTTTATCTAAATTTCAACCTTTAACTATGGAACTAGATAACTTTACGTCCCTCAAGTCTTATCATGCTATATGAGTTCTTCAAGTACATTTTCTTCTCTCTTCCTTCCTCCTCTTCACTTTCCTCCCTCTCCATTCACCTCATTACCGCTTTCCATCTGGACTCCACCTCTAGGCCAATTGAGTCACCCCCGTCATGTTCAACCTCCTCCTCGTTGCCATAACCATGGCCATAATTAGCATCGGCATTGCATAGGGAGAGTTGGACGGGTCCGCGGCCTTGGCGGCGAGGAGGTGGCGGTGTAGCGATCGACAGTTGGGCTAGTGGTCAAGGCAAGAGAAGCTAGTGGGGATGTTGAGCGACCTGTAGGAGGTGGATCTACCACCTTGTATAGAGGCGGTGAATCTCATGGCAACTAAGGATGGAGGCGATAGTGGAGCTCGCAGCTAGCGGCAACACACTAGATATGGATGGAGGTGTTGGAGCCAGGGTTTCCGAAATCAGCCAAAAATCATTTGATTTTCCCAAAAATCGAAAATATTGGCCAACTCTAGTAAACTTTGGTTTTGGCCAAAAAAATCGTTTTGGTTCGAATTTAGATAGCCTTAAAGATGCAAAAACCTCCAACTCAAGTTGATTTTCTGCAAACTGTAGTTGCATTGCAGTTGAATTTAGATAGCCCAATGGAAACGCTCATGGTTTACGGGTGGTATGTCCTAGGATCGAATCCTAGCAGTTGCATTGCAGTTTTGTTACAACTTTTGCTCTGACATGCATGTCCCAGATCTAAAAGATGGAAAAGTAGTAGGAATCGAAACCATGACCATCTGTATGTGCGTGTGGGCCTTAGCCACTGGGCTAGCAACAACTTGGTGGTTAGCTACGACTGCATAGCTTATTTGTCCTTAATTATGGAATTTAAATTTCAAATTTTGTTTGATTTTTTGGCCCAAAAAAGTTCAAAAAAAAACCGATAATCGCGATTATCACCGTTATTGGCCACCTCCAGTAAAAATTCCAATCCAATATTGAAAACCCTGGTTAGAGCTTGCTGCGGCTAAGGACAACACCAATGTTGGAGCTCACAGCCAGTGGTAGAACACTAGATTTTGTTATTGTGGTACGGCGGCGATGCGCCAAACCTGCATGGACACTATCCAGGTTGACTAGTTCAACAGCGGGTTCCATAGTCCATGGGGAATGAGATAAGGGGAGAGAGTGGGAGAGAAGCGGATAGAGAAAGAAAGAGAATGGGGGAGAGTTCCATCTTCCATGCTAAAAGATCAAGCTCCGATTAAATTAGTTAAGAGCGAGATTGAATAATCAAGCTTAGCTTAAGTTGGTTTTTGTGTTAATGACAAATACCATAATGAGATTTTAATGATAATAACAAATACCATTATATTGTTTTGGTGATAATGGCAAATATGTTTGTTTAAGTTTATTTATGTTTGGTTTCATTTTGATGGAAAGGTGAAATAAAAAAGTATACATTTGAAATCACTCTCTCATATATTAATGCATTTCTTAGATCCAAAATATAGATTGAACTCTACTAATTGTTCAAAATGAATATATGCATATGTCTTCACTATATCACTTGTATGCACATATTTAGAGGGTTCTCTATATATTTTGGAGTTTCATGAGTATTGATCCATTATTCTTTTAATATGCATATTTAGGATCTTTACATTGAACTACATTCTTGAGTATATATAGCTTGTGTAGTTCATATATACTCATGTGTAATCGAGTTGTTATCTAACTTCTCTATTATGTGTTAATGGTTGAAAGATTAATGACAACCGGATAAGTAAGCTTTGTTTAAAGTTTATCTTAGATTATACAAATTGTTGTGTACAAGTTGTATACTCGCAAAACAAATTTTATATCTCATTATTTGTTGAGATTGTCATGAATTACCAAAAAGAGAAGATTGTTGAATCTAGTCCCTCCATTATGTATTAATGGTGAAATTTGGTAATTGATGACAATTGTTTTGTGGACTAACAGTTTCCATGAGTTGGATGAATATGTTAGGTTCCACAAATGAAGATGACTTGGGATGACTTCATGTGTTGAAGATCATCAAGTCAAGATGCAAGAAGAAAATAGCTTTATATGTTGAAGGCTATTGAGAAGATGATAGCTTCATGAGTTGAAGGCTATCAAGAAGATGAAGACTTCATGTGTTAAAGGCCGTCATGAAGAAGATGCGTCATGAGTTGATGCATGAAGATGATCATGTGTTGAACAAGCAAAGTCCATCATCTGAATTTATGGGTCAGTAATGATAAGAGGTCATCGCAGACGGCTTTTGAACCGTCTATGGTGTAAATATCACAGACGGTTTTAATTACAAACAGTCTGTGATAGTTGATAATCACATATGGTTTTTAACTAAAAACCGTCTATGATTATCATCTAGCACAGACGGTTTTTAGTTAAAACCGTCTGTGATTATCAACTAGCATAGACGGTTTTAGTTAAAAATCATCTATGCTATTCTCTTCTACCCCTAAATCTATTTCTATTTATTGACTAGCCTCAGGAAATGCTAACTATGCCCTCTGAAACAAGCAGATCAACATGTACATGTATACATCAAATTCACATCTCAATTCATTTCACAAACATAAAACATCCATTTCGCAAATCAATTAATTGTAATAAAATAAAATATCCATTAACAAATACACAATTACAATCAATGTCAATCTTATCGAAAACAAAAAATCATTGTACATTGTGGAACTCTCTATCTGATTTTATGACTACAGTCACCAAAAAGTACGCGTACTCTCCTCGAATTCATGCAAGGTCGGGCTGTTACAATGCAGTTGTAGGGATGGACGCAGCCTGTTGATAGGAATATCAATGTGCGTACATATATAACTTGATAAGTATGAAATAATTGTGGGAAGATTGACAAACCTTAGGATTGGTGATCTTTGAGGAATCGAGTAGTAGTTTCATATGGTGGATAATGTAGAATCCACACATGTTGCCCGACTGCTGCTGGTGGCACTACAAAAAATAAAATGTGTTTATTCAAGAGGCATTACTACCAAGTGTTGTATAGGATTAATTAATGTGTACTAGCAAATACCCAAAAATTTCGAACATGTTGCAAGAGCTTGGCCCCTTCCGTCGAGCCACGTGTCTCTACAACATACGTGGCAAACGACCTTTGTGATTCGAAAAAGTTAGCTTAGTCATTCGGAAAGAAAGAAAGAGTACAATATAGTTATGTATAGAGAAAATGTACTTACCTATAAAGTAATTGGCCGATAACTGTGTAGTCGGCTTTATTCTTACTTACGGAATCAAGGTATATTGCCTTGTTCCATTTTAGTATAATTACAATTAAAATCCAATGGAACCCTTGATTGTAGGGCATAGTACAAATTCCTTATCGCGGTGAGCCAGCAGTGTTGTTGTAATATACCTCTCAATAAAGGATGTATCCTCGTTGATGGTATCCATGGTGACCAAGCGTGGGTCTAGGAAACCAATTGGTGATTTGGATGATCTAGCTTTAGTCACCATGTGTCTATATATATACACAGAAAAGCAACAAATTATATATGACATATATCGGTATTACATGAACGGAGACTATGATTGTACATACTTACAGCGTCTAGTATCGAACGAGTGAGGCATCGAGAGCGTTAAGCGTGAAAAGATCAAATAAATCATCAAAGGTCACCGCGAAGAAACAATCATGAACTTCGTGCTGTAAATGACCCGGCCTGAATTTGACAATGATACCTGAGTGTCGTTCTCCCTGTGGCTTATTAGCCTGTTCCATATACCAAGTGTGTAACCTCTGGCAATTAAGTCCTAGGGTTATGAGGTGCTTTTCCGGGACGATCATCGGCTTGCCTAGCACGAATTTGCGGGCCAATGGCAGGTACGGGATATCATCATCGGTCTTCTTTGATTTGCCCCTGCTACCTCGGATGTAGATCGACTTCATGGTAGTCGACTGTAAAGGTAGCACCGGTGCAAGTTGCTTCACTGGGAATAGCACCCGTGGACATGGC
The DNA here is from genome assembly GCA_036346245.1 of Bonia amplexicaulis. NCBI lineage: Eukaryota > Viridiplantae > Streptophyta > Magnoliopsida > Poales > Poaceae > Bonia > Bonia amplexicaulis. The sequence goes on from CM070739.1 coordinate 8,762,179, forward strand.
ACCGGTGCAGATAGCGGTGGTAGAGATAGGCCTTGTGCAGATGGCACCAGTGCACGTAGCTCTGGTTTGGACTGCCCTTGTGGACCTGCCACCGGTGAAGAAGCCTCCAGGCAGATGTCGCTTTTGGGCCATTGGATGAATGTTCCAATGGCTTGCCCTAGAGTCATGACCTCATCGTTGGAGGGCTTCGGTAGCGGGATGACCTCGAAATTGGCATGCACACCATCCACATGAACTTTTCCGAAACCTAGTACTAAAGGTATACGGTGCACCATGGCCCCGTGAGCAGACGGATATGCCTAGCCCCAAGCAGCGCACAAGGGAATAGAGGCATATCTCACTTGTAGCTTACACTTCGTAGGCTCCAACATAACGATACAAAATTAGCTACTCTAATAGGCTTATCAACGGATGGAGCATTCCAGAGATAATAATTATTACCAGGATGTCATCCATAGGAAATCAGGCCTCGCTTTCCATCGTAGGATTGGACGCGCAACTACTCTGACGGTTGGGAGGGCTGGCTAGCACAGGAATGGTTGGGGGGGCTGGCTAGCACAGGAGCAGCGACGGTGGCCTACTGATTTTCTGTATATATTCGCATCTCATCTCTGATGTAATCAGTCAGCTCCTCTCTAAGAGATGCCTTGATCTCCTCTCGTTGTCGTGCCTCACGCTCGGCTTTGGTTCTCTTCCTACTCCGATACAATTCGGAGTCATATGAGAAACCATGTTTCCAATGAACATAAAGCCCAAGGCCTCTCGTACGACTCGGGTGCTCCTTGTTTCTTAGGGCGCGAATATATCTTTCTCTCTAGTTGCCTGGAATGATCTCCGGGAAGATTCTACACTCAACGCTTCCTGCAAGAGCCCGACATGTCATTTCACTTCCTATGAAGTTGCGGAGTAATTACAAGCTATGTAGTTCAATCGATATCTTACCAGGCGGTGGGACACTTCCTGGTCTACAGGGTTTTGGAAGGAGATGTCCCCTGATGACGTGGTAGATGACCTCGCTCTAATCCAATTTTGAGCGTGCTCATCGGGGATCGTGGCAAATGACGGGGCGGTGTCCCGCAGGATTTGTCAGACCCGGATTTTTCAATCCAGAATCTGCTGTGTCTTACCGCATTATTCCCTGGATCAGTAGATAATGCTCACAGATACATTGCTGAATCATTTCATACATCGTTGAATTCATGATAAACCATAATATCATTACATAATATAGTCGAAGTTAGGCCTTCAAAAGTGCGGAGTTTTACAATAGGGCCGGTCAGGCCAAATGTTTACATCACAAAAGTACAACAGCGGAAGTCGAACAAAGTAGGCCTATTAACCGCAGGCAAAGACTGAGGGCAAAAGTGGTCATACAAATACTACTAGAGTTCCAGCAATATTTGTATGCTACCACACCTTAGTCTAGTTACCTAAGGTTCTAAGCATGAAATATTCGTCCTAAGTCTCGGTGTTGTCTCCTCCATCCGCAGCAGGTGCTTCCTCGTAGGCATAATGATCTTGAGTTCCTGAATCTGGGTTTTTGGTAATGCGAGCGTGAGCACACTAACCACCGTGCTCAGCGAGTCAATATGCAGAATGCAGTAAGTAGTATGCAAGGCTTTTCCAAGGGAGGCTCAGGTTATTTTGTTTGCTGAAATGTGCTTTTAGAACTACAATACTTAAAAGTTCCCTAAGACCTAGCCTTTTGAACTTTTAAACATGATGTCCATAACATATACATTTAATTTCAACGAGTCAGAGGCCATCCACCGTTACAAGGTCTCTGCTCTTCATATCATGCCTTCAGCGTTATAGCTGCTTACTTTACCACTGGGACGACACCCAGGACAACTCAAATAAGGGTCCTTCTCTGCCCTCCACTTTTATCCCATCCCATCCATCAAAATTTTGAAATAGAACTATATCTATTCAGATCCCCATGTCCGCCCATGACCGTGGGCACGGCTATTCGAATAGTTTTGACTCTGCAGAGTTTGTACACGCATATACTAGAATCTGAAATTAACATGTATTGCAATATAAATATAAGCATGCAGTTTGTAATAACTGAAATCAAAGTAATTTACTGAAAAGGTAGGCTCAAAATGATCAAAGTATTGACTCACCTTGATTATAGGTGTCGGGGTTCTGTGTATTGGGGCCTACAGCTGCAGCTTCCTCTTCCTGAGCTTCGAATGCTAATTTTTACGTGCGCGAAAATTTGGATAAAAATCAGTACAACATTCAAAATAACATCACAAAATTCAAACAAGTTACAAAAATATTGGTTCTGGTTCCATTAGATAGCTCTTGAATTTAGATGAATTTAGAAATTGGTTTCACTTAATTTGGAGCTAAAATGAATAAGTTATGCCCATTTGAATACTTTCGGTTCAATTAAATCCGGAAAATAACAAAGTCTGACATGTGGGACCCACTGTCAGTGACCGCGCTCGCGCGGGCGCTGACACGTGGGGCCCGGCGGCAAGAGCTTCACGCCGCCCCTCACGCCTCGACAGCGGGTCCGTGTCGGTCACGTCTTGTCTGTGCGATCGCCGACGGTGGGGCCCACTGTCGGCAGATTTTAAAAAAGGCTCAACCTCGGTGACTGCGTGGCGGGGCTCGAACGCCGAGGGAGCCGGGGAAGGGTGGCGCTGCTAGCAGGCGGGCTCATGACGCATCTCAACCCTTAAGAGGTAATATTACCTCTTAAGGGGTCTGTGCGGGAGGCCGGCGGGCGGTCCGAGTCCGGGAGGGTGGTAGCGTCGCCGGCGAGGGAGGACCGGGGAGGTAGCGGGGTGGGCCAAAACGGGTTGATGGAGCTGCGGCGAAGCTGACGGAGGTGCCGGTGAGGGTCGGAGCTCGCCGGAGGTAGGTCGGCGTCGTGCGGTGGCGGGGCGCTCGGGGAGGCGCTCGGTGCCGGCGAGGCACGGGCGACGAGAGGCTCGGGTGAGGCCGGGAGAAGGTCGGCGATGCTCGGAGATGGAGTGGGAGCAAGGAATTGCGGAGGGCCGACGGTCGGAGTTGGGGAGAAAGGGATCGCCGGCGTTCGGGTGGCTTTGGAGACAATTAAAGGCGGTGGAAGGATGAGGGAAGCACGGGGAATACTTTAGAAGGGGCCATGGGCTTTATAGCCGACCGTCGTGCGGTCCTGGCCATGGCGAATCTGACGCAGGCGGTGGGGTGCAGCGGCATGCGGCGGGCTGGGTGCGCGGGGTTCAAGGGAGGCGCAGACGTCCCGCAGGCCGCTACCCCTTCAGCGGGTTCATCGCGACGTGGGCGTCGTCTGGCCGAGGCGGAGGAAGGGGGTCCCGGCGAGAAGAAAGGAGAGGGGTCCGGCGGGGGCCCACCGGTCGAGGGAGGAAGCGAGAGGCGAGGGGGCGGGGAAAGGGGGTGGGTGGGCGGTCGGCTGGCCGGCTCCCGTTTTCTTTTATTTTCTTTCTTTTCTTTTTATTTGTTTAGGGTATAACTATTTTGTGTAAAATATAGATATTTTTAAAATTTTATTCCAAGCATTTATGTAATATTTATTTCTAAGTTTAAATCTAATTTTGCACTAAACAAAATATTTATTTCAACTTGTGCATTTTTATGGATCATCTTTTCAGATTCGTATTTAAAATTTGAATCTTCTATCATTTAAACAGGTGCCTTTCCTTCTTAATATCTTACTTTTTGGAACCTTATCCAAATTTTTCCAGAAATATTTTAAAAGCCCAACTCAAAACGATGTGTCGTAAGATAATTCATAAATTTTTATTTCACAGTCCCTTTTGACTTTTACAGGCTGTTGCAGGATTGCCTGTTCATCCTCCGTCCTCCACTGCAGGATTTTACCCGCATACCCAGCTGTGCCAAGTCTGTGGGGGTGTGTGTTTTTTGCTTAGAGGGCCTTGTGCGGCACACTTGCACTTCTAAAATCTTCGGTCGTCTTCATCGCCTTAAACTCTTCCCATTGTTATTCTAGGAATGGGTACTTATGAAAGGGTGTTAGATCCTTCTCCACATACTGCTTGACAAGCACACTCTTGAAGTTCTTCCATACTTTGCACGCCGCTAGCAAGGCATGTCGTTGCACGGAGTTGTAGTGTTCTTCTGGGATCTCGAACGATGCAAAAATTTCTGTCAGTAGCTTACGTTTTCGAGTCTCAGTCACGGTCTTTCACAAATTGAAAGTGATCTCAATTCGTTCTCGTGCAACTATTCTGATCATTCTTTGAAATGCGCATGCTACTCGGCGAGGAAGGAGAGGGGTCCTAGATCCATCGACCTCTATAATGGTAAATCGGCTCTCAGGCTTTTTCGATAGTCCTCTTCCTTGTCATTTTGATTTTGGAGCGGACACATCCAGTGATGATGTTGAAGAATGTGCGGATGACATGTTGGCTTCTCATATATGAAAAGTTAATGTAATGTATATATATATATATATATATATATATATATATATATATATATATATATATATATATATCAATATATATATATATATCAATATGAACATGACATGGAATTACATGAAAGTATATATATTCATAATTATATGTATCCATGAAACAACTATATATTCATAACAGTAAGATTTAACAGCAACATATACACAAACAACAACAACAACAAGTAAGATTTAACATATATTCATAAGTGTATATATTCATGAAACAACTATATATTCATAAAAGTAAGATTTAAATGTTACATATAACATTACCGATAGCTACATTCCTATATGTCGCTCAAATACAACTTACATATCAATCACAATTCATAAAGAGTACAGCATGTGAATCACAATTCCTATATGCTATAAGTTACAAGTTACATATCAATAATATTCCTATATAAATCACAATTATGCATAAACATTCCTATATGTTGTAAGTTACAAGTTACATATCAATAACATTACAATTCAATAACATTCAAGTTACAAGTCACAATTTATAAATCACATATCAATAACATTCATATATGCTGTAAATTACAAGTTACATATCAATAGTTGCAGCGGCCAAATACAAACATTGTATTAGTTACATATCAATAACATTATATTAGTTGAGTCACCCAAATACAAGTTGCAGCGACCATTGCCCATTGAACCCCAAAATAGGACATGATATCAACAAAAACCCTAGCACTCGGCATTGTAAATCTACTGACGGCATGGAACACTAAGCACTTGGAATCATGTCACATCAATCCAGTCAGATGCATCACCTTGCGAGGTGGGTGTAGAAGAGCTGCTTGGAGAAAGCATGTGTAGAAGAGCTGCACGACGGGCTCGGGGAAGGCGGCGGCGACGGGCTCAGGAAGTAGGCGGCGGCGACGGGCTTAGGGAAGGCGGCCGGTGATGGGCTCGGGGGATGGAGGCGGCGATGGGCTCGGGAAGTAGGCTGCGGCGACGGGCTCGGGAAGTAGGCGGCGACGACGGGCTCGAGGAAGTAGGCGGCGGCGGCGGGCTCGGGGATGGCGGCCGGCGAGGGGCTCAGGGAAGGCGGCCGACGACGGGCTCGGGGGACGGAGGCGGTGATGGGCTCGATCGGGAGAGTGGCGACGTTATGTCTCTGTGCTCTGGTTGGTATAGCAATAACTACAGTGTATACGCAAAACCCTAGCTTGAGGGTATATATAGAAAGACTTATCACAGACGGTTCTCAACTAGAACCGTCTGTGATATCATTATTATCACAGACGGTTCTAGTGTGATAATAATGATATCACATATAGTTCTAGTTTTGAACCGTCTGTGATAATATCACAGATGGTTCTCAACTAGAACCATCTGTAATAAGCCCTTTCATTCTCACGCACTGGAGTTATTACCTACACCAACCAGCAGGCACTGTAATAAGACCTCACAAAGTGTATAACTTTACAACAACCCAATGAACATAGAGATACATATATATGACTCATTCTCAAAATTCACCTATATATCACACATTTTTATATATACATAAATGCAAATTCACAAATACATCACACACATGCATCGTTATATACATAAATGCAAATTCACAAATACATCACACACGTGAATTGTTATATATATAAATGCAAATTCACATATACATCACATACATGCTTTGTGATAATTAGCTTATCACAGACGGTTTTTAATAAAAACCGTCTGTAATAATTCACAGAATATCACAGACAGTTTTTAATATTCCAGCATCACAAACGGTTCATCAGTAAGAACCGTCAGTGATACTTGTTTTTTCTGACACCAACAACACAGACGGTCTTCAAATTAAAACCGTCTGTGATAGTGTACATCACAGACGATTTTGTCAAACCGTCTGTGATTTAGCATCTGCTAATAGTATTTCTGTAGTAGTGTTATTATCTCAGACAGCCTACGGTTGAAAGCTATGACCATGGTGAGTCATGTTATATTATGTTCCTAGCGGCGAGTCGGCGTAAAATGCTCTAATTTGTATCGAGGACATAAAAGGTCAAATAATATAACACTTTTTTTGAAGGAAAAACACCACTTACGTTTCAAACTTGGTGAATAACGAGTATGATTATGTCGCCTCTGACGTGTGTGCTGTCCTCATCGTGGTGAGCTCACAGCAAGTTACCTCATTTCCAGTGTAGAATGTAGAGATCTTGTGGTCATCCTATGCTCATGCATTTTCCAAGGAAAGGAACGTCAACGTTTGACTTGTTTTCCGGCTGGGAATGTCTTAAGTCATCATTCTTTAACAATTTTGCAAAGAAAATAATGAATCTAACGTATATGTTACTCGTGCCCTTGCTTATCTCGACGTTCACCCATCGCAAGCAGACTTGGAAGTCTACTGAAACACCCGAGAAAATTTCAAATTATTTCTATGAATTTTTTTCTTTTTCCAGTTTTTTTCGTGATTTTTGGGTGAATTTTTGAAAACTTTCCCAATTTAGAAACTCCCGTTTCTTTTCAGCTTTCCTTTCTCGGCTTTACGCCTTCTCTTTGCGCTGGCGTACTTCTTTCCTCTCCACCTCTCCTCCCCGCTGGCGCCTTCCCTCAATTTCGCCTCCTTCCTTCGCTTGCGTCCGCGCCCGGGGGCAGCCGCGCCCACGGTTTCGCCCACCGCCGCCGGTCATTCCGCACGGTCTCGGCCAGTCCAAAACCAGCGACGCCTTCCCGAGCCACGTGTCGCCACAGCCTCCTCTCGGCCCGCTTTGTCGGTCTCGTTTCCTCCTCACGTGCGACGCGCTTGCCCGGCTCCGCCACCTCGCCCTCGCCGCGCTGCCATCGCTGGCTGCCTGCATGCGCGCAACGATGCCCGTGATTGCATCGCCTCTCACCTCGTGGCCCCACCCATCAGTCCTCACCCGTCTCTCCTCCCCGTGCTTCGCGCCACCGCCCGTACCGCCGCTCACCTACTCCCGCCTAGCTGTCGCTCGCCCTGGCTCCCCTCCGCGCCACGTTGCAAAGACGTGGCAGCCCTATCACTCGGCAACCCACTCCTGTCACTTTGGCTATCCATCCGTGCCGCGCCCTATCCCTCCTTTTCCTCTTTTCTTCCTCTCCGCCCGAGCCCCTCTGCATCCTCTCGGCTCTCTCACTCTCCCGGGCTCCCGAGCTTCCCCCTCCCCTCCACCAGCCTCCCATGAAGCTCAATCACCCCCGAGAGCCGCCAGTTGAAGCTCGGCCACTCCGCAGCGCCGTCGCCATCCTCCCCTAATCCGGCGACCCCGTGAGCCATTCTTCTTCCCCTCTCCCTCATTCTCCGATTCCTTTCTCCCTGAGCATCGGCAAGAATACTATTGGCATTTTCTGAAGAATAAGGTCATGGATGGCATATTTCAAATAGTTTTTGGACTCTAGTAGTATGTCATCAATTTAATTTTTTTCATAGAAATTTTAAGAATGAATTTATATTTTGTCATTGGCATAATATCAAACTTCCCATAAAATAAAAGTACTTTCCAAAAAATCATTGCAATGCCAAATGAAACTCAAGTATGAAATTCAACTATTCAATTATACATAGCCTGAAACCAAAGCAACTAGGTAATTTTTCAAGGGGTTTGCTGATATTCGTTTGTAAAGCTCAGTTTTATTCATAGGAAAGCTCAGTTTTATTCAAAGGAAATTCAAATTTACACATTGACGAAACATCCAAATAGAAACGACTAAAAATGATTGATAACTTCATTGTTAGGTACAATTAAACCCCACTAAGCAAATTCTTCTTCTCGTGCCTTTGGCAGAACGATTTGATCCTTTCAAGACCATCCAGAAGAGAATATGAATCAATAGCAAAAGTAATGCGGACCCAGTTATCCATTCCTAGAACACTCCCTATAGTTGAGCAACATAAGTTAGACCAGTATAAGGAGATGCAATCATATCAATCATAAAAAAGAAACTTAACTAGGTTTTATTCATTTTAGAAATAGTATAATAAATCTCAAGATTAAAATACTAGAGGGTTAAGTCTACTGTTATAAACTAAATCTCCCAAGCTACCACAATAATATGAATGTTCCTTTCAGCTTCTAAAAGCTGCTTTTCGGCTTTTCTGCAGTAACTAACTTTTAAACGAAATATTTTTTCAAGATATGGTCTACTAGTTAATTGTAGTACATACTTTACTAACTTCATTTATATTGGCAAAAACCGCACGTGAGTTTCTGTTATTCTGTAATCTTTCGTACAAAACCTACCAAAAATTAGCGTTTTCAATAAATTATTAACAAAACCATATTACTAAATATATAAATTGCATTAACCTAAATATCATTGCATGAGGACGACTATGTTACATTTTCTTATACAATAAAAAATGCAATGTTTTGTGTTTCACAATGAATAACCACACTAATATATCTGTACCTTTTCTTCAATAAGTTATCAACATCCATGTTACTAACGAGCAAATTATGCTCACCTAAATATAATTGCACCACTATATTGCATTTTGATATATGATTAAAAATGCTATGTTTTGCAGTTAACAATGAACATCTTATTTCATATCATTTCTAAACACAATCAATTACACCTTAGAACCATAACTACAATAATATCAAAGATAAACTCTATTTATAATAGTAGTAATTTGAAATGCAAGCTTATATGCCTTATTGGTCTTCACTTAAAAGCACGAAAAACACAAGCATGTAATAATGAAAAAGATATTCTCTATTGGTCTTCACTTAAAAACACGAACATGACACTATTCTAACAAATAGTCATACAATTGGTTATCAAGATGAAATCACCACTTTTATGTCTAGTCATACTGTTAGCAAATAATTACAATTGAACAGATAGTTCAAATATATTATATAACATATTTTTAAATTTTCACTCCTAAAAAATCCTATTATTAATCAAATAAATTCTAATTTTCACTAGGACCAAGAAACAATTATTCCATATGTAGTCTTTTTTAACGTAGCAGATATGTTCCTACCTGGGCATAAAATCACCGATTCTTCTTTGGCAAGCTTGCAGCAAAAATCAATATCATCATGGATCCCCTCCAAAAGATATAAGTTCAATTTCACCTGTTTACAGTATTCCAATATAAGATGATTGAAAACGAAGCTTCTAGAAAATCTCTAGGTTTCTTTTAAAGTAGTTTGTGCATAACAATTACATGGTAATAATTACAATGTTAACAGGAAAAGATGTTACAATAATTTTCAACTTACAACATCATTCTTAGGAAAGATCATTATAAAAAAAGTAAAATACTAAATTTTAACAATTTCAATGCACAATGATCCAAACACTACTACAAAAAGGCTTATATCAAACGTCTCATCACAGACGGTTGATCAAAACTATCAGTCTTAAATGCAATCACAGGCGGTTTAGGTTTAAAGACCGTTTGTGTTGCTGCCAGAGCTAAAAACCGTCTATGAAGATATAATATCAGAGACGATTTATGGTAAGAACCGTCTATGATAATTCGCTATATCACAGACAGTTCTTGGTAAGAATCGTCTGTGATACTTCACAGACTGTTTGTATTATAAACTGTCTGTGATAATGAAGTTATCACAGATGGTTTGTATTAAAAATCGTCTCTGATATGTTTCCCACCTCGCAATCCCCTAAAATTTTATAATCTTCGGCTTGAGTCCGAATAGGATTCCATTCTAAGACACCTTTAGTAAAACGGGCATAACTTTTGCATACGGTCTCTGTTTTCGACGTTCTTATGCTCGTTGGAAAGCTAACAACGTGTATAATCCAAAAACATTGTCCAGCTCATTCTAGTCGCCCTCTAAGACCCCCTAAAATAGTCCATCTTTAGCCATAAATTTGTGTTGCAAGTTTTTGGTTTCTGTTTTTGCCAAAATTTTCGATCTCTTGTTTGGAATTTGGGGTTTGCCTCAACTGCACAGTTGTAGATCTCGCCGAAATCTTTCAAACAAGCATATATAAACCATATAGAACTTTGGTATTTCATCTTTTGATACTAGCAGTTTACATTACACCGGTATATACATATATTGTCTTCGGCATCACAGACGGTTTGTGGTTCAAACCATCTGTGGTAATTATGTATCACAGACGGTTTATAATTCAAACCGTATATGATAATTATGTATCACAGACGGTTTGTGATTCAAACCATCTATGATAATTATGCACCCCTGATCGCTAGGCCATCGATCCTCCCCAACCCAATCCTAGCCAATAGAAACTCTCCAACCCCTACCCCATGGATTGTAACTTCGCCTCTTCGTCCCCGTGTCCATTCTGCCAAAAATGTTCCCACTCCCACCTCTCCCTCCCCTATATATACTCACCTAAATTCATCCTCTACTGCGCTCAAAATTTCTTCAGCCTCCTCATCATCCTCGTCCATGGCACACAAGTCATCTATGGGCAGCAAGGCACTGCGGATGCAGCTAGCTTCCAAGACAGCCCTCAAGTTGGCACCGACAACGGTAGGCGTGAAGGACATCCAGCTCACGCGCAGCATCAGAGGCAAGAGGGCCTAGGCATCGCGCGCTGCATCCAGTTTCTACTGTCTGCTAGGATTTCTGCTTCTTATATATTCTTGCCATGTTAAATAGTTAGGTTTGAAGGATTAGGATATGTGTTCTTGCCATGTTCTTGCTGTGTTAGATGAATATTCTGCTCTTTATCTTGTTATGCCATAATGGTAGATTCTAATCTTAATAGAAATGGAATGTGTTGTGTTTGCTGCTATAGTTGCTTGTTTTCAAAGGGTATAGCTAATATTTCTTGAGGCTAGCCAAAAAGCAGAAAAAATTTAGGTATAGAATGAACTATCCAGACGGTTTTGTGGTATAAACTGTCTATGAAGGCCTATCACAGACGGCTCGAACCAAAAACCGTCTGTGATACTCGCACATCACAGATGGTTTTATTTACCAACTATCTGTGATGGAAAAGTATCACAAACAGTTCGATATATCAACCGCCTGTGATACTCGCCAACCACAGACAGTTGGTAGTTAGAACCGTCTGTGATGTGCGAGTATCACAGACGGTTTTTAGTTTGAGCCATATGTCATAGTGTTCTTTACAGACGGCTCTAGTTATAAATTATTTGTGTTGTATTTATCACAGATGGCTTACAAACCGTCTGTGATAGCCTTCGATTATCACTACCTATAAATTCAGACGGTTTAGAAAACCATCTGTGATGACAGTTTCGAACCGTCTGTGATGACCCTTTTTGTAATAGTGTAAATTTATTTTAGAGTACTAAATTTATGCTAATTAACCTCTAAGAATAACATTTTTTAAAAAGAACTTACCATCACAAACATGGATCCTTCTGGCTTGTGAGGACAAGTGATGCATTTGATCTCCTTTATTTCTCTATAACATATCTCAGATGTTTCCATTAGCAAATCAATGATCCTCTTAAAAAAATCTTCTTTTGTATTCTCAAGAATTTGTGGAAGAGCTCCCTAATCAATTCAATAGTAAAACATGCACAATTTAGTTCTTTGAGATAACATGCATAACAGATTATAAACAACAAAGATATTGAAATATCAAGCAATCAAATAAGCCAAGAAGAGTGCCTAAAAAACGCTAGTCCCAAATTCCTCATTTCTTGTATTAATAAAATATGGTATACTTACTCTAAAAGAACATTACATACTTTTGATGGTAATACAACAACCATGTAGTCCAAAGTGAACTCACAATACAACTTGTGTCTTCTCAATCATAGTAATTTTAACTATATCCCAAAATTTTGCTCAAAATTATTTTTTAATGTGTACCTATTTTATTGAAACCAAAGGAAACGAAGATGAATGATTAAAAGGAAAAAAATCAGTTATCTTGATTTACTCGTTTTGATTTTTGATTATTTTTTTCACCTTTTGTACCCATTGACTTTCAATAATACTATTTATTTGAGAAGTATTTAAGATGTGGGGTTACGAAATAGCTCCCAAAGCAAAATAGGATGAGAAGAACTAAATGCCAAACACTAACCTGAATGAAAGTTGCGGGATCAGTTGAAACATTAAGGAAGTTTGTAATTGACGTAGCAATCTACAAACAACCAATATAGTTTTAGCAAAACATTAATTCACAAGAAAGCATACGAAAAGAGAATTAAAGATTTACCTTAGTTTCTTGTAAAATCTTCTTGGGGTCGCATGTTGCTATCCAACCAAGTCGCCATCCAGGCACTATCCATCTCTTTGATAGAGATCCTAGGGTCAGGATAGGGACAATGTGCCCAAAGGAACCCATTGGGACAAATGGAGAACTCCCAAAAACCAAATTGCCATATACTTCATCTGCAATTACTAATATTCCAAGCTTCCTTGCTACCTCTGCGACCTGAATAACATTTATAGATATATGTATGCTCAATATAAGTTGCTCGTGATAAAAAATAGTCAAAATAATGGACATTTAAATTGAAACAAAGTAAAGGAACTCAACCTTGGCTAAATGCTCGTAGGTGTATACATTCCCACATGGATTGTTGGGATTTATGATGACCATTGCGGTAGTGTTCTTGTCAGCAGTATATTCCACGGAGTCAAGATCAATCTCCCAGCCCTTTTCGGGAATAAGATCAAAATGGCGAACCTCCAAGTTGTTGAATGCGGCGCGCGCCTCGTAATTCGGATAACCGGGTCTAGGAAGCAGTATGTTGGTGCCCGGTTGGGCTAGAACCGAGATTATGACCTCAATGGCTTGAGTGCCTCCGGCAGTGAGGAAGATATCGTCGGTTGATAGCTTGTAAGGGAGATCACGGGACAAGTGCTCCGCCACAGCACTGTTCTTAAGAAAGGAGAGCGAGGTTAATATATGCCAGTACTGTAATCTCAATATACTCCTAAAATAATTAAATTTACTTCAACAAGCACAAGGTTAGTACTCGTAGGTACAAATCATGCATGGAGTGATCAACAAGCATAAAAGCATCAAGAAGAATATAATATACTCCTGTTCTGGGATGTACTTATAAAATGCTGATTTAATTTAGTACTACAGAAGAGATTAGAAGTACCACTACCACAACTACAAAAAAGACTAAACTAGACACTTACATCATAGACGGTTCCTAAAAACCGTCTGTGATACTCACGGTTCATACGAATAACCGTCTGTGGAATTTTCACAGACGGTTTTTAATATGAACCGTCTATGATAACTTCATTATCACAGACGGTTTTTAATACAAATCGTCTGTAAAATATCACATATGGTTCTAGATAAGAACCGTCTGTGATAATGGCAGACATCACAGACGATTTTTATCAAGAACCGTCTGTGATACTTCACAGACGGTTTGTATTAAAAATCGTCTATGATAATGAAGTTAACACAGATGGTTCATATTGAAAACCGTTTGTGATATATTTCTTGCTTTGCAATCCTCAAAAATTTCATAATTTCCCGCTTGAGTCCGAGTAGGATTCAGTTTTGAGACACTTTCAGTAAAACGGGCATAACTTTTGCATACGGTGTCCGTTTTGACGTTTTGGTACTCGTTGGAAAGCTAATGACGAGTCCTATCCAAAAAAACTGACTAGCTTGCACTTGTCACCCTCTAAAACCCTCAAAATCAGCCATCTTTAGCCTCAAATTTGTGTTTTAAGTTTTTGGTTTATGTTTTTGCCAAAATTTTGATCTTCCCTTCGGAATTTGGGTTTTGCCTCAACTGAAAAGTTGTAGATCTCGTCGAAACCTTTCAATTGAGTATATGTAAGCCATATAAAATTTTGCTATTTTATCTTTTGAGACTAGCTATTTATATTGTATCGGTATATTGTCTTTGTGGTATCTCCTGTTATCATAGACGATTTTTGTTATGAACCATCTGTGATGTCTATCACAGACGGTTTGTAATCCGAACCGTCTGTGATGTCCCGCTATGTCATCGATCCGTAGCATATCCCCTAGGATCCCGATCTCACCCGTCCATTCTTTTCGCATCGAATGGCAGGCACCATTCTCCTCCCCACTGTTCTCCTTATTAACCCCCTCTCCCTACACCCCGAATCAATACCACCAGTACTACAACTCATTTGTGCGCGGCAAGGGTAGGATGGGGTTTGACAAGGGCGACTGGCAAGGAAGAAGGCAATGACAAGGGCGACTGGCAAGGAAGAAGGCAATGGCAATGGCAAGGAAGATGGAAAGGAAGAAGGCAATGTAGTTTTTTCGCACCACTTATTTTATATTGTAGTTTAATGTAGTGTAAGTATTTTTCTGAATTTGTAGCCGTGAAGTTTATCTTTGTAAAATTGCAAGTGTCCTCTTATGTATACAATGCTATGGGTAACCTACTCGATGTTTTATGTTTGTGAAATGAATTGAGGTGTGAATTGGATGTATATATGTACATGTTGATCGGTTTGTTTCAGAGGGCATAGTTAGCATTTCCTGAGACTAGCCAATAAACAGAAATAGATTTAGGGGTAGAAGAGAATAGTACAGACGATTTTTAACTAAAAACTGTCTATACTAGTTGATAATCACAGACGGTTTTAACTAAAAATCATCTATGATATTTACACCACAGACGATTCGAAAGCCGTTTGTGATGATCTCGTATCATTACTGACTAATAAATTCAGATGGCTCGTAGAACCATATGTGATACGGTTTTCTGCAGTAGTGTACTCCAGGAACCTTGGAATTAACTTTGTTTTCCCGAGTTCTTGTAGCAAAACCTGGCCGCTTCCCTAGCATGCAATGCATCAACTCATGACATCTCCATTGTTCTGCTGAAAGTAACGAAACCTCTTTTTTTTTTGCCGAAAATGTGCCTGCATGTTTGGTGATCGGCATGCAGCAATGCCTAGAACATCCCAAGTGGCATGCCACGTCGGATGTTTGCGGCGATGCCTAACGCAATCACGCGGTGGACCGGGGGCCGAGGCCGAGGCCGCCTCGTGCAATCCCGGCGTAGGCTTTGCACGAGAATTTCTTTTTTCCGTTTTTCTTTTGACGAACAACTGTGAGTATATACGAATTCACAGCAATCCTATCGAGAATCTTTTTAAAATTTTTGTAAGCATGTGAACTAGCGAAGGGCACAAGTCACACACGTTTTGTACTGTATTTGAATCTGCTTTGGCAGGTTTTGCGCGAGCCCATCCATTAAGTTTGGAAGACAGTCAACTACGTACCGAGTTAGTATCGAAAAGGAAAACGTGAAGCACGTAGAGAGAGAGAACCATTAAAGTAGAACGCGCGCGGCTGGCAAGCGTTACGTTGGTGCATCCACACACACATATGCTGGGAAAAGTATGGGTTACCGTCGTGCGGCGGGGAGGCCGACGCCGGCGGGGTAGCAGTTGTACTCCCCGGACCGTAGGGCGGCGGCGACGGCGTCCTCCGCCTCGGCGGCCGTGCGGAAGGCCGGGAACACGGACGGGTCCCCGTGCGCCAGCGGCAGCACGGGCCGCGGCCCGCGCTCGTCCACGCTCGCGCTAATCTTGTACCGCACCGCCCGGATGCTCATCTTCTCTCCTGCCGCCGCCAGCGCGCCCTCCCTCGCCCGCGCGAACCTCCACCCCGCCGCCGCGTGTCCGTTGCCATTCTCGCCGGCGCCGTGCCCGTTGCTGTGGCCGTTCTGGTGGCTCGTCATATGTGCGCGCGTCTGCAGCAGAAAGGGCTAGGAAGCAACTGAGAAAGTGGAGCCTGTGCTTGATTTGGTTTCGTTCGGTTTGGACTTGATGAGTTCACCAACTGGCCTCCAGTCTTATATATTTCTTGCAGAGTGGCACGAAGCACGCCATGACGCTGCCACGCTACTAGCTCGCTCTATATATATATTGCTTTGTTTCCTTTAACGGACGTGGCCGTTCCGACTTCTTATTCTTATCTCCCGCAATAATTTGCGTATTCCGTTTCTGTTTCTAGTTATGCAACAGTAGCAGGCCGGCTATTATCATCATTATTATTATTATCCTCAAGAAGCAAAAGATATTAGAAAAAAGAGGGTGGAACGGTTAGCTGAAAAAAAGCGGCACGAGGGTACCGGGGTGCATGCATGAACCATGCTTCTCTTCCAGCTGATTGATTTGAGTGACCCCTTGGGCTTAACATAGCCAAAATAAAAGTTGACTCCTCCACTCCACTGCTATTTTTGCATTAACCAGTCCAAATTCGGAAATCGATTGATGCATTCAAGATTGTGCTACGTGTTCTTAGGCTTCGTTTGATTACTGCCGTGGCTTTCCGAAAGCACTTTTTTCTTTTCAGCTTTTGGATATGTAACGTAGTCTCGCAAGAATGTTTTTAGCGCCCTAAAACAACTGACTGATAGAAATAGTAAGCACCTACGTAACTAACTAGATTTTACAGAACAATGCAGCAGAATGCAACAACCACAAAATTAGCTAGCCCTTAGACTTTTTTATCATGTAGTCAGTACTCCTTTTATTTTGTAGAGGAAATCTTTGTTTGTCATTGTAAGTTGGCCAGTTTCCTAATAGAGAAGTGCTATGCCATGGGCTATCCCAACTTCTATCCCTTAATTATTTGCCACACCTATTAGGTGGCCGTGAAGGCGTTGCCGTTAAGTCCCTCGAGGCTGTTAGATTTTTGCACAAATGACAACCTTACCCCTCGAGCTTGGCCCACTTTTTCAGCTTCTTCCTCTTTCATCTCTTCTCCTACTCTTCTTCATCTTTCCTCTTTGGCTCTCCGCCTCCCTCCAGCCAGCGCTGTTGAGTGTTGACCCTAGCATCGCTGCCTCCCAAGGCCCACGCTGCTGAAGGGAGCTCGCCACCACCTTTGTCCTTTGCCTCTAGCTAACTCATCGCCACCATCTCCACCTCCCTGGTCGCCGCACCACAGTCTCCACCTTTGCCGGTCGCCGCCGACATATTGACCTCCCCTAGTCGACGCTGTCATCTCCGCCTCCGCACACACGAGCCAACAACGCCGCTCGTTCTGGCCCCGAGCCACCGCCTCACTGCTGCAAGTCGTCATCGTAGCCCTAAGCCACCATCGCCTCGTTGCTCGCCGCAGCCTCTCCCGATGGAGACTTCACCACTGGCTGGAACGACCTCCAGGTGCTAGCTTCAAACCTTGCCAGAGGCGGCGACAATACAAGGAACAAGGTGGAGGAGCAGCGAGCAGAGTAGACAATACTCAGGCACTGGGCTGCTGTGCGTGATGGGCGCTGTGAGGTAGCTAGGCCACTGGAAGGCAAGCGGCGAGTCGGTCGGGGAGGTCAGGTCTGAGTGGCGGCAAGCCGGTAGAGAGGTTGGAGGGGGTCGTCCTCAGAGTCAGGATTTGGTTACGTTTCGGACTCAATGGTAGAATAATCTAGGTTATCTAGACTGGACCATAAAAATATAACTCATGCTGGATCATGAAAATATTACTCAGACTAAACTAAATTTATCTGAGATATACACTAGATATTTTTTCACACTTCAGACTGATGTCTATTCTGTTAGGGGTGTGGCTCTGCCCCTTGTCGTCGCTATGGGAGAAGGCTGTGCTCTCCAATGAGAGAGGTGCGAAGAGGAGGAAGAAGAAAGGCATTTTGGTCTTTTTACAGCTCAGTTAACAATCTATTGATGGGTGATGGACGGTAGTGGCAAAAAAGATGCAAACGGAACTTCGACGATACTACGGGAAGACGAAGGTTTTTTATGATAACGAGGGAAGAAGAATATTTAAGTAGTATATTAAGAAGGTGGCCAACTTCTAGTGGCAAATAAAGAATTTGCTTACTTTTTTTTATGTCAAGGCGGCGAGAGACCAGAGGGTCGTTCAAGGACAACGGCAACCACAAATATGCCAGCCGTCCTTGATTTAATTAACAGCCTATTTACTTCAGCGTAGCAAATTCAATACGTCGTGCAATAATTTGCTAATTGTGGGCTCATTTGTAACGAATTTTTTTGTATGAATAATCTATTTTATATTTAAAATTACGAAAATATACTCGCGGCAATATTTTTTTTTACAAAATAGGTTTCAGTCACTAGGGGTGAAAATAGATCGAATAGTCTTAAATACGAAAACAAATCCATATTTTTAAAACGAATACGAATTCGAATTCGAATATTTTCAAATACGGATACCAATATTCTCGAATACGAATACGGGTATTTTCAAATACAGATTTTCTCGGATACAAATATTGAATAAAATGGATTCCTAGCGGCTTTGCCGATTTTTCAGTGGTTTTTGACCGGTTACCGGTTTTAAACCACCAAAATTCAAATTTTAAATCACAAAATATGTACAGATTTTTCGTGGGTTCTAGAAACGGACCGAATACGAATTGAATAGTCTCAAATACGAATACGGATACGAATATTCTCGAATACGAATACGAAAATTTTTGAATACGGATTTTACTTACCATATTCGCGTTTTCTCGGATACGAATATTGGATAAAATGAATTATCTGTTACCGTTTTCCACCCCTACCAGTCGCCCAGTGGGGGGGCTGGAGCCAATCGCCCAACCAGGGGGCGACAAGTGGGCAATATGGTATTTTTAGTATATTGTATTTGCAGTATTTTTTATCAAATGTTAGTGTCTGTAAGGTAGATGTAGAAAATTTAGTATAGAAATTTTAGTACAATTTTGAGTATAGAAATTTTAGTATAGAAAATTTGTAGTGTACAATTTGTAGTATACAAAATTTTTAGTGTAGAAATTTTAGTACAATTTTTAGCATAGAAAATTTTAGTACAATTTTAGCAGGCGTAGAAACGGAGATGAGAGGAAGAAGCAACCGTAGCTGTAGATGTAGATAGAAATAGTTAAATATTTGTTATACAAAATTTATTAAACATGTAGTTTTAGAAAATTAACAACCGTAGAAGCGTGTAGTTGTGTATAATTTGGGGAACATAGTTTTCGAAAATTAGCATCATTAGGAAATCTGCATGCGTACAAAATTGTAGTTGTAGAAAATTCAGTCACCGTCATGTACAAATTAATCATCCGCTGGAATTTATATGTATTAAAAAAATAGTAAATATTTATGATAGAATTTAATTAATTCGTATGTAGGAAGTTCATAATACGAGGTTATTGTACTGGGTTACGATATGTGAACGACTGGCGAAATGTGAATTGCAGTATGTCGATACTTTGGTATTGTGCGATGCTATTTGACATGTCGCAAAATTGAAACATATATGCAGGCTGACATTAGCAATGGCAATAGCCACTACATTGAAAGTGCATTATGGTGTTGGAACCGTTCGTGAAGGTCCGAATGGTATGGATTTGAGCGGTTTTCCGCAAGTCACTCTAGTACATCCGGATGGCGAGAATGCTCGGATCTCAGATGTGATGCATTGGCTGACCTAGAGTTTTTTGTTGGACCCCGAGGTGTGCAGCGTCGTCGTGCAAGGGATTGGAGCCGGTCTCCCACAGACATCAGATGAGAGTTGAGGACATTGCTGCGCACTGCTGCATGGAAGGGCTTTGTGCAAGGGTGCCGGCGCCATGGATACGAGTGTGTCCTGGTTGTACCACCGTGCTCATTAGAAGCTGTGCAAAGTCAAGCGTCCGCCCTTGCTCTAGGAGGTGTTAGCAGCTCGGGCAGGCCGCATGTTGGTGAAGATGATCAAGTTGCTCGCGATGAAGCCGATGCGGTACATGGAGGAGAGGTACAATGGTCAAGCCATAGAGAGGGAACATGACAAGCTAATGAAGGGGAGTATATTGAGTACATCATGCAGCAGATGGACAATGATGACCAGAGGGCATGCGCTGAAGAGGAAGCTGTATAGGATGACGACGAGGACAGTTCGGATGAGGATGAAGCTTCTATCCCGCAGGAATGGAATCGGTTTAATGCTGAAGGTGTTTCCACACATGATAAGCATGAATCAGCGTGGGAGTATCATGAGACAGAGATTCGGTTGCATTCTATGTTTGCTGACAAGGCAACACTGCAGGATGCAATCAAGCCGTGGGTCCTTTCAATGCAGCGGACGTTTCGGGTCGTGAAATCAAGTCAGGAGCAGTACACCGTAAAGTACGAGCAGGCGGTTGTCCTTGGAGGGTGCACGCACGTAGACCCAAGTATGAGACTCACTAGATTGTGTCGAAGGTGGAGCTGCACTCTTGCATTCTCAACAGTGTTTTGGCAAGGCATCGTAACCTAACGTCTGCCTTTATAGCCAATTTGATGTATAGAGAGATAGTCGAAAAAAAGATATGGAGACCACGCATATCATGGTAGCTATCGAGAAGAAATTCAAGTACAAGATTAGCTATGCGAAGGTGTGGCATGCCAAGCAGAAGGTGTTGAAAAATGTTTCAAGTCTTTCGAGGCGGCGTTCGATAATCTTCCTCGTATGCTTAAGGTGTTGCAGGACAGGAACCTAGGCATGTATATCGCTGTGCAAGACAAGTCATCCACAAGTCCACCAGGATATACGGTGTTGCAGAGGGCCTTGTTAGAATTTGGTGCTTGCATCGAGACATTCAGGCACATGCTGCCGGTGATCTTAGTTGACGGGACCTTTCTGACAGGCAAATACAAGGGGCAGATCCTAACGGCCATAGGCATTGACGGCAACAACCAAATATTGCCACTGACCATCGCATTCGTGGAAAGTGAGAATTATGAAAGCTGGTTGTGGTTTCTCAGACATGTCAGGGTTGGAATTGTCGACACTCGTCCTGGTGTGTGCGTAATCCATGATCACCACGCCAGAATTGTAAAGGCTATAAAAAACTTCACGAAGACCCTGAGGAGCCCTTTTCTTGGCCGGACATGAGGAACAAGTGGTGCATTCGTCACCTAGGAGCGAACTTTACAAGCAGTTTCCGAAACAACCGTTGATGAAACTATTAAAGAGGCTGGCTATGCAGAACCAGCGGAGAAAAATTATGCTTTGCGGGCTTTGTTGGATGAGCACAGCAGGAAGCACGTCGACGAGAGGAACAAGGGGCCGGTCATTCCTAGGGCCGCACAACCGCAATGCTTGTTAGCACTCGATGAGCCTAACCCAGCTAGTCTAAGAAGGAGGAGTTCACGAAACATTAAGTGCTTCTCACAGTGGATCGAGGGAGAACCATTGGGGAATTGGTCGCTATTGCACGACACGGACGGTACAAGGTACGACATAATGATGACTAACCTTGCCGAGGTGTACAATTGGGTTCTCAGGGGCCTCCGTTGTCAGCCCCTTGTCGCCATCGTGGAATGTGTTCTTCACAGCACAATTGGCTACTTCAGGGAGAGGCACGCGAATGCCGCACTTCATGCGGCCAATCCCCGAGCCATGTATTCGTTGAAAATTACAGCATACATGGAGATGAAGGCACAGAAGGGTCAATTGCACACAGTGCAGGTCATGGGCAACAGGGAGCATCGTTTCGATGTGGTACTCCATGATAGAGCCGGATTTGGGACGGCTCGTTCCCTTGTTACCCACGAGGTATGCCTTGGAGATCATGCAAACGAACCTAGCTACATGTGCAACAAGTTGAAGCTATTACACAAGCCATGCTCTCATGTCCTCGCTGCATGCGGGACCGTGGGCATGGATCCTTCAAACTTCATATCGGAGTACTTCTTTAAGGAGAGGATATTACATGCTTGGTGTGGGGAGCTCCGGGGGTTCAGGGTGGTCGGAAACTTCGTCACCTTAGACATTGCAGCGACAACCTAGATTCCAGATGTTAACATGCTGAAGGGTGGGAAGGGTCGGTGACAGAGCCGACATATTAGAAATGATATGGATGAATTGCAAGCCGAAGCATCTGGTGCACGTTGCGGGCGATGCGGTCAAGAGGGGCACACAGCTAAACAATGCAATGCATGTGCTGATCAGTAGGCAGAGCGGCATGACGTGTACTACTAGTTATTGCAGACTAGAAATAAATTTACTGTAGGACCAAAATGGCGACAGAGGGGGGTGAATGTCGTTCTCTTTTAAAATCGCCCTTGAGAATTCGTACACTGATATTTCAGATAAATGCAGTACGAGGCAACTCACAGAAAATTAATTCTGTTGAAAACTGGAACGCATGCGATACTAAAAAATTCAGCATAAATCAGAAAGTAGTCAGTAAAAATTTCAGCTGAAAATGATGCCGTTTGATCTGCATGCAAAATGGTCAAAGAACTGCTAAAGAAATAAAAAAGAAAAGGACTTGAGCCAATACTACCGGCTGCTGCTAACTGAACAAATAAAGAAAAAAAAGGAAAGCAAAAAGAAAGGACACGGCAGAAACCTGAAAAAGGAACTCACAACAAAAACTTATCCAGCCGTATACTACAAAGTCTGCAAATTAACCAAATCCAAAGAAGCTAACATTTAGTCTAAATGATCAACAACTTACTGGCCGAGATGAACCAATCTACTGCCATCCAGACCCTCTGTGATCCCTGCCAAACATTACCAAAACAGCAATACCAACCAAAAGCAGTGGAGGCAAATAAAGGAGAAAGGCTGCTTGCTGTCCCAACAAAAGATTGCTAGAGGAAAACTGCAAGAAAAGTACTGTCGACACAACCAGAATTTTCCAAGTTGCTGCTGTAAAAACACCACTGAAAAGGCTGCTGTTTGCTGCTGAAATTGCTAGCAAAAACAGCACAAACCTGCAATCAAAGCACTGCAGAAATGGGAAATGTTGCCAGCCGTATTGGATTTAGAAACCCAGCCGAATGAGGAGAAGATGAAATGCTAATGCTGCAGGTTTTTGGGAAAAGCTGAGAATGGCTCAAAGACAGCATAACCATGAAATTTCAGCCATCACAAACTGGGAGCAACAAATGACTGAAAACTGCCGAAGGCAACAAAGATCAACTAGAAACCATTGCACTGCATGCTGCGGGGAACAAATTCTGCCCAAAACAGAGTATCAAACGTAAAATGATTCTGCAGCCAACAGAGTATCAAACGTAAAATGATTCTGCAGCCAACAGAGATTGTAACACACCTAAAACTGAACAGCAGGGAGAAATTCGGATGACAAGAAATAAGAAGAACAATAACTAGTAAAAACAGAAATCAAAGCATACAGAGATATATCACCATATCAACTCAAGCGAAGAACTTGAGACAAGAAAGATCACAAAGAGAGCAAGAACTAAGAACTTCAACACAAGATTTCTTGAAAAATCTTTAGAATTCATTCCAACCAAAACAAGGATTACATAGGAGTCCCCATACGCATGGACATTAGAACCATAGGAATGATTACAAGACTCTCAATCCATCCTCTCCCTCTCAATCCTCAAGAACACCAAGAGCCTCACAAGCTTCTTGGGAGGAACACAACTCATACAAAGGGATGAATGAGCTCTCAAGTGTCCTAAGGGGTATGCAGCCCCTCACCTCTATTTATAGCCCTTGGCTAACGGGTTTCCAACCCGTTACGCCGGCTAAACCCTAACGGAGCCGTCTTCCGCTTGTGCAGCCTTGCGAAATTCCCGTTTCGCCCCTCCTGCACCTTCCGGGAAGCTTCCGCGCTCCTTGCCTCGCATGTCTCGCAACCACCTCGAGTCCACGTCGTCTTCGACACGTCCCGACCGTTCGACCTCGCGCCACCGCGCCTAGTCCGGTCACCCGTGTCTCGCCACGACTCCGCCTCGGCGTCCTGTAGTCACACAGACAAGAAACACGTCAAATAGCACCGCTCGATACATGTAAGCATAATTAAATCCAAACATGTCACATTAACAGAATATTCATCCTAAACATGTTGACCAGGTTTGACCAAGTCCGACCGAGCCCGTTACACCTCGCAACGTCAGGGTCCGAACCAACCAACTCAAACTCGACTTAACTAAACCGATGTCAATTACTCATCATACACAACGGGATGACCTCCACATGGTCTCTCAATCTCCCCCTTGATGAGTATATTGACAAACCCAGAAAAAACATGAAGTTGAGTTTGAAGAGTCCAACATGGTCCAAAGAAAGAAATGAAACTCATGACCATGTCGACAGAAGGAGCAAAAGAAAGAACAATTTTTCCTCAAAGCTCCCAAAGTGGCTTTTCCTACCACTATTCTCCCCCTTTTGGCAATAAACCCATCAAGAATGCAGGAAGGAGAAAAAGTCATGAAAATAGATGAAATAGCTAATTTGATCATTTTAAGTATGAAAAGCCATGAGAATTATCCAAAATGACCATTATGTATTACATTAAGCCATAACATACAAGTATGCTACAAGGATCATGACTATGTATGTAAAGTGAAGCTAAGCGAGATAAAACATAATCTGAATTTTAGTGAAAGTGCTTAGCAAGTCAAGTCAAACATGATTTTAGTCTAGCTAGAGGTATCCAGAAATGAGACAGGCCATGTCAATAAGCTAAATGGAACCGAGAAGCTAGTGTTGAGTCAACTAGAGTGCTATTAGTTCAAGAATGATACAACTGTTGGAGTACATTGAACTTTTTAGCAATTGAGCACAATTGACAAACTTTGACTTTAGAAATCATATGATTGTTTCCAACCATTTTTTGTTGTTGTTTAGTCATGTGCTAGACCTCAAGCCTTATGCGACCACTTCAAGCAATGTGCTTAAGAAGATGATCTTGGTCATCCAAATCTCCCCTGAGTTCATGCCTTGTGCAATGGTAAGCCGTCTCATGAGAAGGAATTAGTGAGATCAGTTTTTTCGCACAAAGAGATCTTTTGCTTTTAATAGATTGTACTAACTTATGTGTCATCAAGAAACTAATATAGCTCAATCTATCGCTCAACAATGATTCAAGACTCAACTCAGCCTATTTGACATGGCATGAACCATAAAAAGATAACACAAAGCTGACTAGTCTCAAATATGAACATGACATGAATTAAGTCAAATTTAGCATTTTAATTAACCTATCATGGCAAAGACTTGACTACACATATAAAGTCATGATCAAAATAGCAATGGAGCACAAATCATGGTAAGATGTAATATAATGAAAACATGTCATGAGTGGATAATAATCAAGGCTCCATTAAGTTATATTACAAAACAAAAGAAGAAAATCCAGCTCCCCCTTAACATGTGATGCAACTTTTAGTTCAAGTTGAGTTATGTCAAAATTAAGATCTAGAAGTTCCCAAATGAACTCCCCCTGAACCAAAGCAATAAAAAGGAGGCTGGCAAATAAATCAAGAAGGGCAGTCCTTAAAGCATAGATAAGATAGAGAATACTAAAGACTCAGACTAACTCTCATCTACCCCATATGACTCCAGGACAACCAGCTGTCGAGAAAAACACACACTAGAGAGCAAACACGCACTGCTCTGTCCGAGGGTGGCCCAACCCTCGCTAGAACCTACAAGAAGTGAGTGAGCTTAACCTAGTGAGATAAGAAACAGCTATCCTGAAAGCACAAGATAAGAGCAAGAAGTCTAAGCAACTCAGCAAGAGACACACTCTAACCTATGCTAGAAGGACTAATCCCAATGTACCCGCAAATGCAATGCAACAGAAATGAAACAGAAGCATAATCAATATAGTAAAGTAGTAAAGTCCAAGCTCCCCCTCACAACAGTCCATAAGGACAAACCACCCCAAGCTCTCCCCGCAGAGCTGAAAACCTCGAGCTATCCAAAGGCTTGGTGAAAATATCAGCCAACTGGTGGTCACTCTCCACAAACTGGAACACGATGTCACCCTTCTCTACATGGTCTCTAAGGAAGTGATAGCGAATATCAATATGCTTGGTCCGAGAATGTTGCACTGGGTTCTTAACAATGTTGATTGCAGAAGTGTTATCACAAAAGAGTGGAACACTGTCTATAGCTAACCCAAAGTCCCGCAAGGTCGACGCCATCCAAAGTACCGGCTGCGAGAATGGCGGCAAGAACGCATTTGGCCTCTACGATGGATCAGGCAACACCGGACTGCTTCCTAGAGGACCAGAAACGAGAGAAGTGCCAATGAATTGGCATGTGCCCGAAGTGCTCTTCCTATCTATCCTACAGCCAGCAAAGTCTGCATCCGAATAGGCTCTCAAGGAAAGACAAGAAGAGGAAGAGTACCAGATACCATAGTCAATGGTAGCTCGAAGGTATCGAAAGATGCGCTTCACCGCCTGGCAATGAGATACGCGAGGAGAGGCCTGAAACCGGGCACAAAGACACACAGAGAAGTGTATGTCCGGTCTCGAGGCAGTGAGGTACAAGAGAGAGCCAATCATACTTCTGAATTCCTTTTGATCAACTGGCTCGCCGTCCTCATCTGGGTCAAGTGCGGCTGTAGAAGCTGATACGGGGTCGCCCGATCTTCTCGACGTAGGATCAAGATACTAATGTGGATTTAATGAACCGTAGTGATCTCCCGTTGCCAATGCAAGAGTTAGCACTCTATAATTCACCCAACCACACGTGCTGAACTTCACGACCACCGATGAAGTTCCATCGCGCTCCCAATTCCCAATGGAAAGGTTGAACGGTCTTGATTGAAGAAAATCACTCCTAATTCCCTATGGAACTTCGGTAGCAATGCTAACTCGAACAAACTTTAGTAGATTCATTATTCTCAAACGTGGTCCCTTACAATGGGGCTCTAACCCTCAATATATAGTTCCCTCTCCACCTCATGGCTGGCCAAGAGGTCCTAAACCAACTCCAACTCATCCCTACATGTAGTTGGAAACAAACTCACACAAAAGGAAAAACATAAAATTAAGCCGTCACAATGTTTCGGTCATAACTTTCAATCCATGATGAAGTTGAAGGTGAGGCCACATCCATTGCGTAGCCCTTGAAATTATCTTTCCAACGTGTACAAGAACACCTGAATCGGACTCCGTTTGTGAAAGTTATGGCCTTTTTAGTAACTGCCTGTCAGGCTGTCCCGAACCGAATCCGAATTGAATTCTGAGTTGAATCCGAGTTTGAATTGGATTGAGCACGTGGGAGATCCGAATTTGGCTTGCAAATCTTATCCAAAACTTGTAATTTAAGTCCTTGTGTTCCTCCCTTTTGCTCTCCCAAGTCTTCACATGAATCATACCTAAGAATACATAAAATAATAGCATGATGTAGGATTCCAAGTTCATCATCAATTAAAAGAAACTCCTTAAGAAACAAATTCACCTGACAATATTTAATGCGGCTCAATACTTCTTTCCAGTGAAATAATGTATTTGACTGAAAAGTGCTATGCTTGTGCGTATCCGCATCATCCTCCCCTTCTTCAAGAAAAGCCGTCCTCGGCTTTTGGTAGCCTGAAATTGTACTAAGCAAAGAATACAACGTATATGCATGGTATATGTATTTGTCATCAACACTTCTTTTTCTTAGCATATCAAGAACATCTGAAGGCGCAGTAGATAAAAAGAACAACACATATGCATGGTATATGTATAAATCAATTATCGTGTCATTCTCGTTGTTCCACACAAGCAAATTAATATAACGGCAACCATAAGATGTATACATTGCAACATTGTCTTTCATATCATTCTCCCTCCCATGAGAAAAAGTCGTCCTCGACTTTGCTAGGCTTATGGACATGTCATTCATGGGCCAAACCAAATTAAGTTGTTCAAATATGGGGAAGAAAAATTTTAGTTCCTTCCATGCTTCAACTGCGCTACTTGATTATTTGTACATGATTGTACATTAAAGGATGAATAAGTAGGCTTAAGAAATCTTTTGAAACATGCAGCATTATTGTTGAAACTCATCTCATTGTGATCATGGTATGGCACGAAAGATTGTTTATCCAAAATATGCAATTTCAATTCAGCAAGCTTATCACATGTAATGCATATTCGGTAAACATAAAACTTATCATTTATACCATAATTTTCAATCAAATTGAACTTATATGCATAGGTACTAACTAGTGATTGTAAACATGAAATTTCAGCAACATTCTCAATCACACTAGATAGCTCTTTAGGATCATCAAACATGATATAATATAAAGAGTCATCAGGAGATAGTCTCGTAAGAACTTCCTTATGAGTAATCAATTCCACATTATGTAAATTGAGCAAAGAAATTTCAGAACATGGAATTTTCATTCGTGTATATGAGTTCTCACAAGTACTCACCATTTCACAATTAATTTCAGCACCAATATTGTTACCTTTATTGTTCTCCTCAGTTGATGTAGGTGTTGTAGCTATTAAATCATCATGATGTAACAACGGGGCAGCAAGTACTTCATCTTTAACAATGATTATCTCCTTATCGTTTATCTCCAATGGTGCCAATTGTTGAACATTTGGCTCCTCTTCTTTAATATCAACCTGCACAATGTAAGGAACAACACTAGAAGTGGATATTAATGTGTTAATTTCAAAATCAACCTCACTTTGTCTATCTTCTACTTCTCTCTTTCTTTTGGTGTATCTTTCACACTCTCGTTTGATGCTCTCAAACTCACATATGGTGGAATCACACACCGCTCTTTTAACACTCTCACCAATTTGGCTATGTGGCTCTCATTTTCAACTGGGTTTTGATGCATCTCAATTGTTGTATGTATCATTGGGACAGACAAGATGTCTCCTTTATCAAGGAAAAGTCCCATGCTCGGTCATCTTCTCATGTGTCACACTAGGAGAACCATAAGAAGTGAAGGATGGACATGGATTGAACTGTGATGTACGCTTCTCCATAAGTCTCTTCTCCTCGCTTCATATTCTGCAATTTATCAAATAGATCACGCTTGTAATGACGAGGAACAAAATAGGCTCTTATTTTCGCTCATCTCTTGCCATGATGCCATAGGGTCTGCTCCATTCTTAGCTCTTTGAGTAATGACTTGTTCCCACCAATCCAAAGCATAGCCTTCAAACTCAAGTGATGCCAATCAGATCTTTCTCTCATCCGTATAGTGATGCATACGGAATATTTTGTCAACCTTCAATTCCCAAGTGAGATACTCTTCGGATCGGCCCACCTACAAACTTGGGCATGGAAACTTGAGCTACCCAATCCATCATCTTTATTGTGTGGACGACGATAGTGGTCATTGTAATGCAAAGCAAAATCACCATTCCATTCCATCGCATGTGCACCACTACCACGGCCACCACCTAGGCCTTGGCCACGCCTCCATGGCCTCCTCCTCCTCGTCCTCCAATATGTGGGGATGCACCATGTTGGCACCCACTCGATGTTGTGGTTCAGGAGGCACATGTGCAGCAGCGTCTCCTCCTTGAACACTTGCTTCATCGCCACCATTGCGAGCTTGTATGAGCCTGTGAGGGCTCCAATGTCCTCCCGCAATTGGCGCACATTTTCATCAGCTTGTATCTCCATATTTTGCATCTTCCGTGCAATTTGATCAACAAAAGCTTCATGTTTTTTATGGAGTTGATCGATCCCTTGGCGTAGCTCACGTTGAAAGTGTTCACGGAATGCCCCAAATTGATATTGCTTAACAAATGCTTGAGTTTCATTTGTCTCACCACTCTCAGCATGGTGTTCTCCTCCACCTGACATGGTTAGCTATGCAAGAAACAAGTAGCTATGTAGAATAATGCTTTATGGAAATCACTCAATCTCACTATTTTCTCTCCCAAGTAAAGTTCTTACCCTTCAAGTGAATTAAGGCCAATAAAAGCTTACACCGCGAAGTGACAACAAGAACGTGATGATTAAGCTTAATTCAAGAGTGTTCACTACTTACACAACAACGGTTATATGGTGGAGCTTAGTATGGAAGTGTATATCCTAAAATATGAAATTTTGATGTTGTAAAGTTAAGTAATAATCCAAGCTAGAATACTTTGCCTAAGTGCTGATCCAAAAGATTTAAGTGAAGTATATGAACGCACACACAAAGATCAATATGACTTGAAGCAAACAAAGGAATGAGCTAACTAGAGGCAATCGAAACTAAAGATTAGATAGCTCATTTTGCACCAAGTACTAGGAGAGACGCTAGCCAATTGCAATGATATCAATGTAAGGGCACGGGATTGCTCAAGAAATTAAATCACACAATCTGAATTTATGGACAAGGAACTCACCCAAATTCGCCATATTTCTTTTTCTTTTTTCTTCTTTTTTTCAGTTGTCCTTTTTTTGTAAAGGCCAAACTAGCTTTAATCGTTCCTTTGATTTTTTTATGGTCACAAATATTTAGCAAAGTGTAAAATACTCAAGAGCAACCCTAGATGCAGCTAGTCTCAATTGATGAAAAAAATAGCAGCAATATTTTTTTGGATTTTGATTGGACACAAAGATTAAGCTACGCAAATAAACACAAACGATCAAGACCTAAACAAAATTTAATGGATCAAAACCTAACAAAACTCACAAAATTAACAGATGCAAAACTAGGGTTTGGATTTTTGTGGCAATTTTCGGTTTTAATAGACTATAGGAACAAGTAAATAAATCTAAAACTAAGGGTAAATAATCCTACCGAGTAAACGCGCTCGATACCAAGATGATACGGGGTCGCCCGATCTTCTCGACGTAGGATCAAGATACTAACGTGGATTTGATGAACCGTAGTGATCTCCCGTTGCCAATGCAAGAGTTAGCACTCTATAATTCGCCCAACCACACGTGCTGAACTTCACGACCACCGATGAAGTTCCATCGCGCTCCCAATTCCCAATGGAAAGGTTGAACGATCTTGATTGAAGAAAATCACTCCTAATTCGCTATGGAACTTCGGTAGCAATGCTAACTCGAACAAACTTTAGTAGATTCATTATTCTCAAATGTGGTCCCTTACAATGGGGCTCTAACCCTCAATATATAGTTCCCTCTCCACCTCATGGCTGTCCAAGAGGTCCTAAACCAACTCCAACTCATCCCTACATGTATTTGGAAACAAACTCACACAAAAGAAAAAACCTAAAATTAAACCGTCACAATGTTTCGGTCATAACTTTCAATCCGTGATGAAGTTGAAGGTGAGGCTGCATCCATTGCGTAGCCCCTGAAATTATCTTTCCAACGAGTACAAGAACACCTGAATTGGAGTCCGTTTGTGAAAGTTATGGCCTTTTAGTAACTGCCTGTCAGCCGTCCCGAACCGAATCCGAATTGAATTCTGAGTTGAATCCGAGTTTGAATTGGATTGAGCACGTGGGAGATCCGAATTTGGCTTGCAAATCTTATCCAAAACTTGTAGTTTAAGTCCTTGTGCTCCTCGCTTTTGCTCTCCCAAGTCTTCACATGAATCATACCTAAGAATACATAAAATAATACCATGATGTAGGATTCCAAGTTCATCATCAATTAAAAGAAACTCCTTAAGAAACAAATTCACCTGACAATATTTAATGCGGCTCAATACTTCTTTCCAGTGAAATAATGTATTTGACTGAAAAGTGTTAAGCTTGTGCGTATCCGCATCAGGAGCCATCGGAGTTGACACCGGCTTTCCATCACTCATGTCAAAGCGTCTCAGGAGGTCTCGAGTGTACTTGCCTTGATGCAAGAAGGTACCCTCCCGAGTCTGCTTGATTTGGAAGCCAAGGAAGAAAGTCAACTCACCCATCATGCTCATCTCAAACTCGGTGCTCATGACATCCGAGAACTGTGAAACTAGAACATGAGAAGAGCCGCCAAAGATAATGTCATCGACATAAATTTGGGCGAGCAGAAGGTCATTGCCAAGCCGGCGAATGAACAAGGTCTTGTCAACTTTACCCATCTCGAAATCATGCCTCAAAAGATAGGACTTAAGCCTTTCATACCAAGCTCTAGAGGCCTGCTTAAGTCCATACAGCGCTTTGGAAAGCTTGTAGACATGATTAGGGTATTTGGGGTTCTCGAAACACGGAGGTCGTCGACATAGACTTCTTCCTCAATGAAGCCATTGAGAAATGCACTCTTGACATCCATCTGGTAGAGCTTGAAACCCTTAGAAGCTGCAAAGGCAAGCAGAATTCTAATGGCCTCAAGTCTAGCTACAGGGGCAAAGGTCTCCTCGAAGTCTAGACCCTCAACCTGGGAGTACCCCTGAGCTACCAGTCTAGCCTTGTTTCAAATGACTACCCCATCCTCACTTTGCTTGTTCTTGAACACCCATTTGGTTCCAATGATATTGTGATCTCGAGGGGGCTCAACAAGCGTCCAGACCTTGTTTCTTTCGAAACTCTCCAGCTCCTCATGCTTGGCATTGATCCAAGACTCGTCAGATAAAGTATGACAAATATCTTTGGGCTCGAAGGAGGCAACAAAGACAGAATGGAGACAGAAAAGTGATGTACCAGATTTCGAACGAGTGACTCGCTCAAAGAGATCTCCAATAATCTGCTCAGAAGGATGGTCTTTTTGAATGTGTCTAGGAGGTTCAGGATGAGATGAAGAAGTGGCCTCTACCTCGTGAGCTGACGAAGTAGGAACAGAGCCACTAGCTCCAGAGGAGGCAGAAGGCATGGGCTGATCGCCTTGAGGTGCGGTGGAAGATGGCACCTCAAGGGGTGGATGAGAGACTGGATCGGGTAGACAACCCTCGTCTCCATCGTCCTCATCATCCACAAAGATGGTCTCGATCGCTCTAAAGAACTCGAGATATCGGGCCTAGTCCTCGGGTGGCCTCATCGAAGGTCACCTCACTGTGTCTCTACCATTTTGCTAGACTCGCAGCCTGCACCTATAAGCCCGCGAAGAAGTCGAGTAGCCTAGAAAGATCCCATCACAAGAACGTGACTCAAACTTGTCTAGGTTCCCAGACTTCAAGATAAAGCACTTGCAACCAAACACACGAAAATGAGAGACGGGCTTTCACCCATATCTCACTCATAAGAAGTGGTGCAAGTGTGCACCGTAAAAACTCGATTTGAAATATGGCACGCGGAGTGTAGCCTCACCCAAAACTTCGCGGTGTAGAGTATTCATCGAGCATCGTCCTGGCCATCTCGACCAAGGTACGATTCTTCCTCTCCACGACGCCATTCTGCTGTGGGACGTGCGGAGAAGAGAACTGGTGCTCTACACCTGTCTCACCACAGAACCTCTCGAAGTAGGAATTCTTGAACTCCGTGCCATTGTCACTGCGGATCGCTCGTAAGGCACCTGGAAGCTCAACAGAAAGCCTACTGAAAAGACCTCGGAAATGTGTAAACGTCTCATCCTTCGAGGCTAAGAAAAACACCCAAGAGTACCTCGAGAAGTCATCGACCACGACAAGAACATACCACTTCCCTCCTGCAGACTGCACTCGAGTGGTCCGACCGTGTCCATGTGGAGCAACCGTCCGGTGCATCGGTCGTAGTCTTGTGACCGAGGGTGAGAAGTGGCAACCATCTTGCTGTAGTGCGGCATGGAGCGCAAACAAGATCTTTGACCATCTAGAGTTTCGGCAGACCACGAATGAAATCGTGGCCGCAAACTCAGGTCAAATGGTCAAATCCAATATGACCAAGTCTCCTATGCCAGAAAGAAAGGTCGCGGGACTCAGAAGCGACTAAACACCTGAGAGGATCACCAGAAGACCCAGAAAAATCAGCACGAAAGATCCGCCCAAAACGAGAAATCCCGCAAACCAGACTACCCGAAGAATCAAGAATTTTGCAATTGTTTTTCTTAAAACTCACTTCAAAATCGTCATCGGTAAGCTGAGGGACTGAAAGCAAATTGTATTGCAGCTTACTAACCAAAGCAACATCTTTCAAAATAAATGAATCATTAATGCGCACAGTACCTTTGGCGATGACGCGCCCAGATGAAGCATCTCCAAAGGTGATCGTCTCATCACCTGGAGCACGGGCAAGGGAAGAAAACCAACGGGAATCGTCGGTCATGTGTCGTGAACACCCGGAGTCAACAAGCCAAACCTTTCCCTTCCCTGCCCGGCGAACCTGAGTCAAACAGAGAGTAAGTCTCAGTACGGGGATAAATCAAGAGTGATTTTGGCACCCAATACTGAGTAACACGTCGAGCAGATGAAGTAGTCAAACATGACTGACCTCTATCTACCCTATGCTCTCCGACGCTCAAAGAAGCGTAAGATCGTGAGCGGACACGAAGGCATTCTTTGGGTCCGGCGCCACGGACGGCGAGTGGTGCCCGCAACAGTCGATCACGCCGCGGGTAGGCATCGCGATGGGGAAAACGAGATCTACCCTCAGGACGGCGGAAGTCACGACCAGAGGGAGCACGAGGACGAAAAACAGAAGACTCAGAAAAATCAAGTCCTCGGTGCTGCCCAAAGCTGCCAATAGTAGCAAACCTAGACCTCGTGTTGGTCTTAGGTGCACTCAAGGTCCGGGCTGACCACGAATACGCCTAAGAGACTCAACACGGTCTCTTCGCGATCTTGGCGCGCTTGAAGCAATGGTCAAACAAATGCCCATCCTTCGGCGATGTAGTGCAATGATACCGCCCCGAGAGGCCGAAGCTGCAGTGAAATCACCTTGTCGTCGTAAATCCCTTGGACAAACCCACCGATTTAAATTGAACTTTCTTGTTCTTGGCTTGACCTCAATCACACTGCTGCTACGGTGCGAGCACGACGGTGGATGTTTCCTCACATCCTCACGGAGATCATATCCTAGACCCTGTTTGAACTTGCAAATCTTTGATTGGTCTAGAATAAGATTAAGCTTTTTCTTGCCTCCTACAAATTTCTCGAGAGTGTTCATAAGATACTGACACTCCCGAAAAGAGAGGAGCAAGAAGAGCAAGGAGAAGAGGAAGAGACGGCAGGAGGAGAGGAAGGAGAAGAACCAATAGCGAGGAAGAGCGAATAGCACGTGCATATTTCTCCTTATGCACGGCCACCTCAACCTTGAGGGCTTCACAGGACACACAGGGGGCAGCCCTAATCCTAGCCATTTGGTTCTCATAACTCTTCCTAAACGTCTCTACCATGTCCTTATCCTTTTCCAACACTTCAGCACAGAAAGCACAAGAAGGATGTGATTTCTCTAGAAGGTCCTTAGTTAGCTTCACATATTTTTCATCCAATGCAATCAATTCAGATTTTAGTTTATTACAACTATTGCATGGTGAGCTAACAGGATCCTTAGTAGCAAATTGAGCCATTTTCTTGTTATGATCAACCATCTCTTGAAATTGCTTAGAAACCGATTCAAGCTCAAAGGTTAATTTAGGACAGTTGGTACAAGAAACAATAGGCTCTAACAGGGAAGCACGCAATTCAGCAATTTTGTGATCTGCCCTTTTTAAGTTCATCTTCAAATTATTACAACTTTCACAAGCCTCGGGCAGATCGAGAAGCATAGTGTAAAGACCTCTAAAAGCATTATCCTTATCCTCACATGAGGTGCAAGAAGTAGTCTCAATAGTAGATGAAGGAACAACAATCCTAGTCATTTCTAGTTCAGCAAGCAGACTAACATTCTCCACCTTAAGAATATCTAGCTAGAGGTCACACTATCATAGGAAGTCCTTAACTTCTCCATATCACCAATCAAAGCAGGGCATGTATCACATTCATCATGGGAGGGAGCAGATATAAGTGAAGTAAGCTCCCGTGACAATCTAGCTACTTCCTTCTCTAACTTAGTACACCAAGCCTTAGCTCTAGCATGAAATCCACCTAACTTAAGAAAAGCATGATTGAGCTGGTCATAGGTGGGGCATACCTCGTCCGAGTCGAGTATGCATTTCATTGTCGCTCGTTCGCCTCGAGGGCCATGAAGCACATGCCGGAGAAGTCGTCGCCGCTTTTGGGGTCTTGATCACCCGTCCCGTCGTCGTCGCTCCATCCCTCCACCTCGCTGAGGTCGAGGTCGTCGAACGCGGTGAGGACGCGGTGAAACAACTTCTTGACCTTTCCGAAGTCGCGGAACTTCTTCTTGCCTTGTGGGTGTACTAGAGTCTTTTTGTTGCGGTTCTTATCGGTGTAGTCGTTCTTGCTCGAACCGCCGAAGTCAGCTTTCCCTTTCTCTAGTTTGGGGCAGTTCGCTCGAATGTGGTTGGGGCCACCACACTCGAAGCAGATGACTGGTCCGCCTCTCTTTCTGACCCTCCTCCTCTTGTAAGCATGGGAGAACTTCAGAGCTAGGAGGGCCAGCTGTTCATCCTCTAGCTGTTCTAACTGATCATCAGTTACATCACAGAGAGCAGCTAGGGAGAACCCACCAAGTGAATCAGAAGAGGGGCCCAAAGAACAAACGGGATCGCTGACCAAGGCCATCGATCGTGACTTCGACCCACGAGACAACGTCAATCTCGTGAGTCTTGAGGCGAGTACAGTAGCGTCAAGAGTCGTGGTCGAGAGGTCTGTCGTGTCTTTGATGGTGGTCATTTTCATCTCCCAAACACGCAGATCGAGTGCAGTGAGCATCTGACGAGCGTTGTCCGAGTCGGGGTACGTGAGACCGACCGCTCGGAGGTTGCTCAAGATCTTGTGAAAACGCGCAAAACACTCATCAAGGGACTCGCCAGCGAGCATTTAAAACTTGTTGTAATCTCGCTTGAATTGGTCCTGTCGCACCGTCTTTATTTGGGTGGTGCCCTCATGGTAAGCATTGAGGGTCGCCCAAATATCAAAGACGGACGGAAGATGAGATATGCGGTCAAACTCACTACGACTCAGGCCCTGGGTTATGATGTTCCTTGCCTTAGCGTTTGCCTCAACGTCAGCCATGTTTCCGCATTGGCGTCCTCATCGGCGAAACAAACAAACCGAACCTTGACCTTCGCGGATGGTGTAGCCACGAGCACGGATGTAGGTCTCCATCCGACTCTTCCAGAAGGGTAGTCCATCCCATAGAAGATCGGGGGCTTGGTCGAGTATTTGTCTATCGCCATAGCTCACAGACCGGTTAAGATCTATAGACAGGAGCTAACCGGCTCTGATACCAATTGTAGGACCGAAATGACGACAAAGGGGGGTGAATGTCGTTCTCTTTTAAAATCGCCCTTGAGAATTCGTACACTGATATTTCAGACAAATGCACTACGAGTCAACTCACAGAAAATTAATTCTGTTGAAAACTGGAACACATGCGATACTAAAAAATTCAGCATAAATCAGAAAGTAGTCAGTAAAAATTTCAGCTGAAAATGATGCCGTTTGATCAACATGCAAAATGGTCAAAGAACTGCTAAAGAAATAAAAAAGAAAAGGACTTGAGCCAATACTACCGGCTGCTGCTAACTGAACAAATAAAGAAAAAAAAAAGGAAAGCAAAAAGAAAGGACACGGCAGAAACCTGAAAAAGGAACTCACAACAAAAACTTATCCAGCCGTATACTACAAAGTCTGCAAATTAACCAAATCCAAAGAAGCTAACATTTAGTCTAAATGATCAACAACTTGCTGGCCGAGATGAACCAATCTACTGCCATCCAGACCCTCTGTGATCCCTGCCAAACATTACCAAAACAGCAATACCAACCAAAAGCAGTGGAGGCAAATAAAAGGAGAAAGGCTGCTTGCTGTCCCAACAAAAAGATTGCTAGAGGAAAACTGCAAGAAAAGTACTGTCGACACAGCCAGAATTTTCCAAGTTGCTGCTGTAAAAACACCACTGAAAAGGCTGCTGTTTGCTGCTGAAATTGCTAGCAAAAACAGCACAAACCTGCATTCAAAGCACTGCTGAAATGGGAAATGTTGGCAGCCGTATTGGATTTAGAAACCCAGCCGAATGAGGAGAAGATGAAATGCTAATGCTGTAGGTTTTTGGGAAAAGCTGAGAATGGCTCAAAGACAGCATAACCATGAAATTTCAGCCATCACAAACTGGGAGCAACAAATGACTGAAAACTGCCGAAGGCAACAAAGATCAACTAGAAACCATTGCACTGCATGCAGCGGGGAACAAATTCTGCCCAAAACAGAGTATCAAACGTAAAATGATTCTGTAGCCAACAGAGTATCAAACGTAAAATGATTCTGCAGCCAACAGAGATTGTAACACACCTAAAACTGAACAGCAGGGAGAAATTCGGATGACAAGAAATAAGAACAATAACTAGTAAAAACAGAAATCAAAGCATACAGAGATATATCACCATATCAACTCAAGCGAAGAACTTGAGACAAGAAAGATCACAAAGAGAGCAAGAACTACGAACTTCAACACAAGATTTCTTGAAAAATCTTTAGAATTCATTCCAACCAAAACAAGGATTACATAGGAGTCCCCATACGCATGGACATTAGAACCATAGGAATGATTACAAGACTCTCAATCCATCCTCTCCCTCTCAATCCTCAAGAACACCAAGAGCCTCACAAGCTTCTTGGGAGGAACACAACTCATACAAAGGGATGAATGAGCTCTCAAGTGTCCTAAGGGGTATGCAGCCCCTCACCTCTATTTATAGCCCTTGGCTAACGGGTTTCCAACCCGTTACGCCGGCTAAACCCTAACGGAGCCGTCTTCCGCTTGTGCAGCCTTGCTAAATTCCCGTTTCGCCCCTCCTGCACCTTCCGGGAAGCTTCCGCGCTCCTTGCCTCGCATGTCTCGCAACCACCTCGAGTCCACGTCGTCTTCGACACGTCCCGACCGTTCTGACCTCAGCGCCACCTGCGCCTAGTCCGGTCACCTCGTGTCTCGCCACGACTCCGCCTCGACGTCCTGTAGTCACACAGACAAGAAACACGTCAAATAGCACCGCTCGATACATGTAAGCATAATTAAATCCAAACCTGTCACATTAACAGAATATTCATCATAAACATGTTGACCAGGTTTGACCAAGTCCGACCGAGCCCGTTACACCTCACAACGTCAGGGTCCGAACCAACCAACTCAAACTCGACTTAACTAAACCGATGTCAATTACTCATCATACACAACGGGATGACCTCCACATGGTCTCTCATTTACATTGTAAACTGTGTTTGTTTAGTATGCACTTATGATGTGCGGAATGTCATACTAAATGTATCGTATATTTCATGTACCATTTGTACAACTGCTATGTTACATCCCCTTTTCTATAATGTAGTTGGTGTTGTGCTGGTAGCGTAGTATTGCTCTGTTTACTTACTTACTAGTTCTATTTACTGTTAGTTTACATGCGATATTTTTTGGTTCCTTATAAGTGCTAACTTGAACTGTTTTTGCAGGTATGGCTTATGATGGTCCTGACTCGGACTGACGGTACCCCCTGTTGGACTAGCACATGGACAACTTGCATCGCGCTTTCCGTCGTGTCCCGCCATCGGGGAGCGCGGACGAGCCAACTGAGCTGGGAGTGGTCCGGACATGCACACCTCGTGTGGCCTGGAGACTCAACCCCCGTTGGACTGTCAGGTTTGCACTCCGCCAGCGTTTTAGTGTTGGCGTAAGAACGTTTCGTGCTGACCTTCACTTTGTTTGCGGGCTACGGGATGCTGGGCTACTCCCTCTTGCCCAAATGATGCAGGCCACGGATGAGGATGGACCCGCCGTGGCCGCTGGCAGGGACGACGTTGTGGAGCGATTACGACGCTTCCCGTTCGACCGTTCCCTACTGCCATCTTTGGTGGACCGTTGGCGGCCCGAGATGCACACTTTCCACCTCTCATTCGGGGAGATGACGCCTACCCTGCAGTATGTGTCCCTGCAGCTTGGCCTTCCAATCGCGGGAGTCGCTACCTTCCTACCGGAGGCCCCGACCGAGTGGTGCGCTGACCTACTCGGTAGATTCGAGGGGGACCTTCCACCGGGTGCCGCGGATGACTACCACATCTTCCCGGCGAGTCAGACACATGGGCCGTCACTAAGGTGGTTCACACAGTTCCGGGTACGTACTCTTTACAATCGATCGTGTCGTCGAATGTCTTATTTGCACTGTTACGTACTAATAATATCTTGTTTCAATTCAGGTGGAGCGAATGGATGCAGAGGCGGACAATTACCAGGTCCCACGTCACTTGGAGGCGTACTTGCTGTGGCTGTTTGGTTGGGTGCTCTTCACCACCAGCCACGGGAACACCATCGACACGCGCCTCATCGCACATGCTAGGGCGATCGCGGACGGCGAGGCCCCCCAGGTCAGCTAGGGATCGGCCGCACTTGCCGCGTCCTACCATGGCCTGTGCGACGCGTGCTCGAGGACCAAGGAGAACTCGGTCCTTGCGGGTTGTCCGCTGCTACTACAGTTGTGGTCGTTCGAGCACTTCAGCATCGAACGACCTTTGCTAGAGGATATGAATCCGTACGGGGCAGAGATGTACGATGGGTTCTATCTGGTGTCGTCGATGGGTAAGAGTTAACATAATCTTCTTATTAACGATGGTCGTATGTAACAACTGCTCTTCCTTGCAGGTACAATTCGTGCACGTGCAGCTCACACGGGTGTATCTGCCCTTTGTGGAGCAGTTCGACCGCCTCGCAGCCGACGACGTGTGCTGGGAGCCGTACTCACCTACGGCACTACAGGATCGTGCTCCTGACGGGCTGTCCACGGTGTGCTGGCGTGACCGGGCTTTCTGGCTGACGCGCCAGAAGCTTGTGTATGATATCTTCGTAGAGGACTATGCGCCCCAGCGAGTGATGCAGCAGTTTGGTCTACATCAGGCGCTTCCTGTCCTAGTCGGACTACCGATCCCGCAGAGCGTGCATGCGTGAGTGACCGCTTCTCATAAATTTGTACATGCTTACTACTCTGTTTGCAAGTTCTTACGTAATGATCCTATAAGCAGCCACTCAAGATAGGGAGTTAAATGTGGCACGGACTGGATGGCGAAGATGCAGGGGTTGACTGCGCAGTGGGAGGGTGCGCTCGACGACCGTGTGGAGGAGGACCGCCCCTACGACAGCTGGGACTACACGGAGTACCTACGCTGGTACCTGGGGCGGACACGTACGAGGCTCGTACATGTCGTTGACCCGCCCACCAGATACGTCGCCGCTCCCACAAACACGTACCCCATGCACCTCACGCGGGACACTCACCTCGCGGTACGTTACACGTAATTTTTATAGATTCCCTAATGGCAATGTCATTTTGATGATTAACCATTTCATGTCTTTTCCGTCAGGCTAATGTCGGTACTTCGTTGTGGAGCCCGTCACTATGCTGGACAGACTCGCCACAGGTGCGGAGTTGACCCACGAGGAGAACTTGAGCGTTTGGCATTGGATGGAGGCCGAGTGTAGACGTATCATAGCCCTAATGTCCTGCATGAGGCTACCGGCGGTCTCCACAGCCACACCCAGTGCACAGACAGCTCGTCCATCGGTGCCGCCCTGACCGGCGTGGCACTACTCCGGTGGTTGTACGTGGGCACGTCCTACACCACCTCACCCGGACCAGGCTGGGGACTCATCCTGGGGATGACCTCGTACACCTCCAGGGCAGCTGTTCACGCGTCCTCCGCACATCCCTGGCTTCCCCAACAGGGGGTGTACTCCGCGCCGTACGTCCCCCTCCAGACACGATGGTTCCAACTGAGGGTACGCATCGTCGGATCTTGATTTTATCCCAGTGCTTTATGTAACAAACTAATGATATTACTATTGCAGGTCTTTTCTTCCCCGAGCAGGGATATGGCGTCTCCCTAGGCCCGGACGATCCGGATTTGTACTTTTTGGACTGGCCCGGGCCGCCGTCCAGCTCTGCACGTCGGGGCACACCACCGAGGTTCTCTCTGGGAGTGCCTTCACCGGTGCACCAG
Source organism: Bonia amplexicaulis (assembly GCA_036346245.1). Lineage (NCBI taxonomy): Eukaryota > Viridiplantae > Streptophyta > Magnoliopsida > Poales > Poaceae > Bonia > Bonia amplexicaulis. The sequence goes on from CM070739.1 coordinate 8,804,064, forward strand.
AGGCCACATAGGAAGCGGTGCAGCCCACTCCACCAGCTCAACGGTGGGCGCGATGGTCTCCTGAGCGTCTTATGTTGTCTGGGCGTCGTCACCCATTGCAGCGGAGGACGGCCAAGCCGGGCCGTATGGGAAGACGCGGACGCGGAGACGGAGCGGGCTAGGGTGGCGACGGAGGGGGTACTGGGTTGTTGGGGGACGATAGTACTCACTGTACACTATATGTTCATGTACTGCTTACGTTTGTTATTTACTTAGTTAACTTTTACTTGTACGGTGCAGAGCTTACTTCTACTTCTCCTTACCTTCAACGCACGAACCATTCAATTACATGCTTAACAACATTGAAAATTACTTCGAACATGAGTGCTGAGTACACCGGTACAACTGTACACATCGTTGCCTATATGTGGAATGAGCCTTGTGGCACCCACATGGAGTATTGATGAGCGGGCTGCCTCAGATGTGGCTGGTCATCGTTGTAGTGGCAAGCACATATACAACTACGGTTCGCGCAGTAGCATGAAGGGCCGTACGAACTCCCTATGTTAATGACCTCCTCGTTGCCCCTCTCGTGCTCCACCTACTAAAGGAGGTCATCGTTCTGCTCTTCAAGACTCTCAATGCGTGCCTCCAATCAAAGATTCGCTCCCACAACATATGCACGTACGTCAAAATATACTGTTCATGGGGAGTATCGATCCATCGCACGAAGTCACATTTATCGACCTGCTACAAATGAAGATTAACATCAAATATATATTAGTATTATAACAAAATAGACGAATGCGAACTTGTACCTCGGAGTATGGGCATCGAAAGAAACGTCGACCACCATCCACATGGCCTTCTGCCACCTGCACCATCGCGTCCTACATGTGTTTGCATTTCAGCCACACTGGCTGACGCGCCTACTTGGCAACAAACGGTACGTAGGGCCGAAGTCCTCCTTCCTTTTGAGCGGAAGGTCCTCCTTTGGTGACCCATGTTTCAGTGGTCCCTCGGTGTCTGTCATAGTGGCTTACTCTATGACGAAGAAGATAGTTCTTCCAACCAGCACCACCTCGTCCATTCATTATATAGCGTAACTTCGGGCCATATTTGCTCCGTGACATGACATACAACCCAACTTTGCGTAGTGAGAAGACCGGGTGCGCCAGCTTTGCGCAGTGAGAAGACCAGGCGCGCCAGTTTTGTGCAGTGAGAGGACCAACTTTCCGCTGTGACATGACCGCACGGGTCAGCTTTCCTCAGTGACATGACATGATGACACAACTTTTCGCAGTAACAAGATAGCAAGGCCTAGCTTTGCGTAGTGAGAAGACCGAATATGCCAGTTTTCCTCAGTGACATGACATGACGACGCGGCCTTTTGCAGTGACATGACAGCACGGGCTAGCTTTGCACAGTGAGAAGACTGAACATGCCAGCTTTCCTCAGTGACATGATATGATGACGTAGCTTTTCCATGTGACAGGACAGCATGGCCTAGCTTTCCGTAGTGAGAAGACCGAACGTGCCAATTTTCTTCAATGACATGACATGACGATGTAGCTTTTCACAGTGACATGACAGCATAGCCCAGCTTTGCGCAGTGACAAGACCGAACACGCCAGCTTTGTGCAGACCGCACGTTCTAGCTTTCCGCAGCGACAAGACCTCACGGCCCAGCTTTACCAGCTTGGCACACTATAAAATGAGGTCCACGAGATTTCTCAGAGAATACTGCGTAACCAAACCCCACAGTACACCACGCTTCCTTCACCACATTGGGATGGGCAAAAGGCAGAAGAAGCAATGGGACAAGATGATGACGCAATGGGAGGAGATCTGCGACCTAGTACGGTCAGCTGTCGCCCGCGATGAGAAAATAAGGGTTATTGCGGCCTAGACAGAACAAGCCCAGCATGCTACGAGGTCAGCTCCCTACAATGAGGGGCCCCGTACTAACAACCCCATCCCGAACGTTCCCACCGAGCGTTCGTCGCAACTCCCACCCGAGGGGAAGACACCCCCCTTTGTTGGTGCGGGGACACATGCAAGTTCTTCAAGTCTAAGAACCGCATCAGCCTAGGTATGCGTTACTAGGGTTGTGCAAACTACTCCAGTGACTATCCCGACCGCCGTCTAGACACCGCAACCTATCGGCAGCCAGTAAGGACCAGGTGCACCATTTTCCCCTAACTTTCCTCCTTCACAGCACGCACTAACAACCTCTCCCCTGTATTTACAGTCCCTAGAACCCCTATGTGGCTAACGTAAATGGATCCATCTTGAGATCCACCCTGAGGACCAATGGGCCCTCGACTTCGAGAAGTGGAATGTCGCAAGGTCATCGGAGATGCGGAAGGAGGAGCGCCATAAGAATCAGTAAACCTTGAGTATACAATGTGAGATGAAAGCTCATCTCAAAGCGTGCACGCATAAGGAGCGGGAGTCTCACGAGAGAGAGTGCGAGAGAAAGAGGGAAATGGCGACTAAGGCAAAAGAGGCAGCTGAGGAGTTCAACGCCGAGCTGGCAAGGAAGGGAAAATGGGCCCGGTCAACACAGTAGGCCGTACGAACAGTTGGGTGGGTTAGTCGCACATGATGCTATATGTTATGCATGTAATCAAAAAGTACGCAGCATGTTACTCCCAACTGTATTATAAAGTTTATTTAAATTTAGACAAACTTATTATTAACATAGCAAGTCATCTAACAATATTCACATACGGGTTTTCTCCGTAAACGAATTCTCTGTAACATTAAAATATCACTTACCATCGTATGTACTGATCATTCTATGGTCAATTGTTCCTAAAAAAATTTCCCAAAATTTGTTACGCACCTACAACATACAATGAACATAAACTTTTATTATAACTCCAGCAGATTATTTTCCAGTTAAAAACTATAAAATTGATAAAATTTACAAAATTCACGAAGGACTGAGTGCAGTCACCCACCCATTGGGTGACTGCACATCAAGTCGCCCAAATGGGGTGACTGGTTGTAGTCGCCAGAGGTCGCGACCGACCTCTGTCGCCCGATGGGTGATTGGCTCCATCGCCCCCATTGGGTGACCGGAGCCTATTTTGTAAAAGATATTACCACGGGTATATTTCTATAATTTCAAATAAAAATAGACTATTCGTACAAAAAATTCCATTTGTAACAGCCTGCTACTAGTTTGGTGCACGTGCGTGCATGCCCGGTTTTAGGGCCTGCTCATTTCGGCTTAAACTTCTGACTAATTTTTCACTATTCTTAACTTTCGCCGTTTTCTGACTTTTTAGCTTTTTTGCTTATTCTTTTTTTCCTTCTTCGTTTGCGTTGTCCGTGATGGGCAACTTGTTTTTTATTTTTAAATTATTTTAAATTTAGTTACTCCAAATAAGCCACATCAGCTATAGTGTAATTTCAGCCAGCTATAGTACAATTTTTGCCATAAGCCAGCTTATTTCAGCCCAACCGAGCGGCACCTTAAGCGTGGATTGATATATTGAGGAATCGTCGCTGGCGAGTCCAGTCCGATCGATTCCTCTTCTATGCAAAAGAGATAATCAATCATAGAGTAATGCAAATAGTAGATTGAAACATAGAGATAGGGGGAGAACTCCTGGTCTTTCTTTATTGCTTTCTCTTTTACATCCGTGTACAAAATAGCCAACGGCCCTCCCTATATATAGTCTAGTGGTGAGGTGCCCACCATGGGTTAAGGCTTCAAGCCCAGGCCTAAGTTTCCAACACTCCCTCTTGGGTACTCATAAGACACGTTCATGCCCCATCAAAACTCCATAAAAATCTTGTGGAAAAAATTTGGAGAAAGAGTATATGATACATGTTATGCTACGTTGCACGAATTGCCTCATTAAAAACCTTGGCCGAGAAATTTCAGGAAAACTCGTCAATGAAAAAAAGTACAATCTACCAAATTTTATTTAATCTTCAGGATTTATTCTTTGGGTACTCGATCTTCGTGATTAAGTTTTAATAATGAGCTTGAGAAAAATCTCCCCCTGAATTCTGCACTTTTCTAAATCTCATCGTTCCAATTCCTCGTACGCATCTTTTAAAACTACATGCTGTGAGTGACTTAGTGAATAAATCTACAAGATTTTCACATGACTTAGTATCCAATACCTTAATTTTGTCCATCTTTTGCAATTTATGAGTATAGATGAACTTGGGGTTGATATGCTTTGTGAGATATCTCTTCACGTAGCACGTCTGCACTTGTGCAACACAAGTTGTATTATCTTCATAGATAATTGTGGGAGTTTGCATGATATTCATCCCACATGACTGCTGGATGTGGTGAATCATTCGTCGGAGCCAAGCACATTTTCGTGCGGCTTCGTACAGCGGTTATGATTTCTGAGTGGCTCATCGACGTTGCTACAAGACTTTGCTTAGACGATTTTCATGAAATTGCAGTTCCACCACACAGGAATACATAGCATGTTTGTGACTTTGCGGTATGCGGGTCCGACAGGTACCCTGCATCTGCATAGCCTGTTATATTCAAGTCTTGGTTCTTTCTGTAGAATAACCCAAGGTCCTTACTTCCTTAGAGGTATTGGAAGATGTCCTTTATTCCCTGCCAATGCCTTTTGGTAGGTTCTGCACTATGCCTTGCTAATAGGTTTACGGCAAATGCAATGTCCGATCTAGTACAGTTTGCTAAATACATAAGTGCTCCTACTGCACTGAAGTGTGGGAATTCCGGTCCAAGAACTTCCTCCCCTCTTCTCTAGGTCGATACGGATCCTTATCTTGCTGTAACGATCTCCCGATCATCGGTACTTTCAATGGGTATGCCTTCTCAAAGCCGAACATTTCTAATACCTTCTGGGCGTAGGCTGACTGATGTACTAATATTTCTTTAGGGACATGCTCGAGCTATAGGCCTAAGCAATATTTAGTTTTACCCAAATCTTTCATTTCAAATTCTAACTCCAAGTTAGAACTTGCTTCCTTTATGACTTCCATGGTCCTGATGATATTCAGATCATCTACATATACTGAGATTATACAAAATTCATTCTCTGATTGTCGCATAAATACACAGAGATAACCTTCATTGTTCGTGCAGGCTTTCTTGTATAGAAAGTCACTTAAGCGATTATACCACATCCTTCCTAATTGCATAAGTCCGTATAGTGATTTCCTGAGCTTCACACTGTACAGATTTCTATTTTCACTGTCTTAGTTCGGGACAGGGATACCTTTAGGCATCATCATATAAATTTTTGAATCCAAGTTTCCATAAAGGTATGCAGTTACCACATCCATCAATTTTATTTCGAGGTTCAGGTTTGCTGCCATTGAGATTAAGTATCTAAAGGTAATACCACTCATGACCGGGGAATAGGTTTCTTCATAATCAACTCCTGGACGTTGAGTGAAACCATGTGCAATAAGCCTTGCTTTATATCTTACAACTTCATTTCTTTTATTTCTCTTTTAAACAAATATCCACTTATGCCCTACAGGGTGCACATGGGGAGGCGTGCGGCTTACAGGCCCAAACATCTCTCTTTTGTTCAGAGATAATAATTCAGTTTCTATTGCCTTTTTCCAATCTTTCCAATATGATCTTTTCTTACATTCAGCGAGTGATGCGGGCTCTAGATCAAGATCGATGATTGTGGTAATTTTCTTTGCAAAATAGATATCAACATTGGTTGTTGTCCTATTCATGGATTCTCTCATGTGCACATAGTTTATATCTATTCCATCATGAGTTGATTCTTCTTGTGCTTCTACTTGCTCACCACTCCTTCTAGTTGCGGTGGCAAGTCCCTTTTGTTTTTCTGCTCCGATGTGTGCGCACACATCCATGTTGATTTCTCAGATCTGGTATGCCCTTTTTTGGTATGCCCTTTTCTGAAGGTATCATACTGATGCCAGGTCTCAATTGGCTCCCCTTCTGGTTCTGGGGAACTTCAGTGATTGGCTGTGTCAAGTCTTTCTTATCCTTTTTTACCGGGCGTCCCCGATTACTTAGGGTTCGAGGGGCCGGAGTTCTCATCCTTTTATTCTGAGACCTCTGGACAGGATTAGAGACACCTTCAACTTTCTTTGGTATTTCAACCCTCTCCGGTGCATTGCGTGCAGGCACATGCGACTTGGTCATGCTCTTTAAATCACTAAAGTGGTCAAGCAGTTGGTATGGTAATGCTTGCAAGTCAATGATCTTTTGGACTTCTTTATTTGTTTCACTAGTGCGCGGGTCATGTGCATGGATTCTGGTGGCTTGCCATGTAATTTTCCGATATTTTTCATCAAGGGGTTGATTTTCTCCCCCTAATGTTGGGAAACTATCCTCATCAAGTATGCAATCAGCAAAACAGACAGTATGCAAATCTCCTGTCATGGGATCTAAATACCTGATTATGGATGTTGTCCCATAACTAACATATATCCTAGTCTTTCAGAGAGTACCCATTGCAGTACGCTATGGAGGGGGTATAGGCACATAAACCTTACATCCAAACATTCGGAGAAGAGAAATTTTCAGTGCTAACCCTTGTGCTAGTTGCATAGTTGAATGGATGTTGTATACCGATGGTCTAAAGTTGATGTGTGTTGCTACATGCAGGACTGCGTGTCCAAAACATGTAGCTGGTAAATTACAATTCTGTAAAGGTTGTCGGGCAATAAATTTAATTCTCTTGATTAATGCCTCTGCAAGTCTATTCTGGGTGTGGACATGTGGTACAAAATGCTCAACTATAATTCCCATTGCCATACAATAATCATCAAAAGCTTTTGAAGTAAATTCTCTGGTGTTGTCCATTTTGATGGACTTTATATGATGATTAGGGAAAATATTTCTAATGCAAATTATCTGCGAGATCAGCTTTGCGAAAAGCATGGTTTCTCGTAGACAATAAACATATGTGCGACCATTTCAAGGAAGCATCGATGAGCACAATGAAATATTTAAATGGCCCTGATAGTGGTGTATGGGACCGTAAATATCTTCTTGGATGCACTCCAGGAATGTAGGGACTTCATCCTTCACTTTCTGAGTAGAAGGTCTAGTAATTAATTTTTCGGTGGCACATGTGGGGCACACAAAATCTTCATGATTTGGGAAATTATTTGCATTAATATTATGTCCCTGTGAATTGTTAATTATATTTCTCATCATCCTAAGACCTGAGTGGCCTAATCTGTCATGCCAGAGACAGAAGAGTTTAGAGCTTCTAAATATTATTTTCAGGGCAGTATAGCTATAGGTGCTATGAATTAGTGTAGTATAGCCTAGTTTCTAATGAAGAAAGTTTTTCTAATACCCTTTTTCATTCGCTTCATGCTTCATAATGAGTAGATATTCCTTACCATACTCTTCTTCAGTCTCAACATAGAAATCATTGGCGCGAATATCCTTGAAACTTAGAAGAGTTCTAGTGAATTCTGGGTACAATAAAGTTTCTTAGATGATCAAAATTGTGCCCTTTGGGAGTATAATTGTGGCTCTTCCTGAACCTATTGTACAATCATCACTACCGGTGATTCTTTGTAAAGGTCGCTTGACATTCTTAATAATCGATTGAAAGAATTTTATCTCTCTTAAGATGGTATTCGTTGTGCCACTATCGGCTAAGCACACTTCCTCCATACGGCACCACACGTGTTCTAATATAAAGTATTTTATTAATATGTAGTAGAAGACAATCAACACATAAATAAAATACTTCAATATCATAACATATCATGCCATTATAAACTGAATAAATGAATGAATTATTCAATATCATCCAACCATCACGAGAAAATAATTTGTTTGAGTACTATCCATGCAAATTCTAACTTATTCCTTCCACATATAAAATAAATGACAATTAAAGTCTAAATACATTATGTGCATTTGACTGAATCTGCTAAGAAATCAGAGACTTCGGCTGCTATCTTCTCGAGGGTGATATGCTCTTCTAGAGAAATCATGGCGGCGGCAGCTGCAATGTCGAGAGGGGGTACTGCTGTAGGAATGGAGTCAACCTCCATCGGTGCAGGCAGCTCCTTATAATTCTACCCCTCAATAGAAGCAAAGTGGGTTTCATGCTGCCCTTTGCCACCCTTCTTCTTAGTCTGTAAGACATCGACGACATGTTGCGGCTTTTTACAGATCCGCGACCAGTGCCCCCACCTGCCACACTTGTAGCAGGTTTGGTCTTATTGACCATAGGGCTTGTCATCTCACTTTGGCTTGCTTACCTTATTCTCACAAGGAGCATCTGACTTGCCTTTCTGGGTTGCGGCCTTACCCTTCCTTTCCCTTTTCTTCATTATGGGCTTTCGCACCTTGTAGCTCCCGGCGCCGGTTTCACGGCCAGCGGAGCTCCCAGGTAGTTGTGAGACAAAGTTCTTGCAGAGAACTTCATCCTGAGCCTCTGCAACCTACACATATCAATCAATTCAGCATACTCCTTGTGGTCGTCTTGATGATAGTTGCGTGCAGACTGCACATGCATTGGGGTGAAAGGTGGATAGTATCTTCTCAATCTTCTACTCATCTGTGATCTGCTTGCCACAAAGTTGAAGATTGATATAAATTCTGTGCACAGCATAATTGTACTCCTCGACCATTTTGAAATCAGCAAATCTGAGTCAGATCCATTCCTGCTCTGCTTAAGGAAGAATGTTGTACTTTAGCTTCTCGAACTGCTTCTTGCGTGCAATCCACAAGCTATCGTGCTCTTCTCTGCCATGTACTCATTCTTGAGAGTGAGACAGAGGTGGTGCCTGAGGAAGTGAAGTGCTTGATCATTTTCCTCAGGAGTGGGTTTAGCATGCTGCGGTGTACCAATCCCAATGGCAGCACGGAGCTTCTTGGCTCCAAGTACTATCTCGACATCGAAAGCCCAAGTCAAGTAATTTTCGCCATGCTGGGCCGTCTCCTCGAACTCCTGGTTCGTAATGCCTGTCATCTACATGTGCATAAAAGGAATATATAAGTTTACTGCCGGTAAACATGCATAGATTTACTGCAGGTAAATAAATTAGACAAAGGTACAAAAGATTCTCGTAATGTTCCAGAATTTTCTATTAATTTTACTGTTAATTTCGGTGATTAAAAGCAATTTAAATAATTACAATTAATCAAAATAGTAAATAAATATAGAAAACATAGAAAATAATAATGACATTGCTAACCATGCTTCAAATGTTAAAAATAATTCAAAATTTGAATTCCTGAGGCCCGTTTATGCTGGAATATGAATTTTCAGTGAATTATGCAATTTCTGAGGGCTTATACGCAAATTTTCAATTCTGACAAAACTTTTCGCGTAATTTTTCAATTCTTCAAGGGCCTTTTTGCAAAATTTCCATTGGCCGAAATTTCCCCCATTTCTTCTTATTCTTTTTTTAGCCCGACGGCACAATCGGTTGTCTGGCCCATCACCGCTCACGAGGCTAGGGTTTTTAACGCTAGCCCGTGTCCTCCACGGGGCGAGCCGGGCGGCTGGGGCCTGCTCACGCTCGGTGGCGGCCTCAGTTGAGAGGCGCTCGGTGATGTCCACTTCAGGCGGGTGGCGTTTGAGCGCGGCTTCGGCAGCTCCATCCATGCATCGGGCGCGGCGGCGGCGGCGGCGGCGTCATGTGGGAGGCCGGCGGTGATAGTTCGGGCCGTCGTGTGGGAGGCGGCGGCTTTGGGCCAGCGGTGCATGCTCACGGCGGCGGCCGTCTGGGCGGTGGCATGTTCAGCCATGCGAGTTTTTTTTCTTTTTTCTTTTGTTTTGATCTCAGTGCAATCAACATCTGCTCTTTCTGCGAATTTTTCGATCGGTTTGGCTAGTGATTGTAGTCTGCTCGCGGTAGATTAGAGCGGGTTTGCATCATAGAAAATAATCTAGAAAACAAAATCTATGAAATTTAAAGCAATCTAGATATAGATAATTCAATCTACCAATGCTTCGATGATTACCTTTCGATTCACCGGTGTGATTCATGCTGATAACGTATTGACGAACCGTCACTGGTGAGTACAGTCCGATCGATTCCTCTTCTATGCAAAGAGATAATCAATCACAGTAATGCAAATAGTAGATTGAAACACAGAGATAGGGGGAAGAAACACAGAGTCTTTCTTTATTGCATTCTCTTTAACATCCGTGTACAAAACAAAATAGCCAATGGCCCTCCCTATATATAGCTTAGTGGTGAGATGCCCACCATGGGCCAAGGCTTCAAGCCCAGGCCTAGGTTTCCCAACATGATATACTCAATGACATGCTAGATCAGTTATAGGCCCGGTCATGAATTCAGGCAGAGAAAACGGTAAGAAAAAGGAAGTTCACACATGCCAAAATGCATTTTGTGCATACTTTTGAAGTTTGAGTGTATATATATATATATATATATATATATATATATATATATATATATATATATATATATATATATATAGAGAGAGAGAGAGAGAGAGAGCGTATAAATAACAGGGGTATTATGGTGCCCAGGCTCCATGATTAAGACTTTCCATCCATAATTGATTCAACATGCTAAATCAATAACTTCCTTTTCAAATTGATGCCTTTTTGAAGTAATGTATGTTAACGAATTTGCTTGATAATTACACTCGCACGTATCTAAAAGCAATTCAAATACAGGGAGGTTTGGTGCCCAGACACCATGGTGCCTTATTTCAGCGTCCTATGTATGTATATATATATGTATGTATGTATGTATGTATGTATGTATGTATGTATGTATGTATGTATGTATGTAACTCTTTCTAACAATGGTGATGTAGAAAGGAAAATGCGTGCATGTATCATAACGCCAAAGAGCTAGCGACCACCGACCACTCTGGATGGAAATTAACTTGACTTGGCATCTCTTTACTTTTTTTCTAGAATGACCAATGGTAATTTATGCTACATTTGTTTTAGGTTTAAAATAACCGGGTTAGCTAACTTTAATCTAACTAGCTTAGTTTATCCTAAATTTTGTGTTGGGTAATAAATCTTGTTAATCTAAATTACTGTTTGGCTAGATTAGATGAGTTAGCTAGATTAGTGTTAGAAAAACAAAATTTATGATGGTTTGTTGTGTTGGGTACCTTATTTTGTCCATTTAGTGGTTAAAATTGATAGCGATAGTATTTGTAGGTGACATCTTGGGCTTTTGAGAAGTTGAGGTGTTACAGCAACAAATTGGCATCGAAGAGGTATAAAAGGGGTGCACTATGTAGTAGATGACCATATTGGAAATATGGTTGTGTGCTAGCTTCACTGTTGGAGTGTATGCCATATAGCACAAGCTCAATGTATGTATTGGATTACATAGGCGATGGATCATTGGGGCAAAGATGCTATTGACATTTTCTGAGAAATAAGGTCATGGATGGCATATTTCAAATAGTTTTTAGACTCTAGTAGTATGTCATCAATTTAATTTTTTTCATAGAAATTTTAAGAATGAATTTATATTTTGTCATTGGCATAATATCAAACTTGCCATAAAATAAAAGTACTTTCCAAAAAATCATTGCAATGCCAAATGCAACTCAAGTATGAAATTCAACTATTCAAGTATACATAGCCTGGAACCAAAGCAACTAAGGTAATTTTTCAAGGGGTTTGCTTATATTTGTATGTAAAGCTCAGTTTTAGGGGTGTTCTTTTTGACTGCGGCTTATGGCTTTCGGCTGAAAGTGTTGGATTTTGGCTGTTTACGGTACAGATTACGGAGAGACCGATACTCACTTACGATTTTGACTGGTGCAGATGTTGGGCTTTTAACGTGTACTACGTTTAACTTGTAGACTCCGTCTTGAGAAAATACTCCGTTTGAAAGTTAGGTACTGTAGTAAAAGTCAAAAGCCGTCCGGCTTGGCACCTGCCAAACAGGCCCTTATTCATAGGAAAGCTCAGTTTTATTCAAAGGAAATTCAAATTTACACATTGATGAAACATCCAAATAGAAAGTCTAAAAATGATTGACAACTTCATTGTCAGGTACAATTAAACCCCACCAAGTAAATTCTTCTTCCCGTGCCTTTGGCAGAACGATTTGATCCTTTCAAGACCATCCAGAAGAGAATATGAATCAATAGCAAAAGTAATGCGGACCCAGTTATCCATTCCCAGAACACTCCCTATAGTTGAGCAACACAAGTTAGACCAGTATAAGGAGATGCAATCATATCAATCATAAAAAAAGAAACTTAACTAGGTTTTCTTCATTTTAGAAATAGTATAATAAATCTCAAGCTTAAAATACTAGAGGGTTAAGTCTAATGCTATAAATTAAATCTCCCAAGCTACCACAATAATATATCTCTAGCGTTTTTCAATAAATTATGAACAAAACCATATTACTAAATATATAAATTGCATTAACCTAAATATCATTGCATGAGCACGACTATGTTATATTTTCTTATATGATAAAAAATGCTATGTTTTATTTCACAATGAATAATCGCACTAATATATCTGTACCTTTTCTTCAATAGGTTATCAGCATCCATGTTACTAACGGGCAAATTATGCTCACCTAAATATAATTGCACCACTATATTGCATTTTGATATATGATTAAAAATGCTATGTTTTGAAGTTAACAATGAACATCTCATTTCATATGATTTCTAAACACAATCAATTACACCTTAGAACCATAACTACAATAATATCAAAGACAAACTCTATGTATAATAGTAGTAATTTGAAATGCAAGCTTATATGCCTTATTGGTCTTCACTTAGAAGCACGAAAAATACAAGCATGTAATAATGAAAAAGATATTCCCTATTGGTCTTCATTTAAAAACATGAACATGACACTATTCTAACAAATAGTCATACAATTGGTTATCAAGATGAAATCACCACTTTTATGTCTAGTTATACTGTTAGCAAATAATTACAATTGAATAGATAGTTCAAATATATTATATAACATATTTTTCAATTTTCACTCCTAAAAAATCATGTTAATCAAATAAACTCTAATTTTCACTATGACCAAGAAACAATTATTCCATATGTAGTCTTTTTAATGTAGCAGATATATTCCTACCTGGGCATAAAATCACTGATTCTTCTTTGGCAAGCTTGCAGCAAAAATCAATATCATCATGGATCCCCTCCAAAAGATATAAGTTCAATTTCACCTGTTTATAGTATTCCAATATAAGATGATTGAAAACCAAGCTTCTAGAAAATCTCTAGGTTTCATTTAATGTAGTTTCTGCATAACAATTACATGGTAATAATTACGATGTTAACAGGAAAAGATGTTACAATAATTTTCAACTTACAACATCATTCTTAGGAAAGATCATTATAAAATAAAAGCTAAAACACTAAATTTTAACAATTTCAATGCACAATGATCCTAACACTACTACAAAAGGCTTATATCAGAAGTCTCATCATAGACGGTTGATCAAAACCGTTAGTCTTAAATGCAATGACAGATAGTTTAGATTTAAAGACCGTCTGTGTTGCTGCCAGAGCTAAAAACCGTCTGTGAAGATATAATATCAGAGACGATTTATGGTAAGAATCGTCTATGATAATTCGCTATATCACAAACGGTTTGTATTACAAACCGTCTGTGATAATGAAATTATCACAGATGGTTTGTATTAAAAACCGCCTCTAATATGTTTACCACCTCGCAATCCCCTAAAATTTCATAATCTTCTGCCTAAGTCTGAGTAGAATTCCGTTCTAAGACACCTTTAGTAAAACGGGCATAACTTTTGCGTACGGTGTCTGTTTTTGATGTTCTTATACTCGATGGAAAGATAATGATGTGTATAATCCAAAAAAAATTTGACCAGCTTACACGAGTCGCCCTCTAAGACCCCCCAAAATAGGCCATCTTTAGCCATAATTTTGTGTTGCAAGTTTTTTATTTTTGTTTTTGCCAAAATTTTTGACCTTTCATTTGGAATTTGGGGTTCGCCTCAACTGCAAAGTTGTAAATCTCATCGAAATCTTTCAAACAAGTATGTATAAACCATATAGAACTTTGGTATTTCATCTTTTGAGACTAGTTGTTTACATTGCACCGTTATATACATATATTGTCTTCGGTATCACAGACGGTTTGTGGTTCAAACCGTCTATGGTAATTATGTATCATAAACGGTTTATGGTTCAAACCGTTTGTGGTAATTACATATCGCAGGCGGTTTGTGGTTCAAGCCGTCTGTGATAATTATGTATCCTTGATCGCTGGGCCAGTCGATCCTCCCCAACCTAATCCTAGCCAATAGAAACTCACCAACCCCCACCCCACGGATTGTAGCTCCGCCTCTTCGTCCCCATGCCCATTCCACCAAAGATTTTCGCACTCCCGCCTCTCCCTCCCTTATATATACTCACATAAACCCATCCTCTACTGCGTTCAACATCTCTCTAGCCTCCTCATCGTCCTCCTCCCTAGCACACAAGTCATTTATGGGCAGCAAGGCGCCGCGAAGTAGCTAGCACCAAGATAGCGCTCAAGTCGGCACCGACGATGGCAGGCGTCAAGGACATCCAGTTCGCGTGCAGCATCAGAGGCAAGAGGGCCTAGGCATCGTGCGCTGCATCCAGTTTCTACTGTCTACTAGGATTTCTGCTTCTTATATATTCTTCCCATGTTAAATAGTTGGGTTTGTAGGATTAGGAGATGTGTTCTTGCCATGTTCTTGCTGTGTTAGATGAATAATCTGCTCATTATCTTGTTATGCCGTAATGGTAGAATCTAATCTTAATAGAAATGGAATGTGCTGTGTTTGCTGCTGTATTTGCTTATTTTCAAAGGGCATAGCTAACATTTCTTGAGGCTTGCCAAAAAGCAGAAAAAGATTTAGGTATAGAATGAACTATCACAGACGATTTTGTGGTATAAACCGTCTATGAAGGACTATCACAGACGGCTCGAACCAAAAACCGTCTATGATACTCGTACATCACAGACGATTTTATCTACCAATCGTTTGTGATGGGAAAGTATCACAGACAGTTTTATATACCAACCGTCTGTGATACTCGTCCATCACAGACGATTAGTAGCTAGAATCATCTGTGATGTGCGAGTATCACAGACGATTTTTGGTTCGAGCCATATGTGATAGTGTTCTTTACAAATGGTTCTAATTACAAACCGTCTGTGTTGTATTTATCACAGATGACTTACAAACCTTCTGTGATAACCTCCGATTATCACTTACCTATAAATTCAGATGGTTCAGAAAACTGTCTGTGATGACAGTTCTGAACCATCTGTGGTGACTATTTTTGTAGTAGTGTAATTTATTTTAGAGTACTAAATTTATGCTAACTAACCTCTAAGAATAACATTTTTAAAAAAGAACTTACCATCACAAACATGGATCCTTCTGGCTTGTGAGGACAAGTGATGCATTTGATCTCCTTTATTTCTCTATAACATATCTCAGATGTTTCCATTAGCAAATCAATGATCCTCTTAAAAAAATCTTCTTTTGTGTTCTCAAGAATTTGTGGAAGGGCTCCCTAATCAATTCAATAGTAAAACATGCACAATTTAGTTCTTTGAGATAACATGCATAACAGATTATAAACAACAAAGATATTGAAATATCAAGCAATCAAATAAGCCAAGAAGAGTGCCTAAAAAACGCTAGTCCCAAATTCCTCAATTCTTGTATTAATAAAATATGGTATACTTGCTCTAAAAGAACATGACATACTTTTGATGGTAATACAGCAACCATATAGTCCAAAGTGAACTCACAATACAACTTGTGTCTTCTCAAGCATAGTAATTTTAACTATATCCCAAAATTTTGCTCAAAATTATTTTTAATGCGTACCTATTTTATTGAAACCAAAGGAAACGAAGATGAATGATTAAAAAGGAAAAAAATCAGTTATCTTGATTTACTCGTTTTGATTATTGATAATTTTTTCACTTTTTGTACCCATTGACTTTCAATAATACTATTTATTTGAGAAGTATTTAAGATTTGGGGTCACGAAATAGCTACCAAAGCAAAATAGGATGAGAAGAACTAAATGCCAAACACCAACCTGAATGAAAGTTGCGGGATCAGTTGAAACATTAAGGAAGTTTGTAATTGACGTAGCAATCTACAAACAACCAATATAGTTTTAGCAAAACATTAATTCACAAGAAAGCATACGAAAAGAGAATTAAAGATTTACCTTAGTTTCTTGTAAAACCTTCTTGGGGTCGCATGTTGCTATCCAACCAAGTCGCCATCCAGGCACTATCCATCTCTTTGATAGAGATCCTAGGGTCAGGATAGGGACAATGTGCCCAAAGGAACCCATTGGGACAAATGGAGAACTCCCAAAAACCAAATTGCCATATACTTCATCTGCAATTACTAATATTCCAAGCTTCCTTGCTACCTCTGCGACCTGAATAACATTTATAGATATATGTATGCTCAATATAAGTTGCTCGTGATAAAAAATAGTCAAAATAATGGACATTTAAATTGATAAATAAAGTAAAGGAACTCAACCTTGGCTAAATGCTCGTAGGTGTATACATTCCCACATGGATTGTTGGGATTAATGATGACCATTGCGGTAGTGTTCTTGTCAGCAATAGATTCCACGGAGTCAAGATCGATCTCCCAGCCCTTTTCGGGAATAAGATCAAAATGGCGAACCTCCAAGTTGTTGAATACGGCGCGCGCCTCGTAATTCGGATAACCGGGTCTAGGAAGCAGTACGTTGGTGCCCGGTTGGGCTAGAACCGAGATTATGACCTCAATGGCTTGAGTGCCTCCGGCAGTGAGGAAGATATCGTCGGTTGATAGCTTGTAAGGGAGATCACGGGACAAGTGCTCCGCCACAGCACTGTTCTTAAGAAAGGAGCGAGCGAGGTTAATATATACCAGTACTGTAATCTCAATATACTCCTAAAATAATTAAATTTTCAACAAGCACAAGGTTAGTACTCGTTGGTACAAATCATGCATGGAGCGGTCAACAAGCATAAAAGCATCAAGAAGAATATATGGGCCTGTTCTTTTTAGCTACGGCTTGTGGCTTTTGGCTACGGTTTGTGGTTTTTAGGCTATTCGTGTGAGAGATTACAGAATAACAGAAACTCATGTGCGATTTTTGCCGATATAAATGAAGTCGGTACAATACGTACTACGGTTAACTAGTAGACCCTATCTTAAAAAGATACTCCGTTTAAAAGCTAGTTACTATAGAAAAGTCAAAAGCAGCTTTTAGAAGCTGAAAAAAAGGCCCATAATATACTCCTGTTCTGGGATGTACTTATAAAATGCTCATTTAATTTAGTACTACAGAAGAGATTAGAAGTACTACTCCTCTAGCATGCAATCCGGCCATCTCCATTGTCAAGAAAAGCAAGAAGGGAGCATGATAGATAGGGGTGAAAACGGGTCGGATAGTTTCCGATCGATCCGGATGAAAACGAATACGGATTGTGTCGGATCAGATTTTCCTCGGATAATTCTCGAATCGGAAACAAATACGGATTTTTCTGTCGGAAACAAATACGAATACAGTAGGCCTGATATCCGGCGAATACGAATACGGATTATCCAGATAATATGGAATCAGATATCCGGGATTTCAGTCCAACATTGCCCAACCCAAGCCAGCCTCTTTCATCTCCCTTGCCACCAGCCCACTAGCCCAAACAAGCCATTAGCCTCCATTACCATTAGACATTAGGTTCCCTAGTCATGTTTATTAAAAATAAATTTAGTGTTGTTAGTAGATTGAAATTTGTACCGATTAAATTGATTTCTGCAATTTAAATCATTCTGTTTCAAATTTAAATTCTTAATTAATTTATTAGCAACATGTAAATGGTAGAAATCCATTAAGAATTATTTAGGACTTTAGAAAAAAATAATTGTCATTTGAAGATTTAAAATCTGTACAATGATATGACTATTGTGGATAAAAATACTTATGTTTGTTTAGATTTCATTAATGTTTTGACAAGATAAACTATTTATGTGTTTTCATTGATTTTGGATATATAGTTTAAAGGGTTTTCATGTTCCGATAAATATTCGTGACCGTGTTCGTTTCGATTCGTATTTTCTCCGTATCTGTATTCGATATTATTCGTATTTATATTCATATCCGAGGTATCCGTATTCGTATCCGCATCCAAAAAATATGAAAACAAATATAATAGAGATATTATCTATCCATATTTGATCCGTTCGCATCCCTAACGAGAGAGACCTGAGCGGAAAGCCTTCTTTTCCCCCCTTTTCGCCGAGAATGTGCCTGCATGTTTGGTGATCGGCATGCAGCAGTGCCTAGAACATCCCCAGTGGCATGCCACGTCGGGTGCATGGCGTAGTATCCCATCCCTTTCACTGTCCGAACTCCGGACGCTCATGGCTGGCTACCTCGCGGCTGGCCGAGGCCGCCTCGTGCAATCCCGGCGTAGGCTTTGCACGATAATTTCTTTTTTCCCTGTTTCTCTTGACGAACAACTGTGAATATATATGAATTCGGAGCAATCCTATCGAGAAGTTTTAAAAAATTTTGTAAGCATGTGAATTAGCGAAGTGCACGAGTCACACACGTTTTGTACTGTATTTGAATCTGCTTTGGCAGGTTCTGCGCGAGCCCATCTAATAAGTATGGAAGACAGTCAACTACGTACCGAGAAGGAAAACGTGAAGCACGTAGAGAGAGAACCATTAAAGTAGAACGCGCGCGGCTGGCAAGCGTTGGTGCATCCACACACACATATGCTGGGAAAAGTATGGCTTACCGTCGTGCGGCGGGGAGGCCGACGCCGGCGGGGTAGCAGTTGTACTCCCCGGACCGTAGCGCGGCGGCGACGGCGTCCTCGGCCTCGGCGGCCGTGCGGAAGGCCGGGAACACGGACGGGTCCCCGTGCGCCAGCGGCAGCACGGGCCGCGGCCCGCGCTCTTCCACGCTCGCTCTGATCTTGTACCGCACCGCCCGGATGCTCATCTTCTCTCCTGCCGCCGCCAGCGTGCCCTCCCTCGCCCGCGCGAACCTCCACCCCGCCGCCGCGTGTCCGTTGCCATTCTCGCCGGCGCCGTGCCCGTTGCTGTTGCCGTTCTGGTGGCTCGCCATATGTGCGCGCGTCTGCAGCAGCAAGGGCTAGGAAGCAACTGAGAAGTGGAGCCTGTGCTTGATTTGGTTTCGTTTGGTTTGGACTTGATGAGTTCACCAACTGGCCTGCAGTCTTATATATTTCTTGCAGAGTGGCACGAAGCACGCCATGACGCTGCCACGCTACTAGCTCGCTCTACATATTGCTTTGTCTCCTTTAACGGACGTGGCCGTTCCGACTTCTTATCCTTATCTCCCGCAATAATTTGCGCATTCCGTTTCTGTTTCTAGTTATGCAACAGTAGCAGGCCGGCTATCATCATCATTATTATTATTCTCAAGAAGCAAAAGATATAAGAAAAAAGAGGGTGGAACGGCTAGCTGAAAAAAGCGGCACGAGGGAATCAACAGCTGATTGATTTGAGTGACCCCTTGGGTTCCTCCAAAATAAAGTTGACTCCTCCACTCCACTGCTATATTTTTGCATTAACCAGTCCAAATTCGTAAATCGATTGATGCATTCAAGATTGTGCTACGTGTTCTTAGGCTTCGTTTGATTGACACTGCCGTGGCTTTCCGAAAGCACTTTTTTCTTTTCAGCTTTTGGATGCGTAAGGTAGTCTCGCAAGAATGTTAATTTTTAGCGCCCTAAAACAACAGGCTGACAGAAATAGTAAGCACTTATGTAACTAACTAGATTTTACAGAACAATGCAGCAGAATGCAACAACCACAAAATTAGCTAGCCCTTAGACTGTTTGATCATGTAGTCAGTCCTCCTTTTATTTTGTAGAGGAAATTCTTTATTTGTCACTGTAAGTTGGCCAGTTTTTCCTAACAGAGAGAGGGAGGAAGAACAAGGGCATTTTGGTCTTTTCACAGCTCAGTTAACAATCTATTGATGGGTGATGGACGGTAGTGGCAAAAAAGATGCAAGCCGAACTTCGACGATACTGCAGGAAGACGAAGGTTTTTTATGATAACGAGGGAAGAAGAATATTTCAGTAGTATATCAAGAAGGTGGCCAACTTCTAGTGGCAAATAAAGAATTTGCTTACTTTTTTTTTATGTCAAGGCGTCGAGAGACCAGAGGGTCGTTGAAGGACAACGGCAACAGCAAATATGCCAGCCGTCCTTGATTTAATTAACAGCCTATTTACTTCACCGTAGCAAATTCAATTCGTCGTGCAATAATTTGCTAATTGTGGGCGCATTTGTAACAGCCTGCCACCAGTTCGGTGCGCGTGCATGCGTGCGTGGATTGATATACTCAATGACGTGCTAGATCGGTTACAGGCCCGCCCGCGAATTCAGGCAGAGATAACGGTAAGACACGGGAAGTTCACACACTCCAAAATGCACGTACTTTTGAAGTTTGGAGTGTGTGTATATATTGTTGGAAACCTGGGCCAGGATCAGCAGCTTAGGCTCATGATGGGCATCTCATTATAGTCTATAAATAGAAAGTAATAATCATCATTTTGTATTGATGCAATTGAAAGTAATAAAGAAGATCAGAAGTTCTCTCTATCTCTCTCTGTGTGTTCAATCTATTATTCTGTTTCTGTGATTGATTCGATTTGTTCTAAGCAGAGAAATCGATCGGACTGGTCACAAACGATGGTTTCTCAACACGTTATCAGCACGACTCGCTCCGGTGAATCGAAGGTAATCATCGAAGCACCTAATAAATTGAATTTTCTATATTGCTTTGAATTCCGGCTCCTCGAATCCTAAGTAACCGGGGACGCCTAGTGAAGAAGGATAAGAAGGACTTATAACAGCCGATCACTGAAGCCCCCCTCCCCCCAGAATGAGAAGGGGAGCCTGTTGAGACCTGACACAAGTATGACACCTTCAGAAAAGGGCATACCGGATCTGAATATCCACATCAGCATGGATGTGTGCGCACACATCGGAGCCAAAAATCTAAAAGGACTTGCCACCACAATTGGAAGAAACGATGTGCAAGGAGAAGCTCCAGAAGAAGCAACTCATAAAGAAATGGCTATAAATTATGTACACACGGGAGAGTCCATTAATAGGACAACAACCAATATCGATATTTACTTCGCAAAGAAAATTGCCACAATCATCGACCTTGATCGTGAGCCTGCATCTCTCGCTGAATGTAAGAAAAGATCAGATTGGGAAGATTGGAAGAAGGCAATAGAAACTGAATTACTATCTCTGAACAAAATAGAGGTGTTTGGGTCCGTATGCCGCACCCTCTCCATGTGCACCCTGTAGGGCATAAGTGGGTATTTGTTCGAAAAGGAAATGAAAGAAACGAAGTAGTGAGATACAAAACAAGGCTGGTAGCATAAAGTTTCACTCAACGTCCTAGAGTTGATTATGAAGAAACCTACTCCCCAGTCATGAGTGGAATCACCTTTAGATATTTGATCTCAATGGCAGTGAACTTGAATTTAGAAATGAAATTGATGGATGTGGTAACTGCATACCTTTATGGAAACTTAGATTCGGAGATTTATATGAAAGTCCCTGAAGGAATCCCTCTCCCGAACCAAGACAGAGCAAATATAAATCTGTATAGTGTGAAACTCATAAAGTCACTGTATGGACTTAAGCGATCTGGAAGAATGTGGTATAATCGCTTAAGCGACTTTCTCTGTAAGAAAGAATACACGAATAATGAAGATTGTCCTTGTGTATTTATACGATGATCCCAGAATGGATTCTGTATATGTAGATGATCTGAACATCATCAGGACAGCGGAAGACATAAAAGAAGTAAGCTCCTACTTGGAGTCAGAATTTGAAATGAAATATTTGGGCAAAGACCAAATTCTGCTTAGGCCTGCAGCTTCAGCATGTCCCTGAAGGAATCTTGGTACATCAGTCGGCCTACACCTAGAAGGTGTTAGAAAGGTTTGGCTTTGAGAAGGCATACCCATCGAAAGTACCAATGATCGGGAGGTCTTTACAGCAAGAAAAGATCATTTTCGACCTAGGGAAGAATGGGAGGAAGTCCTGGGACCAGAATTCCCATACTTGAGTGCAGTAGGAGCACTCATGTACTTAGCAAACTGCACTAGACCGGACATTGCATTTGCCGTGAACCTATTAGCAAGGTACAATGCAGAACCTACCAAAAGGTATTGGCAGAGCATAAAAGATATCTTCGATACCTCCAAGGAAGCAAGGACCTTGGATTGTTCTACAGAAAGAATCAAGATCTAAACTTGATTGGCTATGCAGATGCTGGGTACCTGTCTGACCCGCATACCGCAAAGTCACAAACAAGCTATGTATTCCTGTGTGGTGGAGCTGCAATTTCCTGGAAATCATCTAAGCAAAGTCTCGTAATGACTTCGACGAACCACTCAGAAATTATAGCACTGTATGAAGCCGCACGAGAATGCGCTTGGCTCTACCGAATGGTTCACCACATCCAGCAGTCATGTGGGATAAACATTGTGCAAACCCCCACGATTATCTATGAAGATAATGCAGTTTGCGTTGCACAAGTACAAACGGGCTATGTGAAGAGTCATCTCACTAAGTATATCAACCCCAAGTTCTTCTATGCACATGAATTGCAAAAGATAGACGAGATTAAAGTATTGTATACTATGTCGGGTGAAAATCTGGCAGATAAGTTCACTAAGTCACTCCCCGCATTTAGCTTTGAAAGGTGCGTGCGGGGGATTGGAATGATGAGACTTAGAGAAGTGTAGAATTCAGGGGGAGAATTCTCTCAAGCCCGTTAGTAAATCTTGATCATAAAGATTAAGTATCCAAAGGAATAAAGTCTTGAAGACTGAATGAATTTGGGTGAATTGTACTCTTTTTCCCTTGACGAGTTTTCTTGAAGTTTCTCGACCAAGATTTTTAATGAGGCAATTCGTGCATCGCAGCATAACATGTATCATGTACTCTTTCTCCAAATTTTTCCCACTGGGTTTTATGGAGTTTTAACGAGGCATGAACATGTCGGATGAGTGCCCAAGGGGGAATGTTGGGAAACCCGGGCCTGGGCCAGCAGCTTAGGCCCATGATGGGTACCTCATTGTAGTCTTAAAATAGGGAGCAATAATCAACATTTTGTACTGATGCAATTGAAAGCAATAAAGAAGACCAGAAGTTCTCTCTATCTCTCTCTGTGTGTTCAATCTATTATTCTGTTTCTGTGATTGATTCGATTTGTTCTAAGCAGAGAAATCGATCGGACTGATCTCCATCGACGGTTTCTCAACATATATATGCAGAAATCCTCTTTTCTTCTGGGTGTAATTACACTATATGTCATAACTCATAATGTAAAGAGTATTTCGCGTAACGGAGTGTATGTATGTGTAGTATACGAATATTTAAGACCATCTAAATTGTATGAACAAATTTTCAGAGGTGGTATGTACATTTTTTCGACATACTCCTTTTTATGTGCGTATATGAAGGTATTTACAAAATATGCGAAAAGCTATGAACTCCCTTACAAGTTTTTCGTGTGGTTCACATTAGAGTATCTTATAATTAGTATACGAGTATACCTAAAGTGATAAAGAAGTATTTATAATTTTTTTAAGTGGTATATTAGAGGTGGGTGTAATTACACCCGAGTGTAAAAGGTATTTATATATATATATATATATATATATATATATATATATATATACACTTACAAATTATCTAAAAAGGGTATACACTTAGAAATTAATTTCACAAGTAAATTATCTTAAAAAAGGGTATATACTCCAAAATGGATTCAATTTACTTGTTAACAAAAAAATCAAAAGAAAATCCTAACGTACCATCATAATAAAGGAAACCAATTGCCTAGTCCAAATAATTGCCAAAGAATGCATTGTCAACCGTATGACCAATTTGTGGAAGCAATATCACTTACCAAACCAAAATTCTCTAACGGGTTGGATCTCAGTTGATCAGATGGTTCTTAGGAGTGGTGCCTGGGCACCATAGAGCCCTTGTTATATATGTATATATGAGTATCTATTTTGTTGCAACACATAAGTCTGATTTCTTTTCAGCTGCATCTTATGGCTACGGCTGATGACATTTGGTTTTAACATGAGCACTTGTGCGAATGAACCGAATAAGATGTTTCAAAAAAGACTGTTCCAACAAGCCACTTTAAAATGACGGCAAAAAAATTATCTCATTTATTTATTCGAATGAAGCCATAAGTAACTGTGCCATACTAACTGGTTTGAGAATACTAGCACAAGATACAAGACCACACACTAAAATATAAGCATGGGAATTAAAATACAAGATACTAGCTTGTATGGGTGGATCTGTTGGATGGAGATCCAACGCCCCAGATCATTTTATTTTAGAGGGGTTGTATGAGGATCCGTTGGATTGAGATCCAACGCTTCAAAATCTGGCTAATTTTACCCTTAAAAATAGTTGAATGTTATATAATACTTCCTTTAATATATATATATATAGGAAAATTACACAAGGCACACAGGTGCCTAGGCACCCACATCAAGAACCGTCCGATACACGTGTATGATTGATAATTTTTTGAGTTTAGGTATGAAAATGTTTTATACCTTTGATATATTTATGGTAAGTAAGTTTTGAACTCGGTTCAAACTAGTTTGAACTACTTTTGAATTCAATGCGACTACGGTGAGTATATACCATAAAATAGCTCAAACTAATTAAACGAAGTTGAATTTAATTTTTTGAGTTTGACATCTCAAATATACTTTTTATGGGTATATAAAGATACCCACATCAAGCGTTGCGAATCTCAAAGCAAATCAACGGTATTGATATGGGTGCCTAGGCACTGGGTGCATGAAACACTCATCCTATATATATATATATATATATATATATATATATATATATATATATATATATATATATATATATATATATATATAGAAGCCTCTTTCTACACGGGTGTAGTTACTCCCTATATCGTATCTCTGGCGTTAGAAGTATCTCGCGAACGGAGGGTATGTACATGTAGTATACAGTATTTAAGACTATCTAGGTGGTATGAACAATTTTTCAGAGGTAGTATGTACATTTTTAGACATACTCCTTTTATGTGTGTATATGAAGGTATTTCTAAAATATGGTAAAACTATGGTTTCCTTGTAATTTTTCTTGTGGTTCACACTAGAGTATCTTATAATTACTATACGAGTATACCTAAAGTGATAAAGGAGTATTTTATGTTTGTTTAGGTGGTATATTAGATGTGGGAGTAACTACACCGGTGTAGAAAGATTTTCCTATATATATATATATATATATATATATATATATATATATATATATATATATATATATATATATATATATATATATATATATATATATATATATATATATATATATATATATATATATAGGAGACACAGCAAGGAATCAAACTCACAACCTCCCTATACATGAAGCGCATCCTGCGAGTCGTTTTCTAAACTCCCCCTCTTACTTTGTTATTAACTGAAGACGGCCTACGGTTGAAAGCTATGACCATGGTGAGTCATGTTATATTATGTTCCTAACGGCGAGTCGGCGTAAAATGCTCTAATTTGCACGGAGGACGTAAAAGGACAGATAATATACCACTTTTTTTGAAGGAAAAACACCACTTACGTTTCAAACTTGGCGAATAACTGTGGCTTATGGCTTTTGGCTGCGGCTTGTGACTTTTAGACTGTTTGTGCGAGATATTATAGAGTAACAGAAACTCGCGTACGATTTTTGGCGATATAAATGAAGTCAGCAAAGTATGTACTACAATTAACTAGTAGACTCTATCTTGAAAAGATATTTCGTTTAAAGAGCTAGTTACTGTAGAAA
This sequence comes from Bonia amplexicaulis, assembly GCA_036346245.1. Taxonomy (NCBI): domain Eukaryota; kingdom Viridiplantae; phylum Streptophyta; class Magnoliopsida; order Poales; family Poaceae; genus Bonia; species Bonia amplexicaulis. Next base: position 8,829,912 of record CM070739.1, read on the forward strand.
AGCCGAAAAACAGTTTTTAGAAGCTGAAATGAACAGTGCCTGATTGTGTCGCCTCTGACGTGCGCGCTGTCTTCATCGTGGTGAGCTCACAGCAAGTTACCTCATTTCCAGTGTAGAATGTAGAGATCTTGCGGTCATCCTATGCTCATGCATTTTCCAAGGAAAAGCATGTCAACGCTTGACTTGTTTTCTGGCTGGGAATGTCTTAAGTCATCATTCTTTAACAATTTTGCAAAGAAAATAATGAATTAATCTAACGTATATGTTACTCGTGGCCTTGCTTATCTCGACGTTCACCCATCGCAAGCAGACTTGGACGTCTACGTAGCGACATGGTGTGCTCATTGTTACAATTTCCAAATCTCACTTTCATGTCTTAACGCAAGCAGTTCTCGTACGTGTACTACTCCATCCTTCTGCCGCCTGTGGAAAATGAGTGCTCCTAGTAGTACGCTAGTGCTTCTCATAGCTTTTACTCCATGATGCAAGTTTAAGAAGTAACATTTTAGATTGTTTCTATAAGTCATTTATAGAATTTATTGTAAGAGCAACTTTAAATAGAGTGATTCTTAACATGAATATCTCTTGCTCTCTTAATCCTTTTGTAATTAATCAAAAGACATAGAACTTTTGAATAGTGCCTTGTTGTGGACAGAAACTTAATGACGGACAGAACTAGGTTTTCAAGGCACAACTTGGGAAGGATCGACGGTAACTCACACTGCTAGTTACTCCACATAGCTTCTCAATTGCATGAAACTTTCGGACTTGTACTTTTCGGTTTTTAAAACCGGCTTTTAATTTTTTTTATAGTATCTAACTTTCAAACGAAGTTTTTTTAAAACGAAATCTACAAATTAATTATATTATACATTAAAATCCAACATCTGTACCATCCAAAATCACAAAACGAATATCTTTCTCCATAATCTCTATCGCAAACCGATAAAATTCAAAAATTTCAATCAAAAATCATAAACCACAACCATAAAGAACATACCATAAGACTCTTGGTTAATTCTTTTTAGCTTATGTCTTTCTTTGAATAAACAGACAAGACAATTTCTTCATCACCTTTTTGAAACGGTTTATCTTAATAGCCTTTTCAGAGCAGCTTATCAACATTTAATTCATTCATACAAATGCTCGCACTAAAACTAAAAAACTTCGGCCACAGCTATAAGTCACAAAAATAAAGGCACCCTCTGCAATCCCACTGCCGTGACATGGCGGTAACCGGTCAGGCATCACCAATAATTTTAAAATCATCAACACTTGCGCAGAGGAACAAACTTGTTTAAATCGCATTAAGCATTGTAAAAACGACAGACATAATTAGTACTACAATTATGGAGTCTGCAAGGTCACATGTTATTGCATGACGACATCAATATATACATTACCATGACGGCGTGGAAACAGTAAACAAGTCAGACCAGGAAACCCACATCATATGCCTGCCCACAAGGTGTCAATAATCTTAATCCAATTACTTAAAACACAACATATACAAAAGCCGACAAGCACATAACGGCACGATAAGAGGCAAAATAAGCTCTGGGTTACAATACCAAAGGGGTCTGTTCTAGATTCTCTGAAACAACACCGGATGGCTTTTTTACATTACTCCATGCCCGTGTCAACGGTACTTGATCAACTCGATAACATCACCAGTTCATCCAGAATGGAACTTCTATTCCCTTCTTCTTGAAGCCCTGTACGGATGATGTTAGTGCAATGACGCTTAAACAGGGTAAATTTGGAAATTTTGATGGGCCTGCGACTTTGTGTTGGAGATCATCACTAGTCCTACTCAACCCCAGGAATGTGTTCGTCTTTCGAGGGCGTACTTCTGGAAGCACAGCAGCATGTTTTCTACTACACTTATTATCCTTCTAAAAAAGGATTTTCATTTGTGGGGTACCAATTCTTTCGGTTGTGGTGTCTCCAACAATTCTACTCCCATTTAGAACATTCTAGTACGAACAATGGGGATATCTACCTGGCGGAAACTCCCCTGACAAGCACGTATATTATTTTGTGATTTCATTTGTTTTAACCATACATTCTTCTAAAACTGCACAACTATTTAGAATACTGTAACTGCAGCATACTCAATAGGGCACTGTAATCTGAAAAGTAATAGTTACAACAACACATTTGTGCTTAGCTTCCACACCATATATTGCAACAAACGAATGGATTAAAATGGCCAATTCAAAAAGAAAAATATAAAACTAATTGAATGAGCGTTATCCTTTTTGCAACAGTTTTCAGATCAATAAAAACTAGGGCAATGCCACATCTTGAAACTGCTTGACTAGTTAAGATAACAAGTTGGTCCCAGAACTACAAGAAGTCGTAAATACATGGGAAAATTGCTCTCGTAGCACTCCCTGAAGTCAACTTGGCAAGAACACCATTGGATTTTTCTGACTTGCTCTCATAGCATGGAAATTTTCCCCATTATTCCTCCGTCTAGCACTGGACCATCAGATTGAGCACCAACGGTCGAGATCGACATGGATAAGCTGCTGCCATTAAATCCCATCTCTCTCCTTCTTCCTCCTCCCAACGTCAGCATTTCCGGCAAACTCGGCGAGCACCACTACACGGGCTGGCATTGTTGACTCGCAGACCACCACCTCCGGTGAGATCGGCGCGTGGATCAGCGGTGTCACCCCGAAAGCCAGTGTGCCCCCTGCGTCTACCTTCCTCTTTGGCGTTGCCATGCTGCTCGGTTTCTCCCCCATGCCCTCGCGGAAGCGCGCTGCAAGCTGTGCCGCCTGCTGTAAAGTGCCACTCGGTCTCGCCCCCATGCTTCAATTTTGCAGCCACCACCGCAATAGCTCTTCAACTCCGACAAGACTGAAAGCTTCAATCTTGAGCCTCCCTCTAATTCCTTTTGCCACCTCACTCGCCGTGTTCTCTTCTTCATTTTCCCCCAATTAATTGCTTCTTTCCACCAACAATAGGTCGCTGCCAACGCGAGCTCATCTCAGAAATGGCTTGTTGAGGGCATGAAGAGTGGCCAATTTGTGGTGGCTCTCGAAGTCACCATCCAGCACCACCATCTCATCCTCCTCCTACTTCAAAGTCGCGGCAGAGGGGTCCATAAAGCCAGGGATTGGGGAGATTCAGAGGTGGAGTTGGGAAGGGGAAATGGTGGAGGTGGCAGGATTGAGAGTAATGAAGATAAAAGACTGTCAAAACGCCTCAGAACGATGGAGTGCTAGACGGGGAATAACGGAGCAGGTAGGGAGTGCTATTAGAGCTGCACAAGTGTGGAGTGGTACATTTGCCAATTGGTTTTCAAGGAGTGCTATGAGAGCAATTTTCTCTACATGCATTCAATTTTTAAATTCTACAGTCAGGGAAAAATCTAAATAAATTGTACGCAAAAATGATATAGTAGAGAAAGTTATGTCTCGTGTGACTATTTTAAAAAGTAATATAACAAATGATAATCTAGATAAGGTTACCTTTTTGACATCTGAATATAGATCTTCAACCCTTTTCTCTGTCTGCTTTGCAAATGACCACATTTTGTAAATATTAGACTCCATCTTTCTTGATTCATCAATTAGAATCTGAACCTATAATCATAATACATGTGAGATGAGCAGCTGAAAACAAATTTCAGAAAGAGGCCCAATAGCACACAAAAATAAGAATGAATACAGAAGAGCGTACAGCTACTACAACAATTACTGTCCAAACACATGACACGACCATGTATATCACCCATGCAAATAATATAAATGAAAAAAAAACCTGATTGTACCAAGATGGTCTTTATAGAGTAGTGTGAAGGAAGAGAATTGGAAATCAGGTCAAATCTTTCAATACTGAGGCAATAAATATCAAATGCATAAATGTGCCTTAGATTTTTCAGTTCATGCCCATAGGGTGTTTTCAAAGCTAATATCGTGAAGATAGTTTTTAAGGCTAGCATTACTTCAGGTGATTTATTCAAATCCTTTCCTGCTAATTGGTTTTAAGGTGCAATGTGCACATGATGATTCCTTAACCTCTTTGACAGTTACAGTTGTTTGTCTGAACTCTGAAGTAGCCTTTAAGGAAGGCAGAACGCATTCTGATATATTTCCTGCTGTGCTTTTTGTAACCCCCACCCGCCATCCTTAAAAGATATAGATTACTTTAGTGTTTCAGTCCTTGATCACAAGTTCCATATTTTGGTTCTTGTTTTGAGCTCACTTGGCCTCTGTACATCTTATATATTGTATTTATGCTATGCAAATATGATATTGCTTTTTTTTTTGCATCTAGAATGTGGGTACATGCACATATCAACATATATGAACATAGTTAGGGACGCAAACGGATCGAATACGAACGGATAATGTCTCTACCATATTTGTTTTCATTTTTTTTCTCGGATGCGGATACGAATATGGATACCTCGGATACGAATACAAATACGAATAATATCGAATACAGATACGGAGCGAATACGAATCGAAACGAATACGGTCGCGAATGTTTATCGGAACATAAAAAACCCCTTAAACTATACATCCAAAATCAATAAAAACATATAAATAGTTTATATTGTCAAAATATTCATGAAATCTCAACAAGCATAAGTATTTTTATCCACAATAGTCATACCGTTGTACATATTTTAAATCTTCAAGTGGCAGTTAATTTTTTCTAAAATCCTAAATAATTTTTAATGGATTTCTACCATTTACATGTGACTAATAAATTAATTAAGTATTTAAATTTGCATCAAAATGATTTAAACGGGAGTACATCAATTAATCAGTACAAATTTTAATCCAGACAATATTAAATTTATTTTTTAATAAACATAAATATTTGCTAGTAGTGTTTGTAATTTAATATGACTAAGGAACCTAATGCCTAATGGTAATGGAGTCTTATGGCTTGATTGGGCTAGTGGGCTGATGGCAGGGGAGATGAGAAAGGCTGACTTGGGCTGGGCAATGTTGGGCTGAAATCCCGGATATCCGTTTTCGTATTATCCGGATAATCCGTATTTGTATCGCATTTGTCGGATATCAGGCCTACTGTATTTGTATCCGTATCCGACAAAAAAATCCGTATTCGTATCCGATCCGAGAATTATCCGAAGAAAATCCAATCCGACACAATCCGTATCCGTTTTCATCCGGATCGGTCGGAAACTATCCGATCCGTTTTCACCCCTAAATATAGTGGATGTAGACAGTGAGAACAATCCGTAAAATGGGCACATAGGAACTCTTTGATTCACACTATGAAATCATCACGAGAAATTCTAAAAGAAAAAAACATGGGGGTAGGGACTAGAACATTCACATCTAAAAGAAAAAAACATGGGGGTAGGGACTAGAACATTCACAATGATGATAGATGTACCATGTGAAATTTCTTGGCTACACAAGATAAGGCAATGGTCTGAACCTTCTTACCTACTAAGTTCTAGAATGCAAATTATTAGTTTGTAAATGTATTCAAATTTGAAATTTCAGATTCTACTATCAGACAATAAATCTAAATAAATCATATACAGAAAGGAATAGTATAATGCGACTTGTGACTAACTCAAGGTAATGATACACATTGAAATTTCTTGACTAAGTAAGATAGCACAATAGTATGAACCTTCTTATGTACTAAGGTTTGAAAGACAAACTATTAGTTTTTTTAAAAAAATATATATTCAAATATCAAATTCTATTATCAGACAAAGATCTAAATAAATCATATGCAGAAAGGAATAGTAAAAAAATGTTTCGCGACTTGTGACTAACTGTAATGGACTAGATATCCCTGGACCCAAGCAGCACAACAACGCCATGGAGGCAGCTGCACCACAGGTGCAGGGAGGGATAAAGACTAAGGACTCTTCAATATATTTCTTGCTTAATCTTCAAAGATGCCATCTCCTTATACAAGAGTCACAAACAATTGAAACTAAACTAATAGATAAGATATAGATAGATATTTGACTAAACAAACTAACCAACTATTGGATAGAAGATATTTAAGTTGACAAACTGACTGACAACCCTATCTAATGAGACTGCTGGCTGTTAATCTCTTGCCACACTTGGAGGCTGCGGCAGCTGGTGCTTGCGTGTGCCCAACTGCTGCTTCCTTGCCGCACAGCTGCTGCCCACAAGGACCAAAGCCCATGACACAAACTCAAGACAATTATAATAGCTGAGATAACCTAGAAGTTGATACCTTTTTGACATCTGAATGTAGAGCTTCGACCCTCTTCTCGGTGTCCTTTGCCAATGACCATATCTGGTGAATATTAGAGTTCATCTTTCTTGATTCATCCGTTAGAATTTGAACCTATAATCACAATGGCCATGATATGTGTAGCTCAAAACAGCTTTCAAAAAGAACTCCAAATAGCACAAAAAGTAAGGATGGATACAGAGGAACATACAATGATTTAGGTATGTTTAGAATGGAGGATTTTCATAGGAATTTGAAAGGATTTGTTCTATTTATTGCAAAATCCCTGTGAAATTCCTATATTCCAAATGGACCTTATCTACCAACACATGACAAGACAATATAGCAGCCCAGGACTAGCGCAAAGCAAAGCTAAGCAAGCTATGAGACAAATGCCAACTGATACATGAAAGGCATTGACATTTACATCCATCTGTACTTTTGTGATGTGTTTGTAGTGATTGAGGAGACATAAGGGAGATTGAAACAATTATGCAAAGTACCTGTAGTTAAGTCAACGTATTTATGAAATCTGCCATTTTGCATTATTGGTAGGTGCATAAAGATGATTTCTTAACTTCTTGGGAAGTTGTTTGTCCCAACTAAGTAGCCTTTCAGTTTCATAGGAAAATGAATACAACTACTTGTGTTTTTTCTGTGCTGCTTGCTTACAAAATTTCTCCATTAACTGTTTCAATCCATGATTTCCCTACTTGTGTATCTACTGAGAACCGCCCTTAACATAGGCACATTGGAATTCTTTGATTCACAACATGGAGTCATTGGGTACAGTTCTAAAAAAATTATGATGATAAGGGCAAGAAAATTAGTCACAAGCAAAATTTAACACACCTCTACCTATGGAAGAATGAAAATAGACAAACTGCTGAGAAGAAAAAGGAAAGGAAATGACAAAAGTTAGCATTCAACAGAAATATGTCTGGTAGTTTCTCTTTCTCCCACTCCAGATAGTGTGAGCATGACATTTTGCTGGTGATGTGTATGGAATGTAAGTGGAGGTTGAAGGGATGCTAGATGGATGGACGCATGTCGCATGTGGAGGGGCTTCTAGCACGGTGGTGCCAAGGTGAAGTATGACAGCTGCGGTGTTGGTAGCGGGACAGAAGAGAGAACTAGAAGGGTTGAGGAGTAAATAGGGGTAGAGAAAGATTTCCTTATTGCTTGCCAAACTCTTAAGGATTCTATCTCGAACTAATATTCCAAATAATTATGATTTCTAATCTTCCTCCTGGTTGCTGCTTGTGCCACGCAACTTGCCACCTGTGCCCAGCCTGGACCAGCCCCATGCAGTCCCCAGAAGGTGTCCACAACAGGTTGTATACTAATGTAGTCCACATCTCCAGAAAAATTCATGATAACTGTTCTTCATGAGTTGACGATTCAAAGATAGAAGTCCATATATGCAGTAAACAACATATATTTAATAAATCATATGTGAACATTGGCCCCTAATTAAGCATCATTGATGCTAGGGAAAAACCAAGAATTGGCCACAGCATGCATGCACAATATTGATTTACAGAGTGCACTTGTTCTGTGTGTTCTTGAATGTGAATGGAAAACTTGAACCACTTCTTTTTTTTTTGACAGCTGTGAGGCCATATATAGCTCATTGTTTGGCCCGATGAGAGCACGGAAAAGGAAAGCCACCAAAGGATAATAATGTTAAGGATAGAATAATAAATAGAATAGGATTGTTATTTGTTTCCTTATATGCCTTAGCATTCCTTATCTGTACATGGCATATTTCTCTGTATATTCTCCTTGTACTCTATATATACATTGCCCTTTGGGCCTCATGAATATACACACAATATTCATAACATGGTATCAGAGCTAAAGCTCGACACATTCTTCATTGCTCGCCGCCGCCGCCGGCCACCGCCGCCGCCGCCGCCAGACGGGCCGCCGCCGCCGTCACCGCCGCTGGGGCATTGTCGCGCAAGCCATCGCCAGATCCGCCACCACCCGCCATTGCCGCCGAGCCACCGCCAGATCCGGTCGATCCGCTCGATCGCCGCCCGCCGCCGCCACTTGATTCGTCGTCGCCCGAGTAGTCGCCGCCGCTCGGTTCGCCGTCGCCCGAGCCGCCGCTGATTCGACCACCCAGTCACCTCCGCCGAGTCGTCGCCGCCTACCCAGCCGCCGCCGCCGAGCCGTCGCCTCGAGTGCCGTCGTCGCCGTCGGGCCGCGGTTTCGCCGACAACCGATTCGTCGGACGCCGCCTCGCCACCGCCGCCGCCCGCTCGACCGACGCCAAGAAGCGACCGAGCCAGAACGCGAGTGACCGTTCGGTCGTTGTTTTTATATAGTTTTGTAAAAAAAGAGCAAAAAAAGAGGGGAAATATAATGTTGTTACGGCGGTAGCGCCGTCGGCGCCACTGTTAGACTTCGTTGCCTTGGTCGCCGCGCCGTCGGTGCCGCCTACCGATGGCTTCCGTTCCATCTGTTGCGATCCCATTCTCGGGAACAAAGCTCCATGGAACGAACTACAGGTTATGGTTTTCTCTCATGGAGATCACGCTTATGGTCTTCGCCTTTGGGGACATCTACTTTTGCACTTGCAGTAGATGAGGCTGCCAAGAAGGCAGCAGAGGCTGCTGCTGATGCTACTGATGAGACTTTTCAGTATGCCATTGACGTTTTTTGAGCGCTGGTGTGCTGATGAGGCCCGTGTTCGTGCCATTCTTGTGGTCAGCGTCGACGACTCCATTCAGCCAGATATTATTGGTCTGTGGTCTACTTGACAGATCTGAAAATACTTACGTGAGCGATACCGGCGAGCGGTGATGCTCGGTTCTTTTAAACCGGCGTGAGTTGGAGACGCTCGCGGGGAGATTCTTCCGTCGACGACTTTTTCCGAGCTCTGGCTAGTCTCTGGCGACAGCTAGATGAGCTGGCCTCTCCACTATGCCAGGAGTGCCACAAAGTTCAGAAGGCAGATCATGATCGCCTTCGTCTTTATGATTTCATCTGCCGTCTTCGACCAGAGTTTGAGCCTATCAGAGCTCAACTGCTGAGCCGCTCACCACGACCGACTGTCACCGAGGCTCTTTTAACACTTCGGGCTGAGGAGCTTCGTCTCAGGTTAGCAACACAGTCTGTTCCAACTATGCTCGCTGCTCCTTCTTCGACTACACCAACGGTTCTTGCTACAACTATGGTTCCGTCCCAGGTGCCTGTTTCTGCTCCTGCTTTTGCACCAACTGGAGTTCAATGCAACTACTACAAGAACTTCGGGCATGACTGCCAGAATTGTGCGGTGCGAAAAAAGTGGAACAAGGCGCGTGAGGTTGGACGATCCAAGGGGGCAGGGAGGCCCTTCCTTCATAGGAGGACATACCAGCTCATCAGGATCTCAGTGAGGTGACTCTGTTCGGCAGCTCTGTCAGGCTCTACTTCAGCAGCTCTCTCACAGCTCAGCGGGTTCTGCCAGTCTAGCTCAAACGTCTCCCCCAGGTACCTCTTGGGTTCTAGATTCTGGTGCCTTTTTCCACATGACAGCAAATTTCACATCTCTCACTTCAGTAGGACCTCTTGCCCTCCCTATCTCTGCATGCATGCGATGGTACTTCCTTGTCTCATTAGTCGTCGAGGCACTCTTTTGTCGATGATTTTTCTGTTCGATTGTTTCCCATGTTCCCCAACTAACCATGCGGCTTCTTTCGATTGGGACGACTTCGACCTTAGTTGTAGGGTTGGTTTTGACTCTCACACCTGTTTCGTTCAGGATCGACAGACAGGGACAATACTTGGGACTGTCCGACGCCGTAGGGATCGTCAGGGTCTCTACATTCTCGACCGTCTTCATATTCCGTCCACTTCAGTTGCTCCTACCACGTCTTCAGCTGCTCCTAACACGTCTCCTGCCACGTCTACCTCCACCGCCACTGTTGCCACCACCCCTGGAGTTTTTGCGCAGTGGCATCACCGTTTAGGTCACCTATGTGGGTCCCGTCTTTCGTCATTAGTTCGTCAGGGTGTCCTTGGACGTGTTACTGTTGACACATCCATGTTTTGTCAAGGTTGTAAGCTGGGCAAGCAGCTACAACTTCCTTATCATTCTAGTGAGTCCTTGTCTTCTCGTCCTTTTGATTTAGTTCATTTAGATGTATGGGGACCTGCACCGATTATCTCCAAAGGTGAGCATAAATTCTATGTTATTTTCATTGATGATTATTCAAGTTTTACTTGGCTTTTCCCTATGTCTAATCGTGGTTAGTTTCTTGCGATCTATCGTAGCTTTGCCATGATGGTTCATACTCAGTTTGAGTCCTCTATTCGTACTTTTCGTTGTGATTCTGCTGGTGAGTATTGTTCTAGTGTGTTTAGACAATTTCTTTCTGAGCAGGAAACTCTTTATCAGTCTTCTTGTCCTGATGCCCATGCTCAGAATGGGGTTACTGAACGCAAGCATCATCATCTGATTGAGACTACTCGCACCCTTCTTCTTGCTTCTCACGTTCCACCACGCGTTACGGTCGAGGTCGCTTTCTCTGTTGCATATCTCATTAATATGCAGCCTTCCACTGCTCTTAAGGATGTCAATCCTATAGAGCGTCTCTACTCTAGAGCCCCCAGTACAGTCATCTTCATGTTCTTGGCTGCATCTGTTTTGTCCTACTGCCGCCTCGTGAGCGAACTAAGCGGCACCCGGTCGATGAGTGTGTTTCTTGAGTGCGCCCGAGCATAAGAGTTATCGCTGCTATGATCCTTCTACTCGACGGATTAGGATCTCACGAGATGTTATCTTTGACGAATCTCGACCTTTCTTCTATCGAGATTCGGCTCCTCACACTGCTTCCACCATCGAGGCGATCTCCGGTTGTCTCTCCCGACTCTCACCCATTCCCCTTTCCCGCCCTTATACGCACCTTCACCTCCTGTGTTGCCTCATGCAGCACCGCCTCTTGTTCCTATGGCGCCACCGTCTCGTTTCTCTGGGGTGCACTACTCCAGACGTCCTCGTACTTCACTAGATCCCTCTCCTGGTCTCTTGTCGACACCAACGTCTGATACATCTGATGATGTTCCTCGTTACGCCTTTCGTGACCGGGCAACTATTCAGCCTCCTGATCGTCTTGGTTTTACTTCGACGGCTCATGCTCTCTCTGTCACGGAGCCTAGATCTTATCGTGGGGCTGCTTCTCATTCTGAGTGGCAACCCGCTATGGCAGAGGAGCTTGATGCGCTTCGTCGTACGGAGACTTGGGATATTGTACCGACACCTGTGCACGCTCGTCCTATCACGTGCAAGTGGGTGTACAACATTAAGACCAGATCTGACGATACTATTGAGCGCTACAAGGCTCGTCTTGTGGCTCGTGGCTTTCAGCAGGAGTATGGTCGTGATTACGATGACACGTTTGCACCTGTTGCTCATATGACCACTGTTCGCACTCTTATTGCGGTTGCTTCTGTTCGCCGGTGGTCTATCTCTCAACTGGATGTTAAGAACGTCTTTCTTAATGGTGTCTTGCATGAGGTTTACATGCAGCCACCACCCGGGTCTGTTCCAGATGGCCATGTCTGTCGTCTTCGTCGTGCTCTTTACGGTCTCAAACAGGCCCCTCGTGCCTAGTTTGCGCGTTTTACCTCAGTGATCACCGCTGTCAGTTTCACTGTCAGTGCCCATGATCCTGCTCCATTTATCCATGTCTCACCTCGAGGTAGGACACTGCTTCTTCTATATGTGGATGATATGCTCATTACTAGTGACGATCCCTCATTCATTGCACATGTGAAGGAACATCTCAGTGAGTAGTTTCTGATGACTGATCTTGGCTTGCTTACATACTTCCTTGGGATTGAGGTTTCTTTCACAGCAGAAGTATGTCCATGATCTTCTTGATTGGTCTGGTCTGACTGATACTCGCATTGCTGAGACTCCTATGGAGCTCTCTCTTCATCTTCGTGCTACTAATGGTGATCTTAAGAATTCTACTCGGTATCGCCATCTTGTTGGGAATTTAGTATATCTTGTGAGCACTCGTCCTGATATTGCTCATGTTGTTCATATCTTGAGTCAGTTCATGGCTTGTCCTACTCATCTTCACTATAGTCATCTTTGTATTCTTCGCTATTTGCATGGGACCATCTCTCGTTGCTTGTTTTTCCCTAGCTCTACCTCACTCGCCTTCAGCGCACTACGATGCGACACGGGCGATGATCCTTCTGATCGTCGTTCTCTTTCTGCTTACTGTGTTTTTCTTAGCTCCTCCTTGATTGCCTGGAAGACAAAGAAGCAGACTGCAGTTTCCCGTTCGAGTGCAGAGGCTGAGTTGAGAGCTGTGTCAGCTGTGACAACAGAGATTACTTGGTTGAGATGACTACTTGCAGATTTTGGTGTACCTGTGAGGGGACCTACAACTCTTATGACTGACAGTACAGGAGCTATCAGCATTGCCCGTGATCCAGTGAAGCATGAGCTCACCAAGCACATTGGTGTGGATACTTCATACACTCGCTCCCAAGTGCAGGAGGGTGTCCTTGCTCTTCAGTTTGTGTCATCAGAGTTACAGCTTACTGACTTCTTCACGAAGCCACAGAGTAGGGCACAACATTTGTATTTTCTCTCCAAACTCAGTGTGTGTGATCCACCATGAGTTTGAGGGAGTGTGTTAAGGATAGAATAGGAAATAGAATAGAATTGTTATTTGTTTCCTTATATGCCTTAGCATTCCTTATCTGTACATGGCATATTCCTCTGTATATCCTCCTTGTACTCTATATATATATTGCCCTTTGGGCCTCATGAACATACACACAATATTCATAACATATTGAGTTTCATGCACTAGCCAGTTCACCCAAAAACTTAAGCTGATGAGGAAAGATGAGCAATTCACTTGTACTTCAACAAATAATACACACAATGATAGCAGCCTAAGCTCTGTAATCATGAAGGAAAGTGTAAATTAAAAGGAAAAGAGGAGAGAAAGTACATTATGCAAACGAATGTAATGTGCCTCAATGTGGGTTTGTGTGTTGTAGCACATTTCAAGTTGAATCAAATGGCGCTAATATAGTCCTAAAGTCAAAGCTTCCGCTAACAATACGAATCCATACGGAAGTATGCAAGCTCTAGATGTGACAAGGTAGTGGGTAGAATCAACAAAACAAGCTTACTAAATCAGATACAACTTCCTAATTGGACAAAGAGTTCCCGGACTAGGCCAAACAACAATCACTTGTTCAAATATGAGTATCTTGCTACAGTCAAACACCTTTAGTACATGGCTGCAGTTACACTCCTCCGAAGCATCATAAGGATTCCTGAGGCCGGACTATGTATATAACACAGACACAGGTTTCATGCTAGTAAAATGTAAACTGGAAGCATCATGGAATTACCCAACAAAAAGATAACATTTTATTTCTGACAGGTCCTTGCCATGGGGCCACTACATGAGCTGGCATGTTATCTATTTTGTTCACCAGCATGAGGAACTCTGGTTCCAATCAGGAAGGTCACACTAACTGGAGCAGCCCAATATCAACTGGACTAGTTCTTTTATGGCTTACTCTATCGCTAGCATCCTTCACTGTATTCACTCTAGTTTGTCTGCAGTGGATAGAAAATTGTTTAATAGTTGAAGTGACAGTGTTTCATAATTTCTTGAAGCTCTAGCAACATCATTGAATACAGTCTCCACTTAGCCATCACCTGATATCATGGATGATAGAACTATCCTAATGCTGATCCAATCGTTCTTAGGCAAAGTTCAAGCTTGGAGGGTGGAAGATAATGATCTTGATATATCTATAGCCATAGCAGGAACACAATTCGTGCAATCGGGCCAGAGAGAAACGCTCTGATTTCTGAACCGACCAACTACTGGAAGTCTGGAAATTGACATGGCATTATAGTAAAGAACCAAATCACGAGACGCATACCTTGATGTTTGCTTGTTCATCGATCAGAGACTGAATGTCCAGTCCCATCGCTTTCACAACCTCGCCATCCTCCTCCAAAACATCACCTTTTACATCCAATGCTTTCGAATTGTTCTCCCAGAATGGTTCTGCATGCACAATTCAGGACTTGTCAACATAAAAACACAAGAAACACCATATACTACTAGGGCATAAGTGGAATAATTCAAGAGGCAACCATATGTGCCAACAAATCCGAAGACTAAAGCAATAGAAAATCACAATTGCAGAGGCAAATTACTACACACTCCCACAAAATTATCAACCTTAACAACAAAAACAGGAATCGGTGTTGGACACTTAAGTCAGTAATCTCCGACGTACCCAGCCGGGCGAGCTGCAGCTTCAGCTGCTCGATCTCCGAACGAACCTCTCGGCGGAAACCCTCCTCTCCAGCGCCCGCGACGGCGATGGAGGCGGCGCACTCTCTCGCGCGGCCGCCGTGGTCGCGGGGGAGGGCGAAGATTGCGGCGAGGAGCGTGGCCACGATGGCGAAGGCGGCGCAGGACCGGCGGAGGTCGCCGGCGCTTCTGGTCGAGTTCAGGCGGACGACGAGGGAGAGCAAACGGAGGGGGAGGAGGAAGGCGACGACGACGGCGAGGATCGCCGCGTCGACCCTCATGGCGGTGGACGGGAAGAATCACCGAGAGCAGTCTGCAAATGGGTGTGGGCCGTGAGCCCAAGTCTAAGGTTGCTTTTGATAAAGATTTAAGCCCTATGTGCTTGATGGTGCGTGTTTAGCTGTTTAGACCCGTTTAGAACGTAGGAATCAAATCCCTGCATAAGTTGAAATTTTCGTTCCCATCTAAAAAAACTTGAATCTTCGTTCAAATCAGGCCTTAGAATTCTCCATTTAAATGAAACGGAAACTAAAGTGTTCCAAATAGGATTTTGCTTTTTCTAAGAAAGAGGGCGTGTTTTTGTATTTTTCGTAGAAGGCCTACCCGTACTTGAATATTTGCATTTTGGAAGATAACTTACAGAATAACTCTGTCACTTATATATTGTTTGGAGTACGGGAATTTCTTGAGAACTTCACGGACTCCCATAAAAATTCCGGTGTTTGAAACATGACTACCTTCATATTTCAAGGCTATTCATGTTAACATGCAAGAATGTTGTATTTGTTATAAGGTTCTTTGGAATTTGAACCAGTGGCGGATCTAAGACTAAAATATAGGTATGACATACTCGTAAGTGTGAAACAGACACTGTTGTGGCTACAGGCCAAACAGAAAGAAAGATAGTAGTGGAGAGTAGGTGAACAATGCTTCTAGGATTTCCCCAAGATTGGATTCCATATATATATACGGTTACATGGGGAACATCTTACAACTATACCCTTACATCCGAATACCCTCCACAGGGGTATATGCGTCATTGTACATGTTCCGTCTTGGGCCTTACCATATCCTAGCAGGCCGGTTAGGTTTAGGTGGGGGTCACCCCTACAACAGGAGCCTCTCTTGGTAAGGGCTTCACAGGCCGAAGCCATGTAGCCTAGTCATTTGGTCTACTCCGTCCCTGCGGCCTGTGACCTTGGATGGTCCTGGATGGGACTGCTCCTTGCCGGCGGAGTCGAGAACTTCGGCAGAGTCTATGTGTTGGCGGAGGCAGGGTTCTACCGTGGATACCCCTGAGTGTCGGGGCCGCCTTCCCGTCTTGATTCGTTGAAGCCGGAGTGGTTTGCGGTTTTGCCGCCCATTATGTGAGGTGACATGGCCTATTTATGAGAACAAGCCAAGGTTTGTCTTAGATCAGCATTCGTGTTCCGCGTAGAAGGTTGGAGCCCCACGGCGGGCCGTGGCTGTGTATGAGACAAGGTTTGCCCTGTTCTCCTAAGCAGGCCTTCTTCGCTTCATACGCATTCTGTGGGCGCGTCAATAGGCGCTAATACCAGAAAATGTTGGAGCAGAGGTGGCCTGTTTATAAGAACAAGCCAAAACCTGTCGCAGGTCCGAATTTGCGCGCCGCGGTTGTGGGGCTATCGATCTTCAAAGTGAAGATGGCCTCGGTATTGCTGCATTGGTTCGGTCGAAGTGGGCTCCGAGGACTTCACGCGGACTGGAGGTCGAAGGTCCACACACCATCGAATGGTTCAAGGGGGGAGCTCGCGTAGGTTTGTAGAAGCGCCGCGAGGTTGCGCTTGGTCCTACTGCATTGATGACCCCGAGAGTTGTGCCGACACCCGCCAGAGCGTCACGTCCTGCGGCCTATCTCTGTTCCCGAGGACATGTTACGTGGCGGGTGGCGGTTGGCGTATCGTGCACTGTCAGGACGTCGTACAGTCGCGGTCACGCGTCCATTCCCAACAGAGCATGAGGCGCGTCGATGGTCGTGCTGCTGTGACGTGTAACCGTGGGAGGCGAACGGTTCGCCTGCTGGTAGTGCATGCGGCGAGGGGTTAAAATATCCCCTTGCAACGCCATACCCGGTCTCTCCCGCACGCCTTCTTGTCGCTTCCTCAATGCTGCTTATTTTCCGTCGGCCCTTGCGCTATCCCTGTTGTCGCTTAGCTCCCCTAGAGTGATGGCGTCCGGCGAAGAGGTCGCTCAGCAAGTTGGCGACTACGCCATTCCCCAGCGGCCATCCCCCCTCGAGGTGTTGTATACGCTCGAGGGATGCGATTCATCGGTGGGAGAGAAATGGTGGGTGGCTGCGGAGAAGATGGAAGGTCCGTGCTCCCGCGTTTTGGGCCCGACGCTTGCGACGGAGGAGACGATCCACACGCTGCTGCGTGAAGGGAAGCTGACCGACCGTCGGGAAGTGCGGCTGCTGCCCGTCGACGAGATGGAACCGTGGCTCGAGAAGTCGGAGGCGATCGTCTTCGTTGCATATTTTGAGGCCGGACTCTGCATTCCGGTCGCCGGGATTATTGGTGCCGTGTTGCGGACCTTGAACTCGGTAGCTCGGTGACCCGAATCGATAGCCCGCTTGGTCGTATAGCCGGGCCTTGTGTGCGGGCGTCGCCCGGCGCCACCTATTCGCGTTTCTTCATGACGCTCGATGTCAGCCGAAGAAGCGAAATGACGTGACGTTTTCCAACTTCAGCAGTGTTAACTTTTCCTTGCGGCCGGTATGCGGGAAGTTGTTTCCTGCGAACTCAACGCGGGCGAAGTGGGAGTCGAATTTGATGAAGCGGTGGTTCTACCACCGCGTGGCGAGTGGTAGCGGGTTGGAGTGCTCGGGGCAGCCAATGGTGTTCAAAACTACGCCTGGCATGGCAATTGACGACGAGGACGCGTGGAGGGCGCGGAGGCTCGTAGGGGTCACCGCCCGCTTCAACATGCGCGACCTTGCCAAGGAGTTTGCCATGTATGGCGTGGCGCCGCTTGCCGATGGATGGCGCATCGCGCCCGGGAGCGCACGGCGCGACAATGTTCGTCCGTCCGTGTGCTCGCTCCCAAGTCTCGTCGAACCCTGTAGGTTTTTTTATTTGCTGGGCTTATGTCTGACCGTCGCCTGTCGCTGGCTGTAGGGATTTGTTTGGAGGACGCGGAACGTGTGGTGGCCGTGTTCCTTGGGCCATACACGGGCAGGGATCATGATCGGCGCGCGGTGGCTGTTGCGGAGGCGGGGCTGGGCCGGCTAAATCGAATGTGCGAGGTACTGGGCATTGGAATGTCGGAGCGTACCACTCTGGCTCCGAGCTAGCCCCGCCGCTGAGACGGTGATTCCACGAAGGAGGTCGATCGCCCTACCGCATGATTCGGTCCTCTGTACCGTTCTTTGGGCGGTGGCGTCGGTGTTCTGGAAGTTCCGCAGATGACCTGGAGGCTTCGCTGGCCACGGGGTTCGCTGAATCCGGGACGCCATCTGCGGAGGTTGCAGGCGTGGAGCCTCCACCCGTGGTGATTACCGAAGTGGGGTCCCCCTGCATCTTGAAGGCGAAGCGGCCACGCGTACACTCACCTGTCCAATGCGGGGAGAGTGCAGTGGCGACCTGGTCGGCGCTGTGGGACTCGGACTGACATCGAGGCCCCTAGACTTGAGGTCTTGGGGGGCTCCTCGCGGGCTGCGGTGACCAGGGCCGGGGATTTGTCGGTCGAGGCCCCGCTTGGGCGGCCTTCATGAGTCTTGGCCGTCTAAGGAGGCCGGAACCGCTGTTATTGCCTCTGGGGCTGAAGGGGTGTCGGCCGGTGTTGCAGCCTACGCTGCTGAGTGGGGGAATGTACCGTTGGGTGGGATAGGTAGTACCTCTGAAGTTGTTGTGGATGTTGCCCATCCTAGCCCGACGACTATGGTCCATCGTCCGGGAGTGCCCGGGGCGGCGGAGGCTGGCGTTGATCTAGATCCCCAGGCACTGGTATCGGGCGGGTCGGAGTTCCTTGGAAGCGTGCTGGAGGCCTCGGAGTTGAGGGTGAGTGGCTGACTTTTTGGCAAAACATTGTCCCGTGGGAATTTGCTAAGTGCTTTCTTGCAGACCCTTTCCCTGAGGCAGGCGTTGCGGGCAGCTCACGACCTCGGCGGGCGCGTTGGAGGATCGCTTGCGTGCTGCCGAGGAGGCCCTTCGCGCGTCCGAACAGGCGCACTCCGCGAAGGACGATCCCATCCAACGCTTGGAGGTGGAGCGTGCGGAAGCTGTCTCATACGCCGAGGCACTCATAGGCGTGGGCGGCAAGCGGCCGCGGAGGAATGAGACAGCCTACTCCAGCAGATTGGTGCGTTGGAGAGAGAGAAGGGTTGTCTCACCGCGTCGCTTGAGGAGCGGGATCAAGTCTTGGGCGACGCCTCTATGGTCGCATGGGATGCCATGCTGGCCTTGGAGGGCGCCCTTTAGTATCTCGTCGCCGAGGTGCCCCTAGCACGTTTGGACCTGAAAAACTGTCACGGACGCTGAGGCGGATTGGAGATGTGGCCAACCTTTCTCGCAACGCGGCAGTATCTTTTGGCAACCACTACTCATACGTGACCTCGTGCCTAGTGTGTGCACTGCTGAGGCTTCGGGGCTGCCGGCATGTCGAGGAGCCGGCTGACCCCCAGCTGGAGATGTCGGCTAGGGACGGGGTGATGTTGGGTGTTGTGTGCGCCGTTCGCCCTGCTGTTTGTGTTTTTCACGAGCGGATCTGGGAGTACATTGGGGAGGCCGCGGCAAAGGTGGAGCTGCGACGAACCATGTACGGCGAGGGGAGCCTCGGGCACTAGTTGGACGAGGTTCCACGGCGTGACGAAGGTGGTACTGGCACTTCGGGACGCGACGCGGATCAAGAGGTGTGACATCGGGGTTTTTTTTGTGTGTTGGTGTGCGTTGTGATAGTTGCACCTTTTTTGGTATAAAGTGTGAACTGACCGCTGTCATGACTAACATGTTCCTATGTTTGGGGCCGCTGCCCAAGAAAAACCAACTGCTTGTTTCGGACCTTCGACCGACCGCTGCTTCTTGCCGCGGCGGGTCAAGAGTCCACGGATTTTAGTCGGTTCGGGTCCCTTCGGGCGAGGATTCGGCGCGGAGGCCCGTCAAGGAGGAGTCGGTCGAATAGCGACCGCGGGTGTCTAGGAACGCTTGTATGTTTGGCTTTGGCTGTGTCCCCTTGTGGGCCTTTTGGAGTGGTTGGACAAGAGTTTTGGTCTTATTATGCATGTTTGTCACTTTGTTGCGACCGTGTGTTGTGCGATTCATAGGGCTTTCTTACGCGCATATCCACGTGCTCCATCCGTTACCCCTCGAAAGGGCGGCCGCGAGGGTGGCGCCTAGCCGAGGTAGACGCGCAAGCGCTCCGTCCCCTACCTCTCGAAGGGGCGGCAGCGGAGGTGGCGCCTAGTCGAAGTAAACGCGCGAGCGCTCCGTCCCCTACCTCTCGAAGGGGCGGCAGTGGAGGTGGCGCCTAGTCGAAGTAGATGCGCGAGCGCTCCGCCCCCTACCTCTCGAAGGACGGCGTGAGTTAGCGCCTCATTGTGATGGGAGCGCGCTATGGGCCAGCCTCTATTGAGTTGTCGCGTCTGGTTCATGTTTGTGGGGACGCGTTTGTACGCTGGAGTAATGCACGCGGGGGTGCAACGGCCAGGTGGTACGTCGATAAAGCGGGGCACTTCGTGATGTCCTGGTCATGCACTGGGACAACACCCGTGCCTTATTTAGACTCCGTAGAGTACGTGCGGAGGCGGACCTCGATGCTACGTCTTATTTATACTCCGTAGAGTGCGCAGGGACAACATCCGCGTCTTATTTAGACTCTGTAGAGTACGCACGGAGGCGTCCCCCATGCGTGTTTATACTCATACCTGTGTTTTTGTTCACGGAGAGTGCGCACGCGGACGCGTGTCTTTGTTTAGACTCATACCCGTGTTTTTGTTCACAGAGAGTGCACGCGCGGACGCGTGTCTTTGTTTAGACTCATACCGTATTTTTGTTCACGGAGAGTGCGCGCGTGGACGCGTTTCTTTGTTTAGACTCCGTAGAGTACGTGCGGAGGCGGACCTCGACGCTACGTTTTATTTATACCGTGAAATGCGTGCGAGGCGAACCTCGATGCTACGTTTTATTTATACTCCGTGAAATGCGTGCGGCGAGGCAAGCTTCGAAAAGCGAAGTGGTCGCCAAAGGCCCTGGCACCGTGAAGGGCCAGACCCGACCCTTTCTCCACTCGCTCAAGCATCCGCGCCACGTCCGCGGGGCTGTGCGTAACGTCGGGTACATCAACGCAAAGGTCCTGGAGGGCGTGTTCCAACAACTCCATCGGCCTCCAGGCCGCCACGGACGGCGCCAACTGTTGTGGCTACAGGCCAGACAGAAAGAGAGATGGTAGTGGATAGTAGGTGTCTAGGAAGCTCATGAGTTTGCACCCCGTGGTGGCGTCGACCAGCTAGTCAATACGAGGCAGCGGGTAGTCGTCCTTCGGACACACCTTGTTGAGGGCAGTGAAATCGATGCACATATGCCAAAGCGCCATTGGCCTTTTTGACCAGTACCGGGTTGGCTAGCCACTCCAGGTGCTGGATTTTGCGGATGACGCCAGCTTGGAGGAGCTTCACTACTTCCGCCCTAGCCGCTTGCTGTCGGTTGATGGACATACGCCGAAGCTTCTGTTTAATCGGCTTGGCTTGAGTGCGGACCGCTAGGTTGTGCTCGATGAGGGTGCGATCGACGCCTTTGATGTCCTCTGGGGACCATGCGAAAACATCCGTGTTGTTCCGAAGCACCCGGAGCAAGTCTTCCTCCACCTCCGGGGGGAGGGCTTCGCCGATGGACACGAATTGTCCTTCTGCTAGGAGCGGTGCCCTCCAGTCGGGGCTTAGGTGTCCATCCCGGGGTGGACGGCGTGTCTACTTTGTTGAAAATGATGTCTTCACTGCGGATGTTGCCGGCTTGGTGAAAGGAGACTCGGAGACATGCTCGCCGGGGCCATCGTGGTGGCCTCAAAACCTTGAGGCGAGTCCCGAGCGGTTCCAACCAATCGCGGGGGATCCCCATACGGTCGAGGGCCGGCATGAACAGGATGTTCGCAGAGCTGCCTCCGTCGATGAGGATCCGCCTGACGTTGCAACCTGCGATGTCGGCTTGGATGACGAGGGGGTCTTGGTAGGGGAACTCGACGCCTTGGGCGTCGGCTGTTGTGAAGGTGATTTCACGGTGTAGTATGCCCGGGGGTGCACGGGGAGGCACCTGTTGTAGGGGTGGCCCCCACCTAAACCCAACCGGCCTGCTAGGACGCGGTAAGGCCCAAGACGGGACATGTACAATGGCGCATATACCCCTGTGGAGGGTATTCGGATGTAAGGGTATAGTTGTAAGATGTTCCCCATGTAACCGTATATATATATGAAATCCAACCCTGGGGAAAACCCTAGAAGCATTGTTCACCTACTCTCCACTACCATCTCTCTTTCTGTTTGGCCTGTAGCCACAACAGTTGGCACGTGAGCTTGAATCCTCAACGGGTCCTCGTAGGGTCGTAGCGCCTGGCCTTGAGCTCGCAGGAGGCCTTCCGGGGGATGCTGGACGTGGGCCACGATGGGTGGTCGCACGGGGTTTCTATCCCTGAGCATGTTCTGTCGGAGTGCTGTGATGGTGGCGCACGCGTGCGTGTCATGGCTGGGTACGATGCGGGTCATCGTATTCTGCGCGGGTCCCCTCCTTGTGGCCCCGGCCGTGCCCCCGCGCTCGGCCCCGACGGGCTCTGCCGCCGCGGTCGGCGGGGGTGTTGTCTTCGGAGCTTCCGTCAATGTCAAAGACGTATCGAGGTCTTCGGGATTTCTATTGGCCACGCTTGGACTTGTCATTCGCAGCGTTTGTGTGCTTGGCGGTTGTGTGTTGGGAGGTCTCCCTGGGTGGCTCTTGCCTGCGCTTGCCCTTCGGAAAACCTTCCTTGGGCGAGTCTTCCCCTTCGGCCGCAATCTCCTTTGGCGGTCTGCGCTCGTCGCCTTGGCGCCGGCGCGCGTCTTCTTCTGCTGGCGTATTCTTCCATTTTATCGAAGAGCTTGGCCACCGTTTTGATTGGCTTTCACGCATTGTATTCGTCCAGCGGCACCGGGCGAAGACCCTGTATAGCTACGTTAATGATGGTTGTCTCGTTGACGTCCTTGACCTGATAGTGGACTTTCGCGAAGCGCTTGAAGTATTCCGGAGGTTCTCGGTGGGCCTCTGCTTGACCGCGAAGAGCTGATCCGCGTCGACGCGCTCAATGTAGTTCCCCTGAAAGTTGTTGTAGAGACGATCGCGGATCTGTTCCCATGCGTAGACGGAGTTTGACTCGATGGTGAAAAACCAAGAGAGCGTCATTCCCTGCAATGCGAGGGGTAGGTCCTTCGCCTTGGTGGTGTCGTCTCCGCCTATGGCTTCAATGGTGGTTTCGTACACGCGCACGAACTCCCGAGGGTTCGTGTCCACTGAGAGTGGGGACTCCGGGTCCACGCGCCGCAACGGGGCGTGGCTAGACGTGGGGGCGTCGCGACTGTCAACTCGCTCGGCGTGGGCTCCGGCGAGGGCCACCGGCGGGGTCTACTGATCCTAGCCTCTTGCATATTTCGCACGGCTCCCCGGAGGTCCGCCGGCTCTGCCGGGCGTCGATGGTGGCTATAGTAGAGCGCTCTCGGCAATCGGCGCAGGTGGGGCCGTCGGCGTACTTGGTCGTGTTGCCGAGGGCGCGGGGACCACGGCCTGAGTTCCTGGGTTGCCCAATGCGCCAGTGTGGTAGACTCAGAGGTCGGCGGCGTGGCCGACGTTACCACCAGAACCGCTCGCCATTCCCGCAACGTCGACGGTGGCATCTACCGTCGCGCCAGCCGTAGTGGGGTCGATAGTCGCGTAAAGGCGTCGACGTTCGTTGCGGCCACGGCCGTGTCGTCGTCCACGCTCGCGGCTGCTGACGCCAAAGCCCTGGTGTTGACGCGAGGTTCTGTCGTGTTTCCCTTCTTCTTCACCGCTGACGATGAAGCTTTCCTTGGTGCCATCCTTCTTCCGATCTTGAGGCTTGCTCCTGTCCTCCCCACGGACAACGCCAACTGTTGTGGCTATAGGCCAAACAGAAAGAGAGATGGTAGTGGAGAGTAGGTGAACAATGCTTCTAGGGTTGCCCAGGGTTGGATTCCATATATATATACGGTTACATGGGGAACATCTTACAACTATACCCTTACATCCGAATACCCTCCACAGGGATATATACGCCATTGTACATCTCCCGTCTTGGGCCTTACCGTGTCCTAGCAGGCCGGTTGTGTTTAGGTGGGGGCCACTCCTACAACAGACACTATTACCTAAAAACAAAATAATTCATGCTCAAACTATGTTGTAATCGCACTAATAAGAATATACGACAATAAATAGAAGTAATAACTATATTTCGCATGTAAACATGTGAAGATAATGGTAGAGTATTAAAAAATACATCACTAATGACTAATTTTTCCGGAAACAACAAGCTATAATCATTTATCATGGAAAGATGATACAATCATTAGTCAGTGATATTCATGAAAGAGTGAACTGAACAAGCAAATAGGAAGTGCAAAGAACCCGGCCACGTGGTCACGAGGATGCGCAAAGCAAAATTTTAATAAAAATGATCTGACAATTTAATAATAAAACCAACTCTTGCCAGTGTACAATGCTAAATAAAATTTTCATGACAGAACAAATGAATATTTCACATGACATTTAGTTTGTTAAATGATAGAGCTCTCTGATCCAAACTACATAACTTTAACCATAAAAAGCTGAGAATTCGCTTGTGGACACTGATACATCTATCTCGATTCTAGTGACAATGTACCAAATGGTGTTAGTCCTATGTAAACACTAAAGAAGCAATACTGTTCCCAAATTGCATTGACAGTTGCAGTCATTCACTTCTCTAATGTGTTTTCTTCAAATCTATTGTTAGAACTAGATCCTGCCAGTGGACAATTCACTTGTGGACAACTGTTACATATATCTCAATTCTCAAATGTCAAATATAATTGTAAGCAGTTCTTATTGTAGGAATTAATACAATTGTTAGTTGTTGTTCTCCTGAATGAGATTAGTCATGTGACACAAACACAGAAAGCAATAGAAGAGTGAAAAACAAGTGCGCTGAGAATTGAGATGATATTTCCTTTGAAGTTTTTGACGAAACATGACAGTAAAGGTAGAACAATCTAGGTCGCTGGCCGCCGTTGTGCCCCTTGGCGGGTCTAGGGTTAGGGGTCGGCTCCACGCCTCCACTCGATTGCTCTAATCACTCGCTCGCTCGGCGGCTGTCCTGTTGATATGCTTCGCTCACTTCTTCAATTCTTCTACTGGTCGTCTAGGCCAGACAGCTTACCTCCTAGGCTGCTGGGCTAGATGACAGCCCATCAGTAGAAGAAGCCTCCTGGGCTCGAGACGCCATTCTCTAGTCATTGATGGCGATGACTTGGTGCCTGCTCTGGAGGATAAGGCCCGGCCGGCCGCCCCTGATTCGCATAGTTGCCACAATAACGACTGAAATTGCTCCCATGCCACTCCAAATGGGAAATATGTTATTTTCTGCGATTCTGACTAGGGTCAAAGGGGATGACCAAGTGCCAATTACCATTATGCCCTTCAAAAAAGAAGAAAATAAACAATCCAACCTGACTTCCAGGTGCAGATGTAAGAAGATCCAACACTACATTGGTGTGTGAGTGCACGTGCTCCAGTGTGCGCGACAGCCAGCCGTTGGACCCATGCATGGCATTGGCTCTGGCTAGAGATGGGCTCATGTATTGCACTGCACAACAGCATATCCACGTACACTTAGGTTTAAAGTTTACGGCTATGGTACTGTGTTGTGCTACATGCTGAAATCTCATTAGTCAGAGCAATCAAAGATTTTACTGTTACAACCCTAAAATTTTGAGAAAATTTTGTACGAATAATCTATTTTTATTTGAAATAATAGAAATATATCCGCGACAACATTTTTATAGAAATAGGCTCGATCGCCCCGTTGGGCATCGGCCAATCGCCCAACGCCAGTGACGAGTTCAAGTCGCCGACCATTGGGCGATCGGTTCGATCGCCCGACCATGTGGCGATCGCATGTGGAGTCTCTCAATGGTAGGGCGACTGCAAACTGCCATCCCGTTAATTTCGTACATTGTGTGAATTTTGTAGACTATAACTAGAAGATAATCTGCTGGATTTGTAATAAAAGTTTATGATCGTTGTATGTTGTAGAAGCGTAAAAAAATTTGAGAAACTTTTTTTAAGAACGATTGACCTTAGAATGATCAGTAAGTACGATTGTAAGTGATATTGTGATGTTACTGAAAATTCGTATACAGAGGAAAACTGGTATGTTAATATTGTTAGATGACTTGCTATGTGAATGATTGAATGCAAAAAGACGAGGAAATAAGCTTGTTTGAATTTAAATAGACTTTATAATACATTTAGGAGTAATATGCCGCATAGGTTTTTATTACATGCATAACATATAGCATCAATGCGACTAACCCACCCAACTGTTTGTACGACCTACTACGTGGAACGATGCCATTTTCTTGTGGACAACTGATACATCTATCTCAATTCTCAAATGGCAAATATAATTATAAGCAGTTCTTATTGTAGGAATTAATACAACTGTTAGTTGTTGTTCTCCTGAATGAGATTAATCATATGACACAAACACAGAAAGCAACATAAGAGTGCGCTGAGAATTGAGATGCTATTTCCTTTGAAGTTTTTGACGAAAAGTGCCAATAAAGGTAGAACAATCTAAGTCGCTGGCCGTCGCTGTGCCCCTTGGCGGGTCTAGTGTTAGGGGTTGGCTCCACGCCTCCACACGGTTGCTCTAATCACTCGCTCGCTCGGGCGGCTATCCTGTTGATATGCTTCGCTCGCTTCTTAAATTCTTCTACTGGTCGTATGGGTCAGACAGCTTACCTCCTAGGCTTCTGGGCTAGACGACAGCCCATCAGTAGAAGAAGCCTCCTCGGCTCGAGACGACATTCTCTAGTCATTGATGGCGATGACTTGGTGCCTTCTCTGGAGGATAGGGCCCGGGCGGCCGCCCCTGATTCGCATAGTTGCCACAATAACAACTGAAATTGCTCCCATGCCACTCCAAATGGGAAATATGTTATTTTCTGCGATTCTGACTAGGGTCAAAGGGGATGACCAAGTGCCAATTACCATTATGCCCTTCAAAAAAGAAGAAAATAAAACAATCCAACCTAACTTCCAAGTGCAGATGTAAGAAGATCCAACACTGCATTGGTGTGTGAGCGCACGTGCTCCAGTGTGCGCGACAGCCAGCCTCTGGACGCATGCATGGCATAGGCTCTGGTTAGAGATGGGCTCATGTATTGCACTGCACAGCAGCGTATCCACGTACACTTAGGTTTAAAGTTTACGGATGTGGTACTGTGTTGTGCTGCGTGGTGAAATCTCATTAGTCAGAGCAATCAAAGATTTTACTGTTACAACCTTAAAAATTTGACTTCAACTACCATTATGTCAAGAAGTTGCTTTTCATGAAGTGTTCAGTGGATTTTATCAATTTCAGTATATTTCTCATATGGGCTAGCGCCCTCTTGTCATCGCCTCCGCCAATGGCAGGCGCAGCACCGCCAACTGTAGTGGTTAGCAGTGTAGTCTAGCCGCCTGTGCCTTCCTCCCACTTGAGAATAGTTATGTGGTTCTATGATTATGTTGGGCTGTTTTGCTTTCAATTTTGTAACTTGCTTGCATTGAGGGTTTGGGTCTGATGCCATCTATTGAGAGAATTGGATGGTTCCATATTTCCATGTAGCATCAATTCGCCTCGTGTTTAGGTCTTGATTTTTCCATGTATGCTTACAAATCCACAATGTATGCACGTTTATTGCCTAGCCAGTGTGTGTTGGACATAGTCTTGTTGTTGACTGTGGTCGTATGTCGAGTACTCATGTGTTCGAGTACGAGTGGCCATGTATCGAGTACTCGTGTGTTCGAGTACTGTGTGGTTGGTATCGAGTACTCGGTGAGCTCGAGTACTACGTGGTCATAGTCGAGTACTCGGTGTATTGGAGTACTGCGTGATCGTAGCCATAGTGGTCGTAGCCAAATGTACTGGTGTGTTCGAGTACTGTGTGGTCGTAGTTGAGTACTCCGTGTATTCGATACTGCATGGTCGTAGTCGAGTACTGCGTAGTCGGTGTGTCCGAGTATGTGTAGGAGTTCAAGACCTAGAGTCGGAGAGTGGTCAGAGACTCTGGACCAGTCGAAGGCGTGATCGACAAGCCGTGGTCGATGCCTTGATCGAAGACGTGGTCGATGCCATGGTTGAAGTCATGGTCGATGTCGTGGTTGATACCATGGTGGAAGGAATGGTTGAAGCCACAGTGAATCAATCGGTACTTAGAAGAGTATTATCACAGTCGTTAGTCAAACTGTGGAGTGATCGATGGTCGATAGTCGTAGCTATAGTGGCGATGGTCGTAGCTACAGTCGACAGTTGGTGCTGGAAGACCTATGTGGTCGGAGATGCAGTCGAGGTGCTGTGGTCGACAAGCCATGGTCGGTGATATGGTCGACAAGGCGCAGTCGAAGCTATGGTTGAAGGAGCAGTTGAAGCCGTGGTCGAAGGAGCGGTGTGTTGTAGCAGACATGTGCGGTCTGTCATTGTAGTAGTCGGCGATCGTTGTAGCAGACGTGTGCGCTAGTTGTGATCGAAGGCCTGGTCGATGCCGTGGTCAAAGCCACGGTCGAAGGTATAGTCAATGCATGGTTGAAGCCACGGTCGTAGCTATAGTAAGACGGTCGGTGCTCAAAGACCCTAACAACTACTACCCCTCTGAATTTTTGAATTCTCTCACACCTAATGGATTGCCTTCACATGTCCTCAAACTGAAGGTCAATTGCCACGTGATTTTGCTAAGGAATCTAGATCCAGCTAATGGGTTGTGTAATGGGACAGTTGGTAGTCCGAGCCTTCCAAAGGAATACAATAGATGCTAAAATTGTGTTGGGGCAACATGCTGGAAAGAGGGTTTTTCTGCCTCGCATACCTGTGTGCCCGTCCGATGATGAAATATTTCCATTTAAGTTCAAGAGGAAGCAATTTCCTGTCAGGCTAAGCTTTGCAATGACCATCAATAAGGCACAGGGGCAAACAATTCCGAATGTAGGTGTCCATCTCCTCGATCCGGTTTTCTCACATGAACAACTATATGTTGCTCTATCGCGAGCTACTGCTTGAAGCAATATCATAATACTTGCTACGCCGGGAAATGATGGTAGCATTAATTCTGCTGGTACATTTACCAAAAATATTGTCTACAAAGATGTCATTATATCCTAGATGTCTTATGTATTTTATTTTTGATCATGTTGCGCAAGAAACAATATCAGCTACTAAACATGAACATTTATTTTCAATTTAATTTATTTATGAGTTTGTACATGTGTGCTTTGCTTGATACATATTTTTCAATAGATAAAATTGATGTTCAATGTTTAGTTTGGGATCATCGTTTGATAATATGAATCATCTTCATTTGGCACTTTGTTGCGCACGAACATCTTATTAGTGGTTAAAAAATGAACGATTTTAATAGTTTAAGGGTGAAAAATAAAATAGTTTTGAAGTTGATGGCTGAATATCGGACTAAAACCAAAGTTGAGGGGTTATAAAATGGACCAAAACCAAAATTGAGGATTATAAAATGGACTTGTTCGCTTATAAAATCAGCCTATGGTTGAAAAATAAATGATTTTAATAGTTCAAATGTAAAAAGTGAGTAATTTTAAAGTTGAAGATTGAAAATTGGACCGAAGCCATAATTAAGAATTGTAAACTGGAATCATTCCAAAATGAGGATGAGATATCCCCGTTTTGTTAAAAACTACTCCCACTTGTTTATGTTAAAATTATGAGTTCACAGATAACTAGTTCTTGTTATCCGTGTTTTAGTTTTGAGTACAAAATAAGGTTTTACTAATACCGGATTACCACGAGATCCAAACAAGCCCAAAATCTGCCAAGAGAGGCAGCTGGCCTGTTCCTCCAACAACAGGCGGCAAACTGACGTGGCCACCTCCGCTGTGTCGAGTCGGAAATTTCCTGCAGCTACTGAATCTGCCCGCACGAACCCACATCCCCACCCCATCTCTCCCCTCCACCGCCCGCAACCACTCCGCGAGGAGCCGCCGAGCTTCGTGTCCCCGCCGCCGACGCCGACGGCCACAACCACCACCACCACGACCGCAAGCGCAGGCGCCGGCTGCGGGACCGGAAGAACGGCGGCGGCGCCATGGGCGTGGAATACTACAAGGTGCTGCAGGTGGAGCGGGCTGCCTCCGATGACGAGCTGAAGAAGGCGTACCGGAAGCTAGCCATGAAGTGGCACCCGGATAAGAACCCCAACAACAAGAAGGAGGCCGAGGCCAAGTTCAAGCAGATCTCCGAGGCATACGAGGTTCGTGCAACGCGCGCCCGCTCTCTTGCTTTCCCGTCACGCCTCTGATCTGTGTCCATGCTCGTAGCTGGTCGCCAAGAACGGTTGTTGATGCTCTTACAGGGAGTCCTCCCCGTTTTCTCTTACTGATAGAGTGACTACGTGCTCGTCATTGCCTAAACAATGTTCTTGTGATATTGTTTGTAAGGAGATCTATTTTTGTTTCGTGCGGCTTTGGGTGCTGTAATGCTGTTTGATCCGAAAATTAACCATCAAAAGATTGAATTTTTGTGGTGCTTCTGGAATCGAGGGCAATTTAGTTTGGGGACAACGATTTTTATGTTTCTGTTGTTGTTGTGGTGGTGGCATTCGTCCTTGTTATTTTGTTGCCGTGAGCGAGAATACTTGGGTGGGGCAATTCGATCGGAAATTACCCACTTATTATTCTTCATGATGTGTTGTTCCTAACTTTTGGAAAATGTCATGCTATAATAAACTTTTGGACAAATATCTATGGGGGTACTAATGAGCTAATGCTGATGCTGTTTTAGTGGGAACCCATTTTGCACTTGATTACTAATTGGACTGTGTGGTAAGATCAAGGTTCATGTATGTTTGCTCGGCCTCGCAGGTGCTAAGTGATCCCCAGAAGCGGGCGGTCTATGACCAGTATGGAGAAGAGGGGCTCAAGGGGCAGGTGCCGCCTCCTGGAGCAGGTGGGCCCAGTGGGTCTTCCTACTTTGGCGGGGATGGGTCGCAATTCCGGTTCAACCCTCGCAGTGCGGACGATATATTTGCCGAGTTCTTTGGGTTCTCAAGCCCATTCTCAGGCATGGGTGGCATGGGTGGAGGTGCTGAGAGGGGCATGAGGGGATCAAGGTTTGGGATGTTTGGTGATGATATATTTGGGTCCTTTCCTCAGTTCCCTGGCGAGGCATCAATGCACGCTCCCCAACGGCCCCAGAAAGCTGCGCCAATTGAGAACAGACTGCCATGCAACCTTGCCGACTTATACAAAGGTACCGCCAAGAAGATGAAGATTTCACGGGAGATATTAGATGCTAGCGGGTAAGTGACTCTATTATCATGTGGATTTCAACTTAGTTGTAGTTCTTCCAGTATTGCATTGTTATCTGAATAGGAAGCATATTTTAGTGTGATGGACCTTAGTGACACACTTATGCAAGTTTAGGGACCTGCCAAGCTAAACTGAAGTTTTGGGGGCCTAAGTGAGAAAACCAACAACTTTTTGGGCCTATGGTGCAACTTAAGGTTTTTGTTGATCAAAGAAGTATTGGGAACACATAATTTGTCACCATGCTTTCTATTGTTCTGACAACTGCTTTTCTTGAGTAAAATATGCATTCAGCTTTTGTTTAGTGATGTGAAAGAGGCATATTACCATTTTATGCGAGGTCTATGAATTAACTGAAATAACATGACAGGCAAAGAATTAAAGTTGTGAGTATACTAGTTGTCAAAATTGGAACTTTCACATGATTACGGTTGCTGGGTGTCAATTAAATAGATAAGTCGTGATCTAGGACGTATGTGTGTCATCCTTACCTTCAAAACACTGTATTGCTTCAGAATCTGATTAAAAGGATATCAAAATCTCCTTTCAAAATAGGTGCTCGGGGCAGAAGGATAATGTGAGATGATATTACAGCTTGCTTAGATCTTTTGTTTAACAGTGTCACATACTCACATTATCCCTTTTTTTTGGTCTTTCAATAATTGCATAAAGAATTAATAACCTACTGTATTTCTTTCGATATGATTACCATGCTTCAGTGTTAATATGTCTTTGGTTAGTAGTTTGTGCATTTTTCATTCTGTAATTTTGTGCTCATTCTTGAAAATTCCTTAGGACTAGTAATTCATCTGTTGTGTACATTTTGTCATTAGTATATGTTGGCAGATCTTCTGCCTATGACATTGAAGTCATTATTATTGAAGCAAACAAATTTCCCCGGTTTAGATGCATAGATGTCATTCCAAATTATATTTGGATTACTTACTATTGATGTTTCTTTGAATATGAAATAAAATAAATAAATAATTTACCGAGCATTGCAGTTAAACAAGAAGCAAGTCAAATATTAAACCCATGCATTCTTTTATTTTATATCAGATGTGTTTGTGATCTCCTACATTATTATATACCAACACATTTCTCATGTGTTAGTCACAATATTCCACATTTTGAGTCTCAACACTACAATTTTACAGTAACATTGTACTAGTGTTACCACATATAATGTTCACAATACCTAGTTGCTAACCTAGCCACCTAGGCATGATGCATACACTATGCAGTAGTCATGGCCGTGCTGATTGCGGTGTGCATTACGTATGGGCAATCGATTGGGTAAGTGAGAGGGAATGTGCTCTAAAAAAAGAATTTTTTTATCATATTAGGGAACTTTCATTTGGTGTGCCCTACAAGATATTCATCTCTTGTTTTGCTCTCAAGAAATAGGATTACTAGTGGTGCCTAACTTTTTTTTTGACGACGTAGTGGTGCTCAACTTGTTTACGGACACTTGGCTCGAAGACCTTCAAGAACAAGTTTTCGATTTCAGTTGTCGGTGAGCTGTTTGATGAGGAAAAATGAACTTGCTTTCTTGAAACTGTAGTCTCATTGTTTAGGATATCTTGATATTTGCAAAATGTATCATAGGCATTTTCTGTTCCTAGTCATGTCAAGGTTTGTCAAATGCACCGTCAATGTTTTACATGCTTATGGATGACGTGATCTGGCCATATCTGCAGAAGCTTGTATTGATTATGTAGCCGTTCTTGGGATGAGCAACTTGACACGTTCATATACTTTTCCAGTTTGATCACATTGACTTTTTTTGGAAAGTTGAAAAGCTTATTTCGACAAATCATGTGGCATAATATTTCTCATGTTATTTAAACCCAAGGGCTGGTTATGGACCCAATTAAAAGTTCAGGTGGTACTTGATTGGCCCGTGTATCATTCCATTGGATTCATTCTGAACTCTCTTTACCTAGGAGAACACTGTTATTTTTCATATAATTGTTTTGCTACTCAAGGGGATCATTCATTCATTCATTATGAAGGACAACTCCTGATGACATGAGTTTGATTTTCACCAGGCTGGTGTCATGCATTGGCCTTGAGCAATCAACTGATCAACTTTAGGTGTCCCACACTTGTGGCTTATTATCTAGTGGCCCTGTCATTGTTTCTCTCAAGTCTCAACTATTATGACTTAAGTTCTTATTGGGTCAACATTTATCAATAAAATCTTATTTATTTGACTTTGATTTCTGTCAATTATATTTTGCTAACCAGTTGAACAAAATGGAAAATGGATTTCTGTGTCTTGACTCTTGGTGTCCTCTCTTGCTTGAGCATATTGGTATCTTGAGATTGCATTGATTATTTTAGCTGTCTTTCACCAATGTCCATCTTGTGGACAAGTTGTCTCCTCCATATGGGAGGATGAAACGTTAGGACTAAGATGCTTCACGCAATGGGTTCTATCTTTTTAAGGTTTTCCTTTTTGCTACATATCTTTCTTGAATTATCTTGTATATTTGACATGCCATTTTTTATGTAATTTGTGATTGACTGTTAGTTACTTTCATTTCATGCCTTACTAGTGTGTCTTCATTCGTTGGCAGGAGAACAATGGTTGTTGAGGAGATCCTAACAATTGACATTAAACCTGGATGGAAGAAAGGGACAAAAATTACTTTTCCTGAAAAGGGTAATGAGGCCCCGCATGTAATTCCTGCAGATATTGTGTTCGTTATTGATGAGAAGCCACATGATCAGTTCACAAGAGAGGGAAATGATCTCGTCATGACTCAGAAAATCTCCTTGGTCGAAGCCTTGACTGGATGTACTGTTCAGGTAACAACGTTGGATGGCCGGAGCTTGACAGTACCAATAAACAGTGTCGTCTACCCTGGATACGAGGAGATTGCCCCCCGAGAGGGCATGCCAATTCCGAAGGACCCGTCCAAGAAGGGAAATCTTAGGATCAAATTCAACATCAAGTTCCCCTCAAGGCTGACCCCGGAGCAGAAAGCGGAAATGAAGAGGCTACTAGCATCTTGAGGAACAGATTAGATCATCTGGCTGGCTGGTTGTTTCTTGGGGTGCATTTGCTACATTCAGATGTTAAGCTGTGAATACCATTCAAAAGACTCAGTTTTGTTAAGCCGTGCGGGCTCTAGTAATTTCACATAACTCACGTTTGTAGCTTGAATGTTGATTTTTGGCAGAATAATCTCATCAAAAATAGGTAAGTCTGTGTGAGCCTGCTGTGGTTATGTGCATTACGTGCCTAGCAAATGCGCCTACGTGCTTTGTTATAGCCTGATTTTATTATCAGTGGACTCGATAATCATATTGACGCTTGGACGCCTGACTTTTTAAAACGAGTACAATATTGGCGTTGCTACACATTGGCGAAGTATCAACACTGAAGAGTTACTGCTGGAATATTATCCACAAATGACAAATGGGAGATTACATTGAGCATTCTAGTTTCGGATCTGTTAGTGGAGCCGCGCCAAAATGTCACTAGTGACGATAAAAGTAAGAACATTACTCAATTGAATAGGAGGAAATAATGAAATACTCATTCTGTTTCATATTTGTCCATAGCCTACCGTACGTACATACCAAGTAAGTATTAAATATAAGAAATAGTTAATGAGAAATGATCATACATAACTTCTATTGAACGACAAAATATAAGAGTGTTCATATTGATTTTTATTGGTGGCTTTTAACTTTGGCTGATGAATAATAATAGTTTATAGAAAAGCTTGTAGAAAGATATACTCGCGTACAATTTTGGCCGATATAAATAAAGTCACTATGTGTCTAATACAATCGACTAGTAAACCTCGCCTTGGAAAGACACTACGTTTGAAAGCTAACTAATGTAGAAAAACGATTTTTGGAAGCCAATACGAATAGGACCATTACTACCTAACCTCTTTGAAAGCATTTAAGTAATGATCTATCTATTTATCATGTGACTATTTCTCTTCCCAAAATCAGTCACTTTTTAACCATCGGATGAAAATCAACAGACAAGATCATCCCACCAATCCAATAAACAAACCCCTCCCCTCCCCACCCCAAACCCTAACTCCTCACTCCCTCACTTAGTCACTCCAAGCTGTTGCAGCCCCAAACTCCCTCCAGCACACCACCTCCCATTGCTCAATGAGGTCAATCATCGATCTGCTGTGGCGAATGCCACCCCCAACATGGCCGCCATCATCCTCTTTGCACTGGAATCGTCCGTCTTCTCTTCCTCCCTTACCACCGGCACCCCTTCTTCCTCGTCTTCAGCGGTTCGCGCCATCGAATCCGCCGCTCCACACTGACCTCACCACTCACGGCTCATCCACATACTCGCTGACCCCACCACCGCCAGCCACCAAGCCTGTGGTTGACGCCGCCTACCTCCTCTTCTTCTTTACTGCATCTTAAGCTCCCACCACCACTGTTGTTGCCCTTCTCCATCGTCTCTGGTGATTACCACTGCTGAATTCGCAAGCGTTACCCGCCACCTCCTAATTGCTCGTTAGCTCTTGCCACCTCCACCGCCCTCCTCCAATCCCATTGC
Organism: Bonia amplexicaulis; assembly: GCA_036346245.1. Classification (NCBI taxonomy): domain Eukaryota; kingdom Viridiplantae; phylum Streptophyta; class Magnoliopsida; order Poales; family Poaceae; genus Bonia; species Bonia amplexicaulis. Next base: position 8,865,533 of record CM070739.1, read on the forward strand.
CAAAGCGGCGCCACCGCCGCCGGTTCTCTGCCACCTTGACATCCCTCTAAGTCCGGTGGCTACCGGTGAACCCTAACTCTAACTCGGCGCTTCTGATAGGGATAGAAATGGATTGAATATGAATTAAATAGTCTCAAATACGAATTCATATTTTTAAAATGAATTTGGATACGAATACGAATTCATATTTTTAAAATGAATACAAATATGAATTTGAACATTCTTGAATATGAATATGAATACAAATAAAATGTCGTAACGAATACAAATTCGAATAGAATATGTATTTAATTCGGTTGAATGCAAATATTCTAAAACTTTTATAACAAATCTTGGTAGAATAAATTTATGTAACATGACTATACGTCTACACGAGCTAGCACTGTAGCCCATAAAGTTGGAAATTATGCAAAGTAATTTTCACTTCTTGCTTGTGAACCTTGATTCATCAGAAAATTGCTTCCTACAATCATCCCTAGGCTAGGACGGATCGGATACGAATCGAATAGTCTCGAATGCGAATATGAACATTCTCAAGTATGAATACGAATATGAACATTCTCAAATACGGATATGAGCATTCTCGAATACGAATATAAACATTCTTGAATACGGATTTTACTTGCCACATTCGTGTTTTCTCGGATATGAATATCGGATAAAATGGATTATCCTTTACTGTTTTCCATCCTAGCCTCGGTGGGAGAAGAAGATGATGGGAGCCTAGTCAGATTTTCATTAGAGATGGAGATGAAGGTGGGTAGGAGTAGGGGTGGAAAACGGTAACGGATAATTCGTATTATCCGATATTCGTATCCGAGAAAACACGAATATGGTAAGCAAAAATCCGTATTCGAAAATATTCGTATTCGTATTCGAGAATATTCGTATCCGTATTTGAGAGTATTCGTATTCGCATTCGTATTCGAGAATATTCGTATCCGTATCCGTATTCGAGACTATTCGATTCGTATTCGATCCGCTTTTAGAACCCATGAAAATTGTACAAATTTTGTGATTCAAAATTTGAATTTAGGTGGTTTAAACCCAGAACCGGTCAAAAACCGGTGAAAATCGGCAAAATAGCTAGGAACTGCTTTATCCGATATTCGATCCGAGAAAATCCGTGATTCGAAAATATCCGTATTCAGATTCGAGAATATTCGTATTCGTATTTGAGAATATTCAATTCAGATTCGCTTTAAAAATATGGATTCAGATTCGTATTTGATACTATTCGACCGTATCCGACCCGTTTCCACCCCTAGGTAGGAGTCCGAATCTTGGCTCAAATCGAACGATATAAAATTTGACTAATTTCTCACTAAAATACAGTCTAATGTTGTATAACACTTTCGTTTAAGTAAATGTAGCGAGTGAAAAAATTAAAATAACTATATTCTAATTTGCTATACTGGATAAATATATTGAAATGGATAATCCCAACGCTCTGGACAAATATAGGGAAACGGAGGAGCAAAGAAGAAGGCGGTGTGCAGCTTAATGCACTGTCCCAGGTCCAAATTATGAAATATTGTGGAGCGAGTTTTCTCGTTCTTTGGATAACATATCCACCGTCGAGTGTCGCATGGACGGCTGCAACTATTGCTACTACAGCAGCAGTTGTGACCTTGGAGAATCTGGGAGACTGGGACACCCGGTCACCCTCCCGATAGTCAACGGTCAAAAGAAGCGGCCGTACATCTTCCTCCCCGGCACCAACGAGTGGAAAATGAACAAGGATCAGAGAAACCGGAGAAGGAATGGCGACGAAGACGACGCGGCTTTCCCCGCCACCGCCAGAGGGCGCCGCGTCCAAGGTGCTCGGCGACGACGACCTGCTCCGCGAGATCCTCCTCCGTCTCGACTTCCCCACCTGCCTCGTCCGCGCTGCCCTCGTCTGCAAGCGCTGGCTCCGCCGCGCCTCCGACCCGGCCTTCCTCCGCCGCTTCCGCGCGCTCCACCCGCCGCGCCTCCTCGGCCTCTACGTCGTCGGCGACAGCATCCCGCGCCCGGAGTTCGTGCCGATGCCCCAGCCACCCGAGCTCGCCGCCGTCGTCCGCAGCGCCAGCTTCGGCTTCGATGCCTCCGCCGACTTCGAGCACACCGTCTACGACTGCCGCAACGGCCGTGTCCTCATCCAACTCAACCGGTCCACCATCTTCACGCACGCGGTGCGCAGCCCGCTGCTGCAGCACCCGGAGCGAGACATGGACGTTCTCCTCCCGCCTTCCCCGCCCACAACCACGCTCAACAGGGCCTCCGACTACATCTTTCTCTCGGAGGACGGCGGCGACGGCGCGTCGTACTACCGCGTGGACCTGGCGCACAGCGACCGGAAAGTCTCCGCGCAAGTGTCCGTCCTACAATCAGGCGCCTGGACCGTCCACGCCCCTGCCGCAGCAGAGCTCCCGACGGCGCCGGAGAGAATTCCCTATTTAATTCTGCTCGCCGGCGGCAAGCTCTACATGGTGACCGTGGCGGGGTACATACTCGTGTTCGATTTGGACGCCGCCAGCTTCTCCGTCATCGAGCTCCCGGACGGAGTGGACTACGAGTACTTCGGCAACCTTGTGCTGTCCCGGGGAGACGACTCCGGCGATCTCTACCTCTTCCATGTGGAGGGGTTTCAGCTGCACGTCTGGCACTGCAGGACAGGCGATCACGGTGGCGCGGCCGAGTGGGTGCTCGTGGACACCATCTGCGAAATTTTCAAAATCCCGTTTGAATTCTACGACGAAACAGGGGCGAATTCTGAACGAAAAGTGACCGAATTTTGAACGAAAAAATAACGAAATATGGGCGAAAAAAACGCCGAAATGACCGAAATTTCGGCTGATTTCTGCGTCTGCCAGTTTATTCTGGAACGAAGGCTGTACAGTGTAAGGAATTCATCAGTAGATGAGCAAATTAATGACGATGAGAAACAAACGAACAATGTTAAGTTTGTTCTATTAATATGCAATGAATGAGAACTAAAGTGAGGTTCACTTGAAGGCCTTGATCCCTATGCACAGGAATGAGGAATCAAGAAAGATGATGCTGTTCTTATGAGAAAGATGATACTGTTCTTATGAGAAAGAGTGCTTATGCAGGAAGCTAAGAAAATAAACTGTTGACTAGAAAGATTATACCAAAGTTTCCTTCTTCATAGTAACCAGGCTCTGCAAGGAGGCATGCAAATTTAAGTTTCCCTACAATCCTTGCAAGATGAGAATTAACATTGAATATTAAACTGTTAATAGTCCTGATACAATTGTACAACTGAATCACAAAAATAACAAACAGCTTTCCAGAATCACAAAAAAAGGACATATTCCAAATGTACAACTGAAGTTTACCCCCCATAAAGCATCGCCAGGTGAAATAAGAAGCTGTGCTTAAGTTTTGCTGGAACTATTCCAAAAGCAAAGTAAATATTTCTCTTGAACTACTTTTCTGAAATTGCTTCAATTATAATTAACAACAGCCGTAGCACCTGGTAGACCAAATTGAAGGCCAGGATTTGATTTAAATTGTGACTTCCAAAATCAAGACAAATAACCAGATGTTCACGACACACATTAAGATAACATTACAAAACACATTCAATTTCAAATAGCAATGCATCACAAGATTCATAGTAGCTGCATTGACATCATCCCTTCCCTAGCAACCTGCCATTACGAAGAATGTAAGAAAAAATCTAATTAATATAGGTAATATTGTTGTCGTGAAAGAATAACTAACCATTGGCATAGGTTAATTAATAGAGGCTTGCGACATCTTTCTTCTTTTTCTTTGACCGGCAAGCACATTGATCCACAGTCTCCGTCTCTTGGGTGTCCTCTATGTCTTGGGTGGCATCTCGTCCACTTCCATCATTGTCATCACTCTTGGATGAGGTCTCCTCAAATTCCTCATGTTCATCGTCGTCATTACTTTTCGTAAATTCCTCCTCGTCATCCACCACTACCCTCTTTCCTCTCTTCACCTTCTCTTTTCTTCCACGATGAGAGCGCTTCCTCTTTGAGTTTTGACGACGTATTTCATCAAGAATGACCTGAGATGGGCGACCACCCTCATCCAAAATTGGGTTTGATTCACTCATCGACTTATTCAGCCAATCCATAATTGGGTTTCCTTGATCAAATACTGCAGCATCCATCATTATTGCACATGGATCAATGTCCTTCTCTTCATGTTCACTCTCGTTTTGTTGGATGATCAGCTTTAAATTGTAATGAACATATAATAGCTTGTGCAGCTTTTCATAACCAAGCCGGTTTCTCACTTTGGTATGAACCAATGCAAACGTGCTCCAATTACGCTCACACCCGCTGGATGACACACATTGTGACACAATCCGCATGACATACTTCTGTAAGAGTTTTACTTCTCCATACTGAAACCACCAAGCCGCTAAATGAAAGCACTACAAGTCAGTAAAGGGAACTATTTTTCAATGTTCAATAATCAAAATGAGTTCACTTACTTGGCCTAACTCTAGATGCTCCAAGACGCGCCATCGCTCCATCAAACTTCCCTCTATTAGCGCGAAAGAACTCGAATTGAGCCATTGCCTCCACTGCAACCTCAGGTGACTCCGTCATCCTCCCTAATACATCTGTTAATGCCTCGACATATTAGGCATTATTGCTGAGGTTTAACTTGTAATGCCCTTCAGGATCAAGGGCAGTAGCTACATGATCAATAAAAGAAATTAATTATTTAAATGCATGACAACTAGCTAATTTACAATTTCATATTACTATTCTGTCATTACCTGCAAGCATCATTGTGTCGTCACATAGATAGCTAACTCTAGGGAGCACCTCACTCATGTATACATCCAATTCCAGCGTCCCCTCACCAAGATGAGCTTCCATTGCATGTATCGCATTCATCATCCTTGGCATGAAACTAGAAATTGTTCCAAATTTTTGTTGGTCAGCATATCGTAATACATAATATAATGGCCCAACTGCATCTAGGACCCACTTGAGTTTGCCCCACCAGGTAGTACTTGTCAATTTTTTTTCTACATAAGCATAGTCGGGATCACTTTTCCAATCGTTGTCCTTCCATTCTTAGGACACCATCCACTGTCGAAACTTATCTTTCCTATCTCGAAACTCGAAGGAAGATGAAAGCAGCCCAAAGCGGGTGGCATTGGGTGGGATCTTCTTCTTCATCTCATCATGCAACCTATTGTGGTTGTAGAAGAATCTACAAAGGGTACACCACCATTTTTTCGGTGGTAGGGGTCGGGGACAATGCCGAGTTCGTGTTCTTGGAGCTGCAGGCGAGTGGCATCGTCGTCTATATGCATCTGGGGAGCAGGACCGTGGAGAAGGTGTACCAGAGGGACCCGGACAACGATGAATTGATACAGGTCTATCCGTTTGTGATGGCCTGGCCTCCCGTCTTCCCAGCACTGGATGGAGCAGTGCACCAAGAGTAGCCATCCCACAAGAACAAGATTCGCCATCAGGTTTTGCTTGCCCAAAAGACAGTCTCTCTCTCTCGATTTTGTGGAGTTATTACATCGATTCAATAAACGATCAGCAAGCTTGCCGCGGTAAAACAGAGGATGCGAGCGCCATATGGAATGCTTGGGCGTAAAGCATCTGTTGGTGGCTTTTCAAGTCCGCCGTCAAATCCAGAGTTTCATTTTTGGCCACTACTTCGTTCGTCAAAAACTTCTTAATGGCACCATCAACTCATTACCTTATTTTTTTCCCTTCTGTGCTTGTGTGATTTGATTCTTCATTTAATCTAGTGGCTAGATTTGTATTGTATCAATGTACTTGATTTAAATTGACCGCGACGAGAAATTGGATGATGTTTCGATTATAGGAGTTGAGTGCGTTGGGCATATTGGGGGCTTTCTGTTGGTATAAATTATGATAAGCTGTTATGTGATTCGCCTATATGTCGCTGTTATCCTCAATATGTTTTGAGAGTATAAGCTTCGCCTTGTGCGAAAATTAGCTAGAGGAGCTCACCCCAGAAGCAAAGCAATACAGCTTCTCAAGCGCCTCGTTTAGAGACGTAGCAGTGTTTGTGTGGCGCACTCTAATGCAACTTCGGATACATTAACAGAGGCCAAAGCATGCTTAATTCCAGTGCTACAATTAATTGGAGTTAACACGAGTATATGACCAATTAATTTGAAATTTTCACACAAGATTCAATAGACATGCATAATTTTGCTTGAAATTTGCACAAATTCTGTCAAGCAGAATTAGCACGCACTGCACTGGTAAGTGTAACCGAGAACTATTTGTCATCCGACAATAGGAACTTTTGTACTCTATTTGCAAACGTTTATGCCAAGCTATCGTTGCATTACAAGCCCTCCTTTTGGAACAAAGGAATTTCATAGGATAGGGTTTTTTCCTACAAATTTTAGCAGAAACCGAACATGAGCTCTACATCTAAAAAAAGAAGCAGCTCTAACCACACGTAAAATTTCCTTTAGCGTTCCAATGCACCTTATCTGTTTCTCTCTTTCCATCAATCATCAATTCAAACTCCACCGGCTTCCTTATTTTGGGATTTTTCCCCCGATGTAAAACAGTAAAAAAAGGATTGGAAGTGGGCCTGTCTTATCAAATCTACACACACACCCAACCTTTGAAGTACATTTAGTGCTACTTACCTATTTATTATTTTTTCAAATTAATATAAGCCAACTATCAGATCTAAGCTATTAAAATTAGGTCCACCAAACTAATGACTAGATGTTATTCTTTCTTCAACTTAGGATTAAGATACTCACATGTAGTCTCTCGAATCGTAGTGATCTCATGTTGCCAATGCAAGTGCTAACATTTTTTAATTCACAAGAATACATGTGATGGACTTCATGACCACTAAGCGAAACCACGCTTCCAATTGCCAGCGGAAAAATTGAATGATCTCTAATTCTGCACTCCCAATTTCCCCTCATGATGGTTCGGCCATACTTGAAAGAAACAAGAGCAATTGCTATTTAATCTATTATCAAAGGTAGTTTGAGGAACAATGGGCATGAATTACATCAGTATATATGACCCCTAGGGTCGGCCACAAGGCATCTTAACTGACTTCAACTCATATCTACAAGTATTGCACTCAAACTCACATAAAAAGGAAACCCCGATTTTACCACTGTCACATTGTTTTAGATTTTGCGGCTGATCAGAAGGTTTCTGAAGCTAGAACCCTACCCATTGGATGGTCCTTTGGAGTAAGCTTTCCAATAAGCACAAAAGCACCCGAATCGTACTCTGTTTGAGAAAATTATGGACTTTTTATTGTATGTCTGTTGTGCTATCCTGAACCGAATTCGAATTGAGTTCTGAGTTGAATATGAGTTAGATTTTGGTTGGGCTTGTGGGAGGTCCAAATTGGACTTGAAAATCTTATCCAAATTTGAGCTTTCTCCTTGTACAACAATATGGACTTGGGCTTCCCCCTTCCATTCGCATGGGCAATTCCCCTACCGCATAGGCTGCTCCCTTTTGTCACTTTGGCCATATGGCCTTGTTGGTGCTTGCTGGCCACATGAAGTGGCTTCCCTTGCTCTCCCATGGCTTTGACAGCAAGTGTGGATGTCCCCTTCCTTGTGCTTCTCCATTGCTTTAGCCTCGGCCTCTCTCTCTCTCTCTCTCTCAGTTCAAAAATCTTCATACTTGTCAAACATGAGAATGCATATTGTAGGAACATGGGATAATATCCAATTCTCATGAATAATAATATTAATAATAGTTAGGAATGGTTCACACTGCTACAAAATGGGTCATCACAGACGGTTCGAAACAGTCATTACAAACAGTTTTCTGAACTGTCTGTATTTAGTGTCAATGATAATCGAAGGTTATCACTGACGGTTTGTGAGCCATCTGTGATAAAGACAACACAGCAGTTTGTAACTAGAACTGTTTGTGAAGAAAACTATTACAGATGGCTCGAACAAAAAACCATCTGTGATACTCACACATCACATACGGTTCTAGTTACTAACCGTATGTGATTGGCGAGTATCAAAGACGGTTGGTATATAGAACCGTCCGTGATAGTCCTTTATAGACGGTTTATACGACAAAACCGTTTGGGATAGTTCATTCTATATCTAAATTGTTTTCTATTTTTTAGCCAGCCTCAAGAAATGATGTTACCTACGCCCTTTGAAAACAAGTAAATTAAATACAGTGGCAAACACAACACACATTCCATTTCCATTAAGATCAGAATCCACCATTACAGTATAACAAGATAACAAACTCAAATCTTTAACACGGCAAGAATATATAAGAAGCAGAGATCCTAGCAGACAGTAGAAGTTGGATGCAACGGATGGCGGTAGCTCACGGCGGTAGTCGGCGTCGTCGAGGAATAAGCTGTGAGAGACCATGTGGAGGTCATCCCGTTGTGTATGATGAGTAATTGACATCGGTTTAGGAAAAGTCGAGTTTGAGTCGGTTGGTTCGGACCTAGACGTTGCGTGGCGTAACGGGCTCGGTCGGACTTGGTCGAACCTAGTCGTATGGGTTTAGGTTGCATATTCTGATGACTCGACAGGTTTGATCTCTATTACGCTTTCATGTATCGAGCGGTGCTATTTGACGTGTTTCTTGTCTGTGTACTAGGTTTGATCTAGTCGTGTATCGAGGCGGAGTCGTGGCGAGACACGGTGGACCGGACTAGGCGTAGGTGGCGCTGAGGTCAGAACGGTCGTGATGTGTCGAAGACGACGTGGACTCGAGATGGTTGCGAGGCGTGCGAGGCAAGGAGCGGAAGCTTCCGGAAGGTGCGGGGGGGAAACGGGAATTTCGCAAAGCCGCACAAGCGGGAGCGGCGCCGTTGATTTAGCGGGCGTAACGGGGCGGAGACCCGTTAGCCAAGGCTATAAACAGAGGAGAGGGGCTGCATGCGTCCATATGGCTTTTGGAGAGAGTTAGGGTTAGCTAGAGTCAAAAGAGGCTTTGGGAGTTTGTTTTGGCTTTAGGCTTTAGTTGTTAGGAGTTGGTAGAAGGGAGCAGGAAGTGTCTCCTATGATGGTGCTCTCTCTGTGACTCTGTTCTTGGTCCTCCTCCCTGTTCTTGAAGTTCTTGAGAGATGGAGAGGGAGAGGATGGTTTGAGTCTCATGTAATCCATCCTTTAAGTGTACATGTGTATGGGGACATCTCTTTGATCCTCTATATCAATATGAGATGGCTTTAGTTGAATGAATTGAGTCTCCAGCTCTCTGTTCTTATTTTTGCTTCGATGCTTCATTGGTGTGAATCTTGAGATTTTGCGTTTTTGCTCGATTCTTGTTGGGGAGTAGCAAAATGGGTTGCTCTATGATGGAATTACATTTCTAGACCCTTTGATTGACTTCTCCAAAGAGCAAATCTTGTTTAATTTCATATTTGTGCTTTTGGACCTCCTCTGTTCATCCATCTCATTTCTAGGGTTTTGGTGTTTTGTTTATTTCCCTTCATAAGACTGCACAAGATTTTGTCTATCAAGTGCTTAGATCATTGCTAAAGTAATTGCAAAAACTCATAAGCAGAAGGTGTGTATAAGATGAGCAATTTGGAAATCATCCAGTATTCTGAAGGGACTTCAGTTTTGTTGACAAATTCAGAGTCTTGCTGTTTTCTTTGTTCCTTGGCTGCAGATCCTTCTCAATAGGGTCTTAATGCTAGTTGGATCAAAGTCTTGCTTTCTAGACATAAGAAGAACAATAGCTATTTCATCAATTTTCTTGTCTTATGAAGTTTTCAGTATTTTCATATTTCGGTCTTCAGTTCGCATCTCATTTCCTGTTCGGCCGAACTGATTTTCCTTGTTTTCAGTTTTGTTTTTGGACTGCTGCTGCTGTCTTCGGTTAGTGAACCTCAGTGCTGCTACTTCATTTTTCAGTTGAATTTTCCCGTTTGTGTTTCTTCAGTTCAGACCGGCAAGCAGCAGCTTTCGGCAGCATATACTGTTCCTTCTGTTTTTCTGTTTTCGGTTCAGTTTGTTACTTTCGGCCAGCAGTTGCTCTGCATTTCTTTTGTTTCTGATTTCGGCAGCAAAGACAGCACTTGACCAACAAGCATAATTCAGTCTCTCTTTTTCGTTTGGTAGCTCTCCTCTCAAAACTGAAATGCATAGCAGAAATTGAAACTGGTGTACATTTGCAGTTTGGCCGGCATTTCTATCTGGGTTCAGTTTTTGGCTTGGCTGTCTGCATTCAGTTTTTGTAAGCCGAACATGACTTCTCTGTTCAGTTGCCAGTTGTGCAACCAGATATGTTACTCTTCTCTGTCGAGAGTAGCAAGCACTCGTCAAAGTCTCTGATTTTTAGTTCGCATCAGTTTTTACTGTTTGGTTCAGTTTTGTTTTGCCGCTTTCTTCTGAGAGTACTCCAGTTCGTTGTTAAAATTGTTTTCTTCTTCATAGCTTCTCTGGCTTTCGGAGAAGAACAACTAGTGAGGATACTTTGGCGGGCGAATTTTTAAAGGGCATCATTCACCCCCCTCTGTTGCCATTTCCGATCCCACAAGCTGGATGCAGTGGATGGCGGTAGCACCACCTTTGTGCCACGACAGTGAGACTGCACAAGACACTCTTACGACACTTACGACAAGAGTGTGTTGTGCAATCTACCGTGGTGTCACAATGAGGCGCTAGCTCATGGCGGTAGTCAGCGTCGTCGAGGAACAAGCTTGATGCAGCGGATGGCGGTAGCACCACCTTTATGGCACGATGGTGAGACTGCATATGAGAGACCATGTGGAGGTGACCCCATGTTTGTGATAAGTAATTGACACATGTTCTGGAAATGTTAAGTTTGATTTGGATGTTTCGTGCTTAAGCTTCTTCTACTGATGCAAATATTTCGAGCGGTGCTATTTGATGGTTTGTTATCTGTGTTGGTTGGAGGACCTTGAGGCTAGTCGTGGCGAGGCATGGGATGACCGGACTAGGCACAGGTGGTACTGAGGTCGAAGCGGTCGGGAGATGCTGAAGACGACGAGGGTTCAAGGTGGTTGCGAGGTTTGGACAGCAAGAAAGGAGGAACCTTCCAAGAAGGTGCGAGAGTGGTATTTTGGTAAAATACGCAAGGCTGCAAAGTGGAAGCGAATTCGGTTCGAGTTAATGGGTAAAGTGTAGAGTTGTTGGAGCTATTAGGTAAAGCAAATTGTAAACTCTGTAGTGGAAGACTATAAATAGAGGTTGTGTGCACTTGTGTTGATGGGTAGTTTTTCTTTTCTTCCATGTTCTGTGTGAGGAGTTGGTAGGCAGAAGTGTTGCCCCCTTTTTCTTTTGCGTGAGTTGTTCTCAGGATGAGAGAATGGGTATGAGATGGCTGTAGAAAAATCTTCTTATAATCATTCATGTCTCTGAATCAATTTGTGAAGTTATGTGTTTGAGATGTCTTGAGTTCTTGCTTCTCTCCTTTTTCCCGTCTTATCGTTCTTCTGTCTTTGCTGTCTGAACTTTTCTGAAGTTTATGTTCTGAGTTGAGTTCTTGCTTGAGAAGCTCCAAAACTTCTTTGTCTCTGAACTGGGAATTGTTCACCAGGCTATCTTGGCCAGTTATGTCCCGAGAGATAAGACTTCAACTGTTGTTTTCCTCCCGAATGACCCTCTGCAGATTTCCTATGGTCTGAGTTTTCTAGGGTTTGGAGGCAGAGCAATCACGTTTGCTTGATGTTTCGGCAAAGAGATTGCTACAGGCTTGTGTTTTCTGGTTCTGAGATCCTTCCTTGCTAAGATTAAAAGTCTCATGATCAATAGATATGAGAATCTCAAGCTGTTCAACATTTGGTCTCAGTTTCTGTTTAAGCATTTCAGTTTTCGGGTTCATTCTTGATCTGTGTTCATTTTTAGCCGAATTGTTTTGGTTTATATTTCCTTGTCTCCTGAGGTCGAGCTGCTGTTTAGAGTGAAGTCCCGATCAATTGAACTGAGAAGAACCGCTTCAATTTGCTTCTTCCTCTATTTTCACAATTTTTAGGGTTTACTATTCATTGCAAGCAGAGGAATCTTGTGCACATGATTGTGCCTACTAAAAGTTGTTTGAGCTGTGATTCTTTCTCGATCTGAGGACATTTCTTTGCTGAAATCAAAAGTCTCATGGTCAAAGGACTCAAGAATCACAAGCAATTTGGATTTTGTCTGACCTGCTGATTTCCTCTCGGCAAATATAGTATTCACTGTTTTTTAATTGTTCTTTGTCTGCAGTTTCTTCTCCCTGAGGTCAATTTGTTGTTTAGGCTAAAATCCTGTTAAGGTGACCTAAGAAGAGTAGCGAACATTCAAGTATTTCTCTTCTTTCATTTCTTCTTGACAATTCTTGTCTGCGGTTTTGATCAAGAGCTTCGGCCCTCTTCGGGTTTTTTTCTGCCTTTTCCTTTTCGGTTTTCCTTTTCGTTTCTATTTTTTTCCTCTTAGCTTGCAATATCTGCTCTATTCTTCGCCGAATTTCTCTGCCTCGGTCGGACTGAAATCAACGGTGGTATTACCGCTCTTCACGGCGGTACTACCGCTCTTCGGCTAGACCGAATTCTCCCGACGGTACTACCGCTCTTCGGTCAGACCAAATTCTTCCAGCGGTACTACCACTCTTGTTTTGGTGATAAGACCGGCTTCATTACTTGCTTTCGGCCGCTGCTTTATTTTATTACCTCGTTTGTCCTTTCTATTAGTAGTTTCTGATGAGCATTGATCTTCTTGCTTCATAGCTGTTATAGCTATTGGAGAAGAAGTTTGTGTGAATATTTGAGGAGGTTTGAAGGCACCATTCACCCCCCATCTGTTGCCAGTTCAGTCCAACAGCATAAGACACTCTTACAACACTTATGACAAAAGTGTGTTGTGCAGTTTACCATGGTGTCACAACAGAGACACTAGCTCATGGTGGTAGTCGATCGGTGTCATCGAGGGAAGGATACAGGAAGCTATATAGTGGATAAACTCGCGCGTGACTGCCGATGGTAGATAGGGTGTAATAAATAAGGGTCGAGCAGTGGGAAGAACCGGTGCCTGCCATTCGATGTGGAGAGAATGTGTAACACCCCAGCCTAACATAGGCCTGAAATGCTACTAACTATCCACAATAAAATAACAACTAATATAGGTTACCTAAAAATTTCGGCATAACCTCCTTTGTTTATTAACCAGATGGCAGTTTAAATAAGCATGAATAGCACAAGTTCTAAATAATGAACGGAAAGATAATATCCAATGATACTAAGTCTTTATTACATTTAATCGATGGAATATAAACCGAACCAATTAAGCTAACAAGCCAACAAGATTATCATGATTGTCTTTATTTCTTATTGAAGGAATAGTGCACGTGCAACTAAGCTAATCCTTTTGATCCCATATATGCCATTCTCACATTGGTACCTAAAACAAATAAACAACAAGAAGAGTGAGTCCACCGACTCGGCAAGTATATCAACATCAATACCAATGATCATTAACCGTCAAGTTAAACAATTAACATAGAACATCATGCTATGCAATATGATCAAAATCTCCTCTTTCTCATCTCTTTCGCATTTTACCGTGACGCGGTGTGCATCCGTCAATGCACACCCATGCCTGCACCCTCGGTGCGGGGACCAATTGCCCACACTCCGCAAGTGTGGGGACCTCGATGCTTGATCACCGCATGACCAAGACTTCCACAATTCTCAATATGATGCATATATGTGAATGTATCAAAAGATAACGAGCATTCACCATACTACGCATCAACCAATCTCATAAATGCCATAATGTAAACAGAACATAAATAGCATTCTCAATTCATCACTTACTCATACTCACAATTTAAACAGTCATGATTCAACCATCATCCAAACAATTCAACAAATCCATAAACACACAGATTTTCACATCACAAATATACTTGCCTCAACGCGAGAAAATGAAGAACGCGTAGAAGGCACAACCCCCGGAATCCGCTCTCCTCCTGAATAATTAATTAATAATTACTAACATGACAGTAGCGGGTTTCTAGATATAAAATAGCAGCAACCCCAATTCACCCAACAATTTATCTCAATTAAATCCCCAACTCTCCTCGGCCAAATCTGCCCCACCACAGATAGCCGACTTCCAAAAATCATAACTTTCAGTACATAACTCCAAATTAAGCGTTCTTGGACTCTCTGTAAAGATAATTCAATTATCTACAAAAACTTAGTTGGGGAGACTCTCTGATTCGGCCATTTACTAACCGATCCAAACCCTTTTCTAAAGCATCAAAATTCACGTCGGACTCTCTGGACAGCGCACTAAAACAGGCATAACTTTCGGCCAGATCATCGGAATCCGGACTTCTTGACATTTATGGAAAGCTAAGAAAATTATCTAAAACTTTCCTAACATGAAGAATTTCTGAATCGAAACTATTTCCGTCGCACAAACCGATCTACTAAACTCTGTCCAGAACTACCCCGATCTGCAGAACAGTAGCACTAGAAAATTCATAACTTTCGTTACACAAATCCGAATCACGTGTTCTTGTACTCCCTGGAAAGATAATTAAACCCTCTACAACTCTCTAGAAGGGGTCCAGACCTGAATCCCGACGAAACTAGATCAAAACCACCGAGAAACAACTACTGTCTCAGCAGCCCAGAAAACCGACGAATCTAACTTGATTAAAAACCAATCTAGAGACTACCAGGGATTACCCTTGACGACACGACGATGAACACGACGACGAACACGACGACGAACCCGCCCGCGATCTCCTCCTCTCCTTCCTCCGGATCCACGCGGTACAGCGACGAACGTCGGCGACGGCGCGCCGGGGGAGGAGACGACGACGACGACGCAGCGACGACGATGACGACGATGAAGGGCAGCAGCACCACGGCGGAGCGGCGACCGGCGCGGCAACGCAAGGGACAGCGGCGGCGGCGGCGCGGCGGCGGCGTGGCAGGGAGCAGGGCGGCGGCAGGCGGGCGGGCTGCCTAGGGTTTTAAATGGTGACCTCCCTCCCTCTTGGGCCTAGAAAATCCCACAGGCCAAGGCCTAGGCCCAGTTGTCTTAATTTTCCGAAAACCCCAAAACTCTTTTAATTTTAATCTTTTCACTTAAGTCCTCTCTCTAATAATTAAATAATTAATAAAATATTTTCGGGTATTACATTCTACCCTCCTTAAACAGAATTCGACCCCGAATTCTAACTGCAACCACAACAGGAAACAAAACAACCAACTAGTAAAAACACGCACCTGACGTGAACAACGCCGGGTACTGCTCGCGCATGCGAGACTCCAACTCCCAAGTTGCCTCCCGCTCGGTCTGCTGCGACCAAAGCACTTTGACATATAGCAAAGTCTTGTTTCTCAACACTTTTTCTGACCTTTCTAGAATCCGCACTGGCTTGGACTCAAAGGACAAATCTTGCTCAATAACCAATGGCTCTAAAGCGATGTGAAATTCTGGATCTCGCAGATACTTTCTAAACATGGACACGTGAAACACGTTATGCACCCCGCGATAGACTCAGTAAGATCCAAACGGTAAGCCAATTTCCCAATTCGCGCTAGTATGGAGAAGGGTCCAACGTACTTCGGGCTAAACTTCCCTATGGTACCGAACCTCACCACACCCTAGGTAGGAGATACTCTCAAAAGCACCTGATCCCCCACTTCAAATTCCTTCAAATTCCCAATCCCTTCTTCTCACATTCACATAGCTTTTCTGCCTGTCCTGGGCAGCCAGCAGATTCTATCTCACCAAGTCCACTCGTTCAACTATCTTTTGGACCCAAAGCGGTCAACCTCCGAATCCTCGCAACTAACCGAAGCAATTAAATACACAGCGGGTTAACATTCCCTTTGGTATCAAACCACACAATCTGCACAACCCATAAATCTCGAGCTTTCCACGCTCAATCGATCTCTTTACCTTAGCAATGAGCACCCCCTTAAACACGGGCGCACCACGTGGCTCAAGGTAAACCCACTTTTCATAGATAGAATTCAACCGAACATAGAGAATTCTCATCGCAACCACACAAAACCAACTCCCCATAAAAGGATCAAATCAAAAGAAGAGAAAATGAGGATTCAAAGACGAAAAACCTCCCACTTTCAAGTAGGTAGTTTGCACATAAGCAACATATACGTAAACGGGGAATCACTCAAATATCAAACCCGTCCATTTCTTTTTCTTTTAGGAATAAACTTCCTCTTGAATCACGAGGTTCCAAATCATCCCATACCCTACTAGTTCAATTCTCTTAAATTGGCAACATCAACTCTATGTTCAAACCGAGTGCATCCAACACACTTTTGTAGAGGGACTCTACTATTCTCACAATAACATACTCTAGTCAACTCCTCTACCCATATGTTACTTTAATGAATAATTTCTAAAGCATCTCATCGTTATTCTCACCCACTATCACTTTACCACAAATCTTAAGGACAATCAACATGAATTTCTCGGCTCCCACACTCATTTACTACACCCAAAGAATACTATCAATGAGCATCAACTATTTAGAATCCACTTGTTGCACTATTTTCACACCACATCATTAGCCTCCAAGGTTCTAGTATAGAACATCCACCCAAATTTTCCATCTCTAGGACTATTATATATATATATGTACTTGATATATTTGACACAAGGCTCTCAAGCTCGGTGACTAACATCTCCACAATCAATCATGCTCAACCCTTCACGACCACATGAAAACATAATCTCAACCCGATTATCAGAGGAAGATACATGACAGTAATTTCAATAATTTCTACTATCCCAAAATTCCCATAACAATCCGACTTCTTCATAATTATAATCTCATCACTATACCATCATAATCGTCCTTCTAATCCTTGCAAAGTACCCAATCATGATGGTCCAATAAAATTGATCAAGATTCTCATACTTTCAATAATTCCAACGTTCCAAAAAATGAACGTAACACTCATGAACCATAACTAGGTTCTTCTAGTTGCGACAATATAACTAGTTAGCCCCAAGGACAACATCTTCTTTTAAATCAAATCCTCACCGAGAATTAGTCGACAAGATCAACTTATCACTCCAAAAAATCTCAAGCATCTTGATACCCACAATCTCACCCAAACCAATCACAAAACTACACCAACGGTTGCCATACATATCCTAAAAGGGCTTGCAACCCAAATCGGTTACCCCTTTCTTAAAAGAGGCAAGAAGAAGTAAATTCAACACATGGGAAGGTGTTACCAATCGCAATAAACACTAGACCAAGGGAAAGAGCAAAGATCTTGGACAACAAACGTTAAGACCACAATGAAGGCGCATGCCTCCTCGAGAAGAAACCATCAAATCTCAACCAATACGAATACATTATTATCATTTGAGCTCAAGAAACTCTTAAGCGGCGAAAATAAGAAGTCAAACACACTTCAACCTCCAAAACTTTCATCAAACTTTTTCCTTTTAACAAAGAGAACAACCTTCTTTGATTACGGTATCACCTTAACAATTCCAACAAAGAAGAGTTGAAGACCACAACACATTAATTCTTTAAGAACTAATAAAACCCTCAAACACTTTGCTTAAACAATTTCAGCTACTACATACGTCATGAGATCAAAGATCGCATACACACTATCAAAACTTTTGATTTAAATAGTACCATGGAATTTATTCAAATTCTTCTATTTAATGAACCTTCAACATTACCATCATAACCAAAATTGACCAACATACTAACATCGAACATTACATTCTTAACAAGCATCATCATATCCTCAACTCCTTCTTAAACTTTTCCAAAAGAAACATAAGAAATCACTTCATCATGTTTCTAATATCTAAATAAGATTGCAACTACTTAATCTAGGAGAACCTAGTGCATAAGCCACATAAATAGAACAAAGCTCTTAAACAAGGTGATACTAGAACATGACAACCTCACAAAACATTCTAGCATAAATCCCTTACTAGATTTCGTATATTCAATTCTTGTGGATGCTCAACTCTAATTTAGCACAAATTAATTGTACTCTAGTCACATCGGCAATTATTGATTATTATTTTATCACAACGGCATTCATGATCCTAACCTTTTACAATCATAAAACAATCATGAGCATAGATTTCGTATCCTACCTTACATTCGAAATTAGAACGAAATAACTTTAATCTTCAATAATACCGACTTTGTAAGACTAGATTCGCAAGTCTATACATCAACATTCATCTATTTCTTTATACATATTTCAACAATCTAACATGGTAAAAGATAGATGAAACTAGCAATTGTGCATGCTCATAAAGCATCTAAATAAAAGACATATTAAGGGTCAATATTACCAAGGTAATATTCTAACACCTCCTTACTTAATCATTCCAAACGGTCGGATTAATTACTAAAGACACAGATAATTCAATTTATCCAATCATGATAGAAATTTTAACAATCATAATAATCATTGTAACTCTTTTGCACTCTCCTCAATAACTACATGGGTTCCAATCATGTATAGGCAATTTCTTAATCACTGTTTTTTAATAAACTATTACAAGCAATATCAAAATTAATCACTACACTTCCAAGGATGCTAGTTGGAATTAATTATGCACCACGCTAACTTCACAACTTGACAATTCATACCATACGAGTTAGCTTAGATGATCACCACCTTCTACTTAAGCATAGCAAAATAACATAAAGGATTTTAACACTCTCTTTCAAAAAGAAGAGGAACAATAAACTTCAACGCTCGAGATACAGAAATACAAAGATCCAAAGCTTTCACATAACAATGAGTTTTGCAACTCAAAACTTGCATTAACAAGAGAAAATACCAAGCGAGCCAATAAGTCATGATTCACAACAAGACAAAAGTCCCACGAAGGAACTAACCTTACAAATCAACAATAAGCACAAAGAAAGTATCTCATGAGTCCGGAAAGAAACAATAAGCGCTTCAAGGAACAAGTAGAGACCAATTGCATACCCTCAACTGCAAGAACCACAATCTCAAAAGAAATTATTAATCGCAATCACCAAGAATTGGCCGAAATCAACTTAAGGATAATAACATCTTTCCTAAGAAACTCACCCGCAACACCTGCAATTAAGTTACCTGAGGTAACTACATTGCTAATCCTCATACTACAAACAATGGTATAATTTGGCAATGCCAAAGACATCACAACATCTACATCATCTCATTGACTATTCCAACTCATAATGATCATAGGAGCAAATCATAATCATACAAGATTATCAATAAGCATACAAGATTATCTCATAATGTAAGTCATCAAGATAACATGTCAAAAGCATAGATGCAATGCTTGACCCATCCCATCCCATCATGCACCGGTGTGTCAATTTAATAGTTTAATTACCACGGACCTAAAGCCCGCTCGATACCAATCTGTAACACCCGACCTAACATAGGCACGAAATGCTACTAACTATCCACAATAAAACAACAACTAATATAGGTTACCTAAAAATTTCGGCATAACCTCCTTTGTTTATTAACCGATGGCGGTTTAAATAAGCATGAATAGCACAAGTTCTAAATAATGAACGGAAAGATAATATCCAATGATACTAAGTCTTTATTACATTTAATCGATGGAATATAAATGAACCAATTAAGCTAACAAGCCAACAAGATTATCATGATTGTCTTTATTTCTTATTGAAGGAATAGTGCACGTGCAACGAAGCTAATCCCTTTTTGATCCCATATATGCCATTCTCACATTGGTACCTAAAACAAATAAATAAGCGAAGAGTGAGTCCACCGACTCGGCAAGTATATCAACATCAATACCAATGATCATTAACTGTCAAGTTAAACAATTAACATAGAACATCATGCTATGCAATATGATCAAAATCTCCTCTTTCTCATCTCTTTCGCATTTTAGGCAGACGCGGGTGTGCATCCGTCAATGCACACTCCATGCCTGCACCCTCGGTGCAGGGACCAATGCCCACACTCCGCAAGTGTGGGGACCTCGATCTTGATCACCGCATGACCAAGACTTCCACAATTCTCAATATGATGCATATATGTGAATGTATCAAAAGATCACGAGCATTCACCATACTACGCATCAACCAATCTCATAAATGCCATAATGTAAATAGAACATAAATAGCATTCTCAATTCATCACTTACTCATACTCACAATTTAAACAGTCATGATTCAACCATCATCCAAACAATTCAACAAATCCATAAACACACAGATTTTCACATCACAAATATACTTGCCTCAACGCGAGAAAATGAAGAAGCGTAGAAGGCACAACCCCGAATCCGCTCTCCTCCTGAATAATTAATTAATAATTACTAACATGACAGTAGCGGGTTTCTAGATATAAAATAGCAGCAACCCCAATTCACGCAACAATTTATCTCAATTAAATCCCCAACTCTCCTCGGCCAAATCTGCCCCACCACAGACAGCCGACTTCCAAAAATCATAACTTTCAGTACATAACTCCAACTTAAGCGTTCTTGGACTCTCTGTAAAGATAATTCAATTATCTACAAAAACTTAGTTGGTGAGACTCACTGATTCGGCCATTTGCTAACCGATCCAAACCCTTTTCTAAAGCATCAAAATTCACGTCGGACTCTCTGGACAGCGCACTAAAACAGGCATAACTTTCGGCCAGATCATCGGAATCCGGACTTCTTGACCTTTATGGAAAGATAAGAAAATTATCTAAAACTTTCCTAACATGCAGAATTTCTGAATCGCAAGTATTTCCATCTCACAAACCGATCTACTAAACTCTGTCCAGAACTACCCCGATCTGCAGAACAGTAGCACTAGAAAATTCATAACTTTCGTTACACAAATCCGAATCACGTGTTCTTGTACTCCCTGGAAAGATAATTAAACCCTCTACAACTTTCGAGAAGGGGTCCAGACCTGAATCCCGACGAAACTAGATCAAAACTGCCGAGAAACAACTACTGCCTCAGCAGCCCAGAAAACCGACGAATCTAACTTGATTAAAAACCAATCTAGAGACTACCAGGGATTACCCTTGACGACACGACGACGAACACGACGACGAACACGACGACGAACCCGCCCGCGATCTCCTCCTCTCCTTCCTCCGGATCCACGCGGTACAGCGACGAACGTCGGCGGCGGCACGCCGGGGAGGAGACGACGGCGGCGGCGGCGGCGACGACGACGACGTAGCGACGGCGATGACGACGACGAAGGCAGCAGCACCACGGCGGAGCGGCGACCCGCGCGCAACAACGCAAGGGACAGCGGCGGCGGCACATGGCATGCAAGGTGGGCGGCAGCGAGCAAAGGCGGCGGCTTGGGCAAGGGGTGCCTAGGGTTTTAAATGGTGACCTCCTCCCTCTTGGGCCTAGAAAATCCCACAGGCCAAGGCCTAGGCCCGGTTGTCTTAATTTTCCGAAAACCCCCAAAACTCTTTTAATTTTAATCTTTTCACTTAAGTCCCTCTCTAATAATTAAACAATTAATAAAATATTTTCGGGGTATTACAGAATGGATGGGTGAGATCGAAATCCTGGGAGATATGCCATGGATTGTTGATGTGCCATTATCAGAGACGGTTTGTTATACGAACCGTCTCTGATAATCAATATCAGAGACGGTTCGTATAACAAACTGTCTCTGATAAGGCACATATCAGATATGGTTTGTTATACGAACCGTCTGTGATAACGGTTCATATAACGAACTGTCTCTGATAACGCTTAAATATGCGCGCACTAATCTAGCTCTTCTAAATTGACCTCTCAATCATCTTCTTCACCAGATTTCTCAATAATGGCATCTAATATTCTTTTGATCTTCTTCCTCTCATCTATACATCATGAGTTGTTCGGCCGCAACCTTAATAGGCGGCCAACAATTTACGTCTGGAACAGCTCCTCCGCTCACGCCTTGCTCTCCTTCCTCGACTCGCTTCCATAATCCGTCAGCTGGACCTCATCATCCGCCGTCGACGGAGGTGTCTCGTTGCCGCTCAGCAAAGGGAAACCACCCTCAGCCTCATTCTTCTCTGCAATGTGCACAAAGCGAAAGAAGTTCTTGCGGTAGTGGAGAGACACATGGATAACATTGCCGATCAAACAGAAGCGGTCGATTATGAGGAAGCTTATCATGACATCCTCTATGAGATTATGGATCGTGCTAATGATTTGCCCAGTCTGGAGGAGGAAGTGCAGAGGGCAAGGACAATCTTCACGGCATTCGAGAACTCAGTGGCTGATCCTCTAACTCCAAAAGTCGAAGAAGAAGCATATAAAGCCCTGAAGACTAGATCTGGGAATCACTTTTTTGGGGACTTTTGTAAAAAATTTGCCTTGAATTTGTTTCTCATCTCAGTAGCTTTTGTAGTTCATACGACAAAGAATAAAACACAGACGATTGTAAATAAAAACCATCTGTGATAGTTTCATACTATCACAGACGGGTCTAATTAAAAACCGTCGTGATAGTTTCATAGATAGTTCTAATTAAAAACTGTTTGTGATAATGCGTATATCACAGACGGCTTTTAAACCTAACCGTCTGTGATAGTTTCAGAGACGGTTTTAGCCATGAACCGTCTGTAATAATCAAAACACAGGCGGTTCCACATGCACCGTTTGTGATAAGACGTCCAGTATAGCTTGTTTTGTAGTAGTGTCACCTCAATGTGAAGCTTTTTTCCTTAAATCTCTAGATCTTCTAGTAAGTTCATATTGTTATGAAGTACTGGATGGATTGAAAACCATATATAGAACAACATATCATAGGATGTCCTCATCATGCTCCCCTTCTTCATGAAAAGCCATCGTCGGCTTTTGATCACCTAGAAGTGTATTAAACAAAGAGAACAACATATATGCATGGTAATGTATCTATCATTCACACTTCTCCTGTTTAGCACATCATGAACATCTGAAGGTGCAGTAAACAAAGAGAATAACACATATGCATGGTGTGATTCTTGTTGTGTTGCACAAACCATTTAGTACTTTTTTAAGGACATAGAGAAGATATCAAAGAGAAAAACTAGCTCAAGTTGTTCAAATATGAGAGAAATTTTTTTTAGTGTCTTCCTTGCTTTAACTGCACAACTCCAATTACTTATGCATGATTTTACATCAAACGGTGAACAAGTAAGCTTATAAAATCTTTCTAAACAGCAAGCACTACAATTTAAACTTGCAAGCACTACAATTTAAATAGCAAGCACTAGTATGTAATCATAATATGGCACAAAAGATTATTTATTCAAAAACATGCAATTTCAATTTAGCTAGTTTATCATATGTAATGTATATTCGATAAACATAGAACTTGTGTAACACCCCAGCCAAACAATGACCTGGATTACTACTAAACTAAAAGTAAAACAATTAAAATCCAAGGGTAATAATCAAACGGTACTTAAATAGTCCTTGCATCTTATATTTAAGTTTTCTTCCTTTATTTCCATTATGGGTGGAACGTGCAAGTGCAACAAGTCTAATCTTTCCTTTTCCCCATGTATGCCGATCTCATAAAGGTACCTAAAAAACAATAAACAATAAGAGTGAGTCCAACGACTCATCAAATATAATAGATAGCAACAAGAACTTTCATGAACATCACTTCACAAATTCATCCAACAACCATATAAATAAGCCATGCTAAACACGATGATCAAAAATCTCTTTATCTCTTTCTCTTTTGCATTTACCGGTAATGCATAGTGTGCATCCGTTGATGCACACCCATGCCTGTACCATCTAGTACAGGGATCAATTGCCCATACTCCACAAGTATGGGGACCTTTAGCCCGTCATCAACATGACGAGGACCTCATCGCTTGGTCATCTCGTGACCAAGTCTTCAATAAATCAACATGATGCATATGCGTGAATGTCTCAATAAAGTAAAACTTGCATCCACAATATCTATGCACCAGAAATACTCACGAACACTAAAATTTGCAATCCACCATAAACATCACCAATACATCCTTACCACCACCATGACCACATATACTCATAATATAGATCAAACATCGATATTCCACACTATCAATTTTAAACCATCATTATACTTGCCTTAACCGCGAGAACACGAGAGACGTGCAGAAGGTGCTGCCCCTGGGATCCGTCCACCACCTGAATAATAATTATAATATTTGCTAAGATAATAGTAGCGGACCTTTGCCCAAATAAAAACAATCACGAACTAGCAAATTCGTCTAACTTGGTTCCAATCCCCAAATCCTACAGGTCATCCTGCCCCCTCCGTGGAATGTCAACTTCAAAAATTCATATCCATAGGTACAAGAGTCCGAATAGGGTGTTCTTAGACTTTTTAGAAAGATAATTAAATTATCTAACTAAACCTAGTTGGGGAGCCTCCCTGAATCGTCCATCTTCTACACGCACCATCCAATTTTTGAAAACATCAATTTCACGTTGGGTTCACTGGACAGAGTACTAAAAATGCCGTAACGTTCAGCACGAAGGTCCGAATCATAATTTCTTGTCCTTCCTCGAAAGCTAAGATAATTATTTACAACTTTCATAATATGGAGATCCTCTGATTCTCCCGTTTTCTAATCGCCCAATCCAATCTACTAAAACTGACAGAAATCTCCTGATCTGCAGGACAGTCTTACTAGCAAATTCATAACTTCCACTACAAAGGTCCGAATGATTATTTCTAGCATTTTACGGAAATATAATGACGTCCTGTACAACTCTCTAGGAGAAGTCCAGATCTGAATCCCCACGTAAATACCTCAAAACAGCCATCCAACGAAATCTGTCCTAGCAGTCCAGAATACCGACATTGCTACCACAACTAAAATATGCATCTAATTGGGGGAAAACAGAGATTACCCTTGACGAAACGTTGTAGAACACGATGAACAACCCACAAACTCCTTCTCCTTTCCTTGCCCCTTTTTCCTTTCATCTTCCCTCCTTCCGGATTCAAACTCCTCACTGAGATTGATCTCCTTACTCCACTTGACCGGCAACGAATGGAGATCTTTTTCACCGGAGGGCTTCAATGGAGGAGAGGGGAGGGAGACGTGCTCCTGAGGGCGGCGCAAGGGCAGGGGGGTGGCGGCGCAAGGGACAGGGAGGAGGAGAGAAAGGGGGCGGCTAGAGTTGAGGGGGTGGGCGCCCCTCTTGGCCGAAATTTTCCCCTAGGCCTTGGCCAGCCAGTTGCGTGAAAATTCAGAAAATCCCTCCAAAAACATTATTTAATTCTTTCCTTTAAGGTCCTTCTCTCCGATTAAACAATTATTTCTCGATAGACTTTTGTGATATTACATTCCACCCCCCTTATACGGAATTCGACCCCGAATTTTATCCATACTTACACCAGGGATTTATCACAACTAAACTTGATCATGTTAACACACATATGTTGTGGGTAATTCTCACACATGCGAGGCTCCAATTCCCAAGTTGCCTCTCTCTCTGTCTATTGCGACCAAAGCACCTTAACATACTTTAAAATTTTATTCCTCAATGCTTGCACCCCGCGCATAGATTCTGGAAGATCCAAGTGGTATGCCAACTTCCCGGTCCTTTCTCCTCACATCTGCATAACTTTTCTACCTACTCTGGGCAGCCAACATATTCTGTCTCACCAAGGCCACTCGTTCAACTGTCTTCTGGACCAAATCCGAGCCCAAGACTGCCTTCTCACCTACCGCTTCCCAGCAAAGGGGTGACCTGCACCTACGCCCCTACAACACTTCAAATGGTGCAGCTTTAATTCTTGAATGGTAGCTGTTATTATAAGGAAACTCCGCTAAAGGCAGCTGGTCTTACTCGTTGGTCAATGGTTTTAATGAAACCCACATTCTAGATCTTTTAAGTACTCCCTCGATACCGGGTCGTACAAAATGCTGTGTACCCCACTCTAGGACCCAAGGTGGTCCTAGTGATACACCAACCCCCAAAACTTCACAACTAACAAAAGCGATTGAATATACCTTGGGTTATCATTCCCTTTGGTATCAACCCACACAACCTGCACAACACATGAAACTCTTATTCCAACTCTCAATCGATCTTTTACCTTAACAAGGAGCACCTCCTTTAACCACGGACGCACAACAGTGCTCAAAGTAAACCAACTCTTTCACAAATAAAATTCAACTGAAAACAAAGAATTCTCATCGCAACTACACATCACCAACTCCCCACCAAAAGGTCAAATCAAAAGAAAAGAAAACGAGGATTCAACACGAAAACCTCTCCACATTCAAGTAGCTAGTTTGCAAATAAACAGCATATAAGTCAAAGGAGAATCAATTCAATGCCAAACCCTTCCTTTATTTTCCTGAACCGGAAAATCACACATGCCAACATAAAGTCAACTCAAACCACAAAAGACTTATGTTATCATCACATAGCTCAAACAAGAATCAAAGAGCATTTTACTACCCGAGAAAATATTGTTTTTTTCTAGGAATAAACTTTCTCTTGATTCACAAGATTCCAAATCATCACACACCACACTGACTTATTTCTCTTAAATTAGCAACATCAACTCTATGCTCAACCAAGAGGGTTACTTTGATAAATAATTTTCAATGCACCACATCATTGTTTTCACCCACAATCATTTCTTCACAATCCTTTAAGGATAATCAACTTGAAACTCTCAGCACAAACACTCATTCACTACACCCAAAGGATACTATCAAGGTCCATCACACTATTTAGAATCCATTTATTCCACTATTCCCACACAACATCATTAGTCTCCAAGTTCTAGCACAGAACACCAAACCAAAATTTTCCATCTCCAGGGCTCCTATATATGTACTTCAATATAATTGATACGGAGACCCTCAAATTCGGTGACTAAAATTCCCACAATCAGACATGCCCAATCATTAATAACCACCTGACAACATATTCTCAACCTAATTATCTTTAGGAAGATCCTATCTCTTGGAGGGTTACTCACTAACGCCAAGTCATACATGGCAATAATTCAATAATCCCTGCTATCCCAATGATTCCCATAACGTTAAGACTTCTTCACAATTATAATCTCATTAACTACACCATTATAATCCTCCTACTAACCCTTGCAAAGTATCCAATCACGATACTCCAATAAATTTGATCAAGATTTTCATACTTTCAATAATTCTAATGTTCCATCAAAATGAACGAAACACTCTTGAACTACAATTTACTATAGGTTCTTCTAGTTGCAACAGTATAACTAGTTAGCTCCAAGACAAACATCTTCTTTAAATCAAATCCTCACCGAGAATTATTCGACAGAATCAATTTATCACTCCATGAATCTCAAACAACTTGACACCCACAATTCCACCAAAATCAATCATATGACCACTCCAACAGTTACTATACACATCCTCAAGGACTTTGCAACCCAAATCGGTTATCTCTTTCTTAGAAAAGGTAAGAAGAAGTATATTTCAGCACATGGGAAGATGTTACTATTCGCAACAGACACCAGACCAAGGGTAATAGCAATAATATTGAAAAACAAAAGATAAGATCATAGTTGAAGGCACATGCCCCTCAGGAAGAAATATCAAATCTCAATAAATAAGAATACAACATTGTCATTTAAACTCAAGAAACTCTTATACGTCGAAAATAAGAAGTCAAGCACACCTCTAAAAGTTACACGACTTGACTCCAACCTGAATACCTTTACCACACTCTTTCCTTAACAAAGGAAACATATTTATTTGATTATGGTATTACCTTGATATTTCCAACAAAAGAGACTCGAAGACCACAACACAATAATCCCTTAAGAACTAATAAAACCTCTCAAATGTCACTTTGCTCAAAATAATTTCAGCTGCCACGTAAGTCATGAGGTCCAAAAGGTCACGTACGCGAATCTCAAAGCTTTTGATTTATATAGTACCATGGAAGTTATCAAATTCTTTTATTTATAGAACATTCAACATTATCATCAAAACCACATACTGACAGTCATACTAACATCAAAATAATACACTCTTAACAAGAATCATCATATCCTCATATCCATTTGTAAGCTTTTCCAAAAGGAACACAATAAATCACTTTATCATGTTTTTATTGTCTAAATAAGATCGCAACTACTTGATCTAGAAAAAGCCTAGTGCACAAGCCACAATATTAAAACAAAACTCTTTAAACAAGCTGGTACTAGAACATGGTAATCTAAAAAACCCGTTATGAGCATAGATTCAATATTCCACCGTATGTTTAGCAATTAGAATGAAATATCTTCAAACTTCAATAGTATAAGCTCTATAAGACAAGGTTTCACAAGTCAATACATCAACCTTCCTCTACTTCTTTATACATATTTCAGTAATTTAGCATGGTGAAAGATAGATGAACCTAGCAGCTGTACATGCTCATATAGTATATAAATAAAGGACAGATTAAATGTTAATATTACTAAGGCAATATTCCAAGACCTCCTTATTTAATTATCCCGAACGGTCAGATTAATTACCGAAGATAAAAATAATTCAATTTATCCAATAGGATAGAAATTTAAATAGTCATAATAATCATTCTAATTCTTTTTGCACACTCCTTAAAACTCCATGAGTTCCAATCATGTATAGACAAATTCTTAATCACAATTTTTCAAGAAACTATTACAAGGCGACATCAAGTTAATCAACTACACTTCCGAGGATGCTAGTTGAAATTAATTATGCACCATGCTAACATTTGAACTTGTTAATTCATACCTTATGAATTAATTTATATGATTACCACTTCCCACTTAAGCATAGCAAAACACTACAAAGGATTTTAACACCCTCCTTCAGAAAGGAGAGGAATTCAACTTCAACACGCGAAATAATCCAAAGAAATATATTGATCCAAAGTTTTCCCATGTTAACGAATTTGCAACATAAAACTTTCATTAATAAAAATATCAAGCGAACAAATGAGATATGTTTCACAACAAGACAAAACTCCCACGAAGGGACCAACCATGCAAATCAACAATGTTCCGAAGTAGCAAAAGCATTTCAATAGTCGGAAAAACAACAATTGCTTCGAAGAACATGTAGAGACCAATTGAAAATCCTCAATAGCAATGAACCACAAACCCAAGAGAAATTCATCCTCCACCACATGATAAGAATTGACTAAATTCAACTCAAGGAAGAGAGAAACTTTTCTAAAGAACTCATTCCTAACCTCGGAAACAAAGTTGCCTAAGGAAAGATACTTCACCAATTCAATACCATGAACAGTGATATAACTTGACCATGCCTATGGCCACACCACGATCTCTATTTCTCGACATCAACTATCACCACACATATCAATCATATTGTCAAATCAAAGGCACAAAAGATCTCATAGCATAAAATATCAATACAATGTATTGGAAGTGTAAATGCAATGCTTGACCCATCCCATCCTACTATGCACCAGTGTGTCCATTTAATAATTCAATTACCACGGACCTAATGCCCGCTCTGATACCAACTGTAACACTCCAACCAAACAATGACCTGGAATGCTACTAAACTAAAAGTAAATCAATAATAACTAGGTATGTCATACAAAATTTCGACTTCTCCTTTGTTTATCTATCTAAATCAGAAATTTCATAAAACATTATCAATAATAATAGACAATCCTCAAGTAATAAGATCAATGCGAAGCAAACAGATTAAAGATTACTAAAACATTCATGGATAATTACCTAGAGAAAGAACATGAGCATCATAAATATTCTAAACTCTTATTACAATTAAAATCCAAGAGTAATAATCAAACGGTACTTAAATAGTCCTTGCATCTTATATTTAATTTTTCTTCCTTTATTTCCATTATGGGTGGAACGTGCAAGTGCAACAAGATTAATCTTTCCTTTTCCCCATGCATACCGATCTCATAAAGGTACCTAAAAACAACAAACAACAAGAGTGAGTCCAACGACGCAGCAAATATAATAGATAGTAACAAGAACTTTCATGAACATCACTTCACAAATTCATCCAACAACTATATAAATAAGCCATGCTATGCAAGATGATAAAAAATCTCTTTATCTCTTTTTCTTTTACATTTTACCGATAATGCAGAGTGTGCATTCGTCGATGCACACCCATGCCTGTACCATCTGGTACAGGGACCAATTGCCCATACTCCACAAGTATGGGGACCTTTAGCCCATCATCAACATGACGGGGACCTCAGCGCTTGGTCATCTCGTGACCAAGTCTTCAATAAATCAACATGATGCATATGCGTGAATGTCTCAATAAAGTAAAATTTGCATCCACAATATCTACGCACCAGAAATACTCATGAACACTATAATCTGCAATCCACCACAAACATCACCAATACATCCTTACCACCACCATGACCACATATACTCATAACACAGATCAAACATCGACATTCCACACTATCAATTTTAAACCATCATTATACTTGTCTTAACCGTGAGAAAACGAGGGACGTGCAGAAGGTGTTGCCCCTGGGATCCGTCCACCACCTGAATAATAATTATAATATTTACTAAGATAACAGTAGCGGACCTTTGCCCAAATAAAAACAATCACGAACTAGCAAATTCGTCTAACTTGGTTCCAATCCCCAAATCCTAGAGGTCATCCTGCCCCCTCCGTGGAACGTCAACTTCAAAAATTCATATATATAGGTACAGGAGTCCGAATAGGGTGTTCTTAGACTTTCTGGAAATATAATTAAATTATATAACTAAACCTAGTTGGGGAGCCTCCCTGAATCGTCCATCTTCTACCCGCACCATCCAATTTTTTAAAATATCAATTTCACATCGGGTTCACTGGACAGAGTACTAAAAATGCCATAACTTTCAACACGAATGTCCGAATCATGATTTATTGACGTTCATGGAAATCTAAGACAATTATCTACAACTTTTATAATATGGAGATCCTCTGATTCTCCCATTTTCTAATCGCCCAACCCAATCTACCAAAACTGACAGAAATCTCCTGATCTGTAGGACAGTCTTAGTAGAAAAATCATAACTTCTGCTACTTAGGTCCAATGATGCGTTCTAGCACTTCATGGAAATATAACGACGTCCTCTACAACTCTCTAGGAGAAGTCCAGATCTGAATCCCCACGTAAATACGCCAAAACAGCCGTGCAACAAAATTTGTCCTAGCAGTCCAGAATACCAACATTGCTACCACAACTAAAATATGCATCTAATTGGGGGAAAATAGGGATTACCCTTGACGAAACACTGTAGAACACAATGAACAGCCCACGAATTCCTTCTCCTTTCCTTGCTCCTTTTTCCTTTGCTCTTCCCTCCTTCCGGATCCAAACTCCTCGCTGCGATTGATCTCCTTCCTCTACCGGCAGTGAATGGAGATCTTTTTCACTGGAAGGCTTCAATGGAGGAGAGGGGAGGGAGAGGTGCTGCTGGGGGCGGCGCAAGGGCAGGGTGTGGCGGCGCAAGGGACAGGGAGGAGGGGGGAAAGGGGCGGCTAGGGTTGAGGGGTGGCGCCTCCCCTCTTGGCGAAATTCTCCCGGCCTTGGCCTGAGCCAGTGCTGTGAAAATTCAGAAAACCCCTCCAAAAAACATTATGTAATTCTTTCCTTTAAGGTCCTTCTCTCCGATTAAACAATTATTTCTCGATAGACTTTTGGGATATTACAACTTGTCATATACACTATAATCTCCAACAAATTGAACTTATATGTGTACGCATAAGTACTAACTAGTGATTTTAAATATGAAATTTTAGTAAGGTTCTCAATCACACTAGATAACTTTCTAGGATCATTGAATATGATATAGTATAAAAAAATCATTAGGAGATATTTTAGTAAGAATTTTCTTATGAGTAACCAATTCCACATTATGTAAATTAAGCTTAGAAAATTCAGAATATGAAATTTCTTATTGCACACATGAGTTCTCACAATTATTTACCTCTTCATAATAAAATCCAGTACTAATATTGTTATTTTTATTGTTCTCCTCAGATGATATAGGTGCTATAGGTATGAAATCATCAGGATGTATTTATGAGGCAGCAAGTACTTCATCTTCACCCGTGGTTATCTCCTCATATTTTACTTCCAATGATGTCAATTGTTGAACATTCAACTCCTTGTCTTAAATATCAAACTGTACAATGTGAGAAATAATACTAGAAGTAAATATTAATGTGTTAGTTTCAGAAGCAATCTCACTTTGTCTATCACCTACTTCTCTCTTTTCTTTTAGTGTATCTCTCACACTCTCAATTTGGATACTCTCAATCTCACATGTGGTGAAATCACACAACTCACTCTTTTTAACACTGTCAGTCAATTTGGCTATGTGGCTCTTAGGGAAAGTGCCATGCTCGGTCATCTTCTCATGTGTTACGCTAGTAGAGGCATAAAAACAGAAGGGTTAGCTCATATGAAACCATAGTACATGACTTTCCTTAATTCTCCTCTCCTCAATAGCACAATTCAAAAGAATTGGACACTACTAAAATATTTATGTGGAAGTGCAGCGATGATCATAGAATTGAAGTCATCTTTGAAGCATGCCTTCTCCATTAATGAACTAGTGACACCGGCATGACGCAATACACTTTGCAGCACAAAATATTAATCTTAAACAATATTACTCCCTTATGTAATGCTCTCTATATAGTGAAGCAGTTCCCACACATAATAGGATGTCACAAACTTGCTTCTTATGAACGCCTTCAAATCTAGCCAAATTTATTAAGTCGTTTTTCAAATAGTTATTTCCACTAACTATAAGCATAGACTTCAAACTTCCTAGTGGCTCACATCACCTCTTGGGCTTTTGAAAGCTTCTAAAATCTAAACACTTTCTCTATTCATCATTCCCACTAAAGATACTCCTATGGATCATTATTTTCATAGAAAGGAAGTTCCACCAAATTGTAACCTGCCATGGTTAGTTGTAGAAAGAAACTATGAGTATATGTGGAAATCACTCAATATCACTCTTTCTTATCCAAGCAAAGTTCTTACTGTTTCGAAGTGAATTGAGGTCAATACTTACACTTGGTAGTAGTTACAACTAGCAATGGTGAGAATCAGCCAAATTTAAGAGCATATCTTAATTGCACAACAATGGTTATTTAATGGAGCTTAGTATGAATGTGTATAACCTATGCAATATAAAATTCTAGTTATTGTAAATTTAAGTAATAATCCAACTAGAATAATCTAGCTTATGTGTTGATCAAATAGATTTAAGTGTAATGTATGAATGCATACGCAAAGATAAATGTGACTTAATGCGAACAAAGGATTGTGCTAGTGAGAAGCAATATGAAATTGAATTTAAGCTAACTCATTTTGCACCAAGTACTATGAGAGACACTAGCCAATTACAAAAATATATGTGTTAGGGCACAAGATTGTTTCAAACAATTAGATACACAATATGAAAATAATGGCTAGAGTCAAGCATAAAGTTTCATGTGGCCGAACTTGTGTTGGCTTTTGTTTCTTTCTTTGCAACCCCTCTTCTGATTTTAGGGTAGCAAAGGGAAAACGTGGTGACCTTTATGTGGATGCTTCTTCTCTTTTTTCTTCTTTTGTCATGGCTTTTTATCATGTGGCTGCCTCTTTTTCTTCCTTCTTTCTTATTTGGCCGGCAAACTATAGTTCACTATGCACAAATAATTATAAGAGCAACCCTAGAAGCAATTATCAATAGCTAGTCTCAAACATGAAAAGATATAAGTCAAGCTCAAATTATTTGTACAAAGATTAACAACCAAAGAATTGTTATTGAATCAACCACATATGCCAAAGATACACATCCACTACTATAGTTCATGTAGCAATGCATTCGCGGGGCTGTAGTGAGCAATTTACTGTACCAAGCATATTGTTCACAGTGGTACTGTAGTGATCTCTTTTTTTGTGTTGTTTATGAGGAGTTCAAAACCAACGAATTTTAAGGCTTTTGATTGGACACAATGATCAAGCAATGCAAAATAACACTGATATCAGCATTAAACAAAAAGTCTAATGGAAACCTAACAAAACTCACAAGTAATAATAGATTGAAACTAGGGTTCGGAATTTTTTTGTTGCAATTTTTGGTTTATGGATTCTAGGTAATAAAGACAACAAAGAAAAATCAATCTAAACTAAAAATAAGTAATTCTACCGAGTCAACCATGTTTTGATACCAAGATGATATAGGGTCGTCTGATCTTCTCGATGTAGGATCAAGATACTTACATGTAGTCTCTTGAATCTTAGTGATCCCCATGCCAATGCAAGAGATAACACTCTTTAATTTGCAAGAACACACGTGCTGGACTTCACTACCATCAAGTGAAGCCCTATCGCGCTTCTGATTCCCAGCAGAAAGATTGAACGATCTCTAATTCTGCACTCCCAATTTCTCCTCAAGATTGTTTGGCTATACATGGAAGAAACAAGAGCAATTGCTATTTAATATATTATCAAAGGTGGTATAAGGGACAATGGGCATGAATTACATGAGTGTATATGACCCCTAGGGTTGTCCACAAGGTATCTTAACTGACTCCAACTCATATCTACAAGTATTGCACTCAAACTCACACAAAAGGGAACCCTGATTTTACCACTACCATATTTTTTCAGATATTGCAGCATGAATAGAAGGATTTTTAAGCTAGCACCTTTCCCATTGGATGGACATTGGAATAAGATTTCCAACAAGCATAAGAGTACCCGAATCAGACTATGTTTGAAAAAGTTATGGCCTTTTTATTACAAACTGTTGGGCTATCCTGAACCGAATCCGAATTGAGTTCTGAGTTGAATCCAAGTTAGACTTCGGTTGGGCTTGTGGGAAGTCCAAATTGGGCTTGAAAATCTTATAAAAAACTTAAGCTTTCATCCTTGTACAATAGCATGGGCTTAGGCTTTCTCTCTTCCATCCACATGGGTTGTTCTCCCACCGCATGTACTGCCTCCCTTTTGTCCCCTTGGTTGTATGGGCTTCTTGGTACATGCTGTCCACATGAAGTGACTTCCCTTGCTTTCCCATGGTTTTGATAGCAAGCGTGGATGTCCCCTTTCTTGTACTTCTCTATTGCTTTGGCTAGGCCTCCCTCTCGGTTTCAATGTCTTCATACTTGTCAAACCTGAGAATGCATATTGTAGGAACATGGGGTAATATCGAATTCTCATAAATAATAACATTAATAATAGTTAGGAACAAGTCCACCTCAATGTGAAGCTTCTTTTTCAAAGTTCTAGCTCTTCTAGTAAGTTCATGTTGTTCCAAAGTACTGGATGGATTGGAAACCATATGGAACAACATAGCATGGAATGTCCTCATTAGTGAGGTTGCAATATTTGATTGAACTTATGCAACAAACTAAGTGAACACCTACAAAAAGTCAAGCAAACACATGCTACAAACCATACACAGAAGAGGCACATAGAGACTACTAGAGGAGGATGGCATGTGGGCAGTGGCCATGGCCAAGCTCGCCAGAGGATACAGCTAGCTCATCATCGACATGCCCAAATTTGGTGGGGCCGATGCCAACACAGTGGCTCGTCATTGCTGGGCCTCTATTTTGTCATTCACTTCTCTCCTCTACATGCATTTGGTACCATGGCTACCTTCGATCTGCATGGATCTGGCGCCAAGGGGCACCGTCTTGACTCCTCTTTAGGGGGGGACAGTCACACATAGCAGCTGGTGAGGAGCGAAGCATTTCATGGTTCATGGGTGAGTGGAGGATTCAGAGAGAGGGGGATAGAGGAGTAGGAGTTGTCGAGTTGATGCGGTGTGGTGGGGAAGTGAAAAGGTAGATGGATAAGGGAGCACTAGGAAATAATAGAGACTAGAGAGCAATGGAGGTGTTCGATGGTTTTGTCATATTAGACGCCTAGTTCCTAATGATTCCCATATATAATTTATCTTCTTGAGATCAAAAAGTCAATTTGCATTTGGCTAATATGATATGAATGCCAGTGAAAAAAATGACAAGGATTTGCAAGCCTAGCTATGTAAGTATTGAAAGATTCATTACCTTGAGCTGTAAAGGAGTCAATGACAATAGTTGATTTTTACTACCGATGTGAAGCAGGTTAGCCAACACTAGCTCACACGTGTAACATAAGTTGTGCTATTTGGTGGGTTACAAGGAGTAAAATACAAAGTTTCTACTAGGATGTGCAAGAGCCAAAGTTTAGTGTAGATGATACTTAGCTATATATTAGTTGTACTAAGAATAAACACATATTATTTTGTTTGGGTCGGTTAGAGCTAATGCTGGTTTGTATGGCCTATAAATAGGCATGTAACCATCCCATGTAGGCTAAGTTTGCAAGCATGAAAAGCTTCCATGTAAACCTTGAGTATGAATGAGAGTATTGTGTTCCCTTGTTTCTAGTACTTGAGAAAAGTTCTAACAATTGGTATCAGAGCGAGGTTACGAGGCCTAGGTTGAGTCAGGCATAGCGGAAGCAAGGTTACGAGTGAATTGGTTGAGTCAGGCATAGCAGAGAAGCAAGGTTACGAGTGACTACCAAAGACATTGTGGAGTATTATCGTCGGGGAGTGGAAAACCCGTTGACATGGCGATGTTGATGAGACTGACAAGGGATGAAAGTGTGACCCTCCAGTACCCATTGCTCATGAAGAACAATTATGCAGCATGTGCTATCAAAATGAAGGTTTATATAAAGACGCAGGATGTGTGGGACACAATCGACTCAAAGGAGGCATTTGACATGCGCAAGGATCGGATGGCACTTGCGGCCATCTACCAAAGCGTCAACAAGGACACCCTCTTGTTGCTTGCCAAGAAGGAAACAACTAAGGAGGCATGGCAGACGTTGAAGACAATGTAGGGCACCAAGCAAGTTAGGGAGGTGAAGACACAGACCCTTAAGTGCGAGTTCAAGGGACTCCATATGAAGGAAGCAGAGTCAGTCGACAACTTCACTGTGAGGTTGACTATCATTGTCAACAAAATTCAAGCGCTAGGAAAAATTGTGAAGAAGTTCCTTCGAGTGGTTCCTAGTAAGTTCTCCTTCAGATTGCTTCCACCATTGAGCAATTTGGCAAACTAAAAAACATGAAAGTTAAGGAGGTTATTAGGAGGCTAAGGCATATGAGGAATGCTTAGGTGGTTATGGCGAAATGGGGGGAGGAGCATGTGCTACTTACCTACACTGAGTAAAAGGCGATGGCTGAGGACAAGAGCTCGTCCAACTTACCCAAATGGCAAGGTGATGGTGGCTGTGGACACGATCATGGGCATAATGAAGGCGGCCATAGAAACGACTCCATCTATCGTGAAAGGAAGTTTGACAAGGCTAATGCTCATATTGCAGAGAAGCAAGAAGATAAGAAGCTGGCACTACTCATGGCTAGGGTATGTGAGTTGTGATCCTGTATCAAGTTAGAGTTGAGTCTGGGACGTTGAGGAGATATGTTCACCGTCCTGAGTTGAGTCGAGTTAGAGTTGAGTCTGGGATGTTGAGGAGATATGTTAGTCGTTCTGAGTTGAATACATAGAGCTGAGTCCAGGATATTGAGGAGATGTGTTCGTCGTCATGAGTCAAGTACGAGTTAGGAAAGTCATAGTAAAGACCTGTCACCTCAATGAGTGAGAGTTCGAGACGTGTTCGAGTTGTGTCACCGTCTTCAGCCAAGTATGATGAGCCAAGTTGAAGCCAAGTCCAACTGGCTATCGAGTTTGAGTACATGTATGTGTGCCATGGAGATGCGAGAAGATCGGACAACGCGAAGCAAAGAATGGGAAAAAGAGATATTTCAATAAAATAAATTAAGGAGGAGATTGTTAGATATATCATTTATCTTCTCAAGATGAAAAAGTCAATTTGCATTTGACCGGTATGAGATGCATGTCGGTGCAAACAATGGCGGCAAGATTTTGCAAACCTAGTTGTGTTAGTACTGGAGGTTTCATTACCTTAGCTGTAAAGGAGGAGTTAGTGATGGTAGGTGGATTTTTACTAGAGATGTGAAGGAGGTTAGAAAGCACTAGCTCACATGTGTAACATGAGTTATGCTCTTTGGTCGGTTACAGGGGGTAAAATACAAGTTTGCTACTAGGATGTGCTAGAGCCAGAGTTCAATGTAGCTGGTACTTAGCTATACATTAGTTGTACTAAGAATAAACAAATATTATTTTGCTTGAGTCTGTTGGAGCTAATGCCGGTTTGTATGGCCTATAAATAGACATGTAACTGTTGAAATAGTCTCACATTGGTTGTGGAAAGGCAAGGGACCTAACTTAAAAGTGGGGGAGTCCCTCACCTCATTGGCTAGATTTTGGGGTGAGAAAGCCCTTACGATCCAACAAGTGGTATCAGAATCCGGTTCTAACATCTCTGGCCCAATGGACATTAGTGTGTGAACGCCTGATGGACTGTGACCCTAAGGGACCGTCGGTGTACGGTAAAGGGGCGGTGAAGGGCTGAGAGACACCAATGTGTGAAGGGGGAGATTGTTGAAATAGTCTCACATTAGTTGTGGAAGGGCAAGAGACCTAACTTAAAAGTGGAGGAGTCTCTCACCTCATTGGCTAGCTTTTGGGGTGAGAAGGCCCTTACAATCCAACAGTAACCATTCCATTTAAGCTAAGCTTGCAAGCATGAAAAGCTTCCATGTAAACCTTGAGTATAAATGAGAGTACCGTTTTTCCTTGTTTCTAATACTTAGAAAAGTTACAACAAGCTAGAAAGAAGAAAAATTATTCCCATATATGGCGAGCGATTCTTAGCGGCAGAGATGCTGTCTTAGAAGGGACTGATTAAGCGAATTGGAAATGGTCAGTCCACGAATATCTGGCCGGAATGATCGATGGTTACCTGGGAACGCTGGCAGGAAACCTTTGGGACGTATGCCTTGTGCAGTTGCAGAGAAAATTTGTGATCTCTTGACACCAGATGGCAAAGCTGCAGAACGAATTCCCATTGGATGGTTACCAGAGAATAATGGGTTATACTCGGTTTGATCGGCATATCGGTTGCTGAATGAAAGCACTACTCGAGGGGAAGATGGAGCTTCTTCGTCCTTTGGGGATTCTAGACCAGTGTGGAAGAAGCTATGGAAGCTCTTGGTGCCTCCTAAGGTCAGAGTATTTTGGTGGCGGGTGATACATGACTTGAACGTGTGGCCTTCTGTGAGGTGTGCGGTGATAGACAAGAAACTGTGATGCATGTCGTAACTGCCTGTTCGCAAGCGTCGGTTTTCTGGTCGGCTATGAAAGATATGACTAGAATTTAATTACCATGTCTTAATCCAGACTCATGGGCAACTGATTTACTCGATCGTGCCTATTTGGTTCGATTGCTGTTTATAGTTTTTAGTTAAATTTTTTAAATTTTAGCTGTTTACGATAGAGATTATGAAGAGATAGATATTTGCTTACGATTTTAGTTAATACAGATGTTAGGCTTTTAATGTGTATTATAATTAACTTACAGATCCTATCTTGAAAAATATTTCGTTTGAAAGTTAGATATTATAACAAAAATTAAAAACCGCTAGCTGATCGAAAAAACAGGCCCGAGAAGTTGTCGTCCTGAACACAGCTGTGCGGTGATCTTGTGTGGTATGCATGCTCTGTGGTCTGCAAGGAATGCTAGAAGGAATGCTGAACCGATGACAAGTCTAATCCAATCAGTTAACTGGTGCAGCGACATCTATGTAAACAGGCCGAGTACCTACTTAACAGCAAGGTCCCCTTCACGACATTACTAAAAAACACTTGCAGGCTTGCAGCCCGAGCAAGATGGTATCCACATGTTGTTAATGCTTTAACGGCCGGACATGTTGTTGACGTTATAACGGCTGAAGCGATGGCGTGTACATTGTGATGATGTCAATTTGGCTGTGGATTGGGGTTTCATGAAAGTAATAATAGAGACAGATTTGTTAACATATGGAATTCTAGAGGTCAGCACATGGCACGATGTTAGTCCGTTTATTGGTGCTATTGAGGAGCTCATTAGGGGTTTTGAATATTTTCAACTTAGTTTTGTCAATCCTAATACAAGTACGGCGGCTCATTTGTGTGCTAATCAAATCAGGCTTTGGAGGGTAGACACTGGTGTACATGGATAAACCAGACACCACATTTTTCTTGTTAGTTGCCTTCTCCACGATTGTACCCCTGATTTTGTGTAATGAAAGTGAGCTCTTTCCTCGCAAAAAAAAAAATCATTTTGTTCGAAATCGGTTGGGGAGTATTAAGCCCTGATTGTTCTAGCATGCATCCTCGCTTGGAAGTTGAAACTTCAAAAAAGAGCATAGAGCAAACACAACCGCAATAAGCCAGCAATGCCTCATCTAATCCCTAGTCACAAGCTCTCTGGTCCCGTCCATAGATATGCATATGCCACCAAGATAGCAAGAACAAAACGCTTGGATGTGTTCACCTCCAATTAGGAAAAGATGGACCAACCAACTATTTGGCAGTTATTTAACTGCACGAAAGCCCTCCTCCTCCTACTCTCACATCACCACTGCTACTTAAACCTCCTACTTCCACTGCGCAGCAGTCTGCTACTACATGCGCCGGCCATTACTCCTTGTACACTAGGTGCTAATTTAACAAAATGGCTTCCTTCCAAGCAACACTGTCTCTCGTTTTTCTAACACTTGCCATCTCTCTCTCCGTCTCAACGGCGGCCGTCGTCGACGCTCCGAGCCCCGCCCCGCCGGGGCCGCTCAACCTGACCGATATCCTCAAGAACGCCACCCGGTACAACACCTTCATACGCCTGCTCAAGGACACTGAGGTGACCTCGCAGGTGGCCAGCCTGCTCAACAGCGACCGGAACGCCGACGGGCTCACTGTCCTGGCGCCGACCGACGCAGCGTTCGGCGGCCTCAAGTCCGGCACCCTCAACAAGATGGATGCGCAGGAGCAGTCGGAGCTGGTGCTGTTCCACATCCTGCCAAAGTACTACACCTTCGTCACGTTCGAGACCACGACCAACCCGGTGCGCACGGAGGCCTCCGGCCAGCACGGCGTGTGCACCGTCAACATCACCACCGGCGGGAACCAGCAGGTGAACGTCTCGTCGGGGCTGATGGAGACGAAGCTCGGAAGCCCGCTCTACTCGGAGTTCCCGCTGGCCGTGTACCCCGTCGACATGGTCCTCCAACCGCCGGACCTGTTCGGTCCCAACGCCAAACACGGCGCCGAGGCGCCGGCGGCTGCGGCGACAGGGAAGCCGGGGAAGAAAACCCCGTCGTCTTCGCCAGCGGGGGCGCCTGACGAAGCGCCTTCTAAGGAGGCAGACACCACGGCCGCGTCGGCAGCCGGCCGGAGGACTGGGTGGCCGGCTTTTGCTGCGATCTTGTTCGCGGTGGTGCTGAGCCTGTTGTCAGATTGAGTGCACGCATGCAGTCGATGCATACATGCAGCGTGCATGGTTTTTGATTTCTCCGATCGCCGTTTATGTACGCGCCCAAGCAACATATTGCACTTTGTTTTATCTGATGTACCCAGTGAATACATATTCTATATTTTGTATTAATTTTTGGTTGCACGCATGCATTATTTAACACTTAGTTACATTGTTATCCTGGGAGTCATAGTTTTGTTGTTGAATTTCGTACCTTATATATCAAAGCAAGTGTTTGCTCCAATTTTGCATGTCGTATGTTTCAAAGTGTCCAGCACTTGTATTAGATCATGAGATAGAACGTTTTACAGTGACTAGTATACTCTTGTCATGCAAGCAAAAAGCCCGTGCAATGCATTATGCGTCCACAATTTGTCACACCATGCTTTGTAGACACACTTCACCGACGGTCTGGAGTTCTGGGTTGACAATCCGGCCCAATTTCAGGCTTAACAACGATCCATCAGACAATGACCTCGATTTTGGGCTGGAATGATCCATTGGCACACTTCTGGCCCCGTCAAATATTGCTATACCCGCGCCCTTACGAGCCCGGCCCGCGTAAGGTATATCGTGTTGATAAATGATAATGTAATACGTTCGTCTGAAAAAAATGATAATGTAATGCGTATATATACAGGGGGTGTATCACTCAAACCTTGTTTAATTTCAGAGAGAATCAAATCCACTAGAGAAATTCAAAAATAATTCATGGAGATAATCATATACATTTTGTACTACTCCCTCCGGTCCTAAAAGAATGTTGTTTAGGATACACGCAGTCAAACTTCTCAAATTTTGGCTATCGATATTGTTTTACATATTTAGATCAGATACATAAAAATTATATATGTATATTTGTCTCGAAAAGTACTTTCATAATATTATAATTTTATTGGGTTTATAAGTATATTACAATAAAAATTAGTGATCAAAGTTGTATTTTGAGGACTATTTTGATGTCCAAAACGGCATTGTTTGTGTGTGGAGAGTGAGTATCACTTAAAATTTGAAATTCAAACT
This sequence comes from Bonia amplexicaulis, assembly GCA_036346245.1. Classification (NCBI taxonomy): domain Eukaryota; kingdom Viridiplantae; phylum Streptophyta; class Magnoliopsida; order Poales; family Poaceae; genus Bonia; species Bonia amplexicaulis. The sequence goes on from CM070739.1 coordinate 8,907,912, forward strand.
CAATTGATATCAAAAGAAAAATTGGTTAGATATATGAAAAATATAATAAAACAAAAAAGAAAATTTATATTCATAGTAAACTTCATTTTCCTCTTAGCACCCAGTGAGTCTGGACTTGAAATTATATTTAGTGATACATGACACTGAGTAATATCTTCTAATTTTTCGAAAAAGCCTAATATACAATCCTGAACTCTATAACCGTCTAAAACCCAACTCTAAAGTACCGAAACTGGAACACAACACCCCTTTAGACCCATACCAAGGCGGTTTCACGCGTAAGGGCATCCATAGTGTATGAAAATAGGAGGTCATAAGTCAACTTAAGGTCGACCTTATATATTACAGGGTTGACCTTAAGCAGGTCATAAGCAAAAAAGGCTTGAGGCCGGTCCTCAAGCTAAAGACCTGGCCACAAGCATTAAAATACAATTTTCTTTTAATCCTGTTGTTTTCTCCCCACACTAGCCAAGTACCAACCACCACATTCAACAGCAGCATTAAAATACAATTTTTTACCGCCGAGTGGGACCCTTGTTACAGCCGAGCGGTGGCCTCAAACATAACGAGTCGACCTTAACAATTAGGTCGGGCCCACCTTAAGGCCTATTGCGATATATACACTCCTCATGACCCTAAGTGGTATCTACATGGATTCGATTTTGTTGATGTGGCACCCTATTTGGCGAGATCCTAAAATCACAAAAATGATTGCTCCCTAGTTAACCTTAACTCCCTAATTATTCTCTTGTGGGGCCAACATGTCAGCCGCACAAGGCTTCTACTTCGTCCCAGAAAAAAGAGCAAAGAGAGCTGGAGACAGAGGAGGTGGCCATGGGAGGCCCCGGTGACGCCAAGCGGAGGCGGCTACGGGCGAGTGCAAAAATAGATTATGGCGACCTTTACGAGTCCCAGGGTGGCGGCGGTATAGCTTTTGGTGGCATATAGCGGCGTGCAGCCACACACATGGTGGCGCCCTGGCATGGTGGCAATGGATAAAGATGTGTCACAGCACCAACACGGTGAGGGGAGCTCACTAGTGCGGACATTGAGGACAGAGATGGACCAGGGTGGTCTGGCGCCGTGAGCCGAGGGCAGCGAGGTGAGCTCCATACGGTGGTAGCGCTGCGGAAAGAGAGGGCCAAATCAGGGGCTGGGGATGATATATGGAAGGGAGTAGATGCGCTAGCCATACGTAACTGGAGGGAGGCTCATCGAGGATGAGATGGTGGCTGTGGCGGCGGTATTTGGCCGGAATTGATGAAGATGACAGCGCGGCGAGGTCCTGTAGAGGGATGCCAAAATTGATTGAGTGGAAATGTCTAGGAAGATCGGGAACACACTTTGTGGGGACTCTGAGGGTTGAATACCCAAAATTACTATATGTATTTCATATTTATGATCAGTGGCTAGTACACATATTCACAATATTGAGATTATATCTATACATTAAATACCTAAAATCACAATATATTGAAGAAGGGGATGCGCGCAGCGGGGATATACCCCCAAAAAAACATAACCCTAGCCCCATTTCCACTCCTCCCCACGCGAAAAACATGGAGTGGGCGACGGCGGCGGCGCGCTCACGTGGAGCGGCGGCGGTGGTGGTGCCCGCGAGGAGCAAGGTGGCGCGTGCGCTCGCGAGGCGGCGGCCCTCGAGCGGAGAGGAGCGGCATGGCGGCGCCGCGTGAAGCGAGACGCGTCGGCGGCGGCCCAGCAGTGAAGCCCGAAACCGTAAGTCCCGCGCCGATCTAATTTTTTGTTGTTGTTTGATTTGGTGATTTAGGGTTCGGGATTCATAAATTTCTTGATTCCCCTCCTTCTTTTTGCTAAGCCGATCCATTAAAAATTAAAATTGAGCCTCTAATTTCTAGATCCTAGTTCGGTTAGGGGATTAGGGTTCATGAAGAGTTCTATGGTTGCTCTGATACCAATGTAGAGCTAATCTAAGTCTAAAGCATTAGAAATAAGCCTTAATCCTAGATCAAGCATGAACACCTAGCCAAAACTTTAGAGCGGAAGCGTGAGTACGTACCTGAACCGGATGAAGCCATGAAGGGTGGTCGGCGGTCGATGGAAGCAGAGGTGGCCGGCGGTGTAGAGGACGACGGAGCCGTGGACGGGGACGGAGAGGTTCGGTCTTCGTTCACCGTAGCGCTCGTGAGTAGATCGGGCGTGTTTGGGACTTCTGTAGGCTTAGAACAACGTGTGTATACAAGCCCTGCCGAATCCCCTTAATTTTTATAGCACTAGGTGACCGGGACCAAAACCAAACGGGTTGGTTGCCGCCTCCGATCAAGGTGCGCGAGTGGAGGAGTGCCTCCCTGAAAAATCTCGGGTTGTTAGCCGAGAGATCAACCCAACATTTGTGACTGCGGCGCTGGTCGGGACGATCGAGAGGAGGAGACGGTTGGCCGGAGGATGATCGACTACTACCATTATACCGACGCTCTTCGTTGAATTGGCTGCTTCAACTCTATTTCTACTGCTCTGTGCATCCAGTGGTAACGATCCATGATCTATTACTCGCATGGCTTCCTGGTTTACGCAGTAAATTTTTTTAATCTGTGCTAATGCAGACTATGATTTGCATTTTTTCCTTTCCTTCTTAAATCATTGATACTTTTGAGTTTGTACAATTTATTTCCAGGCGCTTCAAAGTAAGCTGAACATCGACTTCTTGCCTCCGTGTCCAACAGCCCGACATCTCCCATTGTCACCTGGTAAGTATTCTTTTGCATCAGAGATACAGGACAGATTTTGATGTTTTTGTTATTTGTTGTTCCATGCTGTATGGAGCACTAGCTCTTGACTAACCATGCATCTGATGTGTGGATAATTTATTTTCTTTCTTTCTTGTACATGTATTGAATTGAAGTGAAAAAATTGTATGGATATGACATTTGCATAAATGTTGATCAGCGCCGTCCTGACATTCTTGCATTAGTTGGCTGTCCAATGGGAGTTAGCGTTCTTTTCATGACATGGATAGCCACCTTTGTGTTAAGGATGTTACACGAATGCCATATCGCCCAAATAATAAGTTAATGATTTCTGATGTGAGTAATATCTTAGAACGAACAGAATGTCTTGTTTCTGCGTACAGATGGTGGCTAGGGGGATGCTAGGAGATCAATAGATTCAGCTCTTCTTGTGCAAGTCGAATCAGCTTGCATTTCCTTTTCACAGTTTACTGTCAGTGGTTCCTGGAGTAGCTATCATTGGTAGCTGCCTCTTTACACATACGTATGATGGATTCTAGGGCTCAGTTTTGCCTGAAAGTGACTTCAAATTTAAATGCCATGTGTAATCAAAACACCAATACCTCGTCATATTTCAGTCTACATCTGGGTCAGCGGCCTCTTATGTCAGTCCTCCTGGTGTTCAGAGTTCAGACACATGGCCATGAGCCCATGTGTTGACCTTCCCTGACGAAGTTGATGCTTCCAATCCACCGCGGCCATAGAGTAAGCTTTCATGTCGCTTTTTGGAAAAGGATCATGCTGTGTTTTGGTATCATCAGTAGCTGGCTGTGAGTTGTTGGACGTGTATGATGGATGGTAATTTGGTCTTGTTTTGTGTAGAGAAGGTTGTATGCTGGATGTTCCATTATGCCAGCTAGAATGTGTCAACTTTGTCATGGCTGTGAGATTATGAATTTTGATTTTGCTCGTGTTATTGACTATGTACTGACGTGAATTTCGAATTTAAACTTTGGTGGAAGTTGTTAGTTTGCTGGATGTACGATTGCTAGTATGCTTTCACTAGATCTGTGCTTGCTGGATGCTTTTATTGTGTATATCAGGGAAAACATTTTCGGCTAAGAAAAAATTTCGGATCTCTCCGAGAAATCCAAAATTTAGAAATTTTTTAAAAAATTGGTTTTTATGAAAAATTCAGTCGAAAAATTTAAAAATACAATTTGAATCCAAAAAATTCAAATATATTTCAAAAATCGGCACCTTACTGGCACCGAAGACCACATCGGTGGCACCTTCCCCACCTTCACCGCTGTTGCCCTCATCGGCGCCGCCTCCCATGGCCGCCTCCCCCATCCCTTCCAGCGCCGACTCCCATGGCTGCTTCCCCCTCCCTTCTGCGTGCCGCCTTTCCCTCCTTACTGGTGTGGCCCTCCCTTCTCCTTCTCAAAATTTGCTTTCGCGCCGACTCTCCTCGTCGCAACCACTAGCTGCTAGCCTTCCTTGAACAGCCGCCACCCATCGGCCTCCCTACGCAGCCGCCTACCGGCCTCCCTTCACGCCACACTACTACAGAAAGGCTAATACTAGACGGTTAATCACAGACGGTTTGACTGGCAACCGTCTGTGATATTTTCATAGACGGTTATTAACATGAACCGTCTGTGATAATTGAGACATCACAGACGGTTTTTGTTAATAATACGAACCGCCTATACCATCGAGATAACACAGACGGGTCTGTTAAGAACCGTCAGAAAGTTCCTGACGGTTATTAACACAAACCGCCTCGTGAAAAGACAGATAACACGACGGTTCTGTTAAGAACCGTCTATAATAATCCCATGTCGATCGTGACCGAGACGAGACCCCGACTTCTTCGGTGATCGATTATCCATCGCTTCTTCCCACTTCTTTTCTTGTGGGAGAAGTGGGAAGAAGCAGATGGATAGTCGGTCACCGAAGAATCGAGTATATCGGCTCACCGCTCACCAAGAATCTGAAATGTCTTTTTGAACTTTGTAGGTGGGACCCACATGTCGTCGACGGATTTAATAGAAATAGCTCGACCTCAGCGCCTGCGTGAGCGGGGCTCGAACGCCGCCGAGGAGAGAGGGAGACAGAGATCAGGCGATAGCCGTGTGGTTCACTCGGTGTTGCTTACTCTATAAGGGTAATAATCCCTTTGAGATATCTCGCAGGCGGGTTGAACTATCACAGGCGGTTGTTACTTATGAACCGTGCAGTGATATTATATCACTGAGCGGTATGTATTAAAACCGTCGTGATAATCTGAATTATCACGACGGTTTTTTATTACAAACCGTCTGTCATAGTAACAACCAATCAAATTCATACGAGACAGGGATCACAAAATAAAAGGCAAATTTATTAATTTCAATTTTATGCAAATTTATTACAAATGTCGCAGAGATAAAGAGATTGCCGATTCTAATCTTACGGGCTTCGACGCTTCTTCTTGAATTTGGGACATGGAGGAGCCACCGAGTTCTCGAACGCCGTTAAGATCGTCCTTGTCCTCGCACTTCGTCCTCCAAAGATTGGCAAATGATCATTAGCGTCGTCATAAGCTCGTAGAGGATAGCATGATAAGATTCCTCGAATCTGCCGTTTCGCTTGGGCGGCAATGCTATCCATCTGTCTCTCCATTGCCACAAATGCTTTCTCCGCTTTGTGCACATTGTAGAGAAGAACGAGGTTAGCGGTTTCCTTTCACGAGCAAAGAAGACAACACCTCCGTCGACGGCGGATGATGAGGTCCGGTGACGGATGGAAGCGAGTCGAGGAGGAGAGCGGGCGTGGCGGAGGAGCTGCTCTAGACGTGGATTGTTGGCGCCGTGTCGATTACGGCCGAACAACTCGGTATGGATAGATGAGAGGAAGGAGATGAGCAGAATACTAGAATCCATATTAAGCGGTAGCTAGCTAGTAAGAACGATGCGTGATCACAAGAACGATGCGTGAGCAAAGATGAGAGTGTACGTATGTAGAAGACCACGGCGCATATTTAACCTTCAAAGATGCAGACGGTTCGTATACCAAAGAGACGCTCAGATAACGAAGAAGATACGTTACGAAACACAAGAGATACGTTCGACTTTTCATTATCATAGTCGGTTATCGCAGACGGTTTTAATAAACAACCGTCGTGTTGTCAACGTCGCAGACGGTTTGAATAAACAACCGTCGTGAAATGTTGGTTATCGCAGACGGTTTTAATAAACAACGTGCGGAAAATCGTTATCACGACGGTTGTTTATTAAGAACCGTCTGCGATAATTCAGCTTTTCACGACGGGTTTTAATATAAAACCGTCGCGAATGATCCTGACGGTTTGCAATAAAACCCGTCGGTGATAATGCCACGAAGCATTTAATGCGCCGCTCAGCCGCCTCGTCTTCATTTCGATCCGGATCAGTAGCCATCTGCCTGCACTCGAGCCTAAGCGATTTGAGGCCGATTATTTTGGTGGGAAGAGGAGATTGAGCTTTGAAGATTCATTCAATTCATACTTTCCTGCGGTGGCTAGCTCTAGATATGGTTAGTAAGATAATTTATTTTTCTTTAATTGCATTACAATTTAGATTTAAGTAATTGGTGAGTGTTATTGAAGATGGTTAATTTGTAAAATTGTTGGTTATATAATAGTGTTGTGTTTATAATATGAATTTAGCTAGCAAATTAAACCTCAATATAATACATGTGGCGTATATATGTAGTAGTAATTAGTTAAGCTAATTTTTAATCTTGAGTTGTTATGGATGTACGTAACGTAGGACCAAGTCGGATGTATGCCATGAGCCGTGTGAGTGAAGAGTATATTAATGGCATGTCTGCTTACAAGAGCCGCCGAGGAGGATATGTTCAATAAGGGGTGGAATATATGTATCGTCCATGCTACCGATGCGAGAATTTAAAGATGTTTAAGAACCGAGGGCAAATTGAAGCGCACTTGATTCGGAGGGTTTCAAAAGGGTTATACGTGTTGGACCGGTCATGGCGAAGTGGATGATCATATGCCGGATGACATCGCGGTGAAGTGAATGATATGCGCGGATGACATCGCGGTGAAGTGAATGACATGGCGCGGATGATGTCGATTGTGGTTTGGATACGGATAGGTTGCACGATGACAATCTGATCGGATGCTTCGCGATGTAGAAGAGAATTATGATGAGAGAGTATGTTAAATTCCGTGGCTTGATGGAGGACTCGGAGAAACCTTTGTTCACGTGTTGCGGTCAAAGTACACGAGGTTGTCGGCCGTGCTTGAACTGTTGAAATTAAAGGCAAGCAACAGTTGGACCGACAAAAGTTTCACGGCGCTGCTGGGTCTTTTGGAAATGGCATAAGGGTCGATGATGAACAACGTGACGAAACTAGTTACGTACGCACTGATCATCATGGATATTTTATTTCAATTCAATTGATTCATTTGCGAAGTGGATACTTTATGTTTGTGAATGAAATGTGATGTATATTGGATATTTATGGATGCCTTATATACTTGTTCATCTCGCTTGTTTCAGAGGGCATGGCTAGCATTTCCGAGGCTAGCCAATAAATAGGAATAGATTTAGGGGTAGAAGGAATATCACGACGGTTTTAACTAAAAACGTCAGGATATCGATAATCGCACGGTTTTAATTAAAAACCGTCTGTGATTATCATGTACCACAGATATCAGATAATCCCAAACGGTTTTTAGTTAAAACCGTGCGGGATTATCGAGATATCCTGACGGTTTTAGTTAAAACCGTGCGTGATTATCACCATATCACGACGGTTTTAGTTAAAACCGTGCGTGATTTTGAGCTATCACGATAGTTGAAAACCGTCGTGATGACCTCGTATTATCATCGACCCATAAATTCAGATGGTTCAGAAACCGTGCGTGATGACGTTTTGAACCGTGCGTGATGACCTTTCCTGTAGTAGTGCCACCTGATCATGGCTCAGATCAAGTTTGGACTTTGCATGAGTGACTGGCTGGGTTGGTGACTGCAATGGAATTCTCCACTGATAGGTTGAGGCGTTGGGCCAAGAAAATTGAAAACGGGCCAAAATTTTGAACTGAAATGGGTTTTTCTCGGGATATGCCGAGACAACCGAATTTGAGAAAATTAGTGTAAATGAATTGGAAAATGCATATTAAAATACAGGGTCAAGTTAGTTTCCCGAGTGTTTTGGGCACTGATCGGGAGCTTTCCAGTTCCTGGTAGTGTGCAGGCAGTTGATGCGATGGCACAACGGTTTGGAGCTTGGACGTACGCATGTATGCATGACAGCGAGAGCTCCCGTTTCCAGTCTCCCATGACCAACCGGACGGTTTCATCTGTGTTCATGCACGTATGGACGATCGAACCCCACGGGCTCACAAGCCATGCATGCAAGGCGGATATGCACGCATGCCACGACGCGCGTCCACGTACAGCCGACTCACATGTCGTCATGTCGAGTTGCAAATAATTGCTCCGCTGTCTCTATAATGACGTCGCCATACAAAGCATAACCGCAAGGGACGTCGTCTCCTGCAATTAATATTGCATTGCGTACGTACATTCGTACAAATGTACGATAATCTTTACTACTTAGTAAATTTAAGTTGGTGGTAGTCGGTCCGTTCTCTTCCACCCTTCTTCACAAAAAAAACTGCTCTGACGTGTGGGCATCTCCCACCCTTCGCACGAAAACATGCGTCGGTTTCACTCCTCCCCCACCAACTCCCTCCCCCGTAGTCCGCGTCGCGCCGCTCTGCCCACGCCTCCTCCTCCCCGTTATCCACGCTACTGACTCCTCCGCCGTCGCTCCGCCCTCGCCTCCTTCCCACCCCGCGCCGCCGCCTCCCCCCTCCACTCCGCCTCTCCTCCGCTCCACCGCCGCCTCCTCGCTCTCGCTCCACCACCGCCTCGCTCCTCTGCTCCACCCTCGCCTCCTCCCCCCCCCGCCGCCGCCGCCTCCTCCCCACGCCGCCGGATCCGGCGGGCGAGCCAGCGGTGGCTCGGTGGCGACATGGCTCGAGTGTGGTTCTCCGTGCGACGGCACAATGAGCGGAGATGGCGGATCAGCGGGATCCATCGGATCCAGAGGAGGTGACGAGGATCCGGGTGGCGAGGGCAAGCTGGACGGGCCCTCCACCCTGGCATTGCACCTCGAGTCCGTCCTCCTCAAGCGCCGCCGCCGCGCGCTCCTCGAAGGTTCTTTGGAATGGCGTCGGTGGTGGAGGACGAGGCATTGGCTGCAGCTGCAGCGGCAGCGGCGGTCTCCATCGGGGCTACGGACGTCCAGTGGAGGGTGGGTCCCTACCGTAGCCCTATCGTGTTGGTGTTTAGTTTCCTTTTTTGCCCTGGTTTTTGGTTTTGATTTTATTTTTGGCATGTTCTTGATCTGTAGAGAGACCAGGCCAAGGAGATTCTCTCAAAGCAGGCTGTCAAGATCACCACCAAGGCCAAGGAGCACGAGCGCTTCATCTTCAAGGTCATTATTTCCTTGTTCCTTCCCCTGCTTAAAATTTTTGTTTATTGGTATTGGGTTGATTAGGCAGCCTGTTGCTCAAATCTTGGCGTGCCCGTGCTCTGCTTGTTGAAACTTAGGTGATTCTTGGTGCTTGTATGCTTAATCTGTTTGTTCCTTGGTTAATTTCAGTGGGCGTTTTGTTATGATATGCTTCGACTACTTTTTGGGGCTTTTTGTAGGATGGGATACTATAGTTGCTAATTTGTTCAATTATTGTCGTGCACTAGAAGTATGTACAAGCAAAGATTGTGATGATAATTTCATGGCTGGATGTGGGGGGATGCTCTAATAAGGTGGTACTGGCTTTCAATGTTGCAGGTCACACACTTGCTGGGTGTTCTTGCATTTGGGACATTTTGCTACCTCTTGGGTGCCAGTAAGCTGCTGCAGCATTGATCTATTTAGTTGTGTGTTACATAATTACATTTGAAGGTTCTGGTTGGTTCCTCTTATAATGCTCTGATTCTCGTCGCAAAATCATAGGATGTGCCGTATGTGTATTGCCTGTTCTATGTCATATTTGTTCCGCTCTGGTGAGTCCAATTATGTCTGACGGTTTAATGTCCTGGAAATAGGAGAAATACTAGAAACACGCTTCCAGATAATTTTAGTTAGTTCTTACTAAGATGAAATAAATATAATATGCAACTTCTTAGATGTTGTTATCAGACTCTCGCTGTGTGCACTAAATGTTTGCCATTCTTGTTCTCAGAACTGGAGAAGCTCATCGAAGATATGAACGTCCTGATAACCACCACATTTCCGCCCAGAGTATGTTTCTGCATAGAGAATCAAGAAGGCAAAGAACCTTGAGCCGCTTCTAACTGCTAGGATTGGTTCTGATCATATTTATTTACTAGCAGCCGTTGCTGCGGGCTTAACTGTGGCAGAGGTTACTGGAAGTAACACCGTCTCGTGGCGTAAGATGAGCTCGTGCGCATTTTGATTCTCGCCAGAACTTCTTGCCGGCTATCAACAGGTCGTTCAAGGTGAATGGAATGTTGCAGGCATTGCCTATAGAGCTCATGATCTTGAAGGAAAAACTGTTGTAACTGTTGGGGTTGGTTGTAGCGGCAGGCTTTTACTTTAGCGTCTTAAGCCCTTCAGCTGCAACCTACTCTACCATGACAGACTTCAGATTGAGCCAGATCTTGAGAAAGAAATTGGGGCCAAATTTGAAGAAGACATGGATGCTATGCTTCCAAAGTGTGATGTCATTGTGATCAACACACCTCTTATAGAGAAAACAAGGTTTCCATTCATCGTATTCTTGCAGTGAGAAGACAAGGTTTCCGTTCATTGTGATGTCATTTGCTTGGGACGATATTACAAGTAAGTTTTATTTTAGCCTTCTGCTTGCTCCAACTAGCATGTTGAAGAGATAACAAAACAACAAGATAAGTTATAGATGTACGGACAAGTGATTTTATCGCTGGCATTGCTATCAAATCTTAATACTCTTTGAACAACATGGAGTTCATTAATCTTACGTTATTTTGGTTTATCTGCTAAGTGCTTAGACCACACTGCTTGTTTATTTTAAACTTGTTAAACTTGCAGTTTAGAAAACTTCATTTATTTTTGTGCTAATTACAGTCATTTCTTGAAAACAATATTTATTCACATACTTAGTTATACACAATAGTAACTAATCCTCTAAGACCCTCTTTCAAACCAATTGAAGTCTTATCTGTTTAGCTCATGATATATCTATTGTGTCAAATGAGTCAACTACTCCCTCTGGTACTGTTACTGAATAGATATTGTTTTGGACATTGACATGATCCCCAATGCACAATTTTCATTTATTTTTGTGCTAATTACAGTGATTTCTTGAAAACAATATTTATTCACATACTTAGTTATACACAATAGTAACTAATCCTCTAAGACCCTCTTTCAAACCAATTGAAGTCTTATCTGTTTAGCCCATGATATATCTATTGTGTCAAATGAGTCAACTACTCCCTCTAGTACTGTTACTGAATAGATATTGTTTTGGACATTGACATGATCCCCAATGCACAACTTTCACTTCAACTTTTACATTAGTACGTTAGTAAACATGATAGAAAGTATTTATAATGAGAAATCTACTAATATCATTTTGTGGTCAATGTCCAAAAAAATTGGCATCATCCTTTCTAGAACATGCAAACAATGATGATTAAAAGTTAGTGACACATGTATAGAACATGCATCCTATGCATATGAATGCACTGTGGATTGAATGTCATTTTATGTCTGTTGATCCATCTTTCGGACTAATCTTATTGACATCATTCCTCTCTCATGTTCCTTCTTTCTTTCCTTGATTTTTTTATGTCCTATTTCATGGTATAATTGTTCCTTTTGTTGTCGTTGATGTTAGGAGGATGATGCAAATTCTAATGATTCCTCCACACGGGAAGATCATTGCTCACCAAATTTTGAAGCTTGGATGAGGTGTACACCGCTAGTGGTCAAGAAGAACCGTGAAGCCGATGGGTCAGGGAGAGGGCAGATCAAGATTGACGATCTCAGCAACGGTGGACCGGCCACGCCAACCTCACTCTTGATGATAAGATGCCTCTCTTTTTTAATGTTCATTGTATGATTTGTGTTATATTTGATATATGTATTATTTTCTTTTAGAACTTCATTGCAACGCACGGGCATCTTACTAGTATTATAAAAGGAGTTGGTGGTTCATGCAGCCTCTCCCACCCCTTCTCACAACAAAGATCTGCTGCCTGATATGTGAGCCTCTTCTATCTTTCCTTGCAAAAACCTCCACCAGTCTCTCTCCTCCCCCACCCCCAAGTCCCCAACCACCTCCCCCGTTATCTACGTCGCTCCGCCCACGCCTCCTCCCCTCCGCCTCCACGTCGCCCATAATTGCGACTCCTCCTCTCTCTCGCTCTCTCCTCGAGCCGCATCCCACTATCTGCCTCCGCTGCGGCGCCCGTCCCGTCCCACCTCCCTGGCAGCCTCGCCCCCGCTCGCCTCGTCCGATTCCTCCTTTCCGCCTTCGGCCTAATCCCATCGGCGTCCACTGGCGCCTGGGGCCGTGGCCTCGCCGACCACCGGCGAGGAGCTCCGCGTGTCTCCGTTGGCCAGTTCCGCTAGCCACCGCTGCCGTCGAGTGCGGCCGTGTAGGCGACCTGCGATGGCCGCGCGGACAGGCACGGCTTGAGGTGCAATTGTTGGTCGAGCAGCGTATTGTTGAATCCAGCTTTGGTCTTGATTGTTGACTGCATACATTTTTTTCCTTCTTCTTCGAATTGTTTGCTGTTGTTTTTTTCTTCCTCTTCAAATTGTTGCCATGACCGCTTTACTTTGTACAAGTTTTACATGTTTTCTCACTTCATATAAACCTTGATCAAAATTGGTGTACAGGAAGAGTCTAACAAATCTGACAATGATGCTAAGCGCACAGGTTCGATTCTCTCTCTTTAATCTATGTTTTTATATTTTCGTATCTGCTGTCAAGCTCCCGAGGCAGATGTTATTTATTTTTGTTGTAATGGCGATAGCTTTTCCATTATGGAAGATGAGCCTCTAGAAAAAAATGATTTATCGTGCTTTTCGGGCATTCTTCGTCGTAATGTGGAAGAGAAAAGCCGCAACTGTTGGACAATACCTGATAGCAAGCTCTTTAAAGTTCCTAGCAAGAACTTCCCACATGACAAATCAAAGGTCTAGATCTTCGACTTTATGCTTAATTTATTTTGATGCATACTAGATAATACGAAGAACTTCAACAAACTCACATTCAAGTTACAGATACCCAAGCAAGTTATCTCATGGAGCTTGCGGCCATTGACTAGTTTAAGGACACCAAGCGTATGGATAATGTTGGCAGGCAGAAAGGTTGTGTTGCTCAGGTAAACAAAATAATTTGCCTAAAATCTTCTGATATCTTATCCTATTCTTATACAACAATAATAACAACAACAAAGCCTTTTGTCCTAAATAAGTTAGGGTAGGCATCTTATCCTATTATCATATTGTCACATTTTATTTTTGTAAATTTTATTTTCAAACTAACTTTCCGAAGCAGTGATTATTCAACTTATAAAGTAGTATATGGGATACTAGATCCTATATTGCTTCTATTGAGCAACACCAGCATGGAATACTTTGCTAATTTATATATTATCTATCATCAATTTTCATGGACAATGAGTGTTGATAACTCTAAATAATTATCGCTTGTATGCATGTAGAGAACTTCTATAAATCACAATACTATGCCTGTTGAGTTTGGGTCTAACTCTTTTTGAAATTAATTAGCAAAAGAATAGAATGAAGTAGAACAGAATGAAGCCCCATCCTTGTTTCATATTTTTCATTGCTCCTTGTTTTACCGGTTTTGTAGGTTGCTGCTGAGAAAGGGATGTTTACCTTTGTTCCCAACATACAGGTAAGTTGGCATTCTTAAGATTTCTTTGTAATCCTTATTTATCTGTTTATAGGCTTCTGGTTATCATTTTTCGAAAGGAAACATTTTTAGTGAAATTAGTATCCTATTGTGGATTCCCTGATCAACTCATTATAGCTTGGTCATGTATTTCGTCACAAGTTCCTTGAAAAAAGGATCACTTCTGCAGTGTTTCTTCAATGGCGACGATGAGTTCCGCAACAGCAGACTGAAGCTTATACCATCCGTTCCGAAGGTCTCTTCTCACACTATAGTAATGTAGGATGTAACAACTGTGTTGTACTCTTCGACTTCAATTTGACTTTAACAACAATTTCTTCAGGGCTCTTGGATAGTGAGGCAGAGTGTTGGAAGCACCCCTTGTTTGTTGGGAAAGGTTGTCGATTGCAGCTACGTACGAGGTCCGGAGTACTTGGAAGTAAGGCATCTAATATACTTGAAATCTTTCAAATGATGAAATTCTTTTACAACAGTAAGATGAGCACTAGAGTTTTGGTTCAGAACATTAACTACCGATGAAAATTCATTATTTTTTGTCATTTTTGAACAAGGCAATGCATCTTCATTTGTTGTTTCACTAGGAGGATGTCAACATTGGCTCTTCTGTGGTAGCCAATGGGGTTTTGGGCCTGGTGTTTGGTGTTGTCACAACATTAGTAGTTGACATGGCCTTTCTAATACAGGTAAGGGACCCTACCTTACTAAACTTTTGCTTCATCTAATGACTGAGAATACACTTTAATCTTGCTAACTTGGAAGCCTGAGTAGATTGTAGCTGTTTGTAATATTCACCGTTTGAATTTTCTAGAGACTATTGAAAATGATTTGTATGGTTGCAGTTGATATGCATTTTTTGATGCTTTGGGACAGCAAAGTAGTTCATAGTTCTTTACAAATCAATCTATTTCCACATACAAGCAAGTTTTGTCTCTTTTTTCCCATATTGTTTGCAGCGGAATTTTGCTTTTGTTTCTGATAGATTTTTTTTGCTTGGTTCGTATCCTAGAGTGGTTTTGGAGCGGAAAGGTGGGAGATCTTCAGTATTGGGTTTTCCCCAATTTTGGACGGCCTCTTCTTAGTTCTGAGTTCTATGTGTTTTGTGTGTATTTGGAATTGTTTGAGTACATGCCCATATCAGTTGAAGGGGCCATTTTTTTAAATGAGAGTTTTGGGCCTTTTCTCATTTTGTTTTTATTTTAGTACGGTGGACTAAGTTAGGTTTTGGGTGGGATACATCCTCCGATGACATGTTACAATGACGTGTTCCTGATATATCCCTATAGGTTATTTGCTTAAGTTGGTTTTGAGATTTGAGATTTTGCTCTTATACCACTTCTTCCCAGCTTTATCGAGAATTATGGTACCCATATTATTACTTCTGTTATGGTTGGTAACAAGGATGAGGTATATATAAAGCAGCGTTACTCATCCCAATTGTCAGAATTGGAGTTCAAAAATTACGTGAGAGAAATTGGGAATGAGAGATTTTCAGATGGGGAAAGCAAGCCAAATGTGTCTCCCATCAATTACAGTGAGAAGGTTAGCATTCCTTGCCTTGTCGTTTTAAAGTAATAAGAGAAAAAAAATTTATCTGTAATTGCTTATATGAATAGAAGCTTGTCATATCTTAGTTGGTTCACCTTTTTTTTCTTAAGGAATAGTTGGTTCACCTTGAGGGCTGTATAATTTATGAGTCTACAAAGATGCCATCTGCATTACAGTTATTTATTTGTCTACATCTTTGAGAACCACCTGAATTATCCACAGCAGGAAATTGGCTATTTTGAAAAATCAAACATGATCGAAGAAAGAAAGAATATACCGTGCATATGTGTGCGCTGCGCCTCTTTAGCTGGCAACAAATCGTGCTGGGGGGTGGTCAATCCATTTGTGACATAATTAATATTGTATTCCCTCTACAGGATAAAAAGTGTTTCCTCAGCACCAGATGTCATAGGCATGACATTTCTCCCTATTGTTTCGATGATATATTGCTCGTGCAATTGATCTATACTTGACATGTAAAACATGCATCTGGTTCTTTATTGTTACTATACTTTTAAAGCACATTTGCCACCTTTAATGTACACTTATAATACCCTGAGCTTTGTCCCAGTGTACTATCATTTATATTATGGTAGCAAGGTCCCTTTTCAGTTGTGCTTCTGTTTTATTTGGTACTTCGTTGCAACGCACGTGCACTTTACTAGTGTACGATAAAAGCTTAGCGCATAATCTATACTGATATTAAAAACATGAGTTTAAAATTTTGTGACTAATAGCCTAGATGGTCGGAACATCCTAGCCATCCATCTGGTCGACCTTCCGGCTCATCGGCTCTTCAGTCCAACCGGCGATTAGCTGGTCCAACCGGCAGTCCAATATGACTTAATAATATAGTAAGTTTCTTATATGACACAACATCCAACTAGCGCGTAAGGTGAGATTCACAGGAGGTTGTGGGTTCAAGCCCTGTCCAGCGCAATATTTTTTCAAAAAAAATTCCACTGAGCACACCTCTAGTCCAATCGTGCCAGTTTTTCTCTGATTTTGTGCAAAACTGATCAATTTAACCAGCATTTTTCTGGTTCACGATGGTTCAATTGCACAACCGGTCCAATAATAAAACCAGACCGGTCTAGGCCTTGGTTCCAGTTTTTCCCGATCGAGCTACCGATCCGGTCCGACTTTAATAATTGTGCATACGGATTGATCAAATTAGCAGCCTCCCCAGCCCCCATCCACGTCCTTACCTCATGCATAGGCCTCGCCACTTTCCCACCTGGCCTGACTGCACCTTGTAGAATTACACACTACTACAAAAAAAAAAGTTGTCATAGACAGTTCAAAACAATCATTATAGATGATTTTTTAAACCGCCTGAATTTATGTGTTAGTGATAATCGGAGGTTATCACAAACGGTTTGTAAGCCGTCTGTGATAAATACAACGCAGACGGTTTGTAACTAGAGCCATCTATGAAGAACACTATCACAGACAGCTCGAACCAAAAACTGTCTGTAATACTCATACATCACAGACGGTTCTATCTACCAACCATCTGTGATGGGCAAGTATCACAGACGGTTGGTATATAGAATCGTCTGTAATACTTTCCCATCACAGACGGTTGATAGATAGAACCGTCCGTGATATTCGAGTATCACAGACGATTTTTGGTTCGAGCCGTCTATGATAGTTCTTCATAGACAGTTTATACCATAAAATCGTTTGTGATAGTTCATTCTATACCTAAATTGTTTTTATTTTAGGGTAGTCTCAAGAAATGTTAGCTATGACCTTTCAAAATAAGTAAATATAGCAGTAAATGCAGCAGCACATTCCATTTCTACATTACTACAACACAAGATAACGAGCTGTAGGATCGTCGATGGCAATCAGAGGGGGTGAATGATTGCAGTGCGCAGCGAAAACTTTTTCTCAAACCTACTGTCTTTTATTCTCTTAGTCTGTCAAACACAGCGGGGAAAAACAGCAAAAGGAATATATATATATGGTTACTGTAGCAGATTAATAAATATTTTTCAGACTCCTGTTTGCTCTGTCTTCACGCGAGAGATTTCTTTTTCCTTCTATTCTGGCTCTGATGGCTCACGTGAATAACTAGATGGCTCAAACAATCTTGCATGCATATACGTAGATTGGCCTCTCTTGGCTCAAAGCATCATGCATGCATGACGACGTCAAAGAAAAATACCTTCGTGCGCACGACCGCGGATCGAAAAACAGAGACGCCAGCGAACGATCCGAAGATAAAAACGCCGCCAAGACTTTTTCTTCAATACGACGCCGCCGCACGCTATTTTTTTTTTCCTTCACGCCTGGCCGTCGCTCGCGTTTATGAATCAATACGAGTCTCGTACTCTCGTACCCAATCACGGTCGAGTGCTTACCATTATCCAGTGGCGGACCCAGGAAAAAAATCTAGATAGGACGAAATCTAGTGGACCCAGGAAAAAAACTAGGTAGGCTAAAGTCGAAAGCGTGAATTAAACAGTACTACCCAAAAAGCAAAACAATCCACAATCAAACTATGTTGCAATCACACTAATAAAAGTACGTGATACAAAGTAGAAACAACAACTACAATTCGTATGTTAACATATGTAGATAACTGAAGGACAATGAAAAATACCTCACTAATGAAGCTTAATCCACAATTGTAAATGAACTGTAAAACAAACAACCTGTCATTTGTGAAAGATAGATAAATCAGTAGTGTCACAATTCGATAATAGAATATAAAATATGCAATATAAAAGAAGACAAAAAATATACCAGTAAATAACTAAGTATGTCTAGGAGAACGAGGCATTTTCATTCTTCGAGTTTTCATGTCTTGAAATCGTTTCTTGATTTTTTTCACGATCAAGTCCTTTGAATATCTCTTGCTCGATATAGCACACCATCAAATCATTAAGCCAATCATCCGACATCTTATTACACAAATCGGTCTTGATAATATTCATAGCCGAGAAGGCTCTTTCAACCGATGCTGTCGCCACCGGTAGTAGCAATGCTAACTCGATGAGGCGGTAGACCAATGGAAATGCAATATGCCTTTCAGTTTCAACCAACTTCACGGCCAGACTTCCAAGATCATGACAAGTAACAAAATCATCAATTCTTCGCACATGAAGAATGAAGATTTCAAGTTGATCCTTGATAGCCGCACGATCAGAAATAGAGAAATCTTCATCATAGATATCCGCAAGTCGAGCAATATTATCCACGTTGAACTTTGAAAATGAGTCTCTTGGATCAAGACAAGAAAAACATACAAGTAACTCCGAAGATACCTCATTGAAGTGATGATCCATCTCATTGGTAATAGCATCAATGGCAGCAAAGAAAGTATCAACACGATAATGATGGTCTTGAGTGACTGTGATCCCACCCCTCCTTGATCGGCCCCATCTTGGAATCGCTTCATCCATATTTGGCACTAGAATCTTATTTTCATCACAAAATTTTTTAACTTCTGTAAATAGTGGCTCCCAACCATGGTTCCTCAGATTAGTCAACCGTGTTTTGACATCAACAAGCAATGACATGGCCAGAACAATATTTTGATCCTTCCTTTGCAATACAAGAGATAATTCATTTGTAATGCGAAGCACTTTCAACATCATCTTTAATATGAACACAAAATTAAAAGTCTCCATTATATGCAACAAACCTGTTGCCTTAGATGAATTACGCCCATCTTTGTGCACAATGCCTAGCACATCTGTTACTGCATCCCACATAGTCTCAATACGGATTAAAGTTGCATAATGAGAACCCCATCTAGTGTCTCCAGGTCTTGCCAAGCTAGTTTCTTGATGCTTACCTCTTCTTGAAAAAATCTCACCACTCTCCAACTTACTTAAAATATTTTGACGATGCTTGTCTAGCAATACATCCTTCCTCTTGCAAGATGCACTAGTAGTGGTCACAATCATAGTGACATACTCAAAGAAATCATTAATAGATGAACAACAACTTGTAACAGCAACCACTACCAACTGTAACTGATGAGCAAAGCAATGAACATAAAAGGCATATGGGTTCTCATCACGAATCAATTTTGAAGGCCGTTGAATTCACCCTCATATTTGAAGCTCGTCGCACCCTCGCCTCGGAGTCTAGCAATAGGTAAACTATGTGCACCAAGTATCCCAATCAAAGCTCTCTTCAATGCATCGATGTTACCTCGTGACATGTTGGAGACCCAAAAATCTTTCTATGACCTTGCCTTTGTTGTTCACAAACCTGAACGGCAAATGATACAATTAGTTGAGTATAACAATGCAAATATTGAAAACTGAGAAAAGAATCATAGAACTAACCTCACAATTACAGCCATTTGTTCTTTGATTGATATATCACGAGATTCATCAATAAGAACTGAGAAAAGACCATTTCCAATCTCTTCCTTTATCACTTTGGTAACCTCCTGCGCACAACATTTTGCAAGTTGCTTTTGAATCTTTGGACAAGTCATCTGGGCATTCGCAGGACATAGCTCATCAAATGCAAGTTTGACTTCCTCCTTCCTTTCTTTGTACCAATCAATCATCTCTAGAAAATTGCCCTTGTTTAAGGAAGAAGAAGATTCATCGTGTCCACGAAATGACTGACCTTGCCTTAGGAGAAAACTTGCACAATCTAAAGATGCAGTCACACGAATTTCATATTTTATTTCTGCTTCCTTGCTATAAGACATAATCTTATGTGACACACTCGACCTTTGATTCTTAAATTCGTCGCATGCTTTCCTTGCCTTATTGTGAATACTACTAACCCCACCAACATGATCAGCATATGATTTGTATTGATTCTTCCAATTGTTATACCCTATTTTGGTGAAGACATCATGACCAAATTGTTCATGTAAAGGTTCATGCTTGAAAAGGAAGCAATAAAAGCAATAGGCCGCATCTTTCGCTACACTATATTCCAACCAATCGTACTTTTTAAACCATGATTCACGAAAGGCTCTAAGATCCTTTCCATATGTTTTACGTGGGTAGTTATGACCAATTGGTTGAGTAGGCCCCTTCAACAAATAAGCCCTCCTCACTTGATCTCTAATGTCGGGATGAAAATCATCAAGCGGTATACGAAGTCCCGGATCAGCAATGATGTGATCCGGGTTGAATTCCTTAATACCTTCATCCATTTGTTGCAGTTGTTCAGCTGTAGCCTCTTGTTCTTGTGGTCGTTGTTGTGCTTGGACTTGGTTCAATTGTACTTCAAGTTGAGATTGTGCATGTGCGGCCACCATTCCGCTTTCCTTGGTACTTCTGCTTGAAAATTTGCTAAAATAGCTTTTCAAATCCTTTCTATTCATTTCGAATTTGAACAAGCCTCAAGTCACTGTTTCTGGAGAGGTAAACATTTGCTAAATTAGAATTTGTTGTACCTTTATAAAATAGAACGGTAGAAGACTAAAAGTAATATATAAAATTGTAAAAAAAATTACCTCCGTACTGTCGACCTGTCCTCGGGCTTCTCTCAAAAAATGGCCGTCCGTTCGGTGTTCCCCACCCCACGCGCACTCGGCCTCCTCAGTCCTCACTAAAAAATCCCGAGTCCCCAGCCTCCACTCCCGTCTGCGCGACTGCGCCTCCTCCTCAAATCCGTCTGCGCCTCCTCCTCAAATCCGTCGATGCCTCCTCCCGTCCGCCCGACGCGCCCGACCCCACCGACGCCCGACCCGCTCCTCAAATCCACGGGCGCCGGCGCTCCTTCCGCTGTTCATGCTCGCGCCTCGTCCTCCCGTTCCCGCCACCGCCGCTCCCGCCCCGGCCACCGCCACCGCCCCGGCCTCCCTAGCCGCCTGGCGCCGCCGCGCGCCATCCTCCGACTCCTCGCTTGGCGCGCGCCTCCGACTCCTCCGCCTCCTCCGCCGCCGCCGGGATCTAGGTTAGCTTTGCCGCTTGGTGGGATCTAGGTTTGCTTTGCCTATGATGTATATTTCATTCGTTGTTGCTTTGTTGGTATAGTGTATATTTCATTTTGGGCCGTGTGTTTGTCGCCGACTTGGGCCGTACACCGGCCGGGGTGTGTGCTTCCACTGGGGCGGCGCCGGGTGTTGGTTTGTGCTTCCACCGGTTTCTTTGGGCTTGAAGGGCGGTCCGGCGGGGGTGTCCGGCCGGCGAGGGAGCTCGGCGATCGCCGGGCACGCCGAGGGCGGTCCGCCCCTGCCATTATCTAGCCGAGCTCACTTCCATCAACAACGTATGCGATGAATCTTCAAGCAAAAGCATGTTTCCATCAGACATGCATCATGGCACTTTTTCTTTTGTTTTTCCTACACCTCACCAGCCGGCCGCCGCACACGCATATGCCTTTTATACAGCCAACTCCCTCTCCTATCCAATCTCAACTCAAAACCCTAATACAACTCTTCAACTGGACCTAAGCCTTTTTTATCTCAACTAGGCTTTTGGCCCACTAATTTTCAAGGGATCCGAAACACTTCCTAACACGGGTTTTTGCACACTTCTGACTTGTCAACTCATCACACGTCGAAGCCTCTAGGACCGCACCTCTCGTAGCTTCTCCACGTATCATCCATCACATGTCGTAGCCTCCGGACCGCACCTCCGTAGCTCCAACACGTATCATCCATCTCTGATCTCCATGCGCCCCAAACATGAGCCCGACCATCTCGTGACCTCCTTGACCGTCTGAACCTCGGATCTCCCCATCCTAGTCCCGATCCACCTCATCACCGACCATGATCGTCTCCATGCTCAACCTGCACATACAAAGACCAAAGAATATTTTTCCGGCACAAATTTGTTCCAACTTGACCAACATCAATCCACACACACGCAACACAACTCGCATAACAACGCTAAACAAAATCACCGATTATTCATCATAACAAATTAACCATTGTCAATTATTCATCACCAAAATATACTAGACCTGGCCACATGGTCTAACACGAGCAAGTTACCCATCTAACACATCAACAATATAGCAAGAAGAAATCTCCTAATCCTATAAGCCCATGGAAAAAACATAGGAGGAGGAGTGATCCTAGCAGCGTGCGAGCTGGATGTCATTGATGCCGACTTGAGCACCATCTGGGTAGCCAGCTTGTAACACCTCAGGTCCACATTACCTTGGGATGCTACTAAACCACATATAACACTAGCTAGATTAAAAAAAATCCGGCAGCACCTTTCCAGTAAATACTAAAACTACGCGGAAGCATGACAACATAACAAATAATGGGAATGATAAAGCAGCCTTTATCAACCTAATTTTGAATTGTTCAACCTCACTAAAGTCTACCACGAAAGGCATTACTACGTTACAGTGTGCAACGATCGAATAGAAGCAATAATTTAATAATTTAAGCCTCTAACACATATACAACAAAATTCATGAAGACTTGATTAATGGTGCTGTGCTGCTCTACCCTTTCCACACATGCTCAAGGTTCACCTTGAAGAGAGAAAACAAGGGTGATATAAAATCTCAGCAAGCAAATTGTTTAACAAATTAATTAAACTGCGGATGGTTAAGGATCCATTTGATATCACGTGGTACAAGGATAAAGTAATATCAAATAACTCTTCTCAACCACACTGTAACCTCATTCATATCCAAACCACAACCACAAAGCAATACCACTAACCACGAATGATTTCCACCATAAGATAATACCACATACCACGAGGCAATACCACAAACCACAAATGATTTTCACCATAAGATAATACTACAAACCATAAGGCACTACCACAAACAACGAATGGTTTCCGCTATCAGATAATACCACATTCTACAAGTGACTCTAATGAGCCAAAACCTTTTA
This sequence comes from Bonia amplexicaulis, assembly GCA_036346245.1. Lineage (NCBI taxonomy): Eukaryota > Viridiplantae > Streptophyta > Magnoliopsida > Poales > Poaceae > Bonia > Bonia amplexicaulis. The sequence continues at coordinate 8,930,914 of CM070739.1, forward strand.
AAACCTTAGATTAAGTACCACAAGAAAAAATATCTCACACCACAAATAACTCTCACAACCCAATTCCTCTTAATATCTCATAATAAGACTCATCATCATGAAATGCATATGTATGCAAATGATCCACTGCACCCTTACCTGGCAACGTAAGAGTGTGCATCGTACTATTGCAATATACGATGCGGTACTGGTAGTATGGCCGCGGCTGAGTGCAGCGACATCCATGATGCAAATGACATGCTATAGCATGCAAGATATGCCCCCAATTGATTCCTTAGGAATATAACCACAAGAACCATAATATATATAACAAGGCATAAAACGCAACATGAAATCTTTATTTAAAGGTAGATTATTTACCAAACCTCAGCAATTATGGTGAAGGCAATAAAATCAATAAGTTAAACTGTAGCAACAACCGCTACGTTTACTTGCCTCTACCGAAGGGGCGAAGGGCTCAAGCACGGTCAGGACTAAAGTCACCTATTCACAAGGCACCACTCAACACAAAACCATAATACAACATTCATAACTGAGAAGTAAACGCCTCTACGCTCAAAACCTGTAACTCCCTCTCAAACAGCTGTTCCCACACTTTGTTCTCTGCAGCAGTGCTACTTGTCTTTTCCGTATCTTTTAATCTACTAGTCAAACAACAACAAAATAACATATTTGAAATCTACAGAACAAAAGCTAAAAATTTCATGAAGAAACCATAATTTTATTATGTCGTTTTAAGGACGTAATTCTCACTAGAAAACAGAGAAGAGACTCTACCTTCGAGTTCTGTCCAACAACTTCCACAGACCACCACCGACAGCTCACTGCTCCAAAAATTATAAAATTATACCAGAAGCGAGTTCTAGATGTTTTCTACCACTTTTATTATTATGAGTTAATTCATAAAATTCATTAGGTCCTCTGAATCAGTCCACGATCAGAAATTTGATTCTGAATCCAGCTCTGCTGCACAGTGACTTCAATCCCCTGTTGCGCCCAAACCACTCGTCCACAAATTATGAAAAAATTATAGAAACTAGATCTCTGCATCCTCTACAATTTTCGTGTTCATGGGTTCCTCGGAAAAAAAATCATTTTGACTGTCTAAACCACCCGAAAAGACACGCTGATCGATCTGATTGCACGCAGAACACAGATTAATCGCTAATCGATGGTTTCCCTAGATCATCAACCTCTAACGACGAACTAAAAGCCTACGATCACCCTAAAACAGTGGGAAAAAGACATGAATTTCTTACCTAGGTTGCCCACGCAGGTTTTCTTCTCCTCCTTCCTTCTCCTCCGTTCTCCTTCTTATTCCCTTCCTTTCCTTCTTCTTTCTTCGCTGTTATCTCGCCTCTAGCTTTAAACCTTCTCGCGGCACCAATTTCTTATTTGTGGCAGAAATCCTTGCCATGGAAGCAATTCTAGAGGTGGCGGCTGTGGGGGGAAATAGGGGTGCGGCCACAAGGGGGGAAAGGGGTGGCCTAGGGTTAGGGAAAAAGGGGGATGGGGCGGTTGGTCCAAGGGGGAGGTAGCTGGGCCTAGGGGCGATTGGGCCCAGCCTCCCTCTCTGGACAACCCACCATCTTTTTTCTTTTTAGATAAATCCGCAGCCCAAACTCGCCTTCCCGATTCGATGGAGGTAAAAGAAATCTCCATGAATCTTCTAAATACTTCTGAAAATGCCGAATCGATGTCCAGGGCATTACACAACAGCTTCCACAGTGCCTTGCAATGAAGGAGAGGCAGCGGTAGCATCACCTTTGTGTCAGAACGGTCATACTACACAAGACACTCTTACGACACTTACGACAAGAGTGTCTTATGTAATGAACCGTGGTGTCATAACCGAAGACGCTAGCTCACAGCAGTAGTTAGCGTCATCGAGGGGAGGAAGCAGGAACAAGCTAGGAGTGGATGAAGTAAGAGTACGATGCCGCTGGAACTCATGCATCTTAGAGTGAAATTGGAGAAAAGAGAGAGGGGAAGTAATTAATAAGGGGCAAGATGATACGGGGAGGGGTCCCGATCTTTTCAGTGAGGAACCGTGGATAGTTGATGCGAAGTAGATGATATCGCTAGTTGAACACTCGCACCAATGCACGAACCCTCAACTTTTCGGAATACGCCCAAAACACACTGGATAATTGTTCGTCGCGAGACCACAAACAACGAACGCCAAGTTCCCAATTCCCAATGGAACGACGGCTTGACCTTGAATTGCAGAACGAACAATGGATCGCCTAGTTTTCCCTCTGGTGTTGAAAGAACAAGCAATAGCTATGTTTCAATCTTATGCATAAAATCGATCTACCCCTAAAGGCTGCCAATACAAAGCTTATATAGCCCCTTGGGATGTCCATATGGTCCCCAACCAGGTACAACTCAACCCTATATGGTTTTGGATACGAACTCTCACAAAAAGGAGATTATATTTTTCACCTGTCATATTATTTTGGTCATAAATTTTTATCCATGATGGATTTGAAGTTGGGACTAGATCCATTGCGTAACACTTGAAATTATCTTTCCAACGAGTACAAGAACACCTGAATCAGACTTCGTCTGTGAAAGTTATGGCCTTTTAAGTAACTGCCTGTCAGGCTGTCCCGAACCGAATCCGAATTGAATCCTGAGTTGAATCCGAGTTTGAATTGGATTGAGCACGTGGGAAGTCCGAATTTGGCTTGAAAATCTTATCTAAAACTTATAGTTTAAGTCCTTGGGCTCCTCCCTTTTGCTCTCCCAAGTCTTCATATGAATCATACCTAAGAATACATAAAATACTAGCATGAGGTAGTATTCCAAGTTCATCATCAATTAAAGGAAACTCCTTAAGGAACAAAAGCACCTGTTTATTTAAACGTTTGGCTCTTGCCCTCGTCATTAGGCCCTCTGGTTCTTGGTTATTGTCATGCATGCTTGGAGTGGAAGATGTATATGTAATGGGGATGTCCTCATCAGTATGTGCATGACCACCAATAGGAGAAGATGTATAAGTGCTAGGGATGCCTTCATCATCCTCCCCCTCTTGAAAAGGCACCGTCCTCGACGCTTGATCGTCACCACCAAAGAAAGGTGATAAATCAGCGACATTGAACGTAGAGCTCACGCTATAGTCATCGCCGGAAAGCTCTTGGGCCTGTTCTTTTTGGCTGCGGCTAATGGCTTTTGGCTGAAATTTTTGAATTTTTGCTGTTTACAGTACAGATTACGAAAAAACAGATACTCATTTGCAATTTTGGCTGGTACAGATGTTAAGCTTTTAACGTGTACTACGTTTAACTTGTAGACCCCGTCTTAAAAAATATTTCGTTTAAAGTTAGGTAATCAGAGCGGTGCGAAAAGCGCGCCGGCTCTGCAGTACCGACAGGCCCTCTATCTTGTAGGCATTGTCGTTGATCTTCGCAAGCACCTTGAAAGGCCCATCATCGTGTGGTAGTAACTTAGACTTGCGACGTTCTGGAAAACGATCCTTGCGGTAGTGTACCCAAACCAAATCACCTGGTTGAAAAACCATCTTCTTCCTTTTCTTGTTCGCCTTCTCAGCATAGTAATTGACCTTACACTCTATCGCTTCTTTTGTCTTGAGATGCAATTTCTTCACATATTCAGCTCGCTTGGACGCCTCCATATAAGTATGGTGTTGACTAGGAAGCGGCAACAAATCAAGCGGCGGAAAGGGCTTGAAACCATAAACTACCTCAAATGGACACATCTGCATAGTGAAATGCACGGCTCGATTATAAGCGAATTCCATGTGCGGCAAACAATCCTCCCACTCGCGCATATTCTTCTTGATCATGGTCCGGAGTAGCATCGAAAGTGTGCGGTTCACCACCTCTGTTTGACCATCAGTTTAGGGATGACATGTTGTGCTGAATAACAACTTTGTCCCCAGTTTACCCCAAAGTGTCTTCCAGAAGTAGCTCATGAACTTCACATTGCGATCCGACACAATAGTATGTGGCACACCATGCAGCCTCACGATCTCCCTGAAAAACAAGTCAGCAATATGCGATGTATTGTCGCTCTTGTGGCATGGAATAAAGTGTGCCATCTTCGAAAAATGATCCACAACGACAAAAACAGAATCACTCCCCGTCTTAGTTCTAGGCAGTCCTAAAACAAAATCCATACAAATATCCTCCCATGGGGCATTAGGAATAGGTAAAGGGGTATACAAACCATGTGGATTCAACATCGATTTCGCTTTGTGGCAAGTAATGCATCGCTGCACATACCTCTCCACATCTCGCCTCATCTTAGGCCAATAAAAGTTATCGCTCAGCATAGACAACGTCTTCTCACGTCCAAAATGTCCCATCAATCCACCAATATGTGATTCCTGCAGTAATACAAAACACACTGAGGATTCTGGAACGCATAATTTGTTAGTGCGAAATAAAAACCCATCATGGATGTGAAATTTATCCCAACCTTTTCCCTCTTTGCAATGTGCATAAAGAACAGAAAAATCATGGTCATGAGCATATAAATCACGCAAACTCGCTAAACCAGGAACGTGCACTCCTAATTGAGTTAAAAGTACACTTTTCCTAGAAAGAGCATCATCTACTACATTTTCCTTTCCCTTATTATATTTCACAATGTAAGGAAACGACTCAATGAATTCGACCAATTTGGCATGTCTACGGTTCAGGTTTGCTTGGCCCTTTAAATACTTCAATGCCTCATGATCAGAATGAATAATAAACTCTTTAGGCCATAAATAGTGTTGCCAAGTTTCTAACGCATGCACTAACGCATAAAACTCTTTGTCATAGACCGGGTAATTCAATTAAGCACCATTCGGTTTCTCACTAAAATAAGCTACCGGTCTACCCTCTTGCATTAAAACACCGCCAATACCCAATCCACTAGCATCACACTCAATTTTAAAATTTTTAATCCTTCATTCAAAGGGGCAGCGATGGTGCAAAAATCATTCACAAAACGCCGATAAAAACCAGCGAGACCATGAAAGCTCCTTATTTGACTTACGTTCACAGGAGTTGGCCAATTTTTAATCGCTTCAATTTTAGACTCATCTACTTCAACTCCCTGTGCAGAAACAACATAGCCCAAAAAGATGATACGATCTTTGCAAAACGTGCACTTCTCTAAGTTATCAAATAACCTAGCCTCACGCAAAACTTGTAGAACTTGTCTAAGATGGTCTATGTGTTCGATTCGGTCATCAGAATCGAATATCATCAAAGTACACAACCACAAATTTACCAATCAATTGCCTTAAAACATGATTCATTAAGCGCATGAGTGTACTAGGTGCATTAGTTAAACCAAAAGGCATGACTAACCACTCGTACAACCCAAATTTCGTTTTAAAGGCTATTTTCCACTCATCCCCTTCATGCATTCTAATTTGATGGTAACCACTGCGCAAATTGATCTTAGAGAAAATAACAACACCACTCAATTCGTCTAGCATATCATCTAAGCGAGGTATAGGATGGCGATATCGAATTGTGATATTATTAATCGCTTGACAATCTACGCACATACGCCATGAACCATCTTTCTTAAGAACTAAAATAACAGGAACAGCACAAGGGCTTAAGCTTTCACGTACATACCATTTGGAGAGAAACTCTTGTACTTGTTTCTGAATTTCCTTTGTTTCCTCGAGATTGGTGCGGTACGGTGGTCGGTTCGGCAGCGACGCTCCTGGAATCAAGTCGATATTATGTTCTATCCCGCGGATTGGTGGTAGCCCAGCTGGTACCTCCTCCGGAAAGACGTCGTTGAAATCCTGCAAAACACGAACAACACCACTAGGAAGAGAAGGTAAGTACAACAGTACAACGTGCACCAAATTAGGATCCTCGCTGAATTCTCTCATCTCTAATTTGGTGGCTAACATCACTAAATTTTTCTCTCCCTCACGTTTCTTGTTACTACTCAGACGGTTCTCTTGCTCTTGTGCACTCTCAACGTGCATCTCAATTTTCTGCATGGAAGAATTGACAATCTGTTGCAGTGTAAGTAGCTTCAAGATAACATTCATATTGTTCCATCGAAATGTGTAGCGATTTGTACGCCCATCGTGAACAGTGGAACAGTCATATTTCCATGCCCGTCCCGAGAGCAAGTGACATACCGTCATAGGCACAACATCGCAGTCCACGGTATGGGTGTACTTCCCAATAGAAAATGTCACACGCACCATATAGTTGTAATACTCTGAATGTCGTTTCGACGTCGGCTTTAAATTTAAATTTAATCAGGGAAAAATAAAAATTATGGAATAACGTAAAATGAATAAAATAAATAAATAAATAAATAAAAACTCGAGTGGGTTGTGCGGGGTGGCCGCACCTCCCTTCCCTCCCTAAAACCCTAAGCCACCCTCCCTCCCCCCCCCACAGCCGCCACCCCTTTCCCACCCTCTTAGGCGTAGCCCCCTCCTGGTTGATGCCCCATCTCCCCACAAGCTGCTGCCATTGGAGCCAAGGAGAAAGGTGAAGAAAGGAGAAGAAGGAGAGAAGGAAGAAGAGGAGAGGAAGAGGAGGAAAGAAGAGGGATGATCCGAAGGAATTATTTAGGTAATGTTTCCCCTTCCCAAACCCTCTATTTTATGGAGTAATTAGGGTTTTGACACGGAATTTGAAGGGGATTAATAGATTAATTGCCCGATTAGAGAATACCTGCTGTCTGCCTGTAAATTGATTCGCGCAGCGCATCTGTTTGTGCAGTTTCTACCTACAAACGATTTTTACTGTGGACCCTCCCAAAAGGAAAGTTGTAGAGAACTTTGAAACACATCTTTTTTTTGTCAGAATTTTTGGCTATGGGATCGGGGAGTTACAGGGTCGGTAATACCGCTGTTCGTCACGCAAGCAGATTGGGACAGACTTCTATTAAACTGTGATTTAGATGTAGTAAATGATTTTTATGATCATGGCTGTAATTGAGAAAGTTGTAGAGACATTGGTAATCTAGCTTCTGTATAAAAATTATATTTTTGGACCCCTGTACTGTTGTTGGGATGCATTTAAATGTTTATGTCCAGTCTGCCAGAATAGATAATGAATTATTCAGATAATGCATTTTGGGCATTAAATTACATCTAGCTGTGATTAAAATAAAAATATGTGTTCTACATGAAAAATGTAGACTTTTAAGTGATCAATCCAGAGAGGTATCGTTTGCTATAATTGGATCAATATTTTTAAAGATACGAAAATGTTAAGCAGTGATGCTGAAGTGGGTAGTTTGTTGAATTGTTGAGCGGAGAGGAGTTTATGCGGATTCTAGCGACGTTTTTAATTATAAAGTCATGTTTGTATGCTGTGGCTTTGTGCTGATAGATGCCTTTTGGACAGGTGGTTTTGTCCCTGGGTGCTCTTGATTTGCTTCGCTTCGTCAGTTTGTGGTTCATATGCCAATTAAATCTGAAATTAAAGAGGAATGATTCATGGAAGTTTGTGGTGGTTTAATAATGGTGGACATGAATTGTGGTCGTGGTTGTATAGAATTATAAATGATGATGTATAATTGTTTGTAGTTTGAATAGCCTATTAAACTGTTTGCTTGGTGAGATTTTATCTCACCCTTGTTTCCCCCTCGCTACAGGTGGATTTTGAGCATGCATGGGAAGGGTAGAGCGGCACCACACTGATGCACATGAATCATATTTTTTATACTGTAATAAAGTTGAAAGGATTCTAGACCTTTGCATAGCTTTGTCTACATTGTCTTAATAATGTTAATTTTGTGAACTATGTTTTAGATTAAAATGTTGGAGGATGTTTTAAATAATGAATTGCTATCATTATCCTGTTATTCCTTAGTTATTTATGCTTCCGCTTATACTATCTTGTTTAGTAATTGTTGCCGGTTTAATTTATCTTGTAAATTGGCTAGTTGTGGAGTGGTTTTAGTAGCATCCCAAGGTAATGTGGGTCCTGAGGTGTTACAGTTGGAATCAGAGCGGGCATTAGGTCCGTGGTAATTAAATTATTAAATTGACACACTGGTGCACAGTAGGATGGGATGGATCAAGCATTGCATTTATGCTTTTGACATGTTGTATTGATTATTTACGTTATGAGATGATCTTGTATGATTATGATTTGCTCCTATGACTGTTATGAGTGAGGATAGTCAATGATAAGATGTAGAGATTGTAGTTGCTGCCTTGGCATTGCCAGATTTTTACCACTATTCATAGTATGGGATAGTGATGTAGTTACCTCGGGTAACTTGGTTGCAGATGTTGTTAGTGAGTTTCTTAGAAAAGTTGTTATCTTTCTTGAGTTGATTCTGGTCAATTCTTGGCCTATTGCAGTTAATGAATTTCTCTTGGGTTAGTGGTTCATTGCAGTTGAGGTTTTGCAAATGGTCTCTACCTGTTCTTTGAAGCAATTATTATTTTTTCGGACTAGTGAGACACTTTTGCTGCTTGTGAACATTATTGATTTGTAAGGATAGTCCCTTTGTGGGAAATTTGTTTTGTTGTGAATCATGACGCATTGGTTTGCTTGGAATTTTTATAAATGAAGGTTTTATGTTGCAAACTCATTAATATGTTAAAGCCTTGGATGTATGTATTTCTTTTAAATTATTTCGAGTACTGAAGTTTAATTCCTCTCCTTTCTGAAAGAGTGTTAAAACCATTTGTGGTGTTTTGCTATGCTTAAGTGGGAAGGTGGTAATCATATAAACTAATTCATAAGGTATGAATTATCAAGTTGAGATGTTAGCGTGGTGCATAATTAATTTCAACTAGCATCCTCGGAAATATAGTTGATTAATTTGATAGCCTTGTAATAGTTTCTTGAATAACTGTGATTAAGAATTTGTCTATACATGATGGAACCCATGGAGTTATTGAGGAGTGTGGAAAAAGAATTGGAATGATTATTATGATTGTTTAAATTTCTATCATGTTCTATAAATTGAATTATTTTTGTCTTTAGTAATTAATCTGACCATTTGGAATGATTAAGTAAGGAGGTGTTAGAATATTGTCTTGGTAATATTAACCTGTAACATGTCCTTTATTAGATACCTTATAAGCATGTACAATTGCTAGATTCATCTATCTTTCATCACGCTAAATTGTTGAAATATGTATAAAGAAATAGAGGAAGCTTGATGTATTGACTTGTGAAATCTTGTCTTATAGAGCTTATAATATTGAAGTTTGAAGATATTTCGTTCTAAATGCTGAACATAAGGTGGAATGTTGAATCTATGTTCATAATTGTTTTATGATTGTAAAACGAAGTTATGATCATGAATGTTGTTGTGATAAAATAATAATCAATTATTGCCAGTAATGACTAGAGTACAATCAATTTGTGTTAAATTAGAGTTGAGTATCGATAAGAATTGAATATATAAAATATAATAAGAGATTTATACTAGCATGTTTTGTGAGATTGTCATGTTCTAGTATCATCTTGTTTAAGAGCTTTGTTCTATTGTGTGGCTTATGCACTAGGTTTTCCTAAATCAAGTAGTTGCAATCTTATTTAGATAATAGAAACATGATGAAGTGATTTCTTATGTTTCTTTTGGAAAAGATTATGAAGGGATTTGAGGATATGATGATGGTTGTTAAGAATGTATTATTCTAATGTTAGTATGATGGTCAGTATGTGGTTGTGATGATAATGTTGAATGTTCAATAAATAAAAAAATTTGATAACGTCCAAGATACTATTTAAATCAAAAGTTTTGATATTTGCGTACGCGATCTTTTTGATCTCATGACATATGTGGCAGCTGAAATTGTTTTAAGCAAATTAGTTCTGCAAATCGAGTTGTTTTATGTTGAGGCGTATTCTTTTCTAGTTAGGAAAATAAAATGATTGTTTTGGTCTGACGAGTGATTTTCACTCTTGGCTTGTGTAGTGTGGATTGTCCAAATGTCCATTTGGAGTATGTTAAAGGTTCTGTGGTGAATTCTTTGATTTGAATCGTGGTCCTTTGAAGAAAAGCTGGTTGCTAGTGTGTTGCTTGATAATCCTTTATCCCTCTTTTGGTTGGGCTCCTTTTGCAAAGTTATTGTTTGTGCTTCGAGTAATGTTATGAGTGGAATCTGTGGTCGAATTCTTTAAAGGGGTATAATGTATTATCCCGATTATAATAAATAGAGGAAATGTTTTAAGAAGGAGGATGGTTTTAGATAGTGGCTTGATAGTTGTGGCAAGGAATTTTGCGAGAAAGGCAGGATTTGTTGGCCGCTCAGAGCCGGCAGAAGAGTTACGGGTGCTCGGCGTTGGCCGACGCGTGTCGTGGACTCGTCGGAGTTGGTCAGGAGGAAGAGGGCCACCAGGTATGTGGATGCCCTCTTGACGAATCAGTCCGAACAGGAGGTGACGTGGGAACTTGAAGATCAAATGTAGAAAAAGGACCCGAGTTCTTCAAGGCAGGTGGGAACCCGTAGTTGTTGTTCCCTTGTGATGTTCTATCCTTGGGATGCTCTATTCTTTGGTTGTTCTTTCCATGATTGTTCTTTGTCTCGTGGGTTGAGTGAGATTCGAGGACGAATCCTTTTTAGGTGGGGAGAATGTAATACCCTGAACGTCATTTCAGCGTCGGCTTTAAATTTAATCGAGGAGTCGCCGGTTTTTCGGTAAATCGCGGGAAGAGAAAAATAAAAATTATGGAATAGCGTAAAATAAATAAAATAATTAAATACAAAATAAAAACTCGGAGTGGGCTGTCTTGAGAGTGGGCCGACCACCTTTGGCCGGAGGCCCAAGGGTGGCCGCACCTCCCTTCCCTCCCTAAAACCCTAAGCCACTCTCCCTCCCCCACAGCCGCCACCCCTCTCCCACCCTCTTGGGCGCAGTCCCCTCCACGGTTGGTACCCCCATCTCCCCCACAAACTGCTGCCATTGGAGCCAAGGAGAAAGGTGAAGGAAGGAGAAGAAGGAGAGAAGGAAGAAGAGGAGAGGAAGAGGAGGAAAGAAGAGGGATGATCCCAAGATATCATTTAGGTAATTTTTTTCCTTCCCAAACCCTCTGTTTTATGGATTAATTAGGGTTCTTGGCAAGGAATTTGAAGGGGATTAATAGATTAATTGCCCGATTAGAGATTACCTGCTATCTGCCTGTAGATTGATTCGCGCAGTGCGTCTGTTTGCGCGGTTTTGACCTATCAAACGATTTTTCCTGTGGACCCTACCAAAAGGAAAGTTGTAGAGAACTCGAAACACATCTCCTGTATTTTTTTCGGAATTGTTGGCCGTGGGATCGAGGAGTTACAGGGTTGGTAATACCGCTGTTCGTGAGGTGAGCAGATTGGGACAGACTGCTATTAAACTGTGATTTAGAGGTAGTAAATGATTTGAGAAACTTGTAGAGAAATTGGTAATCTAGCTGCTGTATAAAAATTATATTTTTTGGACCCCTGTACTGTTGTTGGGACGCATTTGAATGTTGCTGTCCAGTCTGCCAGAACAGAGATCTTCCTCTCTTTTGGGCATTAAATTACACCTAGCTGTGATCAAAATAAAAATATATATTCTACATGAAAAATATAGGCTTTTAAGTGATGAATCCAGATAGGTATCGTTTGATGTAATTGGATCAATATTTTTAAAGATACGAAAATATTAAGCAGCGCTGCTGCAGTTGGTAGTTTGTTGAATTGTTGAGCGGAGAGGAGTTTGTGCGGGTTCGTGGTTCTAGCGATGTCTTTAATTAGAAAGTCGTGTTTGTATGCTGTGGTTTTGTGCTGAGAGATGCCTTTTGGACAGGTGGTTTTGTCCCTAAGCGCTCTTGATTTGCTTCGCTTCGTCAGTTGAGGCATGTGAACGTAGCGGTGGTTGCTACCGTTTAACTCGTTATTCCTTCTACTTGTAATTTACATTATCATCGTAATTTGATACATTATGCCATGATTGCATGATATTCTAAATGTGGTGATGTTAGCAAGTATTGACCAATTGATATGTTGATAAACTGTTAGTAGTCATGTGGAATTTTGCTTAATGTGCGAATGTGGAATATGAAAATAAACATATGGTGAACTTGTGAATGTGGATATGTTGTGAGCATGAAGATGCACCTTTGAGGATGGATTAATGTGATTATTGATCATCATGTCATTCATATCATATCATGTCATTCGCATATGTGGATGTCGCCGCACCTAGCCGCGACCGTACCGGTGCAGCATCATATATTGCCGTAATATGATGCACCTCTTCTCCCGCTGGGAAAGAATGATGTGGAGCATAGCATGAAAGCATTCATATGCATTGTATTGTGGAAAGATCATTGGCATACATATGCAATATATATTATGGTGATGTGATTTTGTGGAATATTCAACTTCATAGTTGTAATGTGGAATTGGCTCATGTGAGCTACTTGTGGAATGAGGAATGTGGATGTGGTCGTGAAATGGGGTTCGTCCCTTGCGTATGGTAAGGGTTGTGGTTGTGGTATGAGATTCTTTTCTCTTGTAGTAATTGCTGATAGTAGTTGTGGATGTGAGAAATAATAAAGTATTGAAGTACAACATATTTATATTTTATTGTCTTTGGTGGTGATAGTGGTTGAGATTTTAAAGTATTCAAACAAGATTTGTTTGTTAATGCTCTACCGTCTTTGATGATGATTTGAGGTTGAAGATATAAATATTGTTAATTATGGAAGATTAAATGTTGATGATTAATCTATTGTGGTTTATTGAAGATTAAATGTTTCATTTACATTTAATTGTGGATAAAATAACTGCATTCATATGCCAATTAAATCTGAAATAACTGCATCAGGCTACTCGTCATCGCTTGCCGAAACATAACCGCCATCCTCTGTGATAAGCATAGTTCTAACATTTGGGCGGTCTCTCTGAAAATGGCCAACGCCCTTGCACTTGTGGCAAATAATGTCACGTGAACGGCCTGTCGACCCCATAAATGAGGTCGCACGAGAAGCGGACGCCACAGGTCGATGCACCGGTGCTGGTGTACTCTCTAGCTTCTTGCTTGCGGAACTGCGCATCGCCGTATTGCTTCCAGCCGAAGTGCCCTTATTTGGCTGGCTGTTGTTATATGGCTGTCCCGCATGGTCAAGAACGTGACCGGCAAAGGAACCGTCGTCATCAATCACTTGTCGGCGGCCGGCGTGCTTGGTGCAGCAACTCAATCATATCACTATAGGGATGGTGATTGACAATGCGCTTGATAGCATAATTCATGCCAGCTAGAAATCTCGCCATGGTCTGTTCTTCATTCTCGCTGACATCTGCATGAATCACGATAGTCTCTATTTCCTTATGATATTCATCAATTGATTTCATACCTTGTTGCAGCTCTGTCAACTTCTCAAACAGTGAGCGTTTGTAGTGGCGAGGTACAAAGCGTGCCCGCAAATGCTGCTTCATCTGCTCCCAGGTGATAATCGGTAACTCATGGTGCTCCATGCGCTTACGGATGAACTGCTCCCACCAATGTATGGCATAATCATCCAAGCCATTGGACGCAAGGAACAGCTTCTTCTCATTGGAATAATTATTCATCCGAAACAACTTATCAACTTTCAGCTCCCAAGTGAGGTATTGTTCCACATCTGTACCACGTGAAAATATAGAAAGATTAAATTTGGGCTTAGCGACACAATCCTCGGCGTCGTCGTGGCGAATACGCTACATGTTATTGCAGTGGTGGCGCTGTCGCTCATCGTAGTCATCGACGGGGAAATCGTCATCCCAGTGCTCGACCGCGTCAGCTCAGCTACGAGGTGCATGATGCACACCTCCTCCGTGGCCACCCTGTGGTTCACCTCCACCCTGGCCACCGTTGCCTCAGCCAGACCCATGTGCCTGAGGGCGTCCCGCGGCTGCCGTCCCGACGTTTAGCGGCACTGCCATGCGATGCGCCTGTCGCTGACGTCACTCCTCATCCAGACGAATAGCACGCTCCTCCTTAGTCTCATTGTGCAGAACGACTGGAGGACCGTGTACACTTGTGTCATCAGCTGGTGCACCCCCACGTAGATTGTGTTGTGCGAACATGGCACGCAGCTTCAGAAAGTTATTGTTGATGGTCGTACGCAATTGTGTGACCTCCTCCCTGAGTGTGTTCAGTCCAGTCTGAACTTCCCCGAGCTCATCACGCACGCCATTGTTACCATCCTGAAGTTGTTTTTGTAGCATCTCACGCAACCGAGTGTACTCGGTCCATATAACCGGCGCCTCCGGATTAGGTGGATCCTTCTCGTAACCTGACATGAAAACGACTCACAACAAGAAACGAGGTTATATCCGGGTTAGTAAAACAAAAGCTCTATCTAAGCTTGCAACCCACTGTCCTGAAAACAAGACAAGCTTACCATTCCAAAGTGAATCAAAGACGGCAAATCGACAATTGTGACAGCGAACGGCATCAACCCGGTAATGTATGAACGTAACCAAGAGCAAAGGGGTACACAAACGGGTGTAGGTGGAGCATGGAAAGTTATGTGGATATCCTGTGCAATCTGATATTCAAGGTATTGTAAAGCTAAGTAATGATCCAAGCTAGAGTATCTTGTCTATGTGCTGATCCAATTGGTTTAAGCGAAGTGTATGAACGCACACGCAATGATAAATGGGACTTAATGCAAACAAAGGAATGAGCTAGGGAGAATCAATCGGAAACAGAGATGAAACTAGGTCGTTTTGCACCAAGTACTAAGAGAGACGCTAGCCAATTGCAACTGAATATACGAGGGCACAAGATTGCTCAAAAAATGAGTTTGGAAGCTCGAAAAAAAAGATGTCGTCTGCACGGGGAACATTATAATCACTTGTAAAAGGTTTCTCAGTTTGCGGGCCCGTTTTGAGGCCCTAAACGATGTTTTTTTGTTGCCACGGCTCTTTCTAAATGCAGCTGCCTGTTCCTTCTTTCCTCTCTGTTTTGCTCCCCGTGGAAGTGCGCAACCCTCACAAATCAACAAGGTCTAATCAACTTAAATGAGCAGCCCTAATTGCAATGTCAACAGCTAGTCTCAAGATAAAAGGATATAAGTGATGTACAAAGATACCAAATGTGGTTCGGCCGGTTATGATGTAGTGACCGAAACGGAAATTGGAGCAATTAGACTCGGATTGTGTTTGAGTTAGAGGTCGATTCACTCTAGTCCCACCAAAGAGTTCGGGTAAGGAAACACAAACCGACTCAGATTGTGCTCTCAAGATGATGCACGTTAAAAGATGGAGGCTTTGTTTTTTTGGTTGCTAATTGAGGGAATCAACCAGCAATTTTGTAGGGTTTATGTGAACACAACGATTAAGCAATGCAAAAAGAAACACACGGATCAGCACTAAAACAAAACTCTAATAGACGAAAACTTAACAAAACGCACAAAAAATAAACAGATTAAACTACGGTTTTGGTATTGCAATTTTTTGGTTTAATGGATGATAGGACAGAAAACGAATCTAACTACGGGTAAAGAAGTTCTCACCGAGTAAACCAAGAATCTGATACCACATGATACAGGGAGGGGTCCCGATCTTCTCAGTGAGGAACCGTGGATAATTGATGCGAAGTAGACGATGTCGCTAGTTGAATACTCGCGCCAATGCTTGAACCCTCAACTCTTCGGAATACGCCCAAAACACAGCGGATAGCTATGTCGCGAGTCCACAAACGACGAATGCCAAGTCCCTAATTCCCAATGGAACGACGGCTTCTCCTTGAATTGCAGAACGAACAATGGATCATCTATTTCTCTCTCAAAGTCCTCGCATGAACTCTGGTGTTGAAAGAACAAGCAATAGCTATGTTTCAATCTTATGCATAAAATTGGTCTGCCCCTAAAGGCTGCCAATACAAGGCTTTATATAGCCCCTTGGGACATCCATATGGTCCCCAAACCAAGTACAACTCAATCCTATATATTTTTGGATACGAACTCTCACAAAAAGGAAACTATATTTTTCACCCGTCATATTATTTCAATTATAACTTTTTATCCATGATCAATTTAAAGGTGGGACTAGATCCATTGCGTAGCCCTTAAAATTATATTTCCAACGAGTATAAGAACACCTGAATCAGACTCTATTTGTAAAAGTTATGGCCTTTTTAGTAATTGTCTGTCAGGCTGTCCCGAACCGAATCCGAATTGAATCCTGAGTTGAATCCGAGTTTGAATTAGATTGAGCACGTGGGAAGTCCGAATTTGGCTTGAAAATATTATCCAAACTTGTAGTTTATGTCCTTGGGCTCCTCCCTTTTGCTCTCCCAAGTCTTCACATGAATCATACCTAAGAATACATAAAATACTAGCATGAGGTAGTATTCCAAGATCATCATCAATTAAAGGAAACTTCTTAAGGAACAAAAGCACCTGTTTGTTTAAACACTTGGCTCTTGCCCTCGTCATTGGGCCCTCTGGTTCTTGGTTATTGCCATGCATGCTTGGAGTGGAAAATGTATATGTAATGGGGATGTCCTCATCAGTATGTGCATGACCACCAATAAGAGAAGATGTATAAGTGTTAGGGATGCCCTCATCACGAGAGGTGGGAGGAACCGGTGTTTGCTATTCGATGCAGAGAGAATGAATGGGTGAGATCAAAATCCTAGGTGGATACCACCAATCGGTGGCGTGGCATTATCATAAACGGTTTGTTATACAAATCGTCTGTAATAATGTATATATCAGAGACGGTTTGTTATATGAACCATTTGTGATAATGCAATCAGAGACGGTTTCGTATACGAACCTTCTGTGATAACGCTTAAAAATGCACGCCCTACTCTTGCTTGTTAATATTTCGATGCAAGCGACTCTTAAACTTCCACATGGTTGGCTTTATTTGCAGCGCGGTGCACAATTCCTTGATACCACAAACTCAAGCCAAGTGTGACTAGTCACTTTTATGAAAGATAAATTCAAGCCAAATTTATTACAAAAGTCCCCAAAAAAGATATTCCTAGATCTTAGTCTTCTGGGCTTAGGCCTCGTATGCTTCTTCTTCGACTTTTGGAGCTGAAGTATCAGCCGCTGAGTTCTCGAATGATGTGAAGATTGTCCTTGCCCTCTCCACTTCCTTCTCTAGCCTGGCCAAATCATTAGCATGGCACATAATCTCAAAGAGGATGCCATGATAAGCTTCCTCAGAATCGGCTATTTTTGCTTGATCGGCAATGTTATACATGTGTCTCTTCACTGTCGCAAGAGCTTCTTCTGCTTTGCGCATATTACAGAAAAGAATGATGCTGAGGGAGTTTTCCCTTTCCTGAGCGGCAATGAGACACCTCCGTAGACGGCGGATGATAAGGTCCAGCTGATGGATGGAAGAGAGTTGAGGAAGAAGAGCATGGCATGAGCGGAGGAGCTGCTCCAGATATAAATTGTTGGCCACATGTGTAAGGTTGTGACCGAACAACTCATGATGGATAGAGGATAGTTTAAAAGAGCTGGATTAGGGCGCACATATTTAAGCGTTATCACAGATGGTTCGTGTACCAAACTGTCTTTGAAATTAATATCATAGACGGTTCGTATAATAAACCATCTCTGATATGTGACTTATCACATATGGTTCGTACAACAAACCGTTTCTAATAGTGGCACGTCACCGATCCGTGGTGTATCCCCCAAGATTTTGATCTCACCATCCATTCTCTCCACATCGAATGGCAGGCACCGGTTCCTCCCACCGCTCAGCCCTTATTAATTACCCCCTCTCCCTTTCCACCAATAGTCACGCGTGAGTTCATCCACTCCTAGCTTCCTACATCCTCCCCTCAACGACGCCGACTACCACAATGAGTTAGCACTCCTCCGCCTCCTGTTGTGACACCACGGTGCACTCCTCAAGACACTCTTGTCATAAGTGTCATAAGAGTGTCTTGTGTAGCCTCACCGTCGTGACACAAAGGTGACGCTACCGCCGCCTCTCCATTGCTAGTGATATTCGACCACCATCTAATGCCCCCTCTCTTCCTTGATTGCAGGCGTCAAGGACAACGCGCGCTACATCCAGCTTTTACTGTCTGCTAGGATCTCTGCTTTTTATATATTCTTGCCGTGTTAAAGAGTTGAGTTCGTAGGATTAGGAGATGTGTTCTTGCTATGTTCTTGCTATGTTAGATAGGTAATCTGTTCATTATCTTGTTATGCTGTAATGGTGGATTCTAATCTTAATAGAAATAGAATGTACTGTTGTGTTTGCCACTGTATTTACTTGTTTTCAAAAGGCATAGCTAACATTATTTCTGGAGGCTAGCCAAAAAATAGAAAAATATTTTAGGTATAGAATGAACTATCACAGACGGTTTATATTATAAACTATCTATGAAGGACTATCACAAACGATTCTGTATACAAACCGTCTCTAATACTCGCCAATCACATTGGTAACTAGAATCATTTGTAATGTGTGAGTATCATAGACAGTTTTTGGTTCAAGCTGTCTATAATAGTTTTCTTCATAGACGGTTCTAGTTACAAACTATCTGTGTTGTTTTTATCATAGATGGCTCACAAACCATCTGTGATAACCTCCGATTATCACTAACACATAAATTCAAGCGGTTCAGAAAACCATATGTGATGACCCTTTTTGTAATAGTGTCATCATCCGCCATCAACGGAGGTATCTCCTTACCGCTCAGGAAAGGGAAACTACCCTCAGTCTCATTCTTCCCTTCAATATGCGCAAAGCGGAAAATGCTCTTGTAGCAGTGGAGAGACACATGGATAACCTTGTTGATCAAGCAGAAGCAGTTGATTATAAGGAATGTTATCATGGCATCCATTTTGAGATTATGGGCCATGCTAATGATTTGCCCATGTTAGAGGAGAAAGTAGAGAGGGCAAGGATAATCTTCACGGTATTCGAGAACTCAGCCATTGATCCTCCAACTCTAAAAGTATAAGAGGAAGTATATGAAGCCCAAAAGAATAAGATCTGGGAATCTCTTTTTTTTGAACTTTTGTAATAAATTTGACTTGAGTTTGTCTTTTGTAAAAGTGACTGATCACACTGGTCACACTTATCTGTTCCAGCTGATTAGTAGTTTCTATAGTTCATATGACAAAGGACAAAACACAAATGGTTGTAAATAAAAACTATCTGTGATAATTTCATAGATGGTTCTAACTAAAAGCCGTCTGTGATAATTGCAAACACCACAGATGGTTCTTAATACAAACCGTCTGTGATAATTCACAAACGGTTCTTAACAAGAACCATCTATGATATTACATTTTCATAGACGGTTTTTCACACTTGCAGCAACACAGACGGTCTCTAAACTAAAACTGTCTATGATTGTATTTAATACAGACATATTTGAAAACCATATGTAATATGACGTCTAATATTAGGTTTTTTGTAGTAGTAAGTGCACCTCACACGTAGGCCCATCATTGGCGACTCGAACTGCTACACCTTGCTCAAGACCCACACCATGGCGTCCTCGGTGGCGCCCCGGCCCTACATTACCTCCACCAACATAAGTAGTGCAGCCACCGCACCAGGCCACACTCGTGGATAAAAAAGCAGGAGTGCTTGAACTCGGGCACAAAGAGGCAAGAGCAGACGAATGTGAGAGAGGGGGAAGCAAGTGAGTAGGCAGCCAAAGCCACTTGGTGAGTGGGTGCGTCGCTGACAAGGGACCGATGGCGGACTAGGGATGTCGATGGTGGAGGTGGAGCAGATGCCTCGGTGGCAGGGGTGGAGCCAGCCTCGGCTCTAGCCTCGGGCTGGCCCAGCTCTTTATGGGCCAAATCTGCACTATCAAGACTAAATCTGCACAATCAAGACATACTTTACCATAAATGGGTGGGCTATTCTTAGCAGTGGCAAATTCTAGATCTTGGACTGTAGCCAATCTAGCTGAGGCACAGATCCGCCACTGCTTGAGCGAACGGTAACGGCAAGATCTTCGCAAAGGAGATGGCGTACGTGCGTGATTTGCGCCGCCAAGGCTAGGGAAGGACGGGAGGTGCGGCACGTGATGGAGGAGATGGACACCGACCGTGACGACTTTGTTGACCTCAGCAAGTTTGCTGCCTTTCCCTGCGGGCCGCACCAGCAAGGCGAGGCCGTCACCATGGAGCAGGAGGCCGCGACGGAAGCGGGGCTGAGGGATCGGAGGAGGCGTTCTGGATGTACAGCGCGAACTGGAACGACCTGATCTCGGTGTGGGGGCTCCACCCCGTGCTGCAGTAAATCAGGGAAAAGTGCTTTTGTCACCGACTGCTCTCGCATGGTCCGCTCCGTCGACCGTGACGACAGCATCAACACTTACATGCACGCTGACTATGTCCAACTCATAATTACTATGTTTCTCACTAACAATACTTTTTAATCGATAAATAGTATTTTTTCCCCTTAGAAGTAATATGGTTTTCACTGATAGTACCATGGTGAACATTATACGAGTTGCGAGATGGGAATCATCTCCTTTTGAATTCTATTGTACAGCATGAGCGATTGATGATAATGTTCATTACTTTGCATTTTTACATTAAGTGTATAAGCGGGCTTTATAAATTTAGGTCAAAACTTTCCAAATTTTTAATGTGATTATATATTTCATGCAATATATATTACGAAACACATGTATTGCTCGCACACAATTATTAGTCGATTGTAAGTATGCATGTGCCATTAATTGTATTGTAACAGTAAGTAGCTCTAGGTTCTGTTAGGACCTAATTGATTTCGAAATGTTTAATTGGCTAGTCTTCTTATAGGAAATTAACTATTGAAGGTTTCTTAGCCAACCCGAAGGGAGATCTAGGCGGATTTGGTCGTTGAGTCCCATCAACTTGCGGAATTCTGATCACCAGGATCACCGGGCTGATATCTCGCGAATCCTAGTAGATATCGAATATCGTAGTAGGTATTTTGTGAGTTTTAGCATTTGTTTTGTGCTTGCGGATATATGCACACTTGCCGCTCATACCTGCGCCAAGCAAGCGTACGTCCTCTAGTAGACACCGAAGTGCTTAGATTAACCAGGTGCTAGACATCTTGTTCCTGTCTCTACGAGGTGATTGTAATCCTCTTGATCGACGAGGTCTACAGTGTTGCACCGTGAATTTTGTTAGCTCGAGGATTCGGTTCCATTCCGTCAGTAGTGGCATAGTACATGTTTGCATGCATGAGCTGAGCCACCTACATCAGCAGGACAAATAAGTTTCTGTAGTACACATGATGATTTAATCAGGTCGGTACACTGTTACTGTGTGGAGCCGCCGGCCGGCCTGACGTGCGTGCATGAACGTACGTGTCTCGATCGATGCGTGCATGAACGTACGTGTCTCGATCGATGCATGGAGGAGCTGCTGCGACTGGTCAGTGACATCTCGGCTGCCGGATTCATCAACAGCTGCTTCGCTCGGTGCGTGCGTGCGTGGTCCACGCACATGAAATTAAGCTGCGCTTGGCCCGTGGCGCTGCGGTAGCCCGAGCGTGGCTGTCTCCCCGGCGTCGTCATCCGGAGGCAATGCACATCTCAGATCTACCCGGGCGGACGTACGGCCATCTGCCGCGGGCTAACGGGTAAATGGGTAATATATATGTACGGACGGGAGTAAGTCTGCGTTTGATTTAGAGTTAAAATAACTGAGTTAGCTAATTTTAGTCTAACTAGATTAGTTTAATCTAAATTTTATGTTTGGTAACAAATCTTATTAATCTAAATTTATGTTAACCTAGATTAGCTAGGTTAGCACTAGAAAAATAAATTTTAGAAGGATTAGTTATACTGGGTTAACTTATTCTATCAATTTAGTATGTTAACTTAATCTTATGTTAGATGGGTTAAAATGTTTTGACTAGGTTAAACTAATCCTCTCTAACCTAACAGTGTATAGCATATTAAATCCCTAATCCATCTCTTAACCTCAAACCAAACGGGCCCAAATATCAACTAACGTTGATGCATGCATTAGGTGTTGTTTGGATTCGTGCTAGAGTTTCACTTGCCAAATTGTGGACGAGGTGGTCAGTTTTGGGGAGTTTGGTGAAAGTATACCGTAGATTTGCAAGAGTGCTTGTAGATTAATTTGTTCTTGGTGATTAAGGTTAATATTTGGTTTAATTATATGCATTATTATAAAAAGAGATGATAGTTAGGTTTAGATCTAACTTGGTAGTTTGCTCTAATTTAAAAATGGATCACTACTCATAGTTTACATCAATATATTCTTGCTTGATACACACACGACTGTGCTAATATGTGCGTGCGCACACTATGCGCGCCACTTTGTGTGTCGGAAAGTTACTACCATTTATGAGTGAAGTTACTATCAAACGCATGTAGAATTACTACCCAGTTGTGTATTGACAATAACTCTACATGTGTTTAGCAGTAACTTCACTCACAACATGGTAGTAACTTCCCGATGCGCATTTTACACCTGCACGCAGAATATTGATTCTCTATACATACATACGTACGTACGTACGTACATACATACATACACGCCAAACGTATGTAGAATTACTACTAGTACACAACTGGGTACTAACTCTATATGTATTTAATAGTAACTTTACTCACAAATGATATTAACTTTTTAGCACACACGCGCAATATATATATTTCTTCATGAATAGTGCATTGCTAGCTACTTTAGATGGACAATTTAACACTACTACAAAAGAGGTTAAACAAGACGCTTACATCATAGACGGTTCCTAGGAACCGTCTGTGTTGTAAGTATCATAGACGGTTTATACGAATAACCGTCTGTGATATTTTCATTGACAGTTATTTATACGAACCGTTTGTGATAATATAAGACATCACAGATGATTCTTATCAAGAACCATCTGTGAATTATCACAGACGGTTCTTGATAAGACCATTTGTGATAATGGCAGACATCACATACGGTTTTTTATTTAAACCGTCTGTGATACTTCACAGACAGTTTGTATTAAAAACTGTGGTTTGTATTAAAAACCATCTGTATTATGTTTCCTGCCTCGTAATCCCTCAAAATTTCATAATCTCCCACCTGAGTCCAAGTAGGATTCAGTTTTTAGATACCTTCAGTAAAACGGGCATAACTTTTTTATACAGTGTCCGTCTTCGACGTTCTTGTACTCGTTGGAAAGCTAACGATGAGCCTGATTAAAAAAACAACCAGCTTATGCCCGTCGCCCACTAAGGCCCTTAAATCGGCCATCTTTATCCTCAAATTTGCATTGCAAGTTTTTAGTTTCTGTTTTTTGCCAAATTTTTTGATCTTCCGCTCGGAATTTGGGGTTCGCCTCAATTGCAAAGATGTAGATCTCGTCGAAACCTTTCAAATGAGTATACATAAGCCATATAGAATTTTGCTATTTTATCTTTTGAGACTAGCTATTTATATTGTACTGATATATTATCTTTGTGACGCCATTATCATAGACGGTTTTTGTTGTGAACCGTCTGTGATATCTTCTGTTATCATAGATGGTTTTTGTTATGAATTGCCTATGATGTATCTATCATAGACGGTTTGTAATCTGAGCCGTCTGTGATGTCCCACCACGTCATCGATCCGCGGCGTATCCCCTAGGTTTTCGATCTCACCCATCCATTCTCTCCGTATCGAACGACAGACATTGTTCTCCTCCCCACCTCTCACCCCTTATGAACCCCTCTCCCTACTCGAAGAACCAATACCACCAGTACAACTCCAACTCATTTATGCGCAGCAAGGGTGGGAAAGGGTTCGGCAAGGGTGACTGAAATTTCGCTTGAAGCAAGAAGGAAAGGAAGAATGCAATGGCAAATCTACACTATTCTAACTCGCTGGCATAGAAGCTGTTGATTTTGTCATAAAAGCTAAAAATGGTGTTCATTTCCTTTTTGTTTCTACTACTTGAAAATTTCCCACATCACTTGTTTCAGATTATAGTTTAATGAAGGATGTGTAAGTCTAGCTTGCATTAGCCTGAAGTTTCTTGTAGTATAAGCATTTTTCTGAATTGTAGCTGTGAAGCTTATCTTTCTAAAATTGTAATTGTCCTCTTGTGTATGCAGTGCTATGGGTAACCTACTCGATAGAATGTATTCCTGTTTTTGTTACTGTATTTGATTGTTTTTAGATGATATAGTTAACATTTCCTGAGGCTAGCCAAAAAATAGAAAAAAAAATTAGGTGTAGAATGAACTATCACATACGGTTTTGTGGTATAAACCGTCTCTGAAGAATTATTACTGATGGCTCGAACTAGAAACCGTCTGTGATGGAGAAGTATCACAGAAGGTTCTATATACCAATCGTCTGTGATACTCACACATCATAGACGGCTGGTAGTTAGAACCGTCTGTGATGTATGAGTATCACAGATGATTGGTAGCTAGAACTATCTGTGATAGTGTTATTTGCAAACGGTTCTAGTTATAAACCATCTATGATGAATTTATCACAGACGGCTCACAAACCGTCTGTGATAACCTTTGATTATCACTGACACATAAATTCAGATGGTTCAAAAAATTGTTTGTGATGATAGTTTTCAACCGTCTGTGATGACCCTTTTGTAGTAGTGTGCGCACTGTGCGTGCCACTTTGCGTGTCGAAAAGTTACCACCATTTATGAGTGAAGTTACTATCAAAATACATATAGTGTTATTACCCAGTTTTGTATTGACAATAACACTACATGTGTTTAGATATTATCTACAACTTTCGTTATTATGATTTAATCCGTAAAAATCATTAGAGCATCTGAATCTGACCACGATCAGAAACTGAATTATGAATCCAGCTCTGCTGCACAGTCGACTTCAATCCTCTGTTGCGTCCAAACCCCGCGTCCAAAAATTCTGAAAAAAATACAGAACCTATATATCTCCATCCTCTACAACTTTTGTGTTCATGGGTTCTTCGGAAAAAATCATTTTGACATCCTAAACCACCCTAATAGACAGATTCCCGATCTGACTGCGCAGAACATTGATTAATCGCTAATCGACGGTTTCCCCTAGATCATGCACCCCTAACGACGAAAAAAATACCTACGATCTCCCTAAAATAGAGGGGAAGGGTGAGGATCACAAACCTAGATCGTCCACACAAGAGATCATTTCCTCCTTCCTTTCCTTCCTTCCCTTCTGCTTCCTCTCCTCCTCCTCTTCTTCCTCCACCTCTTCTTTACAGCAGGGGCAAAAACAGCAGGGCGCCAGGAGGAACACAGGGCAAGGAGGGGCGGCTTGGGGGGGAATAGGGGGCGCCCACAAGCGGTGGGGGCGCCTAGGGTTAGCGAGAAGAGGGGGCGGCTAGCCCAAGAGGGGGGCGGTTTGGGCCTAGGGGCTAACCTGGGCCCAAGGTGGCACTACTACAAAAGAGGCTATACTGGATGGGTACATCATAGACAGTTCATACGGAACTATCTGTGCTTAAACTATCACAGACAGTTTATACTAGCAATCGTCTATGATATTTCACAGACGATTATTAATACGAATCGTCTATGATAATCGAGATAATACAGACGGTTCGTGTTAATAACTGTCTATGAACTTTCATAGACGGTTATTAATATGAACCGTCTGTGATAATCGGGACAACATAGACGGCTCGCGTTAATAACCGTCTGTGAACGTTCACAAACGGTTCTTAATATGAACCATCTGTGGTAATCCAGACAACACAGACCTTTGTCGTATGAACTACAGAAGCTATACTGAGACGAGAGTCAAATTCAAAGCAAATTTATTACAAAAGTTCAAAAAATTCCTAGATTTTAATCTTCTGGGCTTCATATACTTCTTCTTCAAGTTGGATTAGGGCGCGCATATTTAAGCTAGATGTGAGAGAGGACAATTTAGAAGCTAGATGAGAGAGAGGACAGTTTAGAAGAGTTGGATTAGGGCGCGCATATTTAAGCATTATCACAGACGGTTCGTATTCCAAACCGTCTTTGATATTAATATCACAGACGGTTTGTATTCCAAACCGTCTCTGATATTAATATCACAGACGTTTTGTATTCCAAACCGTCTTTGATATGTGACTTATCGCAGACAGTTCGTATTACGAACCGTCTGTGATAAGCGAGACATCGCGACGATTAGTGTTATGAACCGTCTGTGAAAGATGCGAACAACACAAACGATTCGTATAAAAAACCATCTCTGATATTTTGGACATCACAGACGGTTCGTATTAATAACCGTCTGTGATAATTCACAGACGGTTATTAATACAAACCATCTGTGATATATTGGTATCACAGACCGTTTGTGGTTGGAACCGTCTGTGATAATCTGTGCTATTAAATATTGGGCGTACGTGCTCCATCTCGATACAGATCTGTCTTCATTGCGCTGCATCGGTGGAGCGAGGCGGCCGGCTTTAGGGAGTTCTTGGTGAAAACATATCGACGTCTTCTTAGTGATCAGAGGTTAGTACTAAATTACTTTTAATAATTTATACGCATGCATGTTTTCGTAATTGAAAGAAATGATAGATAGGTTTTTGTTTAATTTAGATCTAGCTAGCTAGATAGGTTTAGAAAGATAATGTTAGTTTGCTCAATTTCAGAATGGGTAAGTACTCGTACATAGTTCACTACCTTCAATATATTCTTGCTTAACATTATTATGTCATGAATACGTGGCTAGCTAGATATACCTACGTAATATATATAGATGCATGTCATGTACATATAAGTATAGCTAGTCTGATCTGCTATGTAGTGTAGATAGACACCCATTTGTTACTTGTGTAGCGTAGATAGATCGAAGCTGGATGTATATTGAGAACCGTGTGAGTGAAGAGTACATTAATGGCATGTCTGCTTTTAGAAGAGCGGCCGAGCTGGATATGTTGAAGAAGGGGATGGAATATATGTACTATCCATGCATTGATTGTGATAATCTAAAGATGTTTGACATCTCAGTGCAGATCGAAGCTCACTTGATTCAAAGGGGTTTCAGAAAAGGGTACAAATGTTGGACCAATCACGGTGAAGAGAAGAGTACACATGAATGTAGTTATGACATAGTCGAGGGAGACAACAACAATATGACGGTTGTGGACTAGGCTTTCAATCATGAGTATAGGTCACAGGATGACAATCTGGATCAGTTGTTACGTGATGCAGAAGGGAACTGTAGTGAGAGAGAGAGTTTGGTAAATTCGAGGGCTTGATGGAGGACTCGGAGAAACCTTTATTCTCGGGCTGCAAGCTGCAATACATGTGGTTGTCATCAGTTCTAGAACTGCTGAAATTGAAAGCAAGCAATGGTTGGTCTGACAAGAGTTTCACGGTATTGTTAGGTCTCCTAGCGGACATGCTTCCAAATGGAAATGTGTTACCGAGAACAACCTACCAAGCCAAAATGATTCTTTGTCCATTGAAAATGGAAGTAGAAAGAATGCATGCATGTCCGAATGATTGTATCCTATACCGTAAAGAGTAAGCTAGTTTACATGTTTGTCCGGTGTGCAAAGCATCCCGATATAAGCGTAAAAATGACTCTGATGATGGGAAAGGCATCAAGGTGAAGCAAGGACCTCCTGGTAAGGTGTTATGGTATCTTCCTGTAATTCCCCGTTTGAAGTGTTTATTTGCAAACCACAAGGATGCAAGATTGATACGTAGGCACTGGGAGCAGTGTAAGAAAGACGGAATGATAAGACACGTTGCTGATTCTGCCCAGTGGAGGAACGTCAATAAGATGTTTGTTGATTTCAGTGTGGAACCGAGGAATATAATGTTTGGGTTGAGTATAGATGGAATGAATCCTTTTGGTAACATGAGCAGCCGACATAGCACCTGTCCCGTGACTCTGTGCATGTACAACCTTCCTCCTTGGTTGCGTATGAAGCGGAAGTATATTTTGATGTCACTACTTATCCAAGAGCCGAAGCAACCTGGAAATGATATTGATGTGTTCCTAGTACCATTGGTGGAAGATATTGCAATACTGTGGAACAAAGGGGTACATGTATGGGATGCGGACAAATGAGAGAACTTCACTCTACGCGCCATGTTGTTCTGCACTATTAATGATTTTTCTGCCCTCGGTAACCTGTCAGGTGTATGATATGGTCAAGGATATCAACGTTGTGCTTGGAAAGGGACGTAAATTGAGGACCTGTCGGAAGAACATGTGGAAAAAGAGGTCAATATTTTGGGACTTGCCTTATTGGGAGTACTTAGAAGTTCGCAATTGCATCGATGTCATATATGTAGAGAAGAATGTATGTGACCGTTTGATTGGTCTCTTACTGAATATTCCTAATAAAATAAAGGATGGTGTCAATGCAAGGCGTGACTTGGTCACTACGAACATCAGGACCGAGTTAGCACCGATAGAGACCGATAATGGCCGCACGTACCTTCCCCCAGTTTGCTACACTTTGTCTAGATCCGAGAGAACTCAATTGTGCCAGTCCTTACATGGTGTGAAAGTTCCATCCGGTCACTCCACCAGCATGAAGAAATTTGTTTCCATGGAACATTGAAATTAATTGGCAAGAAGTCTCATGACTGTCATGTGCTAATGACACAAATGCTACCTGTTGCAATTAGAAGTATTTTGCCGAACAAGGTTCGAGTGACAATCATAAGGTTATATTATTTCTTTAATGCAATTGCTTAGGAGGTCATTAATCCCGATGGACTAGATGCTCTGCAAACCGAGGTGGTGACAACTCTATGTCATCTAGAGATGTATTTCTCTCCATCATTTTTTGATATCATGGCCTATCTCATTGTCCACCTTATGAAAGAAATAAAGATATGCGGCCCCGTGTTTCTACATCATATGTACCCTTTCGAGAGGTACATGGGAATTCTCAAGTCTTATGTACACAATCGATCTCAACCGGAGGGTAGCATTGTAATACCCCAGAAATTGTATAATTAATTGTATAATTAATAGAGAAAGGGACTTTTGTGAAATAATTAAATTTATAAGAGTTTTGAGAGGTTTTCGAAAATTTAAGACAACACCGGCCTAGGCCTTGGCCTGTGGGTTTTTCTTGGCCCAAGAGGGAGGGAGGCCACCTCTTAAAACCCTAGGCAGCCCCCACCCTGCGCCTCCACCCCGCGCCTCCACCCAGCAGCCGCCCCGTGCTGCCCCGACGTCTTCTTCCGGTGCGCCGTCGTCGTCTCTCCGTGCGGCACCGCTTGGATCCGGAGGAAGGAGCGGAGGAGATCGCGGAAGGGATCACGGGCGTGTTCTTCGTCGTCGTGTTCGTCGTCGTGTTCGTCGACGTGTTCGTCATCGTGTCGTCAAGGGTAACCCCTGTTAATCTCTAGATGAGTTTTTAATCGAGTTAGATTCGTCGGTTTTCTAGGCTGCCGGGACAGAAGTTGTTAGTCGGCAGTTTTGGGGTAGATTCGTCGGGATTCAGGTCTGGACCCCTTCTAGAAAATTGTAGAGGACGTGATTATCTTTCCAGGGAGTATAAGAACACGTGATTCGAATTTGTGTAGCGAAAGTTATGAATTTTCTAGTGCTACTGTTCTGCAGATCGAGATAGTTCTGGACAGAGTTTAGTAGATCGATTTGTGCGACGGCAATAGTGGCGATTCAGGAGTCCTTCAAATTGGGAAAGTTGTAGATAAGTTTCTTAGCTTTCCAGAGAGGTAAAGAAGTCCAGATTCAGAGTTTCTGGGTGAAAGTTATGACTGTTTTAGTGCGCTGTCCAGAGAGTCCGACGTGAATATTGATGCTTTAGAAAAAGGTTTGTATCGGCTAGTTAATCGCCGAATCAGAAAGTCTCCCCAACTAAATTTTTGTAGATAATTTAATTATGTTTCCATAGAGTCCAAGAACGCTTAATTTGGAGTTACGTACTGGAAGTTATGATTTTTGGAAGTCGGCTATCTGTGGATAGGCAGATTTGGCCGAGGGGAGTTGGGATTTATTTGAGATAAATTGTTGGGTTAATTGGGATTACTATTATTTTGTATCTAGAAACCCGTTACTGTCATGTTAGTAATTATTAATTAATTATTCAGGAGGAGAGCGGATTCGGGGTTTCGCCTTCCGCGTTCTTCGTTGTCTCGCGGTTGAGGCAAGTATAACCTTGCTATGATTAACTGTGTGATTGAGTGATTTGGATGATATGAGTGGTGTTTGTGTTATGAATGCTTTACTTATGAATTTGAGTAATGTTCTGAGTTGTTAATGCTATTTATGTTCTGTTTACATTATGGCATTTATGAGATTTGTTGATGCGTAGTATGGTGAATGCATGTTATCTTGTTGATACATTCACATATATGCATCATATTGAGAACTGTTGAAGTCTTGGTCATGTGGTGATCAAGATCGAGGTCCCCACACTTGCGGAGTGTGGGCACTGGTCCCTGCACTGGAGGGTACAGGCATGGGTGTGCATTGACGGATGCACACCGCGTCACGGTAAAATGCGAAAGAGATGAGAAGGAGGAGCTTTTGATCATAATGCATAGCATGAAATTCATATGTAATATGTTTAACTTGAGAGTTAATGTTCATGCTTGCATTTGATACGATTATACTTGCCGAGTCGTTGGACTCACTCTTGTTGTTGTTTGTCTATTTTAGGTACCAATGTGAGATCGGCATACATGGGGACATGAATGGCTAGTTCGATTCACGTGCACAACTCCTTCATTAAGAAATAAAGACAGTCATGATAATATTGTTGGCTTGATAGCTTAATTGGTTCAGTTTATATTTCATCGATTAAATGTAATAAAGACTTAGTACCTTTTGATATTATCTTCCGCTCATTATTTAGAACTTGTGCTATTCATGCTTGTCGGAACTGTTATTACGTTAATAAACAAAGGAGGTCATGCCGAAATTTTTAGGTAATTTATATTAGTTGTTGATATATTGTGGATAGTTAGTAGCATTTCGTGCCTATGTTAGGTGGGGTGTTACTGATTGGTATCGAGCGGGCTTTAGGTCCGTGGTAATTAAATTATTAAATTGACACACTTGGTGCACGTAGGATGGGATGGGTCAAGCATTGCATTTATGCTTTTGACATGTTGTATTGATGATTTACATTATGAGATAATCTTGTATGCTTATTGATAATCTTGTATGATTATGATTTGCTCCTATGATCTGTATCGATGGGAATAGTCAATGAGATGATGTAGATGTTGTGATGTGCTGCCTTGGCATTGCTAGATTATACCATTGGTTGTAGTATAAGGATTAGCAATGCAGTTACCTCAGGTAACTTAATTGTAGGTGTTATGGTGAGGTTCTTAGAAAAGTTATTATTACCTTAAGTTGATTTCGCTAATCCTTGGTTTATTGCGTTAATGAATTTCTTTTGAGATTGTGGTTCTTGCAGTTGAGGGTATGCAATTGGTCTCACTGTTCCTTGAAGCGCTTATTGTTTCTTTCCGGACTACTGAGATACTTTGCTACCTGTGCTTATTATTGATTTGTAAGGTTAGTTTTTCGTGGGACTTTTGTCTTGTTGTGAATCATGACTTATTGGTTCGCTTGGTATCTTCTCTTGTTAATGCAAGTTTTGAGTTGCAAAACTCATTGATATGTGAAAGTCTTGGATCTATGTATTTCCTTATCTCGGCGTTGAAGTTTGTTGTTCCTCTTCTTTTTGAAAGAGAGTGTTAAAATCCTTTATGTTGTTTTGCTATGCTTAAGTGGAAGGTGGTAATCATATAAACTAATTCATAAGGTTTGAATTATCAAGTTGATATGTTAGCGTGGTGCATAATTAATTCCAACTAGCATCTTTGGAAGTGTAGTGGATTAATTTGATATTGCCCTGTAATAGTTTTTAGAAGAACTATGATTAAGAATTTGTCTACTCATGATAGTAATTCATGGAGTTATTGAGGAGTATGCAAAAAGAATTAGAATGATTGTTATGATTGTTTGAATTTATATCATGTTGGATAAATTGAATGATCATGGTCTTTAGTAATTAATCTGACCATTTGGAATGATTAAGTAAGGAGGTGATCGAATATTGCCCTGGTAATATTAACCTTTAATATGTCTTTTATTTAGATACTTTATGAGCATACAAAAGTGCTAGTTTCATCTATCTTTACCATGCTAGATTGTTGAAGAATGTATAAAGAAATAGATGAGGGTTGAGGTATTGACTAGTAGGAACTTGTCTTACAAGCTGGTATTATTTAAGATTAAAGTCATTTTCGTTCTAGTTTCTGAATGTAAGGTAGGATACTGAATCTATGTTCATGATTGTTTTATGATTGTAAAACGAAGTTAGGATCATGAATGCCGTTGCGATAAAATAATAATCAATTATTGCCGGTAATGACTAGAGTACAATTAATTTGTGCTAAATTAAAGTTGAGCATCCATAAGAATTGAATATATGAAATCTAGTAAGAGATTTATGCTAGTATGTTTTGTGAGATTGTCATGTTCTAGTATCATCTTGTTTAAGAGCTTTGTTCTATTTATGTGGCTTATGCACTAGGTTCTCCTAGATCAAGTAGTTGCAACCTTATTTAGATATTAGAAACATGATGAAGTGATTTCTTATGTTTCTTTTGGAAAAGTTTATGAAGGAAGTTGATGATATGATGATGCTTGTTAAGAATGTATTATTCTGATGTTAGTATGTTGGTCCATTTGTGGTTATGATGGTAATGTTGAAGGTTCATTAAATAGAAGAATTTGAATAAATTCCTTGGTACTATTTAAATCAAAAGTTTTGATAGTGTATGCGATCTTTGATCTCATGATTTATGTGGTAGCTGAAATTGTTTTAAGCCAAGTGTCGTGTTGAGGATTTTATTAGTTCTTAAAGAATTAATGTGTTGTGGTCTTCAACTCTTCTTTGTTGGAATTGTTGAGGTGATACCGTAATCAAAGAAGGTTGTTCTCTTTGTTAAAAGGAAAAGTTTGATAAAAGTTTTGGAGGTTGAAGTCAAGTTGTGTAATCTTTGTGAAGTGTGTTTGACTTCTTATTTTCACCGCTTAAGAGTTTCTTGGGCTCAAATGACAATACTGTATTCGTATTGGTTGAGATTTGATGTTTTCTTCTTAAGGAGGCATGTGCTTTCAACTGTGGTCTCATCCTTTGTTGTCCAAGATCTTTGTTTTCTTGGTCTTGTGTTTATTGCAGATGGACTTTGTGTTGAAATTTTCTTCTTTGCTTCTCCAAGAAAGGGTAAGCGTTTGGGTTGCAAAGACCTTTAAGAGGTGTATGGCAACTGGTTAGTGTGGTTATGTGATCGATTTTGGTGGAATTGTGGGTGTCAAGTCGTTTGAGATTCATGGAGTGATAAATTGATTCTGTCGAATAATTCTCGGTGAGGATTTGATTTAAAAGAAGATGTTGTCCTTGGGGCTAACTAGTTATGTTGTCGCAACTAGAAGAACCTAGTCGTGGTTCAAGAGAGTTACGTTTATTTTGCTGGAACGTTGGAATTATTGAAAGTATGAGAATTTTGATCTTGGAGCATCATGATTGGGTACCTTGCAAGAATTAGTAGGATGATTATGATGGTATAGTGATGAGATTATAATTGAGAAGAAGTCGGATTGTTATGGAAATTTTTGAGATAGTAGAAATTGTTGAAAAGTATGGCCATGTTTGACTTGGCTTCAGAAAGTAACCCTCCAGGACTTAGAATCTTCTTACAAATAATCAGGTTGAGATTATGTTTTCATGTGGTTGTGAAGGATTGAGAATGGTTGACTGTGGAAATTTTAGTCACTGAATTTAAGAGTCTTTGTATTAAATATATGGAAGTACATATATAGGAGTCCTGGGGACGGAACTCTTGGGTTTGGTGTTCCATACTAGGACCTTGGAGGCTAATGTTATTGCGTGAGAATAGTGGAAGGAGTGGATTCTAAATAATGTGATGTTCCTTGATAGTATCCTTTGGGTGTATAAAATGAGTGTGTGAGCTGAGAATTTCAAGTTGATTATCCTTAAGGGATTGTGGTGAAGTGATGGTGGGTGAAAATAACGATGAGGTGCAATGGAAATTTTTCGCTAAAGTAACATGTGGGTAGAGGAGTTGACTAGAGTATGTTATTATGAGAATAGTAGAGTCCCTCTACAAAAGTGTGTTGGAAGCACTCGGTTTGAACATAGAGTTGTTGTTGCCAATTTAAGAGAATTGAGCTAGTATGGTATGGGATGATTTGGAACCTCGTGATTCAAGAGGAAGTTTATTCAAAAAAATTCAGTAGTAAAATGCTCCCTGATTCTTGTTTGAGCTACGTGATGAGAGAAAAGTCTTTTGTGGTTTGAGTTGACTTTTTGTTGGCTTGTGTGGTTTTTCCGGTTTAGGAAAAAAAAATGGACGAGTTTGACATTTGAGTGATTCCCCTTTGACATATGTGTTGTTTGTTTGCAAACCACCTACTTGGAAGGTGGAGAGGTTCTTATGTTGAATCCTCGATTTTCTTTTATGATTTGACCCTTTGGTGGGGAGTGGGTGATGCGTGATTGCAATAAGAATCCCTTATTTTCAGTCAGTATTCGTGTGTAAAGAGTTTGTTTACCTTGAGCACTTTTGTGCATCCATAGTTAAAGGAAGTACTCATTGCTAAGGGAAAGAGAACGATGGAGAGTGGAAAGCACGAGATTTATGCGTTGTGCAGATTGTGTGGGTTGATACCAAAGGGAATGTTAACCCGCTGTGTATTTAATTGCTTCGGTTAGTTGCGAGGATTCGGAGGTTGACCGCTTTGGGTCCAAAAGATAGTTGAACGAGTGGACTTGGTGAGATAGAATCATTGGCTGTAGGCGTGCGGAAAAGCTATGTGAATGTGAGAAGAAGGATCGGAATTTGAAGTGGGGATCGGTGCTTTTGAGAGTATCTCCCACCTAGGGTGTGGTGAAGTTCGGTACCATAGGGAAGTTTAGCCAAGCACGTTGGACCCTTCACCATACTAGCGAATCGGAAAGTTGGCTTACCGCTTGGATCTTCCCGAGTCTATACGTGGGGTGCATAACGTGTTTCACGTGTCCATGTTGAGGAAGCACCGCGAGATCCGTAACTTCATATCATTCGGAGCTATTAATTATTGAGCAAGATATGTCCTTTGAGTCCAAGCCGTGCGACTCGGAAAGAGCGTAAAAGGTGTTGAGGAATAAGACTTTGCAATATGTCAAGGTGCTCTGGTCGTAGTAGACCGAGAGAGAGACAACTTGGGAGTTGGAGTCTCGCATGCTTGTGGGTGCACCGGCGTTGTTCACGTCAAAGCGTGTTTTGCTAGTTGATTGTTTGTTTCTGTTGTGGTTGCGGTTAGAATTCGGGTCGAATTTGTTTAAGGGGTAGAATGTAATACCCGAAATTGTATAATTAATTGTATAATTAATAGAGAGAGGACTTTGTGAAATAATTAAATTTATAAGAGTTTTGAGGGTTTTCGAAAATTTAAGACAACTGGGCCTAGGCCTTGGCCCATGTGGGTTTTTCTTGGCCCAAGAGGGGAGGGGAGGCCACCTCTTAAAACCCTAGGCAGCCCCCACCCCCTGCGCCTCCACCCCTGCGCCTCCACCCCAGCAGCCGCCGCCCCCGTGCTGCCCCGACGTCTTCTTCCCGGTGCGCCGTCGTCGTCTCTCCGTGCGGCACCGCTTGGATCCGGAGGAAGGAGCGGAGGAGTTCGCGGAAGGGATCACGGGCATGTTCTTCGTCGTCGTGTTCGTCGACGTGTTCGTCATCGTGTCGTCAAGGGTAACCCCTGTTAATCTCTAGATGAGTTTTTAATCGAGTTAGATTCGTCGGTTTTCTAGGCTGCCGGGACAGAAGTTGTTAGTCGGCAGTTTTGGGGTAGATTCGTCAGGATTCAGGTCTGGACCCCTTCTAGAAAATTGTAGAGGACGTGATTATCTTTCCAGGGAGTACAAGAACACATGATTCGAATTTGTGTAGCGAAAGTTATGAATTTTCTAGTGCTACTGTTCTGCAGATCGAGATAGTTCTGGACAGAGTTTAGTAGATCGGTTTGTGCGACGGAAATAGTGGCGATTCAGGAGTCCTTAAAATTGGGAAAGTTGTAGATAAGTTTCTTATCTTTCCAGAGAGGTAAAGAAGTCCAGATTCCGAGTTTCTGGGTGAAAGTTATGACTGTTTTAGTGCGCTGTCCAGAGAGTCCGACGTGAATATTAATGCTTTAGAAAAGGGTTTGGATCGGCTAGTTAATCGCCGAATCAGAAAGTCTCCCCAACTAATTTTTTGTAGATAATTTAATTATGTTTCCATAGAGTCCAAGAACGCTTAATTTGGAGTTAC
Source organism: Bonia amplexicaulis (assembly GCA_036346245.1). Taxonomy (NCBI): domain Eukaryota; kingdom Viridiplantae; phylum Streptophyta; class Magnoliopsida; order Poales; family Poaceae; genus Bonia; species Bonia amplexicaulis. Next base: position 8,967,074 of record CM070739.1, read on the forward strand.
GTACTGGAAGTTATGATTTTTGGAAGTCGGCTATCTGTGGATAGGCAGATTTGGCCGAGGGAGTTGGGGATTTATTTGAGATAAATTGTTGGGTTAATTGGGGTTGCTATTATTTTGTATCTAGAAACCCGTTACTGTCATGTTAGTAATTATTAATTAATTATTCAGGAGGAGAGCGGATTCCGGGGGTTTCGCCTTCTGCTCGTTCTTCGTTGTCTCGCGGTTGAGGCAAGTATAACCTTGCTATGATTAATCTGTGTGATTGAGTGATTTGGATGATATGAGTGGTGTTTGTGTTATGAATGCTTTACTTATGAATTTGAGTAATGTTCTGAGTTGTTAATGCTATTTATGTTCTGTTTACATTATGGCATTTATGAGATTTGTTGATGCGTAGTATGGTGAATGCATGTTATCTTGTTGATACATTCACATATATGCATCATATTGAGAACTGCTGAAGTCTTGGTCATGTGGTGATCAAGATCGAGGTCCCCACACTTGCGGAGTGTGGGCACTGGTCCCTGCACTGAGGGTGCAGGCATGGGTGTGCATTGACGGATGCACACCGCGACACGGTAAAATGCGAAAGAGATGAGAAGGAGGAGCTTTTGATCATAATGCATAGCATGAAATTCATATGTAATATGTTTAACTTGAGAGTTAATGTTCATGCTTGCATTTGATACTGATTATACTTGCCGAGTCGTTGGACTCACTCTTGTTGTTGTTTGTCTATTTTAGGTACCAATGTGAGATCAGCATACATGGGGACATGAATGGCTAGTTCAGATTCACGTGCACAATTCCTTCATTAAGAAATAAAGACAGTCATGATAATCTTGTTGGCTTGATAGCTTAATTGGTTCATTTATATTTCATCGATTAAATGTAATAAAGACTTAGTACCTTTTGATATTATCTTTCCGCTCATTATTTAGAACTTGTGCTATTCATGCTTGTCGGAACTGTTATTACGTTAATAAACAAAGGAGGTCATGCCGAAATTTTTAGGTAAATTATATTAGTTGTTGATATATTGTGGATAGTTAGTAGCATTTCAGGCCTATGTTAGGCTGGGGTGTTACAAGCATCATCGAAGGTTATACAACAGAAGAGGTCATTGAATTCTGCATCGGCTACATGGCTCAGGTCGAGCTGATAGGTGTACCTCTATCTCGTCACAAGGGGAAGCTAGAGGGTATCGGGACTATCAGAAGGAAAGCAATAACCCCTGATCAAAAAATGTATGCTCAAGCCCATTTCACGGTTTTACAACACATGACTGAAGTGACCCTATGTATTGAAGAGCACAAGAAAATGCTACGTCAAGAGAATGCAGACCAGTCAAAAGTTTGGATCATGAGACAACACAACCGTCAGTTCAACGAATGGTTGAAGGTGCAATTGACTAGGAGGTCGTCAAGTGAAACATTACAATGGTTGGCAAAAGGGCCAAAATTTACAATTGTGACATGTCAAGGATACGACATTAATGGCTACATATTTTATACAACAGATCAGAATAAAATGAGCACAGTGCAGAACTCAAGTGTCCTCATAGATGCCTATGATGCGCATGTCAGTACCGCTGGCTCAAGCTTGTACTACGGGTTTGTTGAGGAGATTTGGGAGCTTGACTACGTAATTTTTAAGATTACACTATTTCGGTACTGTTGGGTTCAACTCCCACGGGGTGTAAAGGTCGACAAGTGCGGCGTCACTACCGTGGACCTCGAATGTGTAGGATACAAAGACGAACCATTCGTATTTGCGAGGCAAGTTGTTCAAGTATTTTATGTAACCGACTTGGCAAATAAGAAGCGCCATGTAGTTCTTTAGGGAAAAAGAAGGATTGTCGGAGTTGAGAATGCTGTGGATGAGGAAGAGTACAATCAATTTGATGAGTTGCCTCCATTTGGAGACAGCATCAGGCTCGAGGAAGAACAAGGCGATGAAGCAAGCTATATGTGTGTCGATCATCGTGAAGGAATTTATTTAAAAGGAAATAGCCAAGTGTAATAAATGATATATCCCACAAAGCCAACACCTATTTGAAAATTATTGCAATGTAATCATAATTAGGAAACTCGGCATGTAATTATGTAATTATATTCCATTGTAATTGTAAAGTGACTCAGGAACTAAGAAATAGTTATATTTATGATTATGCTTGCATTTTTCATAATTTTGCATGGCCAGCATGATTTTTTGGTAGCTAGGTGTAGTGAACTATCACAGACGGTTTATCAGAAGAAATCGTCTGTGATAATACATCACAGACGGTTCTATTTATAGAACCGTCTATGATAATCTTCATATCGTAGATGATTCTATAAATAGAACTGTCTGTAATATTCCAATATCACAGACGGTTCTATTTATGGAACCATCTGTGATATAACTATCACAGACTGTTCCTTTATGGAACCGTCTGTGATAGTTTCCCTATAAATATCCGCAGCTAGATTTTACAGAGTCCTCACTCACGCACTCTCCACCGCCCCTGCTAGGTTTTGCTAGATCTGACTGCTCACTCGTGCGCGACGCCGCCGTTCCCTCTCGACGCCACTGCTCTCTCCTGACCACACATCACCAACTCCCCACCAAAAGAGTCAAATCAAAAAAGAAAAAAATCGAGGATTCAACACGAGAATAGGGGTGAAAACGGATCGGATACGGACGGATAATGTCTCTACCATATTTGTTTTCATATTTTTTTTTCGGATACGGATACGAATACGGATAACTCGAATACGAATACAAATACGAATAATATCGAATACAGATACGGATCGAATACGAATCGAAACGAATACGGTTACGAATATTTATCGGAACATGAAAACCTCTTAAACTATACATCCAAAATTAACGAAAATATGTAAATAGTTCATCTTGTCAAAACATTCATGAAATATAATCAAGCATAGTCTTTTCATCCACAATAAAAATATACCCAATAGTCGATCATAACATAACTACATAAGTAACAACAACGTGCAATTCATGGAATACACATGATGATATGATAGCAATTTGAACAAACACAAGAATATTTTATTCCTCCATTTCATCCATCAAGTTGTAACAGTCCAGGTTTTTTCAATAAAATAAATAAATAAAATTAATTAAATTAAATTTAAAATTAAAATAAGTATTTTGTTGCCTAAATTTTATTTTTGGTTTTGACCGGATTTTCTGCTTTTGAAAAGCCCGATTTGAAAAGTAAATTAAGTGAAAACCAAAAAATAGATATTAAATAAAATGATATTTTGATTTTCTATAAAATCTTACTTTAAATTAATTATTTGAAGTTATTTATCTTTTATTTGGTTTCTGGATTTTACGGAGTTTAAAGGTCAACTTTGAAATTAAAAGTATTTTAAGTACGAAAATTAAATACCAACATTAGTTGAAAATATTTTTATTAAGTCCAAAATGTCACCATGAACTTCTGTGAATTTTCCTGGAATTTTTGGAGTTTATTTCATATTTTTTTGAGCTTAAATGAATTTTCCAGGCTTTTCTGAAATCCAAAAATCAAAAATAAAAATTAAAGTCCCTCCCCTCCCCTCGGATATCCGTTTTTGTATTATCCGGATAATCCGTATCCGTATTCGACGGATACTAGGCTTACTGTATTCGTATCCGTATCCGATAAAAAAAATCCGAATCTGTATCCGTATCCGATCCGAGAGCTATCCGAAAAAAACCCGATCCGACACAATCTGTATCTGTATCCGTCTGGATCCGACGGAAACTATCCGATCCGTTTTCACCCCTACACGAGAACCTCTCCAAATTCCAAGTAGGTAGTTTGCAAATAAACAACACATAAGTCAAAAGAGAATCACACAAATGTCAAACCCTTCCTTTGTTTTCCTGAACCGGAAAAACCACACATGCCAACATAAAGTCAACTCAAACCGCAAAAGATTTTTGCTATAATCACATAACTCAAACAAGAATCGAGAGATTATTTTACTACCCGATAAATATTCTTTCCTCTTTTTTCTTTTAGGAATAAAATTTCTCTTGAATCATTAGATTCCAAATCATCACATACCACACTAACTCATTTCTCATGAATTGGCAACATCAATGTTATGCTCAAACTAAGTGCATCAACCACACCTTTATAGACTCTACTGACCTCACAATAACATACTTTAGCCACTACTCCCCGAGCTCAACAAATATTCTGGTCTTTCATGCTTTCAATTGATTTTGAGCTAAAAAAAGCATGTTTCCATCTCCTCCTAGCATATAAGTATAATTTTGCCATGAGTATAATGTGCAATTTCATAAGGCATGAACCAGTAACCTACAAAAAGAAGCACTTGATATAACTCTGTAAAAAAGGTTGGATCCAGTGGGGTTCAGGGTCATGGGGGAAGGGTGCTTTCTACATATTGAGCTCTTATTTCTTGAACCACATGCTTGTGATATGTGATGACTAGCTGGTGTCTGTAAGTGAAGTGAAGCAACTCACAATTTGTTTATTCAAACAGTGTGTGTGTGTGTGTGTGTGTGTGTGTGTATCCTATTGGGCCATATACATGTTGGGTTATAATATACACATATACTTAACACCCCCTCAAACTTAAGATGGATCAGAAGGATCAGAAACATGGAGTTTGAATAGATGTAGATGATATGATGCTCTCGAGTTTGGGGCTTGGTGAAGAAGTCAACAAATTGGAGCTCAGAAGGCACATATTGGAGAGCAATAGTTGACTGCTGGCAATGGGTCCATGTAAACGATGCATCTACACCAATATGTTTAGTCAACTCATGCTTCACTGGATCATTAGCAATCTGTATGACACTAGTGTTGTTACAAAGAATAGGTGTAGGAGCATCACATGGGACACATAAACCCAATGATCTCCAATGTAGTAGTAGCAAGAGCTTGTAGCTCACCCTCAGCACTAAACCGTGACACTGCAGTCTATTTCTTGGACTTACATGCTATCAGACATGTCCCAAGAAAGATGCAGTAATCAATGATAGATCGGCGATCAATGGGATCACTCGCCCAGGTCGAGTCAGAGTAAGCATAGAGCTGAAGCTGGCTTGGCTGTGCATACAAGAGGCGACGAGAAGTATCCCCTTAGGTAACATAAAACACGAAGCAGATGACCATAGTGAGTCGAAGTAGGAGCACTAACAACTGACTGAGCACATGAACAACATAAGCAATATTTGTCTTGTAAATATAAGATAAACAAGACTACCAATAATATGACGATAGCAAAAAGGATCATCAAGCAATATGCCATCAATAGGACGAAGTTGGAGATGAAGCTCCATAGGAGTAACAGCAGTCCGTATATCAGTCAATCCTGAGCGAGGAATGAGATCCTGATGCATCGATGCTGAGATAGATAGTAACCATCATCTGTATAGGTGACCTCAATCCCAAGAAAATAGCTAAGAGATCCCAGATCAGCATCATAAACTGCTCAGCAAGACATTGCTTGACAAATAAGACGTAGGGTGTGGCCATGCTGGGATGAATGAACAAATAAGCCATGATCATGATCACTAGGAGAAAAACCTATATCACGAACTATTGAGCCAAACCATTCAAACTAAGAATGAGGTTCTTGCTTGAGACCATAGAGAACACTTCAAAGGTGACAAACATGTCTTGTAGGAGCTTCAACCCCTGGCGGTGGATGCATGTAAACCTCTTCATGTAAATCACCGTGTAGAAAAGCATTCTTTACATCCATTTGAGATATAGTGCATGAACGAACAACAACCACAGCAATTAAAGTGTGAACTATGGTTATGTGAGCCACAGGAGCAAAAGTCTTATCATAATCATGTTCATATGCCTACTGAAACCACGAGCCACAAGACGAGTCTCATTGCGTTCCACTGAACCATCGTACTTTGTCTTAACCTTGTATACCCACCTACATATGATAGGAACAAGCAAAACATAGCAAATGCAACCGCAGCAAAGGAGGTGGTGCCTGGTGTGGATGCAGACGACCAGGAGGCGGCAACGCAACAGAGGAGACGGAGAGGAGGAGCAAAAGAGGTGCTCAAGGGAGCTCCGACGACGAACGTGCTAGCGGAAGGAGTACCGATGGAAGGATCAGCCGCCGCCCAGAGCAAAGCATGCTCTACATACATATACATATATATTTATATATATATATATATTTATATTATATATATATATAGCCTCTTTTCTACTTTCAAATATAATTACTCCTTATGTCGTATCTCACAACGTAGGAAGTATCTTGCATAATGGAGGATATGTATGTGTAGTATACGGGTATTTAAGACCATCTAGGTGGTATGTACAATTTTTTAGAAATTGTATATGTATATTTTAGACATACTCTTTTTTATATGCGTATATGAATGTATTTATAAAATACGCTAAAAATTATGGACTCCTTTGCAATTTTTTCGTGTGGTTCACATTGGAATATCTTATAATTAGTATACGAGTATACCTAAAGTGATATAGGAGCATTTCAAGTTTGTTTAGATGGTATATTAAATGTGAAAGTAATTACACCCGGGAGTAAAAGATATTTTTCCCCTCTCTCTCTATATAAACCGTATTGGGCCATATGCACTATTGGGCCTATTGGGCCATATACATGTTGGGCTAGAATACACAGCATATACTTAACAATGTCAACATTGTCTGCGTTGTGTATGAGATTATGAGTGGCTCAAAGCTGAATTGTAGCATGTTGTAACCGTATACCATCTGGTTTTCCATTGGCACTTGTCAATGTGGTTTTCAATTGTTTCTAACTCCAATTGGTTTCTGCTTCAGAAAGTCAAGTTAAATAATCTTCTGTTTTTCCTGTTGATTATATAGCTAATTTGTGTTGCCTACTTTGTGTCAATGATTTCTACATTTGCCTGAGGATCAAGAATTAGAGTCTTCGAAGCACAATGCTGTTTGAGTTAGAGCGCCTTGCCAACTCGCGAGGTCTCTCTGGAGTTCTTTTCAGGAGCAGCAGTGTGCCAGACCAAACAAAGGCACCATGACCAGTTTGATTAATTGAAACAAAGATCTCACTTCGAGGACAGAATTCTAACCAAGTGAATCGACAATTGTCCTGTGTTGTTTGGAATATTGCACATGCGTGTGCAGTTTTTTGAAACACCGATCCTGTCGCTGGAGTTATTCCTTCCAATCAGTATGGGAAAGGCCCCATGGGATGTTACTTTGAGATTTCAAACAACATGTTGTATGTGAGTTATTATCTTAAGCCATCAGATCAGCTTCCATAACTTGCAAAGATCACGATAGAATGCATTGTGGACCTTTAAGAAAAGAAGAAAGACTTGCACGCGACATTTGGAGCGTACAAGTTACAAAAGTCCAAACAAAGAAGCAAAGGTAGCAAGAGTGCATTTCTAAACTCTCAACACAGCAAAGAGCAAAAAAAAAAGCTGCTACAGAGTAAATAATATAGATCTCTAATGACAACATTGCAATCTGAACAAAGCAAAGACCCCCTTGTAAGACTCGTCGAAGTACACAAGAAGCACCGAGCCGATCATAAGACCCAGCAAATTAATTAACCCAAACAGCATATCTGGCTGCAATAAAAAAAACTGCGAGAACTGCCCCGTAGGCCGTAGCATGCGTCGCCCTGTTGCTGTCCGCTCATAGGATCCAGCAACTGCTTTGCTTCCTGGCGCTCTTCTTCTTCGGCTTCGTTGGGCACAGCACGGCTTTTATCGCAGAGTCAAACACGGACTTCACATTCTGTTCCATCAAGATATCATCGACATTAGAACCAGCTGTAACCGGCCGAAAACTGACACCGGTGTAAATCCCGGTGTTTGTCAGGTTAATGCATGGTGGTAGCCGAGGAAAAACTGGTTCTCACCGGTCTCTAACCATTTAGCGATAAACCGGTTAGGACTGTCTAATATTTCAATTTTTTTCGCATATTTTGCTTCATCAATTTCCTGCCGGTACGACCGGTTTCCGGCAGGTTTTGTGAACCTTTTGCAAGGACAACTCAGGCATCAAGTGGTTTGTACTTGGTTCCCGTTGCTTCTCTCTTCTCTAATCGGCTTTACAGCTACAAATATCACTTACTACGTCCTCTTTCGTGTACGGATCAACATTCAGTGAAGTAGCTGGCCATCTAATCTAAGTCTTAACAAATTAAATTTATGAATGCTGCAGTACTACTACTACTACCAACTAGTGGTCCATGCGTGTTTTATACCTGTTGCGTCTTGGAGCTGCATTCTATGTATGCTGCGGCACCTATCATCCTCTTCAGCTCCTCCCCCTGATCATGGACAGCAGGAAGAAAGCTCAATTGCTGCTACACCAAACTTTGCACTTGATGTGCAACATTGCAAAGATGACTGTTTGTTGCGCACGCGTAACACCAACTAAAACATGTACAAAACGTAGCGGAATCCCACGATGAATCTCTGACATTTGTGCATTCCATTCGTGTATCATTTTTGCGTTGGCGAAACTATGCTAAATGCTAATATATGTGATATGTTCTTGCTCAAAGAAAAATGGATGTGAAGCGTTTGTTGAACTGACCTGTGCAGTGGAGATAGGTGCCAAACCCGGGTGTTCCAGGAAGAATTGCTTGTCCTCACGCAAGTCTGCAAGTAGTCCGTTCTTATCAGATTTTGGGTCATGTTCTGATTTAGGCAGGATTCAGAACATATGACTGGAATAAACCTAATATATGATGCAACAATAGTAATTAATGTAATGAGGGTTTTCTGAAATGCAGTCATATTTATAATCTGAGAGAACAACATAATGTCATGTTTTTCTCTTATAATTGGCTGCAAAAAATCTGAGCAGTCTGCTTACCAAGCTTTGTTCCAACTAATACAATAGGCACATTTGGAGCATAATGCCTCAGCTCTGGTATCCACTGCTCAATATGGTGGAGAAAGATTGTCAAAATTGGGGATTATTAAAAAGAATATCAAGACTTTCTTGGCAAAATTTTTAGGTAAAGAAATGTGAACCTTCTTGTGAATATTCTCATAGCTTGCTTTGCTGATGAGGGAAAATGCTAACAAAAAGATATCGGCCCCTCTGTAGCTAAGAGGCCTTAGTCTGTTGTAATCCTCTTGTCCTGCAAAAGGCAAGCCAAGGTTTAAGAACAACACAAATTTTCCTATCCGCAGCAAAGATTGTAAGGCAAATTTTCCTATTATACTAAGATAAAACAGATGTGGATGTCTACACCTAATTACTCATATAGTATCTATGAAATCCGAATATACTGTGGACCTTCCTGATCATTTTTCTAATATTTGAAATTCAAAGAAATTGAAGAATGCCAATAAGGCATAACTACTCAGAATAATAAAGTACTGCTTGGCATAAACATGACCCCTCTTTTAACATTCCGGTAACTGAAGAAATGAGCAGGCATTTCTGAAATCAAGCACACATATATCAGCAGACACTGAAAGTCAGCCTACATACCAGCAGTATCCCAGAGCCCGAGGTTCACCGTGTTGCCGTCGACGACCACGTTCGCGCTGAAGTTGTCGAACACCGTCGGCACGTAATCCTATGTATCCACCAGAAAACGAATATAAGAAGATTCAGAAACTAAGGCCACAGTTCCTTGCAACCAAGAACTGCGGGTTCAAGCCCCCACTCACCGTGGGGAAAGTGTTGCTAGTGTATGAGATCAGCATGCAGGTCTTGCCGACGGCGCCGTCGCCGACCGTCACGCACTTGATGAACCTCGCCGTGCTCATTGTCCTCCAAGACAGACAGGCAGTCAGATGGATGGATCCTTCTTGCTCACCTTCCCTCTAAGCTTCTTTGCTTCTTTCTGTGTGTCTACGCCTGTTCCTGGTTGGTTTGGTGGGTATGGGCAGTGTCAGTGTCGTATATATATACGTACACGGTTGTCTTAAACGGCCTTAACAATTACTCAAAGGATGCTGGGATAAAGGGGAAAAGCAAAGCAAAGCAAAGGAACAGATTGGCCTTAGTGGGCATTTTGTTGGCTAAGTGCCGTGGGGTCCCAACTCACTCTCAATCCCTCAGCTGAATCTTTGAACAGCAGCAGCTGATGATGAATTATGCATGCTTGCTTCACACCACTGACCCCACCAAATCGGCCTTCAAATGACGCATGTGAATGACAATGCCGTGGTTGGGCACAACTAATCATCAGTTTAAGCAACAGAGGGGCTGCAACCGAAACATGTAGTGATAGTACTCAACAGTACTGGGTTTGCTGACTAGTAATTGTCCCTGATATGCAGTAGAGGCAATCGTGTAAATAATTGTATCACGTCTATGTTTATGATATTTTCAATAATATGTTATTTTGTCCTCGAAATAAATATCTTTCATATTAATCAACAAATATATGACTTATTCGTAGAACTTTTTATTCATATTTTAATATTATTCTAAATTATCCCTGATCTTATGCCATTATGTGGGACAATAATAATTTATAAATCAGTATATGTATTTATTGATGATCATATTTCACAGATCATAAATACAGGGATATCAAATCAATAATGTGGATATGTGTTAGAGAACATGCTTTTGATTAACTCACCTTGAGGCATTGTTGAAATTAGTATGTTTTATATATAATCAGTTGATCTCTAGCAATAATGGTGTATAATCCTTGTACCTAAGATCGATATAGTTTTCTATATGTATAATAATGTACTTAGGGTTTGCCAAACGCTACTCCATACTGGGTAATTATAAAGTTAGCTTTCGGGTATGCTATAAAACATACGGAGGAATGTAACTTGTCAGATATAAAATTTGCCACTTCTACATAACAGGAGATATATCTCTAAACCCTTCGATGTGGTCGAATAAAGGAAATGCATCGCCATGCCATGCATCGTGGAAGAGCCGACTACCTAATGTTATCCATCACTAAATCGAAAAAGGATTGAACTGTCCATAGATGACATGGTTCTCACCTGAAGTTCGATCATGTATCGTGAGGTAAAAGGTATACAAACAGGTCATTTACTCCGACCAAATACAAATTGCTCATATAGGTACATGACTGGTCGTGAGTTGGTCGAATATATCACAAACGGGTATGTGAACTGGTCGTATGGGGATACAAACTGGTTGTAATCAGATACGAATGATTCGTAAGGAGTTATGAACTGATCGTGAGTAATTAAGACCTGGTTGCTGAACATATTGTATAAATTTATCCAGATTGATTTTTATGTATATTTGAAGGTCTATATGTCCTGTTGGGGACCACTACCGACCAGTGATTAGAAAGTTATTTTCGAGTTACAACCAAGTATACATGACTCTAATGTTCACACACTTAACATGTTGAAACAGTCACTACCACATAAAAGTTCATCACAGACAGTTCGAAACCGTCATCACAGATGGTTTGTTGAAACATCTGACTTCATGGGTCAGTGATAATAGGGGTTATTCACAGAAGGATTCTAAATCGTCTGTAAAAATCATATCACAAACGATTCGGAACTAGAATCATCTGTGATCGTCCGTTATTATAGACGGTTCAAAATTAGAACCATCTATAATAGTCAATTATCATTGATGATTCTTGGTAAAAAAAATCATCTGTAATAGTCAGTTATCACAGACGGTTCTTGATAAAAAACCATACGTGATAATTGTACCAGAGCTAAAAAAGTGGGTAATCTTACCATGGCATCTAAGCCATGGTAAAAAAGTAGACTTACTAAATGTTTGGGCATCTAAGTCATGTTAAAAATCTAGACTTAGCCAATTTTTTAGGCATCGGCATGACTCAAAAAGTTATAATTGTTAAGAACTTACAACACCATAAATTGTAACACCGCAGACAGGAAACACTATGAAAAAATGAATGTACCTAGAACAAACTCTGATGTCAACACCTTTTTGCTAGACAATTCATGAATGACCTTAGCGATGTAATAGCCCTAACTATCAGATAACAACTCTTTGTACAATATACATATGTAAATAAGAAGAAAAGAGATAGTGGATGACCCATATTGCTTTCTAAATAATGAAAACTAAAATTTGTCTTTATAGCTCTATCAAGGAAAAGACCCTTAGGGATGAGATTTGTGTATGTCGGGAGTAACCTAACATTCTCGATATCACTCCCAATACTTGTATTGTATTTTCATCACAACATCTGAACCATCCTTCAAGACCAGCCGATGGACCTGATCAGGGGGGAGATAGCTCAATTGACAGAGAAGCACCAAACAATATATTAGCTTCACTTGATGTTGAGGTGATCCACAAATATTGAATCTAGTAAGCTTTTATTAAAACATAAGAGGGCTGCCACTGCTGGACCAACCTGCCCGATACTCGCATGACTCCTCAACTTGGAGGACCAGTCATGACCAAGCTCGGCATCAAGATCAGAATTCAGCTGCTTCCTCGGCATAACATCAGCAACTTGATGTACAATACTAAGAGCTGCCAACACCTACATCAACCCAGTCAAGCCTTCTATTTTAAAGAGGAGATGAGGAGAGGAGTAGTGGATAAGTGAGAAGAGAGAAGAGGAAATGAGGAAAAGAATAGCCAAGCCTTCTATTTTAAAGAGCAAATCCAGCGAGATGAATGGGAAATTCAAATTTGGTGAGAGCGGGTAAGTTGAAATATTATCACAGACAGTTCTAGGTAAAGAGCCGCCTATGATAAGTAGGTCATCACATATGATTTTTATTCTGAACCGTCCGTGACTGTACTTATCACAAACAATTTTTATTCCAAACTGTCTATGAGGTCTGTGATAAGTAGGTCATTACAAACGGTTCTTTCCATCGTAGTAAACTCAGATGGTCCATCTTGTAAAACTGTCATTGGTAAATTTATCACTGACGGTTTGTGTTGAACCATCTGTGATGCGGCGTTAAGGGTGACCCTTTTTGTAGTAGTGAGTAAGGGTCCAGAGGATAGATTCTGTGTCGAATACATTATTCATATTAGATAAGGATTAGGTTAAAGGCTTTCCAAATAGGATACGATCTCTACTCATGTTGGATAAGAATCTGACTAGATGCTCTATATAAAGGGGCATACAGTTATGGAAAAGAAAGATAGATCGCACCACCCACTGAAATCCTACTCGTCTCCTTTTGAAAGATCTACTGTCTATGCTGGTGTTAGCACATCGGCGCATGGTATTCCATCTCTAGACGTGTGAACTTCGGTAGAGGTGTTGTTGTGACTATAGCATTGTCGGAGCGATCCGAAGAGAAGACAATTGGCTTGTAGAGATCGAGTAGCACAAGAGGATGATCGGCTTTCGAGAGACGTTGAATGATCGACTACTCCCATTACATCTATGCGCATTATGTTGAATCAGACTACTTCAACTCTTCTAAGCGAACATCAAGTGTGAAAAATAAGGTGTTAATTTCTATCACAAGTTAGTTAGCCACGCTGAGTGTTGCTTTTGGTGGAACAAGTGATCATTTTTAAGCATATTACTGCTCGTGAGGCAATTCATCGAAGTGCGCATAAAACTGGTAAGACTTCTGCAAATGTCAATTTGGAAAGGAACGCACGAGTCAGGGCATATGACAAAACTAACTCTTCTTTTCCTTTCTCTTTCACGCTCCTCTATTTTCTCTCTTTCTTTGCGATGACATATGACAAGCTAACGAACTGAAGTCTCTTACTTGGTACTTACATCCGAGTAAAAAGTGCTAGCACGACTTTTGATGAGGACTTTAAGTTAACGAGTGAATCAACCAGTCAGAAAATAGTAGTTGTCTGACCAGTGGTGGATCCATTAATTGAGCCTTACGGATGCAAAATTGCTACTGCATTCTGCATAGCAATCTTTATTGATTCTAAAATTCTTTGTTCTACCTAACAATCTGTATTGTGAAAAATGCTGTTTTTAATGTTGGAATAGTAACTTCCGTCCAGCAATGACAAATGACTTTCTTAAAAGTTAAAAATATTACTAAAACCAATAGCATTTCTTCAATATAGACAAGACCCTATTTATTCAAAATTGTAGCTCCGCAAAAATCCTTGGAAATTCCTGCAAAAATCTTTCTAAGACCATCAAATCGATTGTAGCTCCAAAAAAAAAAAAACAGTGGAGATCACTGCATGTTGAGCATGTCAGGATTTCTTTTCTCCTTCCCCTCGCGTATGCGTTGCGCTGACACACCAGCTAGCTGAGCTGGTCGGGCAATGATTGTCGGGGCACCATAGCTGGCTGTGTGTGTATCTTGCCTTTTCTTTGTGGGGTGCTGGTTTTTGCAGTGCTGCCTGCGGTTGCCGTTGCTTTGAGTGCACGGCCAGGCCACGGCCGGAAGCCGCTCTACTACGGGATCATCAAGCTCGCTCGCTCGCCTTTATGCTCAAGTGCCGGGTGGTTAATTGCGGGGAGAGAGAGAGCGGGCGATGCGTTATTATGATGCCAAGACGCAGTGGCCTCGGATCATCTATGAACGAGCGTACATACACCCATTTGTATAGGCTCGACCAATTTGCTTCGCATACGTTGGTATTTGCCACCATAACCATTGGCGGATCCAGCGAGGGGCAGCTAGAGCGCGAGAACCGGCTAAGGCCATCGAAACCTGGGGGACCCCTTACGTCCATCGGTCCTGACAACAGAGATGGCTGCAGCATGCATTGGTATTGCAAAGTACCTCTCCGGGCATTTACAGCTATGACAGGAGCAAAGCACATAAAAAAAGAAGATAAACTAGAGCGGTTTACTTCTGAAGAGTAGGATGATTAGAGGCCTTCTTAATGATTTCTGTGAAGGGGGAATAGTAAGTCTTCAATATGCAGATGATACTCTGCCTTTTTTGGATAATTCTATTGAAAATGCTAGAAATCTTAAATGGATCTTATCTTGTTTTGAGCAAATCTCTGGCATGCGCATTAATTTCCATAGAAGTGATCCCATTCCTATTAACATGCAAGATGAGTGTTTTGGTGTTGCCCAGGCCTTAGGTTGTAGTATCTGTTAGGAAACCTAGCTTGGGCTGGAAGCCTTGGCCATGGTGGGCACCTCACTAGTAGACTATAAATAGGGAGCCGTACCGGCAATTTTGTAACATGCAATCAGAAAAAAAGCAATAAAGAAAGACCAGAAATTCTCTCTACTTCTCTGTGTTTTCAATCTATTATTTCATGTCTTCCGTGATTGGTCTTGTTTCGCATTAAGCAGAGGAATCGATCGAACTGGTCGCCAGCAATGATTCCTCAACACATTATCAGCACGACTCACTCTGGTGAATTGAAGGTAATCATCGAAGCATTAGTAGATTGAATTATCTAGATCGCTCTAAATTCGCAGTTTTGTTTTCTAGATTAATTTTCTACGGTGTAAATCCGCTCTAATCTATTGCGAGCAGATTTGAAGTCGCCAACATAATGTCGATCAGTAGATTACATCACAGAGTAGATGCTGATTGCACTGTAGTTGAAACAAAGGACAAAGAAAAGAAAAAATCTGGCACGGCCGACCACATCTGACGCGGAGGCGTGAAGCCACCGCTTGCCTGGCGGTCTCCCCTCGGCGGCACGACTGCGGCCGCGCCGCACACGCGCGGATCGAGGCGCCGGTCGCCGCGCACGGCCACCCGATTGCCGCATCGGTCCCGTGCCACGACATACCGCCAGACGTCCCCCGCGCCTGCGGTTCCCGCCGATCGGCCGCCGCCTCGGTCTCCGTGCCGCCGCCTAAGCCGCTGGGACGTCGGACCCGCCGCCGTAGCGCCGCTGGGATGCCGGACCGCCGCCCGATGTGCCACATGCCGAGTGCGCCGGATGTGCTCGAAGCCGCTACCGCCGCTCGGTTCGGCCCCGCGCCCGAAGCCGCCGCCGCTTGGTTCAGCCTCCCAAGCCGCCGCCGCCGTCGCCACGAGGATGAATAGGCGTAGGGAAACCCTACTTCTCCGCCCGTGACTTAAGCCGGCTGGACGGGCCGGCTGGGCCGAGTGGGTCATTCGGCCGAAAAGAAAATGGGCCGAAAATCGGCCCGGCCGAGGGGGCGGCGAAATTGCAAAAAAAACCCTCCTAATCTCTGGAAATTACGAGGGAGCCCTCAGATTTTACAAACGTGCCCCAATTTTGCAGAAAACCCCTCGTAAAATGACGCGAAAACTTTCTCTGAACTGAAAATTTGCATATAGGCCCTCGAAAATTGCAGAATTCACTAAATATTTATATTTTGGCATAAAAGGGCCTCGGGAATCTAAATTTTGAATTACTTTTAGCTTTTGAAGCATGTTTATTTTTGCCATGATTATTTTCTATATTTTCTGTATTTATTTACTGTTTTAGTTAATCGTAATTGTTTAAATTACATTTAATCACTGAAATTAGCAGTAAAATTTATAGAAAATTGATAGAAAATTCTGGAACATTACGAGAATCTTTTGTACCATTTATTTACCTACAGTAAATTATTTCGTGCATGTTTACCAGTAGTAAACTTATTTATTTCTTTCATGCACATGTAGATGACTGGCATCACGAACCGAAAGTTCGAGGAGCTGGTCCAGCATGGGCCAAAACTATCTAACTTGGGCATCCAATGTCGAGATAGTACTTGGAGCCAAGAAGCTCCGCGCAGCTATTAGGATTGGCGCACCGCATGAAGCCCAACCTACCCATGAGGAAAATGATCAGGCACTTCATTTTCTTAAGCATCACCTCTGCCTCACTCTCAAGAAGGAGTACATGGCAGGGAAGGATGCGCTAGCACTCTAGACTGCACTTAAGAAGTGGCTCGAGAGGCTAAAGTACACCATTCTTTCTCAGGCAGAGCAAGAATGGATCAGACTGAGGTTTGCCGACTTCAAAACGGTCGGGGAGTACAATTCCGCCTTACGTAGGATTTGTACTAATCTTCAACTCTATGGCAAGCAGATCACAAATAAGCACAAGATTGAGAAAACTCTATCCACCTTCCACCCCAATGCAGTACAATCCGCACGCAATTATCGTCAAGACGGCTACAAGGAGTATGTCAAATTGATTGATATGATGCAGGTTGCGGAGGCTCAGAACGAAGTCCTTCGCAAGAACTATGTCACTCAGCCACCAAGGAGCTCCGCTGGCCGTGAAGCTAACGTTGGGAGCTACAAGGTGCGAAAGCCCTTGATGAAGAGAAGGGGAAGGAAGAGTAAGGCCGCAGCCCAGAAAGGCAAGTCAGACGCTCCAAGTGAGAATAAGGCAAGTAAGCCAAAACGGAGTGGCAAGGCCTATGGCCAGCAGGACCAATCCTGCTTCAAGTGTGGCAAGTGGGGGCATTGGTCACAGATCTATAAAGAGCCACAGCATGTTATTGATGCCTTCCAAGCCTAGAAGAAGAATGATGGCAAAGGGCAATATGAGACCCACTTTATATCTATTAAGGGGGAGAGCTCTGAGCAGCTGCCCGCACTGATGGAGGTTGATACCATCCCGGCAGCAGCACCCCCTTTTGACCTAGAAGCAGCCACCGCCATGATTTCTCTCGAAAAGCAGATCACTCCCGAGAAAATAGCTGATGAAGTTTCTGATTTTCTAGTAGATTCAGTCTAATGCATAGAATGCATTTAGATATGAATTATCATTTATTTTGTGTGAAAAGGACAAGGTAGAAATTGCATGGATGGTACTTTAGCATTTTATTTGATGGTTGGGTGATATTTGAATACTTCATTCATTTATTCAGTTTATAATGACATGATATATTCTGATATTGAAGTACATGTTAATAAAATACCTTATATTAGAACACGTGTAGCGCCCTATGGAGGAAATGTGCTTAGCCGACAGCGGCACAACAAATACCATCTTAAGAGAGACGAAGTATTTTCAGTCGATTCATAAGAATGTTGGCAGGCTTACAGCAATCGCGGGTAGCGATGCATGTATAATCGGTTCAGGAAGAGCCACAATTATACTCCCAATGGGCACAGCTTTGGTCACTGAAGAAACCTTATTGTATCCAGAATCGACTAGAACTCTCCTAAGTGTTAAGGATATTCGCGCCAATGATTTCCACGTTGAGACTGAAGAAGAGCACGGTAAGTAATACCTACTCATTATGAAGCGCGAAGCGAATGGAAAAAGGGTATTAGAAAAACTTTCTTCACTAGAAACTGGGCTATACTACACCACATCAAGGTACATGTAGCCTACACTACCCTAAAGACAGTGTTTAGAAGCTCTGAACTTTTCTGTCTCTAGCATGACAGATTAGGCCACCCAGGCCTTAGGATAATGAGAAATATAATCAACAATTCTCAAGGGCATAACATTAATGTAAAGAATTTTTCGAATCATGAAGATTTTGTATACCCTACATGTGCCACCGGGAAATTAATTACTAAACCCTCCACTCTGAAGGTGAAGGATGAAGTCGCTGTATTCCTAGAATGCATCCAAGGAGACATTTGCGGTCCCATTCAGCCACTTTCAGGGCCATTCAAATATTTCATGGTGCTCATCGATACTTCCTCCAAATGGTCGCACGTTGGTTTATTGCCCATGAGAAATCATGCTTTCGCAAAGCTGATCTCACAGATAATTCGCATCAGAAATATTTTCCCTAATCATCACATAAAGTCCATCATAATGGACAACGCTGGAGAATTTACTTGAAAGACATTTGATGATTATTGCATGGCGATGGGAATTACAGATGAGCATTCTATACCGCATGTCAATACCCAGAATGGTTTAGCAGAGGCCACTACTACAGAAAATTGTATTACAGACGGTTCAAAAACATCATCACAGACGGTTTTGTGAGCCGTCTGAATTTATGGGTCAGTAATGATACGAGGTCATCACAGACGGCTTTATTTTAAACCGTCTGTGGTGCAAATATCACAGACAGTTTTTAACTAAAAACCGTTTGTGATTATAATTATCATAAACGGTTTTTATTGGCTAGCCTCAGGAAATTCTAGCCATGTCGTCTGAAACAAGCAGATCAACATGTACACGTATACATCCAATTCACATCTCAATTCATTTCACAAACATAAAACATCTATTTTGCAAATCAATTAATTGAAATGAAATAAAATATCCATTAATAAATACAAAATTACAATCAATGTCAATATCTTATCCCAAACAAAAATTTAGTGTACGCTGTGGAACTCTCCACTTGAATTTACGACTTTAGATATCAAAAAGTACGCGCACTCTCCTCGAATTTGTGCAAGGTCCAGTTGTTGCAATGCAGTTGCAGAGATGGGCGCATCCTGTCAATAGGAATATCAATGTGCATACATATATAACCTGGTAAGTATGAAATAAATGTGGGAAGATTAACAAACCTTAGAATTAGTGATCTTCGAGGAATCAAGGAGTAGTCTCATATGGTGGCAAACGTAGAATCCACATGTGTTGCCCGACAGCTACTGGTGGCACTGCAAAAAATAGAATGTATTAATTTAAGATGCATTACAACCAAGTATTGTATAGGATTAATTAATGTGTACTAGCGAATACCCGAAAATTTCGAACACGTTTCAAGGGCTTGGCCCCTTCTGTCGAGCCACATGTCTGTGCAACGTATGTGGCGAACGACCTTCGTGATTCGAAAAAGTTAGCTTAGTCATTCGAAAGGAAAGAAAGAGTACAATATAGTTATGTATGGAAAAAATATACTTACCTACCGAGTAATTGGGCGATAACTGTATACTCAGATTTGTTCTTACTTAAGGAATCAATGTATATTGACTTGTTCCATTTTAGTATAATTACAATTAAAATCTAATGGAATCGCTCATTGTATGGCATAAGAACAAATTCCTTATCGCGGTGAGCCAGCAGTATTGTTGTAATATAGCTCTCAACGAAGGATGCATCCTCGCTGATGGTATCCATGACAACCAAGCGTGGGTCCAGGAAACCAATTGGTGATTTGGATGATCTAGCTTCAGTCAGCATGAATCTATATATATAAACAGAAAAGCAACAAATTATATATAATATATATCGGTATTACATGAACGGAGACTGTGATTGTACATACTTATAGCGTCCAGCATCGAACGAGTGAGGCGTCGAGAGCGTTGAAATTAAAAGATCAAATAAATCCTCGAAGGTCGCCGCGAAGACACAATCATAAATGTCGTGCTGCAAATGATCCGACCTGAATTTGCTAGTGATACCTGAGCGACGTTCTGCCTGTGGCTTATTGGCCTGTTCCATATACCAAGAGTGTAATCTCTGGCAACCAAATCCTAGAGTTAGGAGGAGCTCTTCCGGGACGATCATCGGCTCGCCTAGCACGAATTTGCGGGCCAATGGCAGGTAGAGGATATCATCATCTGTCTTCTTTGGTTTGGCCCTGCCTTGCTTGTAGGTCGACTTCACGGTAGTCGACTATAAAGGTACCACCGGTGGAAGTTGCTTCACCGGGAATAGCACCCGTGGAATTGGCACCGGTGCAGGTAGCGGTGGAGATAGGCATTGTGGAGATGGCACCGTGCTCGTAGCTCGTTCGAGGCGCCTTGTGGACCTGCCACCGGTGAAGAAGGTTCTAGGCAGATGTCGCTTTTGGGCTACTGGATGAATATTCCAATGGCTTGCCCTAGAGTCACGATCTCGTCGTTGGGGGGCTTCGGTAGCGGGACGACCTCGAAATTGGTATGCACACCATCCACATGAACCTTTTCGATCCCTGGTGCTACAGGTGTACAGTGTACCATGGCCCAGTAAGCAGACGGATATGCGTGGCCCCAAGCAGCGCACAAGGGAACAGAGGCATATCTTACTTGGAGCTTGCACTTCGTAGCCTCCTACATAACGATACAAAATTAGCTATTCCAATAGGCCTATCAACGGATCGAGCATTCCAGAGATAATAATTATTACCAGGATGTCATCCACAGGGAATATGGCCTCCCTTTTCGTCGTAGGATTGGACGCGCAACTACTCGGACGGTTGGGGGGCTGGCTAGCACAGGAGCGGCGGTGATGACCTGCTGATTTTCTGCATATCTTCGCATCTTATCTCTGACATAATCAGCCATCTCCTCTCTAAGAGATGCCTTGATATCCTCTCGTAGCTGTGCCTCATGCTCGGCTTTGGTTCTCTTCCTGCTCCGATACAATTCGGAGTCATTTGAGAAACCATATTTCCAAGGAACATAAAGCCCAAGGCTTCTCGTATGACCTGGGTGCTCCTTGTTTCCCAGGGCCGTGGAGAGTATAACTTTCTCCTGACTTGCCTAGAATGATCTCTGGGAACCTTCTACACTCAGTGCTTCCTGCAAGAGCCGGACATGTCATTTCACTTCCTACGAAGTTGTGGAGTAATTACAAGCTGCGTAGTTTAGTCGATATCTTACTAGGCGGTGGTACACTTCCTTGTCTGTAGGGTTTCGGAAGGAGATGTCCCCGGATGTCGTGGTAGATGACCTTTCTCTAATCTAATTTTGAGCGCGCTCATCCGGGATCGTGGCAAATGGCGAGGCGGTGTCCCGCAGAATTGCCTGTTCGTCCTCCGTCCTCCACTGCAGGATTTTACCCGCATACCCAGTCGTGCCAAGTCTGTGGGGTGTGTGTTTTTTGCTTGGAGGGCCTTATGCGCCGTACTTGCACTTCTAAAATCTTCAGTCATCTTCATCGCTTAAACTCTTCCCATTGTGGTTCCAGAAATGGGTACTTATGAAAGGATGTTAGATCCTTCTCCATGAAGTTCTTGACAAACACGCTCTTGAAGTTCTTCCATTCTTTGCACGCCGCTAGCAAGGCATATCGTTGCACGGAGTCTTGGTGTTCTTCTGGGATCTCGACCGATGCAAATATTTCTTTCAGCAACTCACGTTTCCAATCTCAGTCATGATCTTCCCACGAATTGAATGTGATGTCAATTCGTTCTTGTGCAACTATTCCGATCATTCTTCGGAATACGCATGCTGCTCGGCGAGGAAGGAGTGGGTCCCAGATCCATCGACCTCTGTGATGGTAAATCGACCCTCAGTCTTTTTCAACAGTCCTCTTCCTTGGCGTTTTGATTTTGAAGCGGACGTATCCGGCGATGATGTTGAAGAATGCGCGGATGACATGTTGGATATAAAGATGACTTCTTCAAGATATAAATAGGTGGAAATATTAAGCCTTCTAAACAACATATCATGCAATAGTCTAAAACCAACATATATTCAGATTTGAGACATAGATCATTGAAGTAACATCATGCCATCAAAAGTAGCCAGACATAAAAGACTAAAATCAGCATGTTAGAGTGGTTTTAGTTACTCACAGTTGTAGGGTTACACAAGATTTTAATCAAACCTTGAGCTCTAAGACATGTGAATTAGTAGCTCTAAGATTTTAATCTTGGCCGTCACACTACTACGGTCTTATACTCTTTACTGATTGAATCTATCAAATGTGAACCAAACCTTAACCTCTAAGAAATGTGAATTCGTAGCTCCAAACCTTGAATCTACAACATCAACTACTAATCTAGCAAACCCGAAAGGACTACTAATCTACTAAATAGGTGATCATAGACTGCATAGAATTCTGATTACTCTAGCAAAACCGAAAAGATTACTAATCTAGAGCTCAAGATTTGTGATCCAATCTCAGTACAAGACCAGTTACTTCATAGAGCATATGACAGTTCCCACAAGCATCTCTTTTCACAATAATCAGCCAGTATAATTAAGCAATATTAAAGCACATTTCAAACAGTATATAAATTTGTCCCAATTGGTAAAGAACAAAAGATTGTAAGTGCCAATAACCACATATAACATGATCTAAGCCAAAGATATCAACCTATAAGTTTTCTACAATGCAAAACAAGCACATTCTGCAGCACCATGTGATTATTACGTCCATCAAAAACCAAGCTAGCCGAGGTCAATGATGTATTTTTGTTTCAAAATAGCACTGATCTAAATCCATGTTGTGTTAACCTATTCAAAACATTAGGCCCTTGCGAATGCACTCAAGTGCACTTGGATACACACAAGAATAGTAAGATTCATTCATCTTAAATATATTTCTAATTTTTTAGTAAGAAAGCCTATATCTCAGTCAAGTCATTATGAACAAACTACTCGGGTCAAAATCTTTTAGCTAATCAATGTTAAACCAAGTACAAGTGCATAATCTTAATTCATGAAAAATGCTTGGGTCACCACGGCTCATCGGTAAGAACCGAGAAAGGGGACAGGGGTCGACAGCGAGGAGAGGAGAGGAGAAAGGGGAGTGTTCACTAGTCACCACGGCTCGGGTCGACGGCGACTGGGGACGGAGTTTCGAGGAGGCGGCGGCGATGGCGTGGACGCGAGAAAGAGGGAGATCCGATCGAGAATGAGACGGCGATGGGCTAGATCGGGATCAAGAGCGGCGAGACGGTATGTAGATCTATAACTACAGCGTACACCTAAAACCCTAGCCGGTTGATATATGTAGGATGGTTATTATAGACAGTTCTAATTTAGAACCGTCTGTGATAATTGTATCACAGACGGTTCCAAACTAGAACCGTCTGTATTAAGCCTTTTCCTACCGCACACTAGAGTAATTACATACACCAACCAGCAGGCACTGTAATAAGACCAATTATCAGTATTTCTTTACAACAGCGCATTGAATAACTCTACACCAACTAGCAGGCACTGTAATAAGACCAATTATCAGTATTTCTTTACAACAGCCCAATGAAATAGAGATACATATGTATGACACATTTTCACATATACATAAATGCAAATTCACAAATACATACATCACACATATGCATTGTTATATACATAAATGCAAATTTTCACATATACATCACACATTTTCACATATACATAAATGCAAATTCACAAATACATCACACATATGCATTGTTATATACATAAATGAAAATTTACAAATACATCACACACATGCATTGTTATATACATAAATGCAAATGCCCATATATATCGCACTTTCTCATTCCACTTATTTATTTCCTTTAAAATTAGCCCTTCATGATTATCAATGCGTATGTAACTAGTTTCGTCACGTTGTTCGTCGTCGACCCTTATGCCATTTCCAAAAGGAGGTAACTCGTCAAATTGATTGTATTCGTCCTCATCCACTACATTCTCTACTCCGACAATTCTTTTTTTTCCATAAAGAACTACATGACGCTTCTTATTTGCTGGATCGGTTACATAGAAAATTTGAACAACTTGGTTACCGAGTACGAATGGTTCGTCTTTATATCCGACACGTTGGAGGTCCACGATAGTGACACCGTACTTGTCAACCTTCACCTATGGGAGATGCACCCAACAACACCGAAATAAAGGGATCTTGAAAACCACGTAGTCGAGCTCCCAAATCTCTTCTATGAACCCATAGTACGAGTTTCTCTACCCATCGGTACTGAGTGCATCTATGCGGACACCGCGATTTTGGTTAGTGCTCTTTACATCCTGAGCCTGTGTGTAGAATGTGTACCCATTTATGTCATATCTTTGCCATGTCATAACTGTAAATGTTGATCTTTTTTGCCAACCATGTTAGCATCTCACTTGACGAGCTCCTAGCGATTTGCTCCTTCAACCATTGGTTGAACCGACTGTTGTGTTGCCTCATGATCCAAACATCCGGTCGTTCCGGATTCTGTTGTCGAAGCGCATCATTGTGTTGGTCGACATAAGGCGCTACTTTAGTCATGTGTTACAACACCATGAAATGGGCTTGAGCATACGCGGCCATATCTGGAGTGATTGCTTTCCTTCCGATAGTTCCGATACCCTTGAGCCTCCCCTCATGACGAGATTGAGGCAGACCTATTGGTTGAATCTGAGCCATATAATCGACACAAAACTCAATGACCTCTTCGCTTGCATAACCTTCAACTGGGTAGTGGTTTTCACTTAGATGAGTGATCATGCAGTAAAGTGGATGCTTTGGCACATTGGAATATGGATGCTTCGTCTGGGTATGTCTAAGTATTTAACTTTGTACGTCATTGATCTGAGCCTTACCGTACAATCAGAAGTCTAGTATGGAATGGACCTGGCTTAATTTGTGATATTTCAATTTTGATTTCACCATTAAGATGTTTTTTGGCACAAAAAGGGTTTTTACTGTTTAGGCTATCAGTCTACTCGGCAGCAAATCCTTAGCCGGCGAGATCAATTTGAGATTGAGCATTATAAATGACTTATGATAATCACTTAATTGCACGCCCAAGAAAGCGTGTATTGACTGACACGATAAATTGATTATCTATTGTGGATAAAATTGTGCGACCTCTGTAGAGTGTCAAACTATTCGAATAGTCTTGTCCCTAGTCATGGACAATGCTCACTGATTTCACACTAGAGGTAGTATTTCATAAAATCTTAGATTTGGTTAGCTTGGGAAGTGAATACTCAGTTCACTTGTGATTTACTCAATTCCTTTGAATCTATTTATTACTTAGTAATCATTTATGTCTTTCAATCTATTTATTGTATTTACTCTAAATGATTGCTTTCTATGAAATAACCACTCGGTCATCACTTGTTAAGCCTTACATAATTATATTACATCTTGTTACAAATAAATTGTTGAGTACTTTATGTACTCACGGCTATATCCTTTGCTACTCAGTTACCGAGGGTGAACCATATCCGACAAAGTTATTTGAGGAGAAGTTCTTCGTCGACTTCGCAGATTAGGATTTTGCTTCTCAGTCGATTGCCTATGGGCATGTTGAACGACCACTTTGATTTTCAATGCTTTCTGCTGCTAGTTCTTGTTAGGCCTTTCTGATTATAATCTATAAGCTCAAATATAAAATCGCAACTCTATTAAGTAATAATATTTGCTTCTTTCATAGTTAATCGTGATCATAGTCGATATTCTATCTATATTTTTACTATGTACGCTAATTGATTTTGAACTAGTGCAAAATATACAGATATCCGAATTTATACATTCGGCTCTCGACAGTATACACGGACTCATCCGCACATGCGTGCAATCACGTTTACAAACTGGGTCGGAGCACATGCATGTGTATACACGGACTCACGCGCGCGCACACCTGCATACGTGCGCATAGGACGTGACTAGAAAACACAACGACACAGCTGCATGCGTGAGTACAAGACGCGACTAGAAAACACAACGGCGCAGCTGCATGCGTGCGTACGGAACGCGACTAGAGAACACACACTACACACGGTATGGATATACAAATTGCAATTCACTCTATCAGGACTGTTGTTGCCTTATGCATGTACACAAAATCCCCATGACCTGCCATACCTCCTCCCTCTTGGCCATCATGGCCGTGTAGTAGTACTTGGTGTCGTATCAAGTTGGATGTTGCAATGATGCTTTAATTCCGAAGTGAATACGGAGTGGCTACCTCGGTGCAGCAAAACAGATGAGCGCTCAACTGGTGGCAAAGTGGAAGAAGCTATAAGCTATTGAAAATGGAATCCTGTATGGCTTATTAATTAGTGTCGCATGGAGCATGCGTTCCTTGTAGGTGATAGGGGCGGTGGTGCCGTTTCTATTATCTGCAATCCTTTTGCAATTATGGTATGGAGCTTAAAACCTGATAATCTTGTAAGACTCTGGTTTCATTAATAAATGGAACTGGGGGTGGTAAACACCCTATGTTTCTAAAAGAACTAGAGCGGTTTATTTTGGGACCTTTTCCTAACGTAAGGACTCCTGATCTTCTTAAGAAATGGTACACGCCGTGTGTAGCAATGTACATCGTGGGTTAGGATGACCACAAGATGGTATACAAAACCATCTTTCACGAAAGATGCTCACTCCCCTTGGAGATGGCATGCGTTCAATTTAACAAACTCACCCCACCAAATTGTGATGATACGGAGGCCGGCTATCATTAGCTCTATACCTTTGTGGCTAGTGCCTTTGTGTACTAAACTAGCGCATTTTGGAGAGAAGACGGCACAGAAAGCACCGATCATACCGGCCGTTGGCGCCGTATTTTTTGGTCGTGGGGGCACATCATAACCATTACACAATTCTTGGTACCAGTCTGGCTTTGCGTAGGATGGCTTGTTCCTTCACCATCCCAATCCAGCTACTCCTTTAATTTAAAGAAACAAATTAGCTACTTCCAAACTAACTAAATTAATCTAATCTCTAAAAAAGAAAACTAATCGTATTTGCTATAGTAACTGTGTGAATAGCGCACGTCGCGGTTGCTATAGCAACCACGTGAACAGTGTCTTATGCTACAGTAACCCCGGTGCGCTGCTATAGTACTTCCTGAATGTTGGACCATAACATTTAGTGTGTTCTTCACAATAGTAATGACAACAACACCAAGCTACTATTTCTACAGGGTTATGTTGTCAATGTAATATTAAAATAAGAACTCATGCCACTAGCATTATATGGAGGTATGACAAATGTGGCGAAACTGTGATATGTTTGAAAGTAACAACTAGTAAGAAGATGCTGTCGAAGTTACATTGGCAGAACTGTTTTTACTTGGTTCCACGGCTGCAGAGAAAGGAATGCAAAAGTGCACCAAAATTGATTTGGATGGTTCAACATACTTCCATTCTCAGCATTGTGCTCTCATGATCCATAGCATGCAAGCTGAGCTCGATACAATTACTTTCAATGACCATTAACAGCATTTCCATTGCCGTGCATATATTGTTATGTTTGACTAATATATGAGACCGACCGAGACTGAAACTACTTGCAGAAAATTTTCACTGATATGTTCTTTCATTAGCAGGAATTCCGAACATCCGCACTAGCCAAAAAGATCATAGAAAATTATTTTCAATTGCTCCTAGATGACAAAGGTCAGCACATTCCAATGGATGATTGATTTTATTTTCTTCCTTCTAAGAGATCATTCAGATACCTTGACAAGCAGTTTGTTTAGGATAGTGCTTGAAATATTACCAAACATTGCACACAAAACATCAAATTTAGATGCTTATCTACGGCAGCCATCACACGAGATCTCCTCAATGCTAGTACAAGACGGAACAGATAGTACGAGACGAAAGGAAAGGAAATGAGGGGTGATGGCACTGACGTCATCACAGGCGGCGACGAGGTGTTCGGGGGAGTCTGGGGAGAGGCCCTTGGCGTGCTGGACGTCGAGGATGGAGCCCAGCAGCTTCGGCTGCAGGGGGGCGAAGCCACTTGCGAACCTCGAGTATCCCCTTCGCGGCGACCACCGGGAGAGTTCTGCTGGCGACGCCTCCACCGCGGGGTGGGGCGAGGGAGGGGCGGGCAAGCCACCACGGAAGGGAGCGGAGCTCCGGGGTGAGGCGGAGGCGGCGGCGGAGCGCAGGAGTCGCAAGGGCAGCCGCCGCATGGCTACTCGATCTTGTATCGGCGTTAAACGATCCCTCAAATAATATTTTTCTCTAGAGAATGAAATAGTCGTTTCGAATTTCTACTACTAAAAAAAAGTTGATGAGTGATATAATATTCTTTCTCCCGTCTTCTTCCTCACAAATGAAATTGCGCCGCTGGGCCACCATGCAACTATCCCTCGCACCTCTCCACACCAAACACGGTCGAATCCCTCGCGCCGCTCCTTTCGATTCTCCTCTCCGTCGTTCCCACTGCACACTTGACCCTCCCTCCCGCCGCTCTCTCATCCCTAATTCCATCTCTCGCTACCAGGTCGACCTCAGCCGGCCATGTCCTCCTCCCCTCGGTTGCCGCCTTCGCGTTCCTCTCCGGCGCTCAATGCCGACCCGCCGCGCTCGCCATTGCCGCCAACCTCCCCATCCTCTGCAGTAGGTTGGGCTCATCGAGGAGGCCGGTGCAGATGTAGATCAGGTAGCTCCGGCCGCCCAAGTCACCGCTTCTATCCCGTGTCTCCGCGACGCAATCGCTAGTGACGACTGGTCGGCGAGGAAGGCAGCGGCCGAGGCGCTTGCCGCATTGGCCTTAGAACACAAGGATCTTCTTCTCTTGACCTACAATCTTGACCTACAAATCCTCTTGCATTGCCTTCTTCGAGGCCAAGAGGTTCGACAAGGTTGTCCTTTTATTTGGTTCGGATCTTGTCGAGACGACATGCTTTTCTAGATCTGAGTGTGGGTGCTCAAATTTTCGGTGTTCTTGTTCGGCAATGTAGGTCAGAATTATGTGGGAGTCAATGAACAGGATGATTGAGGCGTGGAAGGAGATCCCAGACGTTGAAGAGGATGAGTGCTCCTCTGGTGCGCCCCAGGTGTTGCAATCACAACGGTGATATCTTATCTTGCTGGTGATATGCTAATGTGGAACTGGAACATGTTCTTTGTAGTTTGGTTGCTACTTGTTATGCAGATCTGGTATATTTACGTTTGCGTTCTTGTAATTTTGTATGTTCCATGTTAGGAAAGAACCACATAAATGAAGTGCTTTTGATAGAGGGGGATTCTATTGTGTTATTATTTGATTTGCTACCAATATCCTGAACAATTGGGTATATCTATTTTTTGACACAAATGATCTTGTAATGAAACAGGGAGTTGCAAGTGATGGGTGATATATATCCAGCTGCTTCCCGAGGCTCAAACTCAATTCAACCGGCGACAAGGAGGAACAAATTACCTACGAGCAAGTCGCCTCCCCCTGATGCGTCACCCAGTGTCACCAAAAGGCGTAGCCCTTCATCCATCAGAAACAAGAAGCTCTCACCACCTTCATACCGCGAGGTGGGCCAAGCCAAGAACCGTGACTACAAGGTTAGCATTTGTTGTTGCTCCGAATGCCACCCCAATCAAAGTGGTGACAACGGAGAAGCTTCTAAAAGGAGGCAATGTGAGGTCAAGACTGGAAAGCAAGAGGATACTTTTCCAGGGTAGCGAGGAGAGGGCGACCAAGTTGGCTGGGCTAAAAGCGGGGCCACGGGTTTTTCCGTATGAGGGAGGTGGTAACTTGGAAGACATTTCTAAGGTTGAAGGTGGATCAGAGAGGTTTCAGTCAGGTCACAAAGATGAGGGCTTGTCGGAGATCAGGGCGCAGCTGCTTCAGATTGAAAATAAGCAGACCAATTTATTAGATCTTCTCCAGGTGATTTTCCTTTGTTATGTTGGACCTTATATAATATAGTTCAATTCAACAAGGCACCTAAACCTTCATGTTAAGTGAAAAATTTGCAGGGTGTTTGTAGGCACATGGAATGTGGGAGGGAGGCCTCCTAACAGGAGCCTTAACGTGGAAGATTATCTACAGATAGAAGGATTATTATTTGATATATACGTCTTAGGGTATACAATTTCTCATTTTGTTTTACTTTTCATGCATCCTCAATCATTGCATCCCTTGCAATTGTTCACATGAGGTTGCATACTTCAACAACACAAAAAAACGTATTAATTTTCCTACATGAATGAACTATGGTTCAGCATGAAATCAATCACATTGTTAATCAGAGAGGAGCATACTAACATCAATGCAATCCTTTCATCACATGAAGATATGAAGACCAAAACTAATTCTGAGATCTTGCACAAGTTCCAGGAGATCGTTCCTCTAAACGCAGGCAACGTGCTTGTCCTGGAGGACAATGAGTCGGCGGCGAAATGGCTGGGCCTCATCTACCAAGCTCTGAACCAGGGTTAATTTCGGTTGCAGAAAAAATTCAGAGGGGGACGAAAGGACCGAAAGAAGTGAAATTTCGGAATTTCGGACGAAAATTTCAAACTCCGTTTGAATGTTGCGCTGGAGACTGGACGAAAGCAGAACAAAAACTGTCCGAAATATGGACGAAAACTAGCCGAAATATGGACGAAAAATGTCCGAAATATGGACGAAAAGTGACGAAACGAAATTTGTTAATGCACTTATCTGAGCAATGGCAAGCCCGAGAGCAGCTAATCAATGCAGACCTGTAAGAATTATCTTATCTTTCTGTCAATAATTTTAACATTTCATGGAAAAATTGTACATGCATTTTATATCCAATGAACGAGTACCAAGAGAATACAACATTTTCTAGAATACAAATACTCCAAACTCCAGATACAGCAATACAGCAGACATCAGAGATGCACCAATTGGAGTATAAGAATCAAAAGTTCATGCTCTAATGATATGCATTTTGATGAAACACAACTGGTCAAAAGACTTAATGGTATACGTTGAGTATAAGCAAATCTCTGACAAGTATGTGCACAAGAAATGGAATTGGTAGCTTGTACCTGCATGAGCAACTTATTTTACAGGTCAAAGCAGGGTCACAATCAGTATATCCACCTTCAATGGCATTACCATTACATTTGTCCTTGACAAGATAAACATCTTAGTTCATTAAGGAAACGGCAATTTCTGAAACACCAAAGTTGATGGACAAACATGAACTCCATGGACACTAGATAGAATTGCAAATAAAAAATGTCACCTAATTTAAAACACAAAAATAAAGGATACTATGCTTCAAATGCACATATGGAGGTGGTTCTGTCCCATTTTCCTATTCCTCTTTCTTAATAGGGTCGATATCGAACTCTTGGTCAGTGCATGGGAGAGGTAAGCGCCGGAAGGCTTCCTACAAATGAATCAATTCTCAGTAAGAATACAAATCAGAAAGAGGAATAGTAAAAACAAAACCATGAACTGCACAATTAGAAAGACTTTGAATGATGCTTTGTTTTCCTATAGTTTGTTACCACAAAACAAATCATCCCAGATAAATACAAGGCACAGATGGAATATCCACAATAAGCTCAATTTTTGAAATTCAAGTTAGCTTCTGATATACAATTTCATTTCCAGTAAAGAAAACAGAAACGTAAGAGTCTAACATAATGACTGTGCATCAGATCCACCCACATCACAGAGGCCTACTTTATAAAGGTAATGTGACATCCAACATCGTAGAAGTTTGACATGTTTAATAATACATAGAATCAAATATGCAAATGAATCACCTCAATGTCATCTGCAGGACATGCATCCTGTAAGAAGCACATATCATGACATCAGCAAAATTACCAACAAAAGGAAGAGAGCCAAAGCTTACAGAAATAAAGAGATCTAATGAAAATGCATTCAACCTTGATAAAACATATGGCAGGTACCAAAATGATGAATATTTGGAAACTAAATGATTTAAGGAAAACTCTAGTCAATAGCCAGTAATTTTCGCCAGACATATTGGATGCATTTATAATTGGAGAATGCCCTTTTGCAGCCCAGTTTATTGGATGAGGTACTCCTCTGTTGTCAAGACATCGCTAGCACTTACAAAATCTTAAGTATAGTTCCATAAAAAAATCTTAAGCAAAGTGCAGAATCATCTAACTTATGTTTCATACTAAGACCTTCAAAATTTGTGCTATGAAATAAGAACAAATGCTTGATATAGTAAAATACTTTCAGTACTTGAGCATATAAGCTTATAGCTTCATGCGGCACCTGCTCCAAGGTTTATATTTGAAATGGACGATTGTAGGTTATGGTCAGGAAGCAGTGAGAAATTAAATTTGCATCAATATGAGGCTTCTACGTTACATCAGTACTCTCTAATCAGCCAGTATTTAACTATCATATAAACCATATCCAAGACAACAACATGTGCAAATAAGTTGACCAGCATGTTTTTGGTTGTAATTCTCAGTTGTTATTATCAAGGAGCAAATTGTAATTCTCAGTTGCTATTGTCTAGGAGTAATTGTCCTGAATCTCCTGACACTGGGTAAAAGTCCCAATGATGTACATGTGGACGTTTCAATCTGCTATGTTTTGTAGGCACCGAAGATACAAAGTATATATGAAACTGACAACCAAACACCAAATAAGGAGGATGAAGCATGATATCAACCTGACTTGTTGATGGCCAAATACTCCAAGAAATCATTGTCTTTGAAAGATCCACAGAATCATCCATCCTTTTTGTTCTAGCAAACATTCTATTAGAAATAACCTAAACTTAATCCTAGGTTTGAATCATGAACACAAGCATAATGCGGAAGCGTCAAAAACGTGCCGATCCGGTAGCGGTAGCCATAGAGAGCGGTTGGAGAGGTGCGATGATCTTTGCAATAGGGTGGCCGTAGGAGTAGATGTAGTCACCGGTGTCATTGTGACCGTGACGACGAGATGAACAAGGCTTCGGTCTTCGTTCACCTTAGCACCCAAAAACAATCGGACTACTTGGAGTTTAGAGGCCTAGACAACACGTTCACCTTACGCCCCTGCCAAAACCCCCGTTTTATATGGTGCTAGGTGACCGGGACCGCGAACCAAAGTCAGTTGGTAACCGCCTCCGATTAAGGCGCGAGGTAGAGGCGTGCCTCCCTGAAAACTCGGGCTCTGTTAGCCGAGATCAACCCAACATTCTCCCCTTTGATCGTAAGGCTAACATCATAAGCCCATCCTTTGATAAAACAGCACACCAAGGTAATGTGTTGCATAGTTGATAAAGTACCATACAACCTCAGTACCTATAGCGTACTATTTATATCTTAGAATGGTTATTCATTATTATTAATGGGAGTTGGTTTGTTTTTAGGTCCTTTTATCCAGAATCAGAGGCTTTCCAATAAACCCATGCCGGCAACATAATCACGAAAAACATTGGGTGGTAAGCCTTTAGTAAGCGGATCCGCAAGCATTAACTTAGTACTAATATGCTTGATACTTATGGTTTGATCCTGGATTCTATCTTTCACAACATGATACTTAATGTCAATGTGTTTGGCAGCACCACTTGACTTGTTGTTATTTGCATAAAAGACTGCGGGTTCATTATCGCAGTATAAAGTGAGTGGTTTAGAGATGCTGTCTACCACTCTAAGTCCCGGGATAAAATTCTTAAGCCATACAACCTGCCCGGTAGCCTCATAACATGCCACAAACTCAGCTTGCATCGTTGAAGATGCCGTAAGGGTTTGTTTGGAGCTTTTCCACGAGATAGCTCCTCCAGCGAGTGTGAAGATATAACCTGACGTGGATTTCTAAGTATCAACACATCCCGCAAAATCTGAATCTGAATAACCAATAACGTCAAGGCTATCAGAAAACTTATATGTGAGCATGGAATACTTAGTAGCTTGCATATAACGCAAAGCTTTCTCAATGGCTTTCCAGTGGTCTAGTTCTGGATTTGACTGATATCTGCCAAGTATCCCGGTTACAAAAGCTAAATCAGGGCGTGTACATGCTTGAGCATACATAATGCTTCCGACAGCTGAAGCATAAGGAACCGACTTCATCTGATCAGTTTTATATTGGTTCCTTGGACACTGAAATGTCCCAAACTTATTGCCCTTAACAATAGGAGCAAAGTGAGCGAGCACTTATGCTTATTGTATTTCTTGAAGACTCGTCAGCGTATGCATTCTGAGATAAACCTAATATTCCTTTAGACCTATCTCGGCAAATTTCAATGCCAAGAACATAAGAGGCATCACCGAGATCAAAATTGGATAAAAGAAATCTCTTGGTCTTGAACAGCATATCCTTATCGCTGCTAGCCAATAAGATAGCATCCACATAAAGTACTAAGATGGTGGATTTACTCCCCTTGAACTTAATATATATGCAGTTATTAATTTTATTTTCCATAAAATCGAAACTTCTTATGATTTTATCAAATTTGAGATACCACTGCCTCGACACTTGTTTTAAGCCATAAATGGACTTCTTAAGTCGATATCCCTTATGCTCCTTGCCTTCCACGACAAAACCTTCCGGTTGGGCCATGTAAACATTTTCTTGCAAGTCGCCATTAAGAAATGTCGTTTTAACATCCATCTGATGCAGCTCTAAATCATAATGAGCTACAAGTGCCATAATAATTCTGAATGAATCTTTAGTTGAGACGGAAGAAAAGACGTTATTATAGTTACTTCCCTCTCTTTGTGAGAAACCTTTTGCTACAAGCCTTGCTTTGAATCTTTCGATATTTCCCTTAGAGTCATGTTTTATTTTGTAGACCCATTACAGCCTACTGTTTTGACTCCGTCAGGAATTTCTACTAAGTCTCATACATCATTAGTGCTTATAGACTTTAGTTCATCCTTCAATTTTAATTCTTAGGTTGTGCTGATTTTCAACTTCAGCCTTAAATATCTTGAATTTGTCGAGTGATTCAATGCGATCTTTAATGGGGAAAAATAAAAACATAATGGGAGAAAACATTAGCGAATGTGATGAAAGAATCAAAACCATCCACTGATGTCACAGGAAAAGGACCGCAAATATCAATATCATCAGTGAATGTGATGAAAAAATCAAACCATCCACTGTGAATTAATTCTAAGAGTCCTGTACTGTGAGTAGTTCCCTTCTTTGTTTGTTTTATTTTCCTTTAATGCAATTAGTGCAGTGGTCTGAGTCAAAGAAATCTAAAAGGTGGAGAATTTATTCTTTAATGAGACGCTACATTCTCCCCTCGAAATGTGGACTAAGCAGCAAGTGCCACAATTTCAAGAAGTCTCATCATTAGTCTAAAGATACAGAGAAGTAATTAAGAGGAAGCATATATAGCTTTTCTTGTCAAGACCATCACCATTAAAATTAATACATTTATTGT
Organism: Bonia amplexicaulis; assembly: GCA_036346245.1. Taxonomy (NCBI): domain Eukaryota; kingdom Viridiplantae; phylum Streptophyta; class Magnoliopsida; order Poales; family Poaceae; genus Bonia; species Bonia amplexicaulis. Next base: position 9,002,530 of record CM070739.1, read on the forward strand.
CTATAGAAATACATTAAAACTAAGAAAATTTACACAGTTTTCTAAAATGCCACGGTTGTTTGCGTATGGCATTCTCCTTATCTTTAGATGTTGCAATGAAGCAATATGAGGCTTTGGTGCATTGTGCACTCTAGGCCCCGATTTATCTGAGTTAGAGGAGAAATGCAGCTTCTTCTTAGATTTGAAGTCCCCTTTGAACTTCCTTTTATGAGAGCCACCTACATTAAAGGCAAAATCTTTCTTTTTCGTTCTTATCCTTTCTTCCTCCTGGACACACATGGCGATCAAATCGCTCATGCTCCATTTCTCTTTCTGAGTGTCGTAATTAAATTTAAAAAAAAAGGTTGTGAACTCAGAAGGAAGTGATGTCATAATAAAAGAACTAGAAAACTATCAGAAATTGCCATGTCCATATGCCTTTGAGTTTTTACGCCATATCGGTCATCATCATGATATGCTTTCTAACAACGCTGGACCCATCATATTTAGAGGTTAAGAGCCTCTGAATTAAGGTACTGGCATAAACTTTAGTTGAACCTTTGAATTTCTCCTCAATTGAAGCCATGTAATCTTTAGCTTTTTCAGAATTGGGAATTGCTCCCTTAATCATGACTGAAATTGAGGTTTTCATAATCATAAGTGATAATCTGTTAGATCGTTCCTATTTTTCAACATTGTCATCATAAGTCTTCTTTTTCTCAGCAAAGTTCTCCTCACCTTCGGTGGGGAGCGGAACGATCTATTCTTAAGGCATAATCAAGGTCCAAAACGGCAAGGACAACATAAATTCTTTCTCTCTACGAGGAAAAATTACTCCCCGTGAGCTGCTCAATATTATTAATTGTGGCGGCAACGTTTGAAACATTAAGTGCTGAACTTTAAAATACATGGCAAAATTAGAAACATCATAAATATTTATATTGCATGTAATTAACCCTACGTTGGTCTGATTAATAACATGCAAAATAATATACAGTTCAAATTCATATCATCGTTGGGCAGAAAATGAAAAGAACTTAATTATATATGGCAACATATGATTATAAACAACGTTGGTCAGAATATAATCATATGAATACATAATGCCAAATTTAAGCGTAAAATCTTAAAATTAAATATCTCAATGGCGACATATGATTATAAACAACGTTGGTCAGAATATAACCATATGCATACATAATGCCAAAGTCTGAACATAAAATCACAAAATTTTAATTGGCGACATATGATTATAAACAACGTTGGTCAGAATATAATCATATGCTTACATAATGCCAAAATTTAATTATAAAATCTTAAAATTAAATATCTCATTGGCGACATATGATTATAAACGACGTTGGTCAGAATATAACCATATGTATACATAATGCCAAAAACTAAGCATAAATTCTCAAATTTAAATATCTCGTTGGTTCAATTTAAAATTGAGATTTATTTATAACAATAACGTAATTATTCATCATAATTCGGGCCTTTTAATTAATTAAAACAGTGCATAAAAATTATACTAAAAACAAAATTAAATGCACTGAAAATTAAAATTATAACAGTGCATAAATGTAAAACAAAAGAAAATGCACTGAAATATAAAATTTCTGCTGAAAAAATGACATCATAAGAAGATTTGGGTCAAAATTCGGCCTCCTTAAAGAATTTCGGCCTTAAAAATACATGGCCCATAAATTAGCAGCCCCCTTCATGGGCCAAAAACCGTCTGGCCCAAATCACGTGCTGACGGGACCCAGACGCTGCGGCAAGCCCTCCGCATGGGCCAAAGCAGGCGGCCCAAAATGCGCGTCTTGCGGTACGGCGGCCCATCATCCCGCAGCCCAGTCAATCGTGCACCGTTGGATGCGGACAAACGGCCGAGATGCGTGCGCGGCCCTCATCATGCGCGCCCACCGTCTGATGGCCATCGGACGGCCGAGATCTGGGCCGGCCCATCTTCATTTCAGCCCAAAACAATCGTGACCGTGCGATCTTGATCGGATGGCTAAGTGAGTTGCGGCGGGATACATATCCCTGAAAAAACCCTAACCCTAGCCATTTCCACCGTTCCATCCGAAAAGAGCGGCGCGCTCGGGAGAGGTGATAAGCGGCGGCGGCGTCTGTGGCCTGGCATGGCGGCGGCAGCGAAGCGGCGATGGCGCGGCCGAGGAGATGGCATGGCGGCGGCACAAGAAGCGCAACGCCGCCGCGGCGGCGGCGGCCACGGAGGCGGTGGCCCGGCGGCGGCGCTGCAATGACGGGCCAGGAGGAGGCGCAAGACGGCGGCGGTCCCCTACGGCGGCATCGGCGGCGGCATGAGGCCTACAGCGCCACGGCCGACGGCAGCGGCGCGGAAAGATGGCGGCGGCGGCGGACGGCAGCGCCCTCGAGCGAAGCGGGCGGCGCAACCCGGCGGTCGGCGGCGGCGGCCGCGGCTGCCAGCGGAGCGGCGACACCGGTGGCGCCCGAGGGCCAAAACCGTAAGTTTTTTTTTTGATTGTGTCGCCGTCGATCCAACACATTCTTAATCGGGTTTTGACGGTTTGGGGTTTGTCTTATGGGAGTTCATTAGGATTTTGCTATAGTTTCAACATTCCCCTCCTTCTAATTTCTAACCGAGACATTAAACATTAGGTCTGAGACTCTAAATCCGAGATCCAAAGTTCGGGAGGTGCTAATTAGGTTCATGACAAAACTAGGTTGCTCTGATACCAATATTAGAAATAACCTAAACTTAATCCTAGGTTTGAATCATGAACACAAGCATAATGCGGAGCGTCAAAAAACGTGCCGATCCGTAGCGGTAGCCATAGAGAGACGGTTGGAGAGGTGCGGTGATGCTGCAATAGGGGTGGCCGGCCGGAGTAGATGTAGTCACCGGTGTCATTGTGACCGTGGACAGAGATGAACAAGGCTTCGGTCTTCGTTCACCTTAGCACCCAAAAACAATCGGACTACTTGGAGTTTAGAGGCCTAGACAACACGTTCACCTTACGCCCCTGCCAAAACCCCCGTTTTATATGGTGCTAGGTGACCGGGACCGCGAACCAAAGTCAGTTGGTAACCGCCTCCGATTAAGGCGCGAGGTGGAGGCGTGCCTCCCTGAAAACTCGGGCTCTGTTAGCCGAGATCAACCCAACACATTCTAGACACGCATTTGGGCTGGTGCGTGCGGGTGCGGCTCGCAGGCTCGCAGCGTCGTCTGCCGAGGTCCGAGGCCGACCGGTCGATTTCAAACGCGTACAGAATTTTTGACCGGGATGCAGTTTTTTCGTTCAGCACAGAAAACAATGAAATTTAGCCGAAATAGTGAAATTTTGGATGAAATATTTTTCCCTGCTCTGAACAAGCCCCAGGACCAGTCCTCCGGTGATGATCTGTCACCGTCAGAATCCGCCGTCAGAGCACGCATGATACCATCCCCAAGTCCTCTAGCGGCGGCCTGCTCTTCTACCAGAATCCATCCCTCAAGGTCCTCAGCAAGAACTACTGTGTCGATAGCGCGCTGGTGAAGACGTGCACCTGCATGTCCGACCCATCCGCCATGCAGCGTCGAGCATACGAGATGCTGGAGTTCATCTACCGCATCGAGGCATCGCTGGGATGTGGCGCTGCAAAGGAGCTAGACGCGGCGAGTGCGCCACCACTTCCACCACCTGAAGGCGGGGAGCTGATGAGGAGCAGTGTCAGAATGAACTACTGCCTCATCATGAGCAAGCAGATGGTCAGCATCTTCCTATCGGGGTGGGTGAGGAGGGAGCTCGTGCAGCACGTCAGCCACCTCAAGGTGGACTCTGTGGACAGAGGCATCATGGGCCGCCTTGGAAACAAGGTGCGTGTCTTCTTGCATGTGTGTTGCTCATGCTCAGGTTCACGAGCTAGTGCTCGAAAATCACGGTGGTTTGTATGGTTCAGGTGTGTTGAAAATAATCTTGTTGTAGTCGAGTTTGATTCATAGTCGAAGTCAAACTTGATTCGTAGTCGTCACACAACTCATCGGATTAGATGTTGTGAGTTCCTTTATACATATTATAAAAGGTAATTCGTTATATAAATAATAGTAAAAGTGTGTACACAACGTAGTAAAACTGCTGAAGTAATCATACTTTGACGTCATCTGACTAATCGTAGTCTCTATTAGCCTTATTTCTATCATAATCTATCGTATAAATAATTTAACAATTATAAGTTATAATTAAAAGTTATTAGTTTTGGTCAAAAAGAACGGCTCCAAAAACATGGACGGTAAAATAATTTATCGAGATCAATGGTACCAGCTCTAGTTAGGCCGTGCCCTATGTGACCAGTGCAGTGCCCGGCGGGTCATTTCGATCTCAGGCCCGCCTGGCCGCCTCACCATATCGCGCGCCGCCGCCGCCGCCTTTGTTGTGTGGTAAACCCATCTTTTACCCCTCGCTGCCCGCACCTTTTCCTTCTCTCTCCCCTCCTCCCCTTCCGAAACCCTAACCCCAAATCCCCCGCTCCCCGCCTCCGTCCCCTCCCATGGCCGCGGCCTACGTCGACGCCGCCGAGGTCGAGCGGCTATACGAGCTCGGCGAGCGCCTCTCGTCGGCGAAGGACAAGTCCCAGGTTCGCTTCCCTCCCCTGCCGCCGCCCATTTTCCTAGGGTTCCCTCTAGGGTTTTGAGGGGGGTTTGTGTGGGGCTTGCAGCACGCGGCGGACTACGAGGCGATCATAGCGGCGGTGAAGGGGCAGAGCGTGAAGGCGAAGCAGCTGGCGGCGCAGCTCATCCCCCGCTTCTTCCGGAGCTTCCCGGTCCTCGGCACGCGCGCGATGGAGGCCATGTTCGACCTCGTCGACATGGAGGAGCTCGCGGTCTGTGTTCTCTCTGTTTTCTCTGCTTAGTTGATGTTAACCGTTTGCAAACTAGGCTAGCTCGGCATGTTTATTGCTGGAAGCATTGGTCGAGAGTGGACAAACTTGATGACTAGCATTTTCGCGTTAAGTTGATATTTGATTCATAGTTAACTCTCTGGAAAACTAGACATTTGTGCATTGAAGCTGGTTCAGGTTTTTGGGTATTTAGGCAACTTGGTTGGGCTACTGAATTTGGTAAAATTCTGCCAAATTTTCTGCGATTGTTTATTTATATTATTTTTGTTCGTTGACGACATTAACTCTCCTCAACTTGTTTGAGACAAAAGGCTTTGTTGTTGTTGTTGATGATGATGATGACATTAACTCTCCCCCTACAAGACACCCAATTGTTCAAGTAGAATAACTTGGGTTTACATGCACAAAGTGCTGTCTGAAACTCTCCCTAGAATCGAAGATCATCATCCCTTGAGTAAATCTAGAAAATTCTTGCCCAACTTCAAATTGATTCTTAACTGGCCAAGCTGACTATACTATCAATGCTTTGTTGCCACTTAAACCAAAAAACATGGTATAATAAATAACTAAATATTATATTGGGTTTTCTCTTGCCAGAAGCTACAATTGGATCCAGACAATACCTGCACTGGAAATATGAGGCTATTTGGTTATTAGGGAAAAGGGATACAGTGAACTTTGGTGGTACTGTGGTAGGTTATAACATGGAGCAATGGATGATTTGTATCAATTTTGATGTCCACTTGCTTTCCAGTAATCATGTACGGCCTAATGTTTTTGCACTGTATAAATGTAAGGACTAAATGGGACAGTGTGATCTATGATTGCCCTATAACAGTTATTTGTTTCATGCTTGTCCCTGATTACTTCAGGTGATGCTAGTGCTAGAATTTAGAAAGTTGCTTGGACAGCTAGCATTTTTACACTTGTCACCAAAAGCTTTGCTCTATGTTTCTTCAGAATGGTTTGCATTTTTTTAAAAGGATTCCGTTATTGCATTTTCTTTAGAACAATATGAATGCATTCTATGCACCAGAAGGAGAACAATATGAATGCAGCTTATGCACCAGAATGTTTCATATGGTCCACATGATTAACTTCTTGTCCTTAAATCTTCTTGCAGATCAGAGTACAAGCCATTCGTGGGTTTCCACTTCTTGGCAAAGACTCAGAATTTGTTTCAAAAATTGCAGATATTCTTGGTCAACTCCTTGCAAGTGGTATAATCTTCTTCCTATCTTTATTCATTTCGAATATCACATGTTTATATGCTTGTGAATTTTGCATGTTTTTTCAGAGGAAAATGTGGAGCGCGATGCTGTTCATAAAGCACTCATGTCCCTTATACGACAAGATGTTAAAAGTAAGCTTTCAATGCTCATTTGTTTTTTGCTTATTATTTGAAAAGTAAGGATATGTGCTCTCTGCTTGATGGCCTATGTCGTAAATTTCTGATATGAGTTTTTCTATTTGGGGTGTAGACTTGTAGATTATCAAGGTCATTTTTATCATTGTTCTAAAAAAAATCGTGTAAATTGTGCCCAACTGCCCAAGATAATAACAACAATATATGGTTTCTTTATTGATCTCTACCATCAGTTATGTTTCTTGTTCCAGATTCATTCCAAGTGGCTATTTATGAGCTTCATGCAGTTTTAGAAACTAGGAATACCAACTTATAGTGTTTATTAAGTGATTAGTGCTCTAAACGATGCCATACATTTCAGGTTTTGCATTTTTTTGACTTTTTATTGCAATTTCTCAAGAAACATATGGGTATTAAACAGAACAGAATTTTGCTTTATCATTTTCAGCATTTCAAGTTTCAAATATTTTCTTGTTCTAGAACCAGTGTTTTGAATCAATGCAACTGGGCCATTTATGCATGTGCATAGGTCACCAGGGTTACTGTTGGGCCTACCATTTTATATGCTGCTAGGTCACTTGTGTATGCTTTTGATGTTTATAGCGCTAGCAATACTCTACAGTAACATTCTTCATATAAATGACATATCAGTGATTTATCGGTGAATTTGTAATCTTTACCTGCTTATTAATTTAGCATATTTGGCATGGCATCTAAATTTAAAAGTAAACTGCATATGCATTTTGAAATTTCAGGGAATGTTCTAGGAAAAATCATCCAGATGCGTGCTATAGTTGAGTAGTTGACATCCGAATAACACTTTTCATGTGTTTTGCAACTAGAAATCTTGGGTTTTTACCCATTTATCACAGATGGTATTTTGGTCTGTTATGTATGATATTCAGTTATTAATTTTGTGTGCAGTGTGCACTTGATTTTGCTCTTAAAATGGACAGTGCTGGTCAACAAATGTTGCACGATTAATATAGTGTTTATGTTTTCTCTTAGATCAAGAGACTATATTGTCACTAATAATGAGTATTAACAACTTTAATCACATTTTTGTTGATAGTGTTCACTTTCACGGGCTGAAATGTTTCCTTTTGTATTATTTCTCTACATCAACTACCCTTTGGTTCTTTACCACTGTTGCTGGTGCTAGTCAGCTTGCTGCTATTGGCGGCATTCCACTATTCCATAACTGCACAAATATGTGGAAGCTTGGTACACAGATTTGTCTTTTTTGGTGAACCATCTACATGTTTCTATCAGTACTTCTATTAACCTTCTGATGCCTCGAAGAGCCATCAGGATTTTTACCTCACTGTTTGGTTGAGACTGGGAATAAAATTACCGTTGTTAGGTTCCTGAATGATTCTTGAACTGGTGTGAAGAATATCAAAGCCTGCAATATAATTTTGCAGACTTGATTTTCTTTGGCTATCATTTTTTTGAGTGATTTTATCTTCTGTAGTTATTGTATGATTGATGGTTAATTGGTTACTAGTAAATGATATAATGTGTATGCTGTTGACTTTATTAAGTTCTTATTGGTTGCTTTTATTAATTTATACCTTCTTTAGTCCAGATTCCTTGCAGCCTTTATTTAAACATGTGGAGTCGGGAACAGAGATTCGTGAAAAGGTTATTTGTTTCCTTAGAGACAAGGTAAATAGCTACATAAATGGATTACATGTTATGTAGGAAATCAATTGTACTACCTGAGAATAAGAATTAATTTTTTTTCAGGTCTTTCCTGTTAAAGCAGAGCTACTGAAACCTCAAGCAGAAATGGAAAGATATATAACTGATTTGATAAAGAAAGTATGTGCTGATGCTTTCATCTTTTGGCTATCTGATTGTTTTTCGGTTATTATGTTTCCATAATCCATATATATTTTTATGTGATACACTCTAAGAAAGAATGTTATAATTCAGAGTGTACAAGATGTAACTGGGTTGGAATTTAAATTATTCATGGATTTCCTGCGGAGTTTGAGCATATTTGGGGATTATGCTCCTCGAGAATCCTTTCAGGAACTAATTGAAATCATTCAAGCACAAGCTGATCTCGATGCACAATTTAATGTAAGTATGTTATTTGAACAACCTTGGAACAATATTTATATGAGCGTATATATATCTTAAAACACTAGACTTTTTCCAGCGCGTTCATTGCTCAGACCCAGCCTTTGTTTACTTGTTTGATGTTTCAGCTACAAGCTTGGTTAACACATTTGCACTATATTTTTTTTTCTAATGACGACCATATCTTATCATTTGAAATTTAATCTTGCAAACCTTTGAGCTAGGCTAGAGGAATCGAATCAGATGCATCATTTTCTGGACGGATTAGCAACCTAAGAAAATAATTGGTAATTTGGTATCTCAAATTGAAGATACCAAACTGCATTATAATACCTCAATGGGACATCATAAAAAGTTCTAATCATGGCAGCAAAGTTGTGTTCAGCGTACAATAATCAACAGAAGAAAATATAACTTGCACGCAGAATATTTATCCATTTAGCAGAACATATGTAGCATGGGGTGGTTGCCAGTGGTGGAGGTTAGGGAGCAACAGAGGAGGACAGTGGCTGAGGGGAGGGTAGGGCATAAAAGTGGAGTTGTTGGAACAGGGTCAAATGGGGGAATATACATATAGTAATGATGTTGTATTGGTATTAGCGTATCCGAGATGGCAGCAGTTTAAGAGTTAACATTAACTAATTGAGTTGCCAGACCACCACAGAATGTTATTCGGCTTACCTCACTTCTAGATTTTGCCTGGCACTGAGACAATTGTGTACTATATTTTTTTAAACAATGATAAAATACTTGGGCTAGATTTGTGGGCCTGTGGCAAATAATTGTTGCAAGTGCTAGGTGATTCCATATACAATTTCAAGGTGACACCAAATAGCACTAGACCAGTTCTGTCAAAGGCTCAAAAAGCGTTAGCCTAGGCACAAAAGCGAGGCGCAGCGCAGAAAATCTCCTCAAGCTGCTCCAGGCGCAGTGCCCTCTGTGTGGCGCGCGCTTTTGCACCCAAGGCGCAAGGTGCCCAAGCTTAAGGTGTGCGCTTTGGTGAGGGAGAGAAGAGGTGTTGGGGGAGGAGAAACGGCAGCAGATCTGCCAGCTCCGATGGTGAGGGAGAGGAGAGCGAAGTACGAAGGAGATGCATCAGTTGGTCACGAGTTGGAGGAGCTGCATTCCCGTGGTTGCCTTCTTGGATGTAGCCATGGAGATGAGCAGGGTTCCATGCCTCCGTTGGGTGTAGAAGAAGATGGAGATGAAGTTGGAGCTCTTCCTTCATTGTTAATCCTTTTCCCTTCTCTCATTCTTTATTCTGAAGATAATGGCTGGCTGGTCAGCCTACTACAGCTGGCTGGAGGCCTGGGAACTTGCACTAGACCAAGTGGATCTTTTGTGAATGGATGTATATATTCTATGTATACAATTTTGAGATCCTCTTTGTGGTGAGTGGTTTGCTTAGTCATTCTATTGAGTAGTTGAGAATTATTAATACTATTTTCTAAATAAAATATACTTACCTGTATTATTAGTAACTTGAGAGAGGAAAAGGAAGAATGGAGATGAGCTGCAAGTCATGGGTGGATTCTCAACATAGGATATTTTTATTCAACTCTAATTATCACGTATATACTAGGGGAATACTTGTATTTATACATTTGCGCCGAGGTTTCTTACTAGGGGAATACTTGTATTTATACATTTGCGCCTAGGTTTCTTAGGCGTGCGCTTTTTTTTGCGCCTTGCGCCTTAGGCGATGTAAGGACTAAGCACCTCAAAGTGCGCCTTGCGCCTTTAAATGCCTTGCACTCATGGTTATTAAGGCGGTGCGGTGAGGCACGACGACTTACCACCTTCACACAACAATATCGTTTATGGCGCGCGGCGTGGTGACGCCATACACATAAGTAGCCACAACAATATTGGACTTCCGGAGGGCCTAAACAGAAGAAATATAAGTGAGAAGGACTGTATTGCAATTTCAGAAAATAAGAGGGTTAAATTGCAAAATGTCAAACCCCCTCATAATCGGCGTGGAGGCGCCGCCCGCTCGGCATTCTTCGCCCTGCCTTTCCCTCTCACCCGCTTGGCATTCTTCGCCCCCTACCTCTCTCCCTCTCTTTCCCCCATCTCCACCTTTGATGCCGGCGAGGCTGAGCCAGCTCGCCGACAGTCACTCCCTCTTCCCGCCGCCACTCTCCACCGCCCCCAAGCGGCAGCCGTGGAGGCGGCGGAGAAGATTCGTCGCTTGGCGAAGCAGGAGGCGGCGCCACGGTGGATCCGGCTGTGGCGATGGCGGATCCGACGACGGCGACAGTGGATCCGGCTGCGGCGACGACGGAGGCAGTGGATCCGGCGGCTGTGATGGCGGATACGGCACACCTCCATGTCGTCCGGACGACATGGAGCCTTCGGTCCGCCACAGCGATATGGCGACAAGATATCGCCGATATCTCGACGCCTTAATAACCATGCTTGCACTAGACACAATAAGTGCATTGATTTCTTAAGGCATAATAGAGGTAAGGTGAGTATATTTCAGAACATGAACTAATAATTGGTTGGCGTTTTAGAGTGGGTCTCCGTGTACAACGCAAGTCAATGGTGAGCTTGTTAATGGCTTGACTTAGCTTGCAAATTTTGCATAATAGGCTCAAGGTCTCCTAATTTATGCTTTCAACATCAGTGTCAACCTAGCAAATTCCCAAGCCAAGCTCACCCCTACCCTGAACTATGTTGTGTCTAAAGATTGAAGAAATTTTCATTGCAGTCGGTTTCATTTGAAATCCATATGTAATGTAAATTAATTGATGATTACTGTTGTGGTTACAGATCAAACAGTATAAATGGTAGTGGAGAGTTAGGTGAGCAATGCTTGGGGCTCCCTCATGGCCTGGGTGGCTTTATATATTCATATGGGGAGTATTTTACAATTATGTCCTTACACCCAAGTATCTTTCTCAAGGGCATATATGGCATTACACATGTCCCACTTTGGGCTTTATGGCCTTCTAACAGGCCGGCTAGGCTTAGGTGGGGGCCACCCCTACAACAGTTACAAATCTGCTGTTGCTTTGGAGCACTTTCCTATGTATATTTGTCATGTGTTGAAATTTATTTTATGTAGCTAGGTTATGCTTTGTGCATATAACAAGGTTGTCATGGCGCTCCGTACTGGGGCGCCTGGATGCCTAGTCGACTAGGCGCCTGCCATGGCGACAGTTAGACGATAGTAATAAATACAAGTAATACTTTATATGACCAAAAATTAAATAACCATGCAACATAATAGTACAAATTATCCAAATAACAAGTTCCATAATAGCAAATGGCATTAACATTTGAGGTGTATCAATTTCTATTTTATTTTCTTCTCTTTTCTGTTCTGGTCTATTTTCCCATTTGCCCCATGCCTTACTTCCTAGCCTATTTAGCCTTTTGGCCTATTGATGCATGTGGCGGCCTACTGGCCGATTTGCACCGCATGTCCTCTCCTCTTGTCTCTCTCTCCGTTCTCACCCCTTATCTCCCTCCTCTCCCTCTCTCTGTTCTCGCCGCGCGCACCTCCCCTCACCTTCTCCCTTTGGCATTGCCTTCTCCTCCCCTCACCTTCTCCCCTCTGGTCACTACGGGAGGAGGCCACGCTGGGAGGCTGAGGGCCGAGGTGGCCTTCGGAGAGGCCGAACCTGGCGAGTGAGAGCCCCAGGACGCCAGATCTAGTGGTGAAGAGGCTGGTGGCAAAGAGGATCCGGCCTAGGGCAGCAGCCGGGAGGCGGCGGCTCCAGATCTAACCGGTGCGACTCGGGAAGAGGCGTTGCAGCTCCATATACGGCCAGCGGCGGCTTTGGATGGAGGAGCGATGGGGTGTGGGCCCTCGAGCGCGGCGGCGTGAGACCTCGGCATTGAGCTCCTAACTCAAAAAAGCTGGCGGTAGACCTCGGTGTCGAGCTCTAGGCGACTGGACGCCAAATCGTCGACTTGGCGACGCCGTAACAACCTTGGCATATAATTTGAAATTTTTTTCATTGCAGGCGGTTTCATTTGATATCTATATGTAATGTAAATTAATTGATGATTATAAATCTACTGTTGCATTGGAGCACTTGACTATATATATTTATTATGTGTTGAAATTTCTTTTATGTAGCCAGGCTGTGCTTTGTGCATTTAATTGACTGGGTTAGGGATCAATAATAAGGGTGCATATTCAAGCTGGACAATCTTGCCACTTTCGATATCAGCCTACCTATTAGACCTTTTCTGTTCATCCCTTCATCTTTGTAATTTGTTATAATTTCCTTCTGTTTGAGGTTGGCAGCTGGTGATATCCATTTCTATTTTTCTATTGATATCTGTTTTTTACCTATCACATATTTAGTCTGTTATCAACTGGTCAACAGGGAAATGATTTGTGTTCACAACAGTCATCTAATTATGTATATAGGTTTTTGTTATTTGTTTGAGGTCAGGTGTATTCTGCTTCGCATTCTCAATTCATACTTTCAGGATTCTGACATTGACCACATCGAGAGGTGGACCTCATGCATGTATATGGCTCTTCCTATCTTCATGGTATGAACAAATTTAGTAAATGAATGATTAAGTTTTTTAAGTTGTTAGTGTATATTATTTCATCTTTTGGTGTTTTTCTCTTTGTTTGCGTGATCTGCAGAGAGGCGCATCAAGCAGCAAGTTTCTCAACTATTTTGTTCAGCAAATCATTCCAGTTTTTGATAAGGTAAACTGCTTCATCTTGTACCTTGCACCCTTTGCTTCATAGGAAGAAACACTAAATGCTTATTGTTTATTAGGAACAACTGTGCAACATCTTTCGTTCTGTTTTTTTTGTTATTATAGTATTTTTCTTGGTGAAGACAATTTTTTGATGTATTCTTCACATGATTGGTGTGGTTACAGAAACATTTTTACTTGCATGATTTGAAGCATTAGCTTCATAGTTATGTTTCCTTGCTCAAATTGTGTTAAAGAACAACAGCTTCTCACAATTTGGTGCATTTTCTGTCGAGTTTTTAGTTGAACTCAGCGATTTATGTTATTTCAAATTGAGATCGACCAAGCTTGTTATGGCTTTGCCTAGGCGTCGCGGCAGTGCTGGGTGGACGCCATGGGCATTCGCCGTGACTTGGGAGGCGGCCGTGGGGAGGGGGAGGCGTTGGGGGGAGGACCAGAGGAGGTGAAGTGGCGGGGGAGGACCGGAGGAAGCGAAGCGGTAGGAGGACCAGAGGAGGCGTCAGGGTGAAGCGGCGGGGAGGACCAGAGGAGGCATCGGGGAGAGAGAGGAGTGAGTGCGGGAGATGTGGCCTGCAGGAGAGGGAGATGCAGGAGAGAGAGACTGAGAGAGGAGGGGAGAGGAGTCGGCAGTTATATGTCGGGCGATGCAGAGTATGAGTTACTGAGTATACATACCTGATACGTGCACGTACAGCACGGCGACTCACCTAGGTGTCGCCGTGGCGTCTAGGCGCCGCTCACTCGCCGTCGACACCATATCTTGTGATCTTGTGTTATCTTGTATTTTTGGATTTGTTAGAAAAAGTTCGAAAGGGAAGTAAGAAAATGGTTTAACTAGATGGGATTTTTGAGAAAATTTCACGCAGAAAACATAGCTGAGTAAAACTGAAAAGGAAAACAAAATCAGGGTTTGGTTAGATAGACTTCTGAGTCTTTAACCTTTATTTGCTGTTTTTGTTGCCTCAAAGTTTCTCACTTTGTCCAGTTGAGTAGTTTGTTTCTTATGAAGTTTTTTTTTTGAATCATCTTTCTATCCAAATTTAGCACTGATGCTCTGTTTGGCATTGCCGTGGCATTTCAGTAAACATCTTTTTTGGACCCATAATAGAAAAATCTTACTACAGTTAGTAAAAATTCCTATAACTAAATAGATTCCACAGCATATCAACCACAAACTAGCCCCAAATTGCTTACTCTCTTTAACAATTGCTAAGATGCGGGAAATTAACAAAGAAGAATGTGCAGTAGTGTGTAAGTTTCCTGTAGTTATGAAGTTCTCTGATATCAAAGCCTGTCATTCTCCAATTAAACTGTCCATCTCCTGCATTGGTTGAGGTGTTTTTTTTCCCTTTCAAAACAGTGTTTTTTGTATCTCCATTTGTGTCTCTCTCTTTCAGCATTAACTTTCCTTTTTGTTTTTTTTTTGCATTTTTAACCTTTTTTAGATTCCTGAAGACAAGAAACTGGATTTGCTCAAGACTATTGCTGCAAGCTCACCACATGCTATGGCACAAGATTCACGTCAGCTGCTTCCATCTATTGCTCAATTGCTCAAGGTTTGTATATTTCTTGTTTCTGGTAGGTTTCTAAGCGCCATTTGGCAAGGTTTGTTTTGTGTACTGGAAGACGCGGACATATGAATTCCCCTCAATTAGTGAATGTTGAATTATTTAAAATTTCTAAATTCATCTTACCGTTGCATTTACTGTTTGTTTTGCAGAAGTATATGCCTGGGAAAAGAGTAGACGATATCAATCATAATTATGTAGAGTGCTTGCTGTACACTTTTCATCATTTGGCCCATAAGGTTAGAAAACAAAAATAGTTATCTATTATGAATCCTGTCTACATGGATGCCCTTTCCTTGTGCTGACCTAACGTGAGATACAGACTCCAAACACCACAAACAGTCTCTGTGGTTACAAGATTGTTACTGGACAGCCATCAGATAGACTTGGAGAGGATTTCTCAGAACTTTACAAAGATTTTACGGAGAGGTAGCTTGCATTTTTCATCCTACACATGGTTCCCTATGGTGCAAGGTTTAATTAATTTGCATGAATTATTTTATTTATGCGTGCATTCCTTTAGAAACCTCCGCATAGCAAGCATTGAAATTTTATGTCCTATTATTATTAACTTAATTAAATTGTTTATAGCTTCATCTCTCATTTACACTGCTAGCCACTTCTTTACTATTGAAGCTTTAAGCACGTGCTCTCAAAAGTGGAACACTCCAAATTAGATGTTTCACTGTGGTTTTGCATATAAATTTAATTCCTATTGTATCAAAATGTATCCCTTAAGGGCTTGCAGTACTCACAGGAGAGCCTGAAAAATACACCAAGACACCACATGGCCACATGCACACAGAGGAGCAGCAGCAGTACTAACACAACAATCACCTGTTAAAGTGCACTGCACAACAACAAAATCTAGTGCTTGGAATGCTGGATCTGATTTTAGTTCCTTAAGTGATAACCACTGTCAGGTAATTAGGTTGAGAGAGCCAATGATTTGTGAGATCTAAGGGTGGATCAATCCCATGATTTGGACATCCCTGTGTGTATTAATGGAAGAATGAATAGTGTTATGAATGGACACTTGTCTATTCCAATGGGCCAAAGGCCAAATATATAAAGAGAGAAATGCAAGAAGCCCCTATACAAGATAATTCTCCTACAACCTATACATGTCTAACACCCCCCTTAAACTCATAGTGGATCAGAAACACCGAGTTTGGAGAGATAGAAACTGTGCTCAGCCCTTGTTTGTGCCCTAGTGAAGAAATCTACTAGCGAAAGCTTTGAAGGTATATACTGAAGAGTAACCACCTGTTCTTGCACTTGCGATCTCATGTAGGAAACATCAACACCAATGTGTTTTGTGAGTTATGCTTCACTGGATCGCGAGCAATATTGATCGCACCCGTGCTGTTGAACAAGAGAGGAGTCGGTGAAGAGAAACACTGAAGTCCGCAAGAAGCCATTGTAACCAAGTAATCTCAGCAATCAGCGGCGCCATAGCCCTCAACTCAGTCGCAGCACTTGAATTGTTGGTTTTCCAAGCAATTAGGGAGGTACCAAGAAAAACACAGTAGACAAAAGACTGACTATCAGAATGATCACTGTCTCAGGTCGCATCAGAGTATGCCTAAAGATGTAAGGAGCTGGAGTCAAGGAAAGAAAAGACGATGAGAGTTGGTTCCACGAAGATAGCGCATAACACGAAGTGGCTGTAGTGGAGCTGAGTGGGAGCCGAAATGAATAGACTCAAAATGTGAACAGAGTGGGAAATGTCCGGTCTAATGATCCCAAGGTAGATAAGACTACCAACAAGGTGGCGGTATCGGGTGGGGTTCAAGAAGCTCACCATCAGTGGGTTGAAGATGAATTACAAGCACGGTCAAGATCCTGAATGTACTCCTGGTGGAGGTAATAGCCTTCAAGCGTAGAAGAAAACTCAATCCTAAGGAAATAACGAAGGGGACCTAGATCAGACATCAAGAAATGCTCACTAAGACGCTTCTTCACAAAAGCAATATGATGTGGATCATCCTCAGTAACGATCATATCATCGACATAAAGGAGCGCTCGACCAGGAGAAATGTGAACAAAAAGAGCAGGGTCGTGATCACTAGTGGTGAAACCGGCAACAATGACAACGGAAGAGAAGCTCGCAAACCCAGTATGAGGGGCTTGCTTGAGGCCATAGAGAGTGACCAAGGCGACAAACCATACCGTTAGAGATAGAATACATAGGGGTGGCTGCATGTAGACCTCTTCACGCAGCTCACCATTGAGAAAGGCATTCTTAACGTCTAACTGGGAAATGGAACAACTAACGAATAGAGACCACAGTGGTCATATGAGCAACAGGAGCAAAAGTCTCATTATAGTCATGACCATACTCCTGCTGAAAACCACGCGCTACAAGATGAGCCTTGTAGCGCTCAAGGGAACCATCCGAGCGAATCTTGACCTTGTACACCCACTTGCATGTAATAAGAGTGATGAGCAGGTAGAGGAACAAGATCCCAAGTGCTAGTACGTTTCAGAGCAACAATCTCCTGTGCCATCGCGTGTTGTTGAAAATTACATAGTAGCGATGACCCCCTTTCGAAACAAAGGGGGCCGGACCCTAAACATCAGAATGAACAAGATTAAAAGGTTGGTGAGATACAGAATCACTAGAGTAGGGGAGCTGTAGCTGTTTGCTAAACTTGCAACCCGTAGAATGTAAAGTGTCACCAAAAATAGGGCTAAGAACACTAGAAACTAGCGAAGATAGATGTGAACCACCGATGTGACCTAAACGATAATGCCACTAGACCAAGGTGGTAGTAGAAGTGACTGAAGCAGAGGCGGCGGAAGGACCGACTGGCTAGTGGTGGCAGTGGAAGGTGCAGGCAGCAGAAGGAAGGTGTAGCCAGTCGAGCTACTAGAGACTGCGAATCATGACGCCTAGGGCTAGTCCCAACCGGGGTCCTGGTGTGACGATCTTGAACACAACATGAGTCAGACTTAAGAATGATGCGGCAACCATGGTCAGTGATCTGACCAGCAGACATAAGTCACATAGCTAGTTTGGGAACATGAGAGACTGTAGGAACAAAAAAGTAGAGACTGCCTCGTCCTGCAACAAGGAGGTACCATCTGCAGTTGGAACTGTGTGTGGAAGAACAGGACTCCCAGAGATGAGGTGAGCGGAAACTGGTGTTATGTGGAACGAAGCACCAGAATCTAGAATCCAAGGGGATGTGATACCGGATGAAGGAGGTGGTGGTGGTGGAGCACTAAAATACTGAGCAGTAGAACCAGCAGAACCGAATGGAGCTGAGGCAGTAAGGCGTCAAAGCAAAGTGAGCATCTCCAGCTAAACCTCAGCAGAGGAGCTCTAGTGAGAACCTGATTGGGAAGAGGCACCAGTGCCCTTGAGAGGGCGACCACCCTTGCGGCCCTGGTTCTTTCGTCGGTAGCACTGCTGAAACGTGTGACCAGCACGATCGAAGGTGCAGTGAAGACTCGTAGTTGAAGCTATTGCCGCGGAAGAGACCGGTGCAGCAGGAGCAGGTGCTGGAGAAGACATCCAAGCAGCCAAACTAGAGTTGGGCTGCAGCTAGGCCACAATGCGAAGACGAGTCTCCTTAGCACGAACAACAGTGAGCCTCTAGCACGAACAAACGTAGCTGACAACTTAGTAGATGAGCACAGACAGGTTCAAACTCTAACCGAAGATGTGTCACGAACTCTAGAGATAGTCTCTAGGTGAGCACGCTGACGCACGGCAGGGACATGTCCGATAGACGTCTGGTCCCAGAGAGTCAAGCTGATGCCACACTGTAGACATCTCCTGGTAGAAGTCGTCCACCGTGGCATCAAGCTGATGAAGAGAGTGCGCCCGGTGTACGACCGAAAAATACATCGCTTGTAGTGGGCACGAAGGCGCTCCCACATAAGCTAAGATGTCGGCAGCTCTACCATAGTCATGCTACCTACCAGGATGGCAAAAGCATGAGCCTTGTTGTCCTGCCACCTTGTATGAGTGAATCTAAGCCTGGTACACCTCCATGGCCTCAAAGGTAGTGATCGCGGCCTTTTGGGTTGCCTCATCAGCAGCTGCAGGGATCTGAGGGGCTGTCGGCAGCGCAGGGCAAGGCGGACAAGGCCTCTTGCCAGTAAGATGGCCCAAAGGTGTTGGCTCATCTGAATCCGCATGTGCATGGCGCATGCGCGATAGTTCATCCCGTCAAAGGTAACCTTTGGAACCGAGATAGCACTATGGGTGGCCATCATATGCAGAAGAAGACCAGAGCAGTGGTCAGGTGGCGATCGAGTCGGCTAGGCAGCAAGACGAGCGGCAGAGTCAGCACCGGCCCAGCTTGGACGAAGACAGCGGCAATGACCTCGGCAAGCCCCGGATCGAGCTCAGGCATACTAGTGAAGAAGCAGACTGGAAGGATCTGGGTGTGGTGAGGCCGAGTGAACGGATTGGGGCGGGGTGGCGCCGAAGAGGGCCGGATCCGGGCGAGGCGGCGGCGGAGAGGGTAGGATCCGGTGTAGAGACAACCGGATCCGGGTGGAGGCAGCCTGGTGCTGGCGCGGTGGCCTGGCGGCAGCGCGGGTGTGGACGCGACGACGGTGTGTGTGCGGTGGCGGTGCGGATGCGGGCAATGGCACGGGCGCGACGGCCTGGCGGTGGCGTGAACTCAGACACGGGCGTGCAGAGAGTCGGAGACACGGTGATGGCGGCTAGGGTTAGGAAACCCTAGCCTTTTCCTGGGCTGATACCTTGTTATGAATGGACTTTTGTCTATTTTAATGGGCCAAAGGCCAAATATACAAGGAGACAAAAATGCAAGAAGCGCCCTATACAAGATAACCATTCTCCTATAGCCTATACATGTCTAACAAATAGGAGGTAAATCTGTGAAGGATTGGTTGTTATGGGCATAAGTGGGTGATATCGTGATGCTAGATTTCCAATTAGATTGAGACAAAAAAAAAAGATGAGATTCTGGGGGACATAGAACAAATGTGCGACCACTTTCTTAGTTTGCTTTTTCACTCCACTAATGTATAACTCATCTTGCACAAATGTCCCTTCAGTAATGAATTGGATGGAGCATATGAAAGTACTTTTTATGCCAGATTTTCATGTTCAAATCTGAAAGCAAGCAATTTTCTAAATTTTAACAACTACTGAGTGAAATTTGGTTCAACATGAAAATTGTTTATGGTATTAACTATTAAGGAGCATGGAGGGTTCATCTGCTTTGGTAATTCTGTCAAATCTGTCATGTTCGCGAGTTACTTATTGTGAGAAATGCACAGGTTAACTGGAACAGAAGAGACAGTTCGAGCAGCCTCGAAGAGACTAACTCAGGGAATGGCAGATTTCAGCAAGGCAATATCTTCAGCAAAGACCGAAGAAGAGAAAAATAAAATTGTGAGTTTTTAGATGCTTTCATTTACTGTGTCCCATTACATGTAAACGTTCTCTAGTTGTTACCATGTTGGACTGACATTATTACTGGCAGAATATTCTTCCTCCCAGAGAACCTTTCAACTATCATAATCTACAAGATTGTTTCTAGGCATATTTTTGGGCAAGCAGATTGATCCTGTGTGTTAAGCAATACTTCCTGCCAATTGATTGTGATCTGAATGTACTTCTGCAGAAAGCCGATCAGCAGAAATCGACAATGACAATGCGGGCCTGTAACAACATATTGGCAATGGCGCAGGTGATTTCGTTGTTCTACTTAGGTAGAAATTTTGTAGGATTATTATATCTCTTTGGATGTTTGTTCAACATCTCGGGACCAGTTGTTGGACATCAAATAGCTGCAAGGTTGTTTCTATTAAACAAGTTTTCCAATACTCCCTTGTTGACTTTTCACGGTGTACCAGATAGGCAGATACAACTTTAATGTAGAATGAATAAGAAACCATTACAAATAAAAAACCAGTCGGGAGTATTGTCTCAAGTTGAAATCAATGTTATTAAGTCGTAAAGTCGAGTCGAGTCGCAAGGGGACTGACTTGTCGACTTGCCCGACTAGTCGACCGACTAGTCGCGACTAGTCTCCTCTGCTGCTACTACTGCTATTCAATATAACTACTGCTGAGTGCTGTTGTTGTTGCTGCTGCTACTACTATTGCGGCTACTACTACTGCGGCTAATACCATTGTGAAGCAGAGGAGGAAGGAGAGGATACTAAGAGAGTACTGCTACTAGTCTACTACCAGTAGGAAGGACCGAAGGAGAGGAGAGGAGAGATTACTGCCAGAGGAAGGAGAGGAGAGGAGAAATGGGAGGAGGATGAAGGAGTGCTCACCGGTCACCAAGGCTCGGGTCGGTGGAGAGAGGTCCGACGAGGAGGCGGCGGCGGCGTGGACAGGGGTCGACAGTGACTAGCGAGCACCGAGGAGGTGGCGACGGTGCTGTGAACTGAGGAGGTGGAGGAGGTGGAGGTGCTAAGGCAGGGGAGGGCTGAGGAGGTGGCGGCGTCGGCGGCGTGGACGGGGGCGGCGATGGCTAGGGTTCCAGGCGGTGTCGTGGGGACTAGGGACTGGGCGGCGTCGATTGCATTTGTGCCTCTATGGGTTCCCCTCTCTATATCTTCGTGGGTGCCTGAGGCTGGCAGTGGGCCACCTAGTCGTCCGACTCACGCAGGTCGACTAGTCGCGGCTAGTCGCCGACTAGTCGTCCCGACTAGCTCTGCTAGTCGAGTCGATGGCACTAGTCAGAGGCCATGTGCCGACTTGCCGACTAATCATATGATTAGTCGCGACTAGTCGCGCGACTTAATAACAGTGGTTGAAATGACATTACAAGGCTAAAATCTGAAGTGTAGGCAATAAACATAGCATGTTTATTTGACTTAGCAAAAACAACTTGCATTCATATGATAAAATAATCCCAGGATAAAAAATAACAAAGAAATAGAATATAATGGGGCACACAATACTAAACATGCTTATATACTGATGGATGATTAAGCAAACCATAACACCCAAATATCAACCCCATAATATTTAACTTTGTCTCAAAATGCACAAGCTTATCTGTATTTTCTCTAGATCCCTTGGACATAAAATCCTGTTCATTCGACAAGGCCTAAATAAGCTAAAGGTGGCATAACGCTAGCTTTTTCAAGCTTCAAGCTATCAGCTATGTTGGTCAAAATAAACTAATAGACAAGCAATGCGTTCGAGGTCTAAGAAGCAGTGTTACCGTGACTCGCGTGTCCAAATTTTTTTGGCGTGTCGAGACGCGTCGGACGTGGTGTGACATGCATCAGATGCAGCTCGGCGAGTCCAGTCTCTGACGGAGAGAGGAGCCGCGCCGAGCAGGTTTGGAAGCGAGGCCATGGCGGCAGCGCAGAAGCCGGCAAAGCGGCTGGGCGGTATGGCGGAGGCGCTGGCAGCCGGGGGCGCATGCAAGCAGACAGGGAGGGGCAGCGCCAGGGGAGCCAGCCAGTCAGGTTGGTGCCGGGCGGGAGAAGCAAGAGAAGAAAAGAAATGAAGAGAAGAGGAATGTAGAGAGAAGGAAATGGGAAAAAAGAAGCCAGTAGAAGGAAATGAGTAGAGAGGGAGTAACCGAGTGAGGCTGTGAGGGGGGAGAGATTCGGTGAGGAGAGCGAGGGAGTAGGTGAGAAGAGAGGACAAGTGTAATTTGGGATCTTCTATGTCTCTATCTCAATAAGTGGTGTGAAGATATGTATTTATATCCTATTTAGTGATCTTAAAATATATTCAATATAATTTAATATATATATATATATATATATATATATATATATATATATATATATATATATATATAATCCTATTTTTCGAGCTTGACGAATCGGACGCCCGAATCCGAGTTAGATTCTGACACCCATGTCTGTGTCCAGGTAACACTGCTAAAAAGCAATTGCACAAGTATAGGTTATTATGTGCATACTGTCGTACAGCCGGCCGTCGGCCTGTTAGGGCCCATGTGTGACGGCATACATGGCGCATACATGCAGCCACATTACTTGGGCAGGCTGGAACATATTACTTAGCTATCAAGTTAAGGTTTAATGAGAGATAGAATAGGATCATATCTAGATGGAAAGTCTAGCTTGAATTGTTTTAATGAGATAGAATAGGACCATATCTAGATGGAAAGTCTAGCTTGAATTGTTTGTTGCTGCCCCTAGGGAGGTGTATTATCGTTGAGATCAAGCAAGAAATAAGTTGAATCAAGTCTACGTCTCCCCTATGTTCCAATCTATCCTCAGCCGAGTTCCTAACTCCCTTTCATGCGCCCTCTCCTCTAAGCGCAGTTCTTCCTTCTAACCGTCGCCGTCGGTCTCTCTTCTAAGGTGTTTACCCTGTTGTGTACTAAGGTACATGACATAGCTAGCTATTTAAACCTTGCTATTAAGTTGCGCTAATGTCTGAACTATGTTGCTGCTTTGTATACTGCTGATACTATGTGTATGTTATGTCAGAAGAAACTAATCTGACATTATTCACTGAAGGTTTATAGTGTCTTACACAGTGACGAATGGTGTTCATTTCAGCTGTTGCATTCAAAATCCCCTTCATTTATCGGTGATAAGAAAATCACGCTCTCATGGATGGAGCAGCCAAAGAAACCAGCAGCTACAACAGCAGGGTTAGATGTCTACTATGTAATGTTCCATTTTTACTCTAGATTCTTCTGCATTTCTTTTTGCTCAATTCTAGTTTGCGGATATTTCAGAGGGAAAAGGGCCCAACCTGGTACAAACGGGAATGCCCCTGCTAGCAAGAAGGGGCGAGGAGAGGGAGGAATGCACAATCAGCTTCTGAACAGAGCTTTTGAAGGGTTGCCCCGTGGTGGTAGAGGCAGTGGAAGAGGGCGGGGCAGAGGAGGCCGAGGAAGAGGATGGGGCTACCGCTGAGATCAGTTAGAAAGCTATGCATTCTGAGGGAGAAGCGATCCGCTTTCTTCTTCCGTTTGAGAGTAACGGTGGAAGTCGGTGTTTATTTGTTGTGTACTTCACAGGAGTTAGCTTTTCTGTATGCAACAAGGTGGCATCGATGATCCTTCAAGGCGCGACTGCTGAATGCGTACAGACTACAGAAAGCTGAAAACTCGTACGAAGGATGCTTGAGAATGTGGAAGATGTGTACGCCCTAGCTGTTCATTTACCATTCGTCGTTATCCTTTTACCTTGCTGACCGTCTGTTAGTTGACCAATGTCATCTGTTTTGGTTGTTTGATGAATTTAACAGTACATTTAATTTAAGAATTTGTTGTTAAAGACTTTATTTGAGAGTTTATCTGAGATTGGAGAGGCGCATCTCTTTTTTGTGCTGATACTTCATAAGCTTATTTATGTTTGTCCTGTGAATCCAATGTGTTGTATCTACCAGTGATTAAGGTCTACCTACCCGTGGCAAATGTATCGACGAAGTTAAACGTTTAAACAATTTGTAGGAAGCTGTAAGCGTGAATTTAGGCATTTAAGGAAGATACGGGAAGCGTGAGTAGTCCTAATCTGTTACTGTATTTATACTATTTCTATTATTTGTTCTTTATCTTCGTGCATGTTTTTGCTGTATGTGATAATTCGTGGTCCTTTGCTTCTTTCCTCCCTGGATGGGATCAGTCCTAGCTTGGAATGTTTGTGTAACGCCCCTATTTTTAGGAACAGGGACGTTTTACCACCCGCAACAGTCTAAGAGTTCAGTTGCGGATGCAAAATATATCATGTCTGCTCACGAACATTTAAAAGAAGTTAGTTTGACTGAAAAAGACCTAATGGCCAATTTTTAATAACAATACGGGTGTCCAAGTCCAAAACTCAACTTACATACAGAAGAGCCGAAGGAAATTCCACAGGAAATCTTGAGTGCGGTCGTAATCTTAACACACAATCTTGATTTGCCTTCTTTTCTTCCAGTATCTGTTGGGGGAATTTATGCAAGCCTGAGTACTCCAACCACCGTACTCAGCAAACCACATGGGGAAACACTATATAACTATTTGTCAGGATTCTCAAGAGAAGGGTGTATAGCTGTTTTATTACGAGGTGGATGCACTTTTATTTGCAAACAAATAAAATTTAAAACATTTCTCCTTAAGATCAGGGGGTTTTCTGTTATCAGATAAAATTTTATCATTATTCAAATTAACAACATCAGAAACACTACTTATGCCTTGTTGTTGGAATCACCCAATTAACACAGTTTCATTAACCGGAAGCACGGCGCATTCGAATACCATTTATTTCACTCTGCAGAGCTGCCCAACTTTACCCACAAGATTTCTTAACTTCCGTGTCCGGGTTAAGAAAACCAGGTCGTTTCACTGCTCAATCCCTTGCTTATACTCTACCCGATAGGTTAATGACCCACACAACCTCTGTATCCGCAGCCAATACGAACGCCTGGACCGAGTTGTGGGGACCCATCGTTGCTGCGCATGGACCCTCTGTCCATATACCAACCTACAATGTAGGGTTCCACTAGTGTTTGAGCAGCTACTAAACCCGTGTTGACAAGTCAACTCTGGTGGTTGAGCGATCACTGTGTCTTTTACTTAGCACAACGTTCTTGTCCTTATATTTTCACTGAGTCACCAACCTCAAACTTCATTGGAACAAAGACCACCACCACCAATCCAACCAACCTCCATCCTAGGGTAAAGCGGTAGGCCTAGTCCGTTATCCGGAGTCCCACCAGCCTCTCTACCCTAAGTCCAATCCTAGGGTTTGGTCGTGGGCTTGGATCACTTACGTGATGACCCCACCTTCTGACTCTCCCCTAGTTCTCCCAAGATAGAGTCGTGGGCTTGGATCACATTGTGATGACCCCACATTCTGACTCCTATCTTGAGTTTTACCAAAGTAAAGTCGTGAGCTTGGATCACATTGTGATGACCCACATTCTGACTCCTACCTTGGTACACTTTTTCAAACCTAATGGCCAGCAGCCAAAGTCACTTAGTAGTACAAAATGTTGAATGAGATGATCATATGATTATTTGTACAGTATTTTAATTCTTACTAAGGTTGTCAAGGTGAATATGACCATCAATCAAGACATGGCATTTTTCAGTGGTAGGAATAACTAAATAGCATGCCAATCTAAACATTTTATTTTAAGCAATTAATATTTCAAAACTATCCATAATGCAAATACATTAAGTAAATAATGTAATTTCTTGGGATTCAATATGATCAAAAACATGTGACTTGCCTCTTTGTCTTTAGTCTCTGATTGTCTTCTTACAACCCTCAAGTTGGGTACCAATTTCTTTAATTGCTCCTGTAGTCCTTCTATTGCCCAATTCGTGTGGTCCGAATACTAGCGTGGAGAACAAACACACATTAGTTCCTGCTTTGCAGAATGCAAGCTGGGAACAAAATTCAATTTAAAAATAAGGAAGAACATAAAAAGAAATGGGTGGGGTTGGGTGGTTGGTGTTTGGTAAAGCTTGGTTAGCTAACCGAGCGAGAATTGGATTAGATGGGTTTAGGACGGTCGAAAGATAATATGTGTGTTGGACAGATTTTGGGAATAAGAGATGAACATTTAAAAATAGATGGTCGATCCTTGAATTGGGTAAATTTGGGTTTTGTCGAGATTTAATTTGGTAAAACGGAGGGATTTGAATTTATTTGGAAATGGATACGGTGGAAGGGTGAATTTGAATTGTTAAAACTTGAATTTGAATGAATGGAGCTCAAATTTGAATTCAGGGTTTCAAACTGGTTAGAAGGGTGTATTTTTGAATTTTTGGGAATTTTTTTGGATTTTCTGGGATTTTTAATGAATTTTTTTCTACATTTTTAATATGGGTGAACAGTAACGGATTTTTAATGAACTCAGCACGGTTTTTTGATGCATGGGGGCTATAAGGGTGACTATTTCTAAAATCAACGGGTGTTTAACCATCTAGGGGTACTCAGGAAGGTCCTAGTAGTGGCGGTTTGCACTGGGAAAGCTCACAGCGAGCTGGCCACGGCGAGGCACCAAGGCCGGGCGGTGGTTTTCGCCGGCAAAGAAGGAGAAAGCTTGGGGAGCTATGGTGTTGCTTCGGTTGCATTTCTGGGTTCATGAGGGACCTACAGGAGCGAATAATTGGGAAGTAATCAACTATATATCGGGAATCGAAGTTTGACTCACTTTGAAGCTCCTCGGTGATTGCCAGAGATGGGGACGACGAGGGACCAATTGGGCGGGTCTGGGGCTTTACTGAGGTGTGTGAGGGAGGTTGGAGGGGCCTTTGGCTTCTGTGGGAGTCTGGAGGCGGTTTGGCGCCGAGAGAGGGAGGGAGACCACGGCGGCGGTGGTTTTGTAGAAATCAAGCCTGCGGTTTGTCGTGGGATTGCGGTTGTGAAGGAGCGGCGGTCAAGAGGTGCCAGAGCCGTGTCAGGTCGACTGTGAGGGGAAATCGTGAGAAGGGCACCAGGTGTGCGGCGGCGGTTGCGGCCGGTAGGCGGGACGCGCGTTGCGCGAGGAGGGAGCAGGGTGGCATGCGGCTGACCCGTGGACACGGCACAAGGGTGACGTCGTGCGAGGGGGCAGTGGCGCCGAAATATCCCACGCGGAGGTGGCGAAATGAGCGGCGGCCGAGGCACAGAGGCAGGGGGTGGCGCGCGCGCGGGGAAAGCGCCAGAGAGAAGAGAAGGCGCATTTGCCAAAAAGGGAAGGCGTAATTTCATTGAGACTTGCTAAATTGGGAAATAAATCAAATTAAATCAAAATTCACAAAATTTTCAAAAAGTTCAAAATTTTGGGGTGTTTCAGTTTGTGCTTCATGATCGTACCCGGTTCAATTGCAAGATCTGTATTACTGCTTGCCCCATCAGTGCAACAGCTTTACGCTCTGCAATACCTTCAAAATTCATGCCGATCTCCCCGATATCCCACAGAACTTTCTAAAGAAGAAACGACGAATGACCGACTATCTAAGGCTATTTCCACCTGACATCTTCTGTTATAACACTTTCTGATCCACAAGAACCAAACAGACTAGTCACAAATGCATCGTTAGGGAAAATTTCTTAAAAACTTCAGGATAAGACTCATGCATGCCTAGAAACAGAGCTTGTTGTACAATTTTTTCCCAGAGCTTTCAGAAGATACAATTGCCCTTGTTGTGCCTACGGGTTACACAGTAAACTAGAAAAGTAGTAAGTGGTTATAACAAATGAACTAACCTTGATCGTCTTCCACAGCCAGGGTACTATATATATATAGTAAAAATAACGAGTGCTCCTTGGTGCCCGGACACCATAAGGCTAAAATAGGTATGTATCACGTGCGAAAATTTTTAAAAATTCTTGTATATATATATATATATATATATATATATATATATATATATATGATGTGATACGGGGTCGCCCGATCTTCTCGATGTAGGATCAAGATACTCACGTGGGTTTGATGAACCGTAGTGATCTCCCGTTGCCAATGCAAGAGTTAGCACTCTATAATTCGCCCAACCACACGTGCTGAACTTCACGACCACCGATGAAGTTCCATCGTGCTCCCAATTTCCAATGGAAAGGTTGAACGATCTTGATTGAAGAAAATCACTCCTAATTCCCTATGGAATTTCGGTAGCAATGCTAAACTCGAACAAACTTTAATAGATTCATTATTCTCAAACGTGGTCTCTCTTACAATGGGGGCAAACCCTTAATATATAGTTCCTTGTCCACCTCATGGCTGACCAAGAGGTCTTAAACCAACTCCAACTTATCCCTACATGTATTTGGAAACAAACTCACACAAAAGGAAAAATCTAAAATTAAGCCGTCACAATATTTCGGTCATAACTTTTAATCCGTGACGAATTTGAAGGTGGGGCTAGATCCATTGCATAGCCCTTGAAATTATCTTTCCAACGAGTCCAAGAACACCTGAATCGGACTCCGTTTGTGAAAGTTATGGCCTTTTTAGTAACTGCCTGTCAGGCTGTCCCGAACCGAATCCGAATTAAATTCTGCGTTGAATCCGAGTTTGAATTGGACTGAGCACGTGGGAGATCCGAATTTGGCTTGCAAATCTTATCCAAACTTGTAGTTTAAGTCCTTGTGCTCCTACCTTTTGCTCTCCCAAATCTTCACATGAATCATACCTAAGAATACATAAAATAATAGCATGATGTAGGATTCCAAGTTCATCAATAATTAAAAGAAACTCCTTAAGAAACAAATTCACCTGACAATATTTAATGCGGCTCAATACTTCTTTCCAGTGAAATAATGTATTTGACTGAAAAGTGCTAAGCTTGTGCGTATCCGCATCAAGATGCCTAGACATCCATATCAATATCCGTTTATTTGCTTTGAGATTCGCAACGTTTGATGTGAGTATCTTTATATACCCATAAAAAAGTATATTTGAGATGTCAAACTCCGAAAAAATTTAAATGCAACTTCAGTTTAATTAGTTTGGCTATTTTTATGGTATATACTCATGTAGTCGCATTAAATTCAAAAGTAGCTCAAACTAGTTTGAACTGAGTTCAAAACTTACTTACCATAAATATAACAAAGGTATAAAACATTTTCATACCCAAACTCAAAAAAAATTATCAATCATACACATGTATCGGACGGTTCTTGATGTAGGTGCCTTATGTAATATTATATATATATATATATATATATATATATATATATATATATATATATATATATATATATATATATATATATATATATATATATATATATATGACCATAAGGCCCGATTACAACAATATTACGCACGATTATGTACCATGCAAAAGGGCATACAAGTTCTTTTACATTTTCCACTAGGCCTTTTAGCCCCTAACAGGTCAGATGGGTTTAGGTGGGGGCCAACCTTAGTACATGAGCTTCTCATGGTAAAGGGCTTTCCGCAGGTTGGAACCATATTGTCGAGCCTTTTGGCCTCCTCCATCCCTGCGACTTGTGGTGCAATTGATCGTGGGCTGGTTGATGTTTGACCGGGGTCGTGCGGGCGTTTTTGCGTAATGGGGCACGCAACCGTGCATGATTGGCGTGTCGTGCGCTACCGGTTTTCGCCAGTTGGGTTCCCGAGGGCGTGTGGGAGCGATCCAACGACGTTGATGCCCCATCGCGCCAGTGGCCAGACCGCGGGTATGGGCTATAGACTGGTAGGAGGTCTGTGAGTCACCCTTCCCATCCACTGGCATCCCTGACACCGTTATAGGTGGACAACTAGCCACCTACACCCCTTAATAGATCCTATCCACCATTACAATGGGAAAACCCATTAACCCCCCACACACGGGTTTTACTCTCATAAGTTCACTTACAGTGCTTTTCAAAGAGCGTAAGTGTGCATCCGCTAAATTCTTAGCCTTGATCCAACTAGCTTCACCTTTACCTAAACCGCTCTCCAACGCATCACCCATGCACCGCGGTTTTGATCCAAGATGGTTTCTGGTATTTTGGTTAAACTAACAAAAAACCCTTTCTTAACCCGGTCATCATCAACTATTGCAAGCAATCGCCATGCTTATTACGTGTAGGTGCACCATTAGATTGCCATGAATCACCAAGTCTCTCCTATCCCGGTTCCACTAAACCACGACTCACTTGGACCGTGCAAGCCACATGACGTCATCCCGTCATTCGAACTCGCCTTTAACATTTCCCACCTTTCTCGTGCCATGCTTGAGCTCACCGTTTCACCCGGCATCCTCGATCATTTTGGGCCTCAACTCCTCTATAAGCTTAGCCCTGATCATCGCCATTAACCACAGTTGACTCCAAGCGACCCTGCACATCTAAAGACAAAGAAATCATTTCCAAACATAAGTTCTTCACAACTTGACCTACATTAGCCAAGACATGCATCATTCAATCTTAATCCAATGATCCAGGTCATCACAACTCGATCCATGACTCAAATTCCAAAACCCTATTTTTCTGGGAAGATCGGTAGTACCGCACTTAACATGCCGGTACTACTATATTGCGATACTGTAACACCCCACCCACCCTCTAGGCCTAGAGTGCTACCATCATTGCATAACATTACCACTTTTCTTTCAACTGCTAATCGTTTTAAGCAAACATTACATTATTCATAAAGCTGTGACCACTTACAACATATCATTTAAAGCAACTATTCTAGCATACTAGAGGAGTTTAAACATGCTACCATAAGCTGATATGTGAAATGCTACTAGTATGTGAAGTTATTCATGTGCTACTCCCGTCCATGTATGATGTCCTCAATAGTCATCTAAAAAAACAAACAAAGCAAGGGTGAGTCCAAAGACTCAGCAAGCACACGATAAAACAGTGGCGTTAACACACCACTGTAATAATTCTCATTTATGTAAATTGTACATCACTATCTCTGTAACTGTTTCACTATTGTCAATTTTATGCAATGGAATGCATCTGTAACTGTATCACTGTTCTGTTCTATTTTCATGTAATGTGATGCGATGCGTCTGTAACTATAGCTTATACTGGTATAGCAGAGTATTCACCCATCGATGAAGCACTCAATTCCCGTCCTCTTTTATACGGGGATCTAAACTCCACTCCCGTAGAGTACCTACTGAAGTATGTTCTGTTGTCTGTGTATGAGTGCAATGCGTGATGCAACATGCTTTCAATGTTGGCATTTAATCATAAGTAGCACTCATTAAAGTATGATTAGGATGTAATCATAAGTACTGTAGAATATGGCATGGAAGACACAAAATACCAATCATTCACCACAATCAACTATTCTACTATGCACTTACCGGGTTAACCTCGGGGACGATGTGTAGACGGCTCTGACCCGAGACCTGCACCTGTACAAATGTCAACCCGACTCAACACATCATATTAAAACTAGTGCTTAAGCGAGCAACGAGGACTCTACGGGCAGACTCAACACTGGCATAAAAACGCCCGGGGTTAAAGACCTGGCGCGCAGGTACCAAACTCTCTATTTTTATTTTTTTATTTTTTATTTTTTATTTTTCTCCTCTTTTATTTTCTCTTCCTTTCTTTTCTTCTATCTCTTCTTTCTTCTTTCTCTATTTTTTCTCTTTTCTTTGCCCCACACGAGTTCTCTCTTTTCTTTCTCTCCTTCCCATTCGGTCTGGCCGAATGGCCTGGCTCCAGGTGATTGTCGAATGAGGAAAGCCCAAAACGTGAGATGGTGCCGACCAGCCCTGGACTTTCTGGGAACCTCAGTGAGTGCCACTTCCATTCGACATTCTAAAGTCGAACGGGTTCTGACGGCAAAACCCTTCTTCTTCTTTTTTTTTTCTCTTCTTTTCTCTTCTTTTTCTCTTCTTTTATTCTCTCTTGGATTGTTTTCATTTCTCACTTTACTTCTCTTTTGTGTTCCAGTGGTATTATAGATACTACAGCTCCCCAAAACAGTATATCCGCACCTTGCAAACCCGAACTGGAACTCTCTAGAAAAAATGTTATGTTACTCAGACCAGAACTACCGTTCGAGCGGAACTACCGTGCTTACAACGTCAGTACTACTATTCAATGGTACTACCGCATAAACACCTGCGATATTTCCGATTTTTCTAGGACTCCCAGAAATTAGTTCAAATCAAATGTAATCTTTACAAAACAACTTTACCACTCCACAAATATTACAATGGTTCATCACAATATTAAACAAGACCTTCTCATATGGTCCTTCATATTTGAAACACGTTGGTTTTTCAACGTATTCTTTCTTTACATTACCTGTTGAGATATAACGGTATTTTTTCATTTTTCTTTATGTGAATATCTTAAAAAAGTTAACATATGTTACAGTGTAATTTTAACTAAAAAAATTAAAAGTCGTAACATTTTAGAATAGAACCTTAAATCCGTCACTCGAAGCTGGCAGAGGAGGGAGGTGGAGGCGGCGGGGGCAGGGGATGAAGAGGCGGGGGCCGGGAGCGACGAGGTGGACGTGGTCAGAAGACGTAACGTCCGATCGCGTCGCAACGCGTATGAGCAGAATGGCAAAAACCCCACGTCCAGTTCCGTAGTGGCTGTCATAAGATTCTATATATGATGCGTATCCGGATACAAGTGAAAGTGATTACCAGCTTCCTAGTGGGGTCCAAGATTTGCCTGAACTTTGAGGAATGGAACCCTGTTCACGACGTACTTCGTTCCTGTTTGTTCGCAATATTATTGTATCTGGCTGGCTCAGGTTCTCCTGTTGTTCAGGGTATGTAAGCTAGAAACAACACTTTTATGAATCTACATAGAATATTTACGGAGATTATTCCTAGAGCATTGAACACAACAAAAGATCGGCCAAAGACTCGGAGGTATCCTTGACCAACCTAACGCTTCTCAGGATCTGACCTCTTATCTTTGTAACTACCTAGTATCTGGATACACCTACTCTCTCTCTTATCACGAGGATTCTTCAGACGCACGGTATGTTTCATTGCGCTTTGTCCTTGCCATCAGCCAGACTCCAGGGCATCGACCACCGTGCTGTTGGGTGCATGAGAACCAACTTTCACCTCGTCGACTTTCGTCGCATCGCGATCGTCTCTCACCATTTTGGCATTCTTCTTTGCTCTTGTCAAGGCCTTTTCTGCTGAACATGCTTTTCAGGTTGAGCGGTTTTCCCTGCATGTTTCACCATATCCACTGCCTTCCTTCCTCAGGTGTCCTTTGGTTGGGCTGTCCAGCTCGCTTCTTTCAGGGCTGAAATGCTGGTTGTCTGGCCTGTGCTCCGTTCCGTTGTTTCCAGGATCTTCGTCGACAACATATGTTACTGATACCCTGCTTTCTCCGACAGGCCGTATGTTCGGGTGAGGCCTTACACATGGAGAAGCTTCGTCATCGCTTCCTTTCTTTGGGCTCCTGTAGAACACAGCTCCAGCTAGTTTGCCCAAACCCTTCTTGACTTTGTGGAGATGACGATGCGATTTACCATTGGCTGGTTCTTCAGTACTGGAGTCGCTTCTCTGAGATTCTGATATTGATGGCCTAGGGCTATCACTGCAAGGATCGTTCTCCCGTGGTATTTGGGAGTCCTGGTACCGTGCACGTCCTTTCCGAGGCTCCCAGGTAGTGGTGACATCGCTACCCGGTCGGTGTACCCAAACACCAGCCTTTTGCAGTCCTTCGATGTCAACTGGCTCATATTCATCAGACATCTTTCGGAATTCCTCAGAAGATTCACTCTCGTTCTTGGTCCTGGATGAAAAGCTGGATCTTGGTGTGCTAGCTTTGCCTCCCTTGGGTGTTCCGCACTGCTCATCTTCGTCATTATGAACCTGCAAGCACCGAGTATATGATACCAGCAATAATGTCACTCAATCTGGGCTACAGTTTCGTGTTAGACAAATGGTACAACTCACGCATGGCTCAGTGATGAGCAAGAGCTGTTATCACTTACTGAAAACCCTCCTCTCACATTCTCATTTTCATCTTCAAGTACAGTTACAACTATATGAACCCTCCCTGTGTTTATATTCTTTAGTGCCATCCATATATCGTGCCTTTGTCCCCCTCGCAATTTGTTGATGCTTATGGAACAATCACTGCATGAAAATAAACATAAATGTTTAATCGTGCTTGGAATTACTACAGCAATTAGAATGGCGAGTATTTTCAGAGCATGTAATCCAAGGGTTTGCAATCTTTGTAAGTATGAATTATGAATCGCAATTAAGATGAAGCTAGGACACTGCTATTTGAATGATTATAAGAGATGCTATGGACAGAGAAACTGTGTGAAGGATACCAACCCGAGTGTATCATCGAAGATAGGGTCCTTGTCTCGAACTTGAAGAGAAAGAAGATTGACTGATTCCCATGAAGTTATTGGTATTTTAAATTCCTCCAGCCATTTGGGGTTAAGAGTTTTCTTATGGATCTTTGTCTGGAAACGGTAGGGTCCAAGATGGCCTTTCACATATGGATCCGCTAGTCCTGCACATAGATCCAACAAAGATCATTTCGCTGAAAATTATCTAAATACGAATTTGGATGTCCTGCACATAGATACAACAGTGAGGCATTTTCCTAAACGGTGTTAAGACAGGTTTGGTGGTTGACAACATACCATTTGGATCAGAGGGTTTCATATCAGCACCTTCCAAGATCTCAACCTTGGCATGTGCAATAGGTGGCTTCTCATCAACACTAAACCAGCCATCTGACATATTTGAGGAATAAAACCAAATCAATTTCACACCATTCTCAGAATAGTAAAGCAGCATATTGAACATATGTCATAACCATTAAGAACTCACAGCAAAATTGAATAGCCTCCATAGCGCTACAAAAATCAGTTTAGTAGAATCTCACTCTGTGAGTGGCATATGGGTCCATGTCTCACATGTCACTGTCACTGCTGGTTATATTTTTACTAAACTGTGATTTTTGCAATGATATGGGGACAATATTTCCAATTTATTCACATCAAGATTATCAAACGCAAACAAGTTGTCCAGGCATAAACAACACCCATAGAACCATCATGTATATCATAGGGCTACCTAGATTGACCATACAATTGGCCATACAAAAACGATACCAGTCAATCTGTAGTCAAAAGTACTTCCATAATACTAAAATTTTATTGATGGTCAAAGATATATAGTGGAAACTAAGGATTAAAAACCTAGAACCAGAGGGAATCCCGGTACGTGGCGGTACCGAAGAATCGCGGTTACCAAAAACCAAAAAACGTTCAAAATTCATGAATCAAATTTTGAATTTGGGTGGTTTGAAAACCGGTAACCGGAAAACCCGCTTAAAAAACAGGAAAACTAGCTAAAAAACCAAAAAAAAGCTAAAAACGGCCAAAAAATTGAATTTGGGTTGGGAGTACAATAATTGAAGTATATTTAGCTCATATAATAGGTAATCTAGCACCAAAAAAGTCTAAACCAACCTAAAAAATGCATTAGGCCTAAAAGTAACCTGGCTGGTTTTTTTACCCGTTCCCATCGGTAAATTCGGTTACCGCCGGTTATCGCCGATTTTTTGTTCCCTGGTGGAAACCATGTCAATATCCAAAATGACATCTATTTGTAAACAAGGCGAGCGGTAAACAAAGCCCTTTTCTTTGCTGGTTACACCGGCTGGAAATCAAGTCTGGCTCACCCCAAAAACAAGCCACTCAAACCTTGCACCTACATTGTCTTGGTTGAACTAATCCACAATCAAATATTGCAGTACAATCCTATTGAAATTGATAGTGAAATGATTGCAATAGTCACTGAACTAACTAAAACAAAGTGAGAAAACAATGCATTAAAAAAATTCAACATTGCAGCATGACAATCAGTTTATGGCAATTACCTGTTGATTCTGAGGCAAACTTCTCCAAATCAATAACTAGCATGTTAGGCTGCAAAAACAATTTTTTAAAGATTATTGTTTATTGCCTGTGTAAAAATAGTACAAGAAATTGTCCAAGAAAATCCATCAACTAACACCCACCCTATCTATTGCATTCACTCTTACCCAATCTTATTTTTCAATAATTGCCTAGTAGATGGAGGAAAAGAATGTTAGATACTTAGATCTATGACCAAATACCTTAATTCAAGAAATTACAAACTACATAATAAACAGGGGGGATCTACAAGGGTTCAAGGGTGTTCAGTCGAACACCCAAATTTTTATTGCAAAACACACAATATTTACCAGGTATATTAAATATATATATACTGATAATTAGGTCAAATACTTCATATTTATACCCCCAATTGGTTTCAGCCCATATCCACACTTCCCTCTCCCCAATTAGCCTCACGTAGCGCGGGCCAACAGCCCATCCGCTCCCTCCTCAAGCTACCCATTGGCCCATCCGAAGACCCCACCTCAAAGGCTCGAACTCTAACCTCTGTGTGTGTATGTTTCTCACACTCCACCGATCTAGACCAAAATCAGGTGGCAAGGAGAAGGTCGACAGGGTCCATCACTCCAGACCAAAATCAGATGGCAAGGAGAAGGTCGCGACAGGCTTGACCGCTCCAGACCAAAATTAGGTGGCAAGGAGATGGTCGCGACGGGGCCGCAATTGCATGTCGACATTAAGCAAGGTTGCAAGGAGCAAGAGGGTGGTGATGAGCAGGGCCTAGCCACCTCAGAGCGTGCGGCGGCGGCCAAGGTAGCGAGGAGGCAGGGACTGCACCGGTGCACAAAGGTCATGCACGTCAGAGTTCAGACAACACAAATGCTTCTAAGGCATGAAGAATCATCTAGTTAAATTATGTTTTTTCTTAATTATTTTATAATTTCTCTAAATTATTTTCAGATGCTGTCTATAGCAAGAACAATTTGTACTTTGATTTTAGCTACCATGGATCTTTACTTTTTGTAACTCCACCCATTCTTGAAATATTGGGTCCACCACTGATAACACAGAACATGCTTGTTTGATAACGCATGAATTGCCAAGTCTAACCTCAACAAGGGTCAGTCCAAAGGCAACGTCCAACATCCTGTCCTGCAAAGTTGAAAACATCAAGGGAAATGAGTGCCCACAAAGAAATGTAAAGGCAATTCAATACAAGAAACAAGAAGGTAACAAAATGGGTACACTCACAAGCCATCCAGCAATTCCTGGGAGTTCAGTTACATCAAGCCCATTACCGAATAATGGCTTTACTGCCATCTGGAAGTATGGAGGCTCAACAAAGCATACTCTTACACGCCCAATAAAGGGCCACTGTCGGAGAAACCTCACACCAACCAGGACCTACACACAGGCTTTAGACGTGTTTAGTGAGCACAATGCAATCTGAAATATCTCACGTCCTATCTCATTAAGGATGAAGAAACAAACACGGAATTTCCCTGACAAATGTTTTCTGTTATTGTTGAATATTCGCTTTCCATTTCCTTCTTGTGGGGCACATTTTCTTGTTTACGCATGCTTTTTCTTTGCACAAATATATGCTACTCCCATGATCCCATCCCTATCACATGCTCAATCATAATGAAAATTTATTTACATTGAGACCTCAGTGGAGATTGTTAAAAAGGACTTCTCGTTCCCAGTTAAATAAAAGTGCTCCTGCTTGGAATAATGGCAAAAGGTAATATGTCTCGGTATGCTTAGTTGCTTACCCTTCCTTCAACATGCATCCCAGTTATATGCATGTTTACTGTAATGCCAAATCCTAATCTCTTCCTTAGTTGCACGGCCATTGTTGCATCCATATCATCTGAGGAAAGGAAGTTCATTCCTATCTCCAGAACCTGGCACGTTATATGTTATCTCGGAAATTTTATAGTCCATATAGTGAGGAACTACCCATAAAATGCATCTTAACAGCGTGTATAGAAGGCATCACATTACACACCAGATGGTCATCATCAGTGGATTGGCTAACCACCCTTATATCTGTAAACATCGGTGGATTCCTACCCAGGTAAAGGTTTTGGATCACTGCTTTCCTCTGCAAACGTAATAGAGATAGATATTGCAATCAGGTAGATGCATACAGAATTGGTCCAAAAGAATTTATCATCAAGTTACAAACTGACAGCAGATTACTTTCTTACTTTCTTAGCATTTGAGCTTTTGGATTCTAAACAAAAGTATGTCATGCAGGACTCCAAACAGAACACAGGAGAAAAGCAACAGAATTGAGTGACACAAAATCCAAACTTACCGCGGTCCATGGCTTGAACTTGTATAGGAACCACGGGATTATGGGCAAAAGGAACTGCTGGGATGCAACCCTCTCCATGCAAACTGGCCAGATCTTCTCAACAGCAAAATTTAACCACCTGACTGTCTCTGCATCAGAGAGAAGCTGATCCGAAAATAAAATGAGCTGAAGGCAGTGAAAACAGGCACTATGGTCAGCATGATAGCTTAAAGACTAATATTACATTTTAAAAGTGCTAATAGCAAAGATATCGCTACATGAAGAAATTGTAGCCTACCCTTCTTTGGTTGGCACATTTCCTTTCCTCATATTGTAGTCGCTTCCGCAGTCTCATTGTGTAGCGTTCATTCACCTGACTTTAAACATATCAGCAGCCATTCATGCTATGCATGAAAGAAGGGAAAGATTGACATGAGCGCATTTGGAGAACGGACACTCGACCAGTGAACCCTGTATCTGTACTGGATTATCAAATCCTTTATTTTTCATCAGAAAACCTTCACTTGGCATTTTTTCTGTCCACATTACCAGAAGGACCATCATATATTAACTTCAAATTTTTTTAAGAAGTTTATTATTCCATTTCTGCTGATAAAGTATATTTTTTTCTTGGGTAAATACCAAGAGAAAAACTGACAAAAAAGGATTGCTCTTCGAACTATATAGGAA
Organism: Bonia amplexicaulis; assembly: GCA_036346245.1. Classification (NCBI taxonomy): domain Eukaryota; kingdom Viridiplantae; phylum Streptophyta; class Magnoliopsida; order Poales; family Poaceae; genus Bonia; species Bonia amplexicaulis. The sequence continues at coordinate 9,041,312 of CM070739.1, forward strand.
AATAATACAGTAAATAATTGGATACAAAAAAATCTGTCCATTCAAGCTTCAAGGACACCAACTCAGTAGGACAGGATAAGTTTCGAAATTAACACACTCCAAATGAGTAGTTAATCCCTTAGAAGTCGAGTCTGACCTACCGCATGAGAAAGCTTAGGACTAGGTCAGCAGGGCGTAAGATGCATTATTTTTAAGAGAATGTCTGACTCACGTTAGTAAATAGATTGGGTCAACTATTTGACACAATACATGCATCGTGACCAAAATTTACTTGTTAAACATCAAACTAACCATTGTTAAGGTGGAAAACTGGAAACAGAATGACAGGATATGTATGAAACAAATAACACGCTACAAATTCAGATGATGCTTAATGCTAGTAATATAGCAAGGCATCCGTTTACTGAAGATAAAATTCAATGGGACTGTGATGATAATGCTAATTGATTAGCCATTTACTGAACATGAGGTTCTATGGAACAAGCAAATTGAGTCACGAACTGACGCAACAAACAAATTATTGAATTCACATGGAGTAGCGAAATTTTTACTGAGGTAAGTTATGTCGTGGATCACCCACAATCTTTCGCCGCCGGCGAACTCACAAACGCGCACTCAAGAACACGATGAACACAGGTGTTTGGTGCTGCTAAAACGAGGCAACGTTTTCTGATATATTTCATGTTTATTTAAAAGAAAAAAATGACTGTTAGCCTTCTCACTTTGCGCAGCATGAATACATGGCTGCTGCCGCAATTAAACAAGGAGTAAATGAAACGGAAGAAATTAAGCTGCATGGCTAAAACGGAAGAAATAAAAAGAGAGCCACTACTAATCTTGAAATGCCTAACTGAAGCTAAAAGTGAACAGCCATAATTAAACAACGTTTGCTGACTGAAACGGAAACAATAAACCGAGAAACGATGAGACGCTTGAAAGACGATGAGATGCTGGAGTAGTAACTTCAACACTTCTCCCCCCTAGTCCTTGATGTGCTCATCGATCTTGTTGACGCTGATGAACGCACAGTTGCTGGAACCGCACACGTCCAACGCCTTGGTCAGAATGTCCGCCAGCTGGTTTTCCGATGAAGTGTGCCGGAGGACGATATTGTTCCCGTCGATGCACTCCCGAATGTAGTGGAAACGAGTGTCGATATGTTTGCTTCGGTCGTGAAAGACGGGGTTCTTACTGAGGGCGATGGCGGACTGATTGTCCACCTTGAGCTCCGGCGCTCCAGACTCCGTGCCGACCATGTCAGACATGAACCGAGCTAGCCAGACGCCTTGGCAGGCTGCTGTAGCCACCGCAATGTACTCCGCCTCGCATGAGGACAGAGCCACCACCTTCTGCTTGGAGGACTGCCAGGTGATGGGGTTGCCGCCGAGGAAGAAGATGACGCCGCCGGTACTCTTGCGCGTGTCGACGTCGCCTGCCATGTCGTCATCACTGTAGCGGACCAGTCGAGCTCGTTCATCCTCCCTCCTGGCGTAGTGAAGATTGTAGTCACACGTTCCCGCCACGTACCGTAGCATGCGCTTCACTGCGTTGAGGTGGTCCTTGCGTGGTTTCTCCATGAACCGGCTCAGATAGCCCACTGCGTAGGCAAGATCTGGCCGGGTGTGCACCAAGTAGCATAGTCCGCCGATGACGCGCCTGTACTCGGTGGCGTCCACCAGTGGAGCAGTGCTCTCCTTGCTCAACTTGAGCCTTGGTTCCATCCGCGCCAGATAGGGGTTGCATGTGCTCATGCCACTCCGCTCAAGCAGCTTCCCTGCATAGGCAGATTGGCGGAGCGAGATGCCGCCTGGCCCTTGGTTCACCTCGATACCGAGGTAGTATGACAGCAGCCAGAGGTCGCTCATGAGAAAAACGCAGTTCATCTCGAGCTTGAACGCCACGATCTCGTCGCTGCTGGTGCCGGTGATGATCAAGTCGTCGTCGGTACCAGTCGCGATGACCCTCGGCTCCGCATGTACACGCCGTGCTCAGAGCTGCTCCTCTGGAAACCATGTGACGCCATGGACGCGTCAAGCTTGGCATTCCAGGCCCTCGGTGCCTGTCGGAGACCGTACAGGGCCTTGCGAAGACGCAATACTTTGTGCTCACTGACGTTGACGACAAAGCCCGGCGGCTGGCTCACGTACACTTCCTCCTTGAGGTCGCCGTTGAGGAAGGCGCTCTTCACGTCCATGTGGTGGACTTCCCAGCACTCGTGGGCTGCCAGAGCCAGCAGCGCCCTCACGGACTCCATTCGCGCGACCGGAGCGCAGACCTCGTCGAAGTCGATTCCTACGCGCTGAACGTAGCCTTTGGTGACCAAACACGCCTTGTGCCGGATGACATTGCCGTGCTCATCGCGCTTCACTTTGAAGACCCACTTAAAGCCTGATCGCACGGTGCCCAGTGGGGAGCGCGGCGAGCTCCCACGTGTTGTTGTCCTCGATCGACTTTATCTCCTCGTATCGCTGACGCTTGACTCACCTCGCTCGCCTCCTGAAGGAGACAGGCTCGTCCGTCGTGGTGAACTGTAACTCCTCGTCGAGCACCCAGGGCACAAGCCCAGGCGGCGAGGCTAGTCCGATGACAGTGTCGATGGCGCGGAACCGAAGTGGAGCATTGTCGTGGTCCACATCCAAGTTCTCCTCAAAATCAGCTGGTGGCGAGACGAACTCGATCGGCGTACTCGTGGGTGACGTCGTAGGCGCAAACTGCTCCGGCGGTGTCATGGGTGCAGGGGATCGCGACGGAGACATGTGAGCTAGTGATGCCGCATCGGCTCGAGGCGTGCCGGAGAAGTACTCCGTGGTGTACTCAACGTTGAAGGGCTCGCCGTCGCCCGGATCACCGCTGCTTTCGTCGCCCCAGCTCCATTGTCTCGCCTCGTCGAACACGACGTCGCACGACACAATGATACGCTTGGTGGAGGGGTCATAGCAGCGGTAGGCCATGGAGCCGTGCTTGTAGCCGACGAAGATGGTCAGCGTGCTGCGATCATCCAACTTCTTGAGTCCCGGCCGTGTGGACTTGACGTGGGCGACGCAGCCAAAGGTCCTAAAGTAGTGGACGGTAGGGCGCTCGCCGTGCCAAGCCTCAAATTGGGTCCTGTCGTTGAGCGCGCGTGTCGGGGCGCGATTGAGGATGTAGACTGCGATGTTCACGGCCTCATCCCAGAAGTAGCCGGGAAGCCACTTCGCCTTGAGCATACACCGCGCCATGCCGACGATGCTCTGGTTGCGGCGCTCTACCACCCCGTTCTGCTGCGATGAGTAGGGGCAGTGAGTTGCCGCTGGATACCGCGCTCGGCGCAGTACTCGCCGAACTCCACGGATGTGAACTCCCCCCATGATCGGTGAGGAGGACCTTGAGCCGCCTCCCTGACTCAACCTCCACGGCCGCTGGAAATTCTAGATCACCGCCGATGCCTGATCTTTGCTCGATAGTAAGTGGAGCCACAAGTACCGGTCAAATCATCAAGTAGTAGGAAATACTTGTTACCGCTTGGAGTTGTGGGCGTGATGGGCCCGCACAAATAGCCGTGGACGAGGTCGAGGACGTGCTCCGCTCACCGTAGCGCCTTATCAGGGAACAACACGCGCCTTTGCTTGCCAGCGAGGCAGCTGTCGCACACCTAATCGACTTGATCAAGCTGCGGCAACCCACGCACCATCTCCCGTTGGGCGAGCGCGCACAGTGACTTGAAACTGAGGTGCCCATACCACGCATGCCAGCGCCAGGCCACCTCCAAGCTACGCGCCGATAGGCACACTGGCCGCCCGATGCAGAGCTCCAGGATGTAGAGGCGCGATGCAGAATGACGCACCCGAGCAAGAAGGTCGCGTTGTTGATCGTAAATGCGCAGGGTGCCGGAGTAGATCTCGATCCGACATCCGGCCTCCTCCAGCTGTCCAAGACTGATGATGTTCGCCGTCAGACAGGGAATGTAGTACACCCCCATCAGCGCGCGGTGCTCGCCTTTCTTGCAATTGAAGATTATCATGCCACGTCCTTCAATCTCCACCACGGATCCGTCGCCAAAGCGGACGGTGTCGTAGACTCCCCCGTCGAGGTCGAAGAAGGCAGTCCGCGTTCCCGTCATGTGGTTGGTGGCGCCGGTGTCGAGCACCCATCGACGATTGTCCTGGTCCTCCCGCAATCCGAGCTACGCAAAGACCTTGGCCTCGTGGATCTCGACGTGGCGCGACGATATGGGCGGAGCTGGAGTTCGAATCACCTCGGCGGGCGGCGCAGAAACTTGATTGAGTGGTGAAGAGATGGTCGCATGTGCCATCAACAGAGTGGCCGGTCTTCGCGGTACTCGACAACCTCACCATCCTCCAGTTCGACGGCCTGCCATAGCCCTTGGGCCTGTAGGTTCACGCGCATCAACAAAGACCATTTCTGGTAATTGGTGCGCGTGAGCATGGGGTACTGGACCGAGCCGCCCGCCTCCTTAACGACGCGCTCGATGACGACTTCGCCACCGCGATTGCGCCCTCGGCGCGGCGCAGGCGAATGCGATACCCGTCGTCGAGGAGGGGCCGATGGCGATCGATCACCACCGCCAACGGGAGCCAACTGGACGAACATGGCGACCCCGGGAGCGTAACTGCTCTGATACCAATTGTCGTGGATCACCCGCAATCTTTCGCCGCCGGCGAACTCACAACGCGCACTCAAGAACACGATGAACACAGGTGTTTGATGCTGCTAAAACGGGGCAACGTTTTCTGATATATTTCATGTTTATTTAAAAGAAAAAAATGGCTGTTAGCCTTCTCACTTTGCGCAGCACGAATACATGGCTGCTGCCGCAATTAAACAAGTAGTAAATGAAACGGAAGAAATTAAGCTGCATGGCTGAAACGGAAGAAATAAAAAGAGAGCCACTACTAATCTTGAAATGCCTAACTGAAGCTAAAAGTGAACAGCCATAATTAAACAACGTTTACTGACTGAAACGGAAACAATAAACCGAGAAACGATGAGACGCTTGAAAGACGATGAGATGCTGGAGTAGTAACATCAACAAGTTAAACAATAAAAAATAGAGGCCTTGTTATCCTAATAAAGAAAGGGTAAAAATGGACCCACAACCACGTCAACTACTCCATATTTGCACAACCGTTCCACTAAGATGTATCTATTGCAAACTCTGATTACAGTGTGACGTTCAAATAATCCAGAATGGGCTCTGAATGTGATCGTAGGGAAAAACTCTAGAAAACAATACAAAAGGAAAACTATATTAAAACGAAACACATGTAAGATGAACTACATGTCTTAGTAATAAAGAAGGAAAGACACCCAAATTCGAGCCAAAGAAGGACTTGAACATGGGTGTTGAGGGTGTACATCTACGCCCCCACCCAACTGAGCTAGGCTAAGTTCCTAAAAGGAAAACTATATTGAAATATCGTGATTTGTCTACTTGTTTTCTTCCTGAATCAATGAGGCAGGATCCAAAATTTTCATCTGATGATCTATTACCCTGCAGTCAACCTTCTCTGGACCTTTATTTTTTCAGAGAATTTCTTCTCCAATGGCTAAGAAGAAGGGCAATGTAATAACTAATCACTAGATACGTCTCTCCCAGTTCCGTACCATCTCGATGAGTTTACTATCAGGCGCATAACAATGCATTTCAGTTCAGAATAAACCAAGAAGACAGAAAAGTATACCAACTTGCTGAATATAATGAAAACCATTCCGAAATCAAGCCCCCACAGGCCACAGCTCCCAACACGGATTGGAGCTCCATGTGGGACCCCCGGTTCAGAAGCATCAGAGCACAGGATTACAGATTCATAGTACATTAGAAAAGTGAAAGTTGATCGAGCCCGCAGAAACCTTGGCACCCTGGAACCAATTAACGCGGCAGCAGAAATCGATCACGAGGCACTCACCGCGAAGAGGTAGATGAGGGCGACGAGGAAGAGCGCCGGGTGCGCCCACCCGGCGGTGGCGGCGGCCCAGAGCGCGGCCAGCACCAGCGCGGCGTGGTGCGCCACGGTCACCTCTGTTATATCCATCGGCCGCGGCAAAGATCCGACCAACGAGTTCTCACTGATCCACGTCCGCGACGACGCGGGCCTCTCAGCTGCCTCTCTATGTCCGGTGCCGAGACGCCGAATCGGCGAGCGAAACGGAACCACGAGGGGGACAAAAGGTGATGAGCGGAAGAGTGAAAAGGCGAGATGGGCTAAAATACTCTGACCGACGCGGCAGCCGAGGTGGGGTCCTTGGGGATTCTCTCACGCGCCGAGCTGCGGACGTGGATTATGTCCTGCGCAACGCGGCTTACAAGACGTAATCTTTTGATTTTTTTTATTAGAGTGATTAAAAATGTACCGTAATAGTTATTAGCTTTTCTAGATAATTAAATGTTAAAAATAAAAATACTATATATCTCAGACAATACGAAAAAAATTAAAAAGCAAAAAATGTCAGACATGTAAGAAGACAAAAATAAGAAACCGGACAATGAAACCTAGCGCTGTGCCTATATGGCTATATATGAACTGCTCGCCTAGGGGCGGCGTGGGGGAGGAGCATAAAACACGTGGCACGCAGACGTGGCGGTTGGTGTGCAGGTGCGAAACATGCAGCGGTGCGTTGGGAGTGGTGATGGCGTGCGATTTTGGACCGGTTCTTCTGTGGTTTTAGCTCTAGCTTTTAGGTTTTATATAGTACGAATAGTGAACTACGATGTATATGATCAGCAGACAGATGCTTCAATAGCATCTGATTTAAATGTCAAGTGCAATCAAATTTAACTGGACAGTCATTATAATAGGATAATATTATATAAGACTCCAATCTTAATTGTGGGATCAAAAAAAATTATGGCATAGACCGAGCAGGATTGGCCTAAATATTTTGTAGGTGCGGTCAAAATAGAAACGGTGGCCTTCTTAATCCGAATTTTGTTTTTACACGGCGCTAGAAAGAGGTTTAGAGGTTAAATTGCAGCTTTTTGACATTCTAGCACGTCTTTCAAGTGAACTATGGTACATATGTTTGTATTGTAAGCAACTCAGTGCGGAGCCAATCAAATTGCCCCAAGCTGTTCTTCATTTTTGAAGCGTTTTGCAAGGGATCAACATTGCTCTCTCTCTCTCTCTCTCTCTCTCTCGATCTTTCTCTCTAGATCTCTCTGGATCTGTTCTTTTTAGCTGTGGCTTATGGGCTAAAATTTTTTAATTTTGGCTGTTTACGGTACAGATTACGGAGAGATCGATACTTATTTGCAATTTTGGCTGGTACATATGTTAAGCTTTTAACGTATACTACGTTTAACATGTAGGCCCCATCTTGAGAAAATACTCCGTTTAAAAGTTAAGTACTGTAGCGACTGCCAAAAGCCGACCGGCTTGTGGCCTGAAGAACAGGCCCTCTATCTTTTGTAGTAACAAATCGGTATTGCTTCAAAACAAATAAGTTAGTACAATCTGGAGAAGATTTCTGTAACACCCCGTCCATCCTCTGGGCTAGAATGCTACCACCAATGCAAATTTCTACCTTCAATTACCAGAAAATCCACACTAAAATATTTAGATAACAGCGAATAGATACAACGTAGTTCTTCGTTTAGCCCATACTCTAGCAGCCTAGCAGAGACTAGCATAGACTGACAAAAGGTGGTACAAAAAATGATGTTGGTTCATGAAGAACATTCATGTGCTACTCCCGCCCATGCATGTCGTCCTCAACGGTCACCTAAAAACAACAGCAAAGCAAAGGTGAGTCGAAAGACTCAGCAAGTACATAATAGGACAATAAATACTATCCAAACATGAACACAATTTAATCCAGCCATAGCATACTCTGCATACATAGCCATGCTCGTATCATCATTTTCAAAGTTCCACATTTCCACATCATTAATACAATGCATCCTCCTCTACATGCACATTTGCTCATCACATTGCAAATACCGGTATTGCCGAGTAAACACCCGTCGATGTTCACCCATAATCTTAGGCCCGCCCATTTCGGCACGGGGTCTCTCCACTCCCGTGGAGGCCTACTGAAGTAGGTCTTACTCAAGAGCACTCCGGATTAGTCCGCTAGCTATACTCGTAGCTAGGGGCTTTCTCACCGCCCTCACTCTTGAGTGCACATGATGCAAATGCATATGTCCCTTATCATAATCATGCTCATTATTAACATCATTAGCAGGTAAGCATCATTGCCCACCTTACTCCATCATCATTACCATCATTTACCATGGAACCTCATGTCATATAAACATCACCCTTCCATATAAACATCATCATACCACATAAGCAACACACATTTTCATAAACTTTTCGGTCTACCGCTCTACCATGCACTTGCCTGTTAACCAAATGGAGCGAAGCGACGTGCGGACGGTGTCGACTCAGGACCTCCACCTGGACAAGCAATTTAATCCGACTTAACGCATCATAACGAAACCAGATATTAAATAGACGACGGCGATACTACACGCGTATCTCGATTCTGGCGTAAAAACATACGGGTTTCAGGGACATGTCGCACAGGTACCAAATTCCCCCATTTCTTTTTTTTCTTTTTTTTCTTCTTTTCTTTTTTTCCTTTTCCTTTCTCTTTTCCTTTCTTCCTTCTCTTTCTTTCCCTTTCCCCTTTTTTTTCTTTCCTCCCCTTTATTTGGTTCTACCGAGCGGCCTCCCTTTCCTCCCCATTCTAATCGGCCGAATGGCTGCCTCCTCGCCGATTCTTGGGGCGACAAGGCGCGGCGGCCGGCTTCGGCGTCGCCGGCGGCTCCTCCGCCTCCCCGCCTCCCCGCCTTTCCTCCTCTCCTACCTTCTCTCTCTCCGCGACCGCATCCAGGCGCTTCTCGGGTGGCGCGACGCGCGGGTGAGCCTTGCTCGCCGCCCTCGGGCTCACCGCCGGCCTCCCGCCTCGCCCCTACTTCCTCGCCTCGGATCCGCCGGCCCAGACCGGATCCGCGCCTCTGCACGCACGACGACGGGGCGCTCGGTCTTGCCGCCCGGTCGACACGGCCGGCGGCCGCCGCCCTCGGCTCCGGCCGCACCTCACGCCCTCGGTCGCTGCGCCTCCATGCCTCAAGCGGCTCCCGGCCCGGTTTCTAGCTCGCCGGCCACGGCTTCACGGCCGGCCGCCCCCCTACCGCCACCTAGGCGGTTTGCTTCACTACTCTATGTGCACTTCTTCTATCTACTTTTGCATGCTATTGTGTTGTGCTATGGGGGTGTGGAGGGAATGGTAGGCTTACTCACGAGTCGGCTTGGCGTGAGTTCGGCGGTCGTCGGCGTCCTCTGTTGATGTCGGTGCCGTCCTCACTTCCTGGCCCTTCTGAGCTCCTTAGGGCCTCCCCTCACCTTGCTCTCCTCCTTCCTACCTTCCCTCTCTTTCTCTCGGCTGGGGGGGAATGATGTTGCTTGGCTGCTGCGGCTGTGACAGAAAAGGTGGAGCAAGCAAAGTGGATGTGTGTTGTCTTATCTACTTAAGGCCATCACTCTCATCGTGAAATGTCGCATCTTCCCCTCCCCTTTAGCCTTGGCTGAAAATGGCAATAAGGGTTTTTTGGTCCAACTACACTGCACTACTACTCTTTTGCAATTCAGTGGTATTACATTCTACCCCCCTTAACAGAATTCGACCCCGAATTCTGGCGCTCAACAATCCGCACAAAAAAAAAACAGAATAAAACGAACTACTTATAACATAACATTAACTCATACCCTTGGAGAACAAGTCCGGGTACTTCTCGCGCATGCGAGATTCCAACTCCCATGTCGCTTCTCCTCGGATCGATGTGCCCAAAGCACTTTAACATACTTTATCGTTTTATGCCTCAACACCTTCTCTGATTCCTCCAGAATCCGAACTGGACGGGACTCGAAGGTGAGGTCTTGCTTTAAAGACACCGGTTCTAACACAATCTCGTGCTCTGGATCTCGTAAGAACTTCCTTAACATCGAAACATGGAACACATTATGCACCCCTCGCATGGACTCAGGGAGGTCCAAGCGATATGCCAACTTTCCAATTCGTGCCAGAATTGAAAATGGCCCAATGTACCTCGGGCTAAGCTTCCCTTTGATACCAAATCGCACTATGACTTTAGTTGGAGATACTCTCAGGAGCACATGATCCCCCACTTCGAACTCTAGCTCTCGCCTCCTGACATCGGCGTAGCTCTTCTACCTACTCTGGGCAGCCAATAGATTTTGTCTAATTTCCGCCACTCGTTCCACTGTTTGCTGCACCCAATCCAGGCCTAGAACGGACTTCTCGCCCACAGCATCCCAACAAAGTGGCGATCTACACTTTCGCCCATATAGAACCTCGAATGGCGCTGCTCGAACACTGGAGTGGTAGCTGTTGTTATAAGCAAACTCTGCAAGTGCCAAATGATCCTCCCAGCTACCCCTCCAGGACAAAACACAGGACCTCAACATATCCTCCAGTGTCTGGATGGTGCGTTCGGACTGTCCATCCTGAAGACGGGAAAATGGGCGTGAACCCGCGTCCACGTCATTAGAGACAAGTTAATTAAATTTAATGGAAAATGAGAAAAAGGAATCAGGTATTGCGAGTTCATTACTTCGAATTAATACATTTACATAAAATTCTGTTAATTACATCTCTTTGAGAAAACCCACGATTAAGAATTCCAACATAAACATTACAACAAATTACAACATATGACTATTACAAAATATAAAAGAAAAGGTCTTCAATTTTGGCGTCATTGATGGATACTCATGAGAGGTTATTTCAATTGTATTTATATTATTGTGGGTGAACGATTGAAGCGTTGTGATTGGTTCTGGCAGCAGAGAACCTCCATGCGAGTGCTATTTGTCTTGATCTTTAACAGGCTAATTAACAAGCAAGGTAACTAATTAATGGACCATGCCTGCATGCAACCTTAGTATAGACGTGGGCTTAATAGTTTTCATTTCTTTAGCATTTTTATCCGCGATCGCCGAAACCTCTCTTTCTGGACTACAAAGACACGAGCATGCGGGTCATGTGGGCGTGCATGGTTGTTTGCATGAAGTTTATTTTTTTAGCTTTTCTGTGTATTATCACCGTTTTAATAATTAATAATTTGAGAAGATAATTAATCCCTTCATGAATGCTGCAACTTAAGGAAGCTATACATTTGTCTCCCCTTTTTTTTGACGTGGCGAATATGTATGCTAAACCCGATTTTTTTTATTGATTTAAGCTATGAAAAGGCCTCATTTGGATGTTGACCCCTCGGTCTTCTGAGTATTTCAGTTGTATTCATATTATTTTGGCTAACATGTCATCGCATTTAATTTTGATGAACTTATGAGGGTAGCTTTGATTGGAGTTTATTTTTTTTAAAAAATATTTTATTACTGCTAGCGTGACACGAATTTTATGCACGTAGTATAATTTGAGTGTTTCATTATTTTGTTTTACTTTTGTTTTGCTCCGCCTTGTATTACTACTAGTATTGCATAGCGCTTGCATGTAGCGTAACCGAGGCGAAGTTTGTTGTTTTAATATTTATATTACTACTAACATGCCATAGATTTTGAGTATGTCATGTAATAGAAATTAAGTGTTTTGCTCCACCTTGTATTACCACTAGCATGTAGTGTAACCGAGGCGAAGGTTGTTGTTTTTTTTTAACATTTGTTCATGCATTTTTATTATTTTTGCAGCATACACCCACCCCTAATTTGTGTCCATTTGAGGGGACCGAATTGAGGCAATGAGGTTTTCAATTTTCTCACTCTCGGTTTGTATCCATTTATAGGGGGACCGAACCTAAGAGACGAGGGATCGAGCCCTTGTTCTTTGGGTTTGTATCCACCTAGCGGACCGAACCGAGAAGATGATGTCTTCATGCCTCGCCTTAATTTGTATCCACTTGTAGGGGACCGAACCTAAGAGACGAGAGATCAAGCACTCGTTCTTTGGGTTTGTATCCGCCTAACGGGACCGAACCAAGGGGGCAAAAGCATAAAAAAAATGAAGCACCTTGATTCGTACCGCAATGGCCGAACCTAAGGGCAAAAGAGGGAGAGAGAAGAAGACCAAGGATTTCACCTTTTCTTGTGTAGCCCTCCCTCTCTAGTGTATATGTATGCTTCTTTTTTCTCCAAATGGCCAGCGTTTCCTCCCTTTTCTCCTCCCAAAAAGCCTCATTTCTCTATACCATTACCCCCTATTTATAGAGCAAAGATGAGGGGTGGTTCATGAAGGGAAGTTATGATAACTTCTCTCTTTGATATTTTTTTTTAATTTTATTTTTGCCAAGAGAAGTTATGGTAACTTCTCACCTTGATTTTTTTTTGTTTGCTATCAAAACTTTTGGCCTTTAGGCTACGTAGGCACATGCATGCAAATTCGTGGAAGCTCCTACTTCATGCATGCACACGATCAAGGAGTGGCTATACAGTGGGGCCATTGTCATTTTTGCTAATTTTAGTAATTAAGAAGATAATTAACTCCTTGATGCATGCAACCACTTTCTTTACTACGTGGGAAAAGTGGTCCTAGACGGATATGTCGGCAATTAGTTACTTCATGCAAACATATTTAGCTTGATCATGCATGCATGCGAGCTCTTAATTTGGACTGAGTCTTAATTTCTTGTGCATTCGTTTGGCGTAGTGGTAGTGGCAACTTCTTCTTTTTTATTTATTTATGGAGAGGGTAATTAATTCTCATAAATACTTTGATTTGCCTTTATGCATGCATATAGCACGTGAGCGTATATGGCTATTGGCAGGGGATTTTTTTTTATGTTATCTGACTATATCAATTTATTCGAGCAGCATTTATTCTCCGAATGACTTAAAAATTAAACACGAGACTTTCAGTTACACCACGAACATGCCATAAAAATTCGCCACTCAATTGTCATATGTAGCACACACGAAAAATCCTGGAAGGTGGACTCGTGTTTTGCGTACGTCATCCAGCCGTATTATCCTATTCGAGTGAGCATATGTGCTCTGAATGAGCTGGAAATTTAACACGAACATTTCACTTGCCCTACAATCATACCGTAGAAATTCGCCACTCAAATGTAATATGTATGACACGCAAAAAATCTTGGAAGGTAATATACCGTAAAAGTTCCGGATAAAATTGGTGTCAACAAATGCCCCCTCGAGGTCCAGTGCAAAAGTATTTGTTTTTGGATCTGGGACTCGACGCGCATCATATGTATGTGTATATATATATTGGATGTATTTGGAGGTGTATTTATTTGGATGTGCACTTTATAGAACGTGCATATGCATGCAGCCCTGCATGTTGGCTTTAGCTGTTTGTTAGCTTTGAAGTATGAGCTTCATATCTACAGCTAACTGACAACCTCTAACTGACGCCGCTCTTCCCGGGATTTATTTGGTTTAAACACACACTTAGTTTTCCTCTCCCGTGATCATCCGCTCTCTCCTTTTGCTTTTTTTTTCGGCGTCTAGTACTCAGAGTCAATTTCTTCTTCACTTGGTATGTATGATTATCACTTGTTGAATTCTATGTCCTTTTTTTTTTTTACCAAGGCATCCTTCAATAACAACTGAGTAATGACCCCTTTTTGCTCTTTCTTTTGGAGGCAGCGGACACTGCACGGCGTCGATCAACGAATTGGCATATTCTCTAATTGAATTTAGCGTATCTACTTCTCTAAAGAAAAGGTGAGATTTCCCATCCTCTGAATTTAGCGCCAAAGTACGGTACCACATGAAGGAAAATGTACTAACATTATACAGTTACTAGAAGTCCAATTATATTGTGTGCGTATGTTTGTGTGTGTGAGAAAAAGAGAGAGAGAGACCCTCAGAATTCAATGGCCAAATATGCTTGGTCAAAGCCTTATTCATTTGAAGCATATCGATGGAATTGACATTGATGATCTTCTCCAATCTCTCATCATATAATATTTCCCTCTCGTTGTTTTGGTCTTGCAGATTATTTTCTCGGATATATGCCCAAAGTTTCTTGACAACCTCATTACGGCTAACTCGAGGCACCAACAAAATCTTGAAGTATCGAGGAACAGTTGCAGATTTGGTAAAGCCACCACCCTTCTCTTGCCATTGTTATTAGCTTTATCTCGATGCGCAAGCGATACAGCCGTGCATGTACTAGTTGTGGCCGTTCAATCATATACCATGTCCTCATGTATTTTTTTTTAAAGAATGCTTACCTTAACTATACATTGTATGAATGGGCCTTATATCGACAATGATTATCCTAATTAAACCACTCATATCTTTTAGTACTAAAGACGTTGATCTATAGGCATTTTAAGGCTATTTTCTTTTATCTCATCAAATCATTCCTTTTAACCGCCTTGTATGTATTTTTTTTATTAGATGGTGCGGGATCAACAATCTTTTTTATCCTACTCGATGTCACTTTCACGTGTGGCAAGAAGGCAATTTTTGAACCTAATCTTGATGAGGTCATCAACCCCATTATAAAAAGAAGGAGATGCCCTGGGATTATCGATTATAACCATCGTGGGTGGAAATCGGGTTCTTCATTTCTAGGACTTTGCTATTATCCTCCGGCACCCTTACCCAGACTTGACAAGGCTATGACCCTAGGGACCAAGATGATTGAAGAAGGCCTTGGGTGGGAAAATCATGATATCGAATACATTTCATCTCCAAGCTGGGTATGTTGAATGGGAGCAAGTCCTAAGAAACCACTCTCTAGTTCTAAAAGGAGGAGAGGATGATGCCGATTACATGTACGGCGCCATCTATTGCTCTTTGGGTGAATATTCCGCTTCCCCTTCTTTGCTGAGGTCCTTGCTAGAAAAATGGAACCCAAACACCAACACTTTTTTATTCTAATGTGGCAAGCGCACCATTACCCTTCTTGACATGCATCAAATGGCCGGATTGCCTTTGGATGGAGACATATATGAAGAGTATATACCACCTACCCATGAACTTGACCCGTCTTTTCTACTGTATCCCAACTTCTTGTCCCATCTTTTAGATGTATGGAACAATCTCGCCAGTAGGTGGTAAAGTTTCCTTCCAAGAGTGGTGTGACTATTTCCATAACAGAGGATGATTCTTTATCATTCCCTTCCCTTCGAGATAAGCGCGTCTATCGGCGGCTTTTCTTGCTCTTTAGCTCTGTCGTTTCGTGGTTATTGGAGGTGGTCCCTACATTCGCCAAGGTGTATTGGTAATGGCGTCTTGGATATCATTAGGGCGCCAAATTTCCTTAGCTCCACCTGCCTTATGTTCCTTGTACTATTCTTTGCGGCTGATCAGCACTCATCCAATTGGTCCCTCCTACACAAAGCGACCTTGGCCGGTCCATTTTGTTATTGGCTGGATGGGTATGTATTTAAAAAAAATATTTGGCAATAAGGTGAGAACACCCTATTTCCCCATTTATAAGCATACGGTGCGAAGCCGACCATGGCAAACACTATGTGTAGGACCCCTAATCACTTTAGTCCTGCGGATGCTCATGATTTTTTCTTGAAATTTTCCAATATTTCATGGCATCCCTATGATTTGACAAAACTTAGAGGTGCGAATCACCAAGAAAGGCCTTCTTGATTTACATTCGCGCGGTATGCTTCCATGGAGGCGCCACTATATCCACCGATTTATGTATCATTGAGCCGTACCATCCCGACCGTGTGGCTCGGCGGTTCAGATTCGATCAAGTTGTCCCTTTCCCACCCCCGCTGAATTTATATACAAGGGATGACGTCGGGATTGCATATGCTCATTGGGCACATTTACTTCGTCCGAGACAAGCAAAATTATATCATGTCCCAGATGACTCCCGTAATGGCAACTCTTCATTGGCTTGGGCTAGATGGTGGCATGAATTTATACAACCCTTTACTTCGGTGTTGAGTGAACTTCGTAATGGCAATGCACTTGGTCGAGTTCCATATGAGAGGAGGAGGATGAATAATCCTGAACAGTATGGCCATATTCTTGCACGCAAGCTCTCTTCGAAGATTTTATCATGGTAAAAGGGTGCATGTTGATTGCCAAGCTCAACACGTAGCAGCCATCAGAAGAAAGGAAACAATGATTAAGGATCACTGGAGACAAGTCCTACACATTTATCTCTCTGATGGTCAGGTTGTTGAATCTCCAAGACAACTTGTCGTGGTAAGATGATACATATATTTTTGTTTAATATCTCTATAATAAAGTCTCCTAGCCTCTAACGATTTACCTAGCTTCTTTTTTTTTTTTGCAGAAACAAAAGAGTAGCTCATCTAAAGATAAAGCAGAAGACTCTCTACATAATTTTTTACCAACGGAGAGTTTGCCAGTGCATGCTATGCAAGAAAATTTAGAACTAATTAATGTTGATGTAGGGAGGAAAGGAAAGCGTGGACCACCTCCAATCATTCCCATTGAGAGTGAGAAAGGCCCAAAAGCCAAGCATAAGCTCGACTTTGAAAATGAAAATAAACTTTTTGATCCCATATCCTCATTGGACATCCCTAGTATTGAGGACTTGGTAAGTAGCGAGGAGCTTGATCGCATGCTTACAGGTGAAAGTGATCATGCTCTCGGTGAATTCTTCGATATATCAGTTGAAGATTTTGACGTAACCGAACCACGCATTGACCATCCAATTTCTTTTCCGGCCTTGGCTCACAATCTGCCCCCAGACTCTGAGTCGTTTGATATCTTAACTTCTTCCACTCATGGTAGCCTCATATGTATTGCATACATGTTAATATACGCAAATTTTCTTGTTCTATCTATTTTAAGTTTGCTTATGTAAATTTCCTCTTGTTTTATTTTTTTTAGGTTGTGAACAAGGACCTCACCAACCAAAAAGTAGCGAAATGTCACCGCCAAGCATGGACTTCTCATTTGTTGAGAAAGCATTTATGGATGCCACTGATATGGTGTTAACAAAAGCTCTTGAAGGAGTAGATGCTGCTTCACTAAGCGATCCAACTCGCCGTGCCTTCTTGGAAACTATTTCTTCGCAACTTCCTACTCATATACCAGGGGTTTCTAGAGCTAAGGAAATTTTGACCCAGCTTGTCAATGTTTCAAATCAACTGCACCAAGCACATTTAGATTTTGAACACAACTCACGGGCGGAAAGAGAGTTAATTGTCTTTGAAGCAAAACATGAGCTTGCATCACGTGAAGAAGCTATCAAGAGTATCTCTCAAGAGATAATGTTTGTAGATGAAAAGTGTTCTGAAAATGAGAAGTTGGCGGCGGATCTCAGTGTGCAACTTAGTAAAGTCACCAACGTTTTGAGGGAGCTCCGGCAGAATAAAGAACGGCTTCAACAAACACATTCTAGCCAGGACTTAGAAATGCAAAAATGGAGCAACATTCTTCTAGATGCTACTCAAGGACTTGATCAAGGGACCCAAACTCTTCAAGAGAAAACAACCACCTTGGGGCAAGACGCTGATCGACTCTTCGAGGCTTTAAAGAATTGGCGCTCTGGACCAAACTAGGAGTCTTTTACTTGATTCTCTTATGTTGTGATTTACCTTAAATATTTCAGTCAAATTTGTAAGCTTTAAATTATTTCATATTCGGCACTTTTGTATTAAGCCTATCCGTGTTAACACTCTATTTATTTCCTCTAAATATCGCGTCATACTGGAGCTGATATATCACGGAAGCTTTTGCTAACTAATTACCCTCTTTTTGTATGTGATATGCCAACCATGAAGCGTCAATGCTTTGGACCGCTGATGTAGTTGCTTTATGCATACCATGTGCTTACTGCTTCGTAAATTTTTTTTTGTAGTGTTTGCAGTTTAAACTTGAGTATACTATTTTTTACCACGGTTTAGGCTTGGGATGCTTTAGAGTGCTCTCCGTTTTTTTTACGTCATAATTTAATCTCATAAGTTTTTTTTTTACGCTCGTAAGGATTTGGAGCGCTTTTTTTTTTGCGCCGCAGTTTAGGCTCGTAAGGCGTTGGAGTGCTTATTGTTATCATTATTATTTTTTTTTGCGCCATAGTTTAATTAAGCTCGTAAGGCGTTGGAGCGCTTATTATTATTTTTGTTTTACGCCACAGTTTAAGCTCGTAAGGCGTTGGAGCGCTTATTATTATTTTGTTTTACGCCACAGTTTAAGCTCGTAAGGCGTTGGAGCGTTTATTATTTTTTTTTTCGCCACAGTTTAGGCTCGTGAAGCGTTGGAGCGCTTATTATTTTTTTGTTTTTTTTGCGCCACAGTTTAGGCTCGTAAGGCGTTGGAGCGCTTATTATTTTTTTGTTATTTTTTTTGCGCCACGTTTAGGCTCGTAAGGCGTTGGAGCACTTATTATTTTTGTTGTTTTTTTTGCGCCACAGTTTAGGCTCGTAGGCGTTGGAGCACTTATTATTTTTGTTATTTTTTTTGCGCCACGTTTAGGCTCGTAGGCGTTGGGCGCTTATTATTTTTGTTATTTTTTTTGCGCCACAGTTTAGGCTCGTAAGGCGTTGGAGCACTTATTATTTTTTGTTATTTTTTTTTGCGCCACAGTTTAGGCTCGTAAGGCGTTGGAGCGCTTATTATTTTTTTGTTATTTTTTTTGCGCCACAGTTTAGGCTCGTAAGGCGTTGGAGCACTTATTATTATTATTATTTATTTTTTTATGCGTAGTAACGCTTTAGAAATTTCCCATTTATTGGAGGTGGAGAATATTCACCATCTGGGGAAATAATTTTATATGCGCCACTAGAATACACTTCTTTTACGATGTAAGGGCCTTCCCATTTAGGCTCAAATTTTCCGTGCATCCGATGTGTAATATTCATGGGGCGAATAACAGCCAGAACTAAATCTCCCTCTTTAAATGACCTCCTTTTGAGGCGCTTATCAAAAGCTCGTGACATTCTTGCCTGGTACGCTTCTAAGTTTTGTAATGCTTGAAGACGTTTCCCTTCAAGACGTTCTAATTCCTCTAGCCGCATTTTAGCAGCCTCCTCTTCTAAGAGTTTCTCATGCATAGCGACTCTTAAAGAATTAATTTGTACTTCCAATGGTAAGACCGCCTCTCCTCCATACACCAGGGAGTAAGGAGTCATTCCAGTTGGTGTGCGTGTCGTGGTCCTATACGCCCACAAGGCTTCGAGTAGTTTTTCATGCCAATCTCGCTTGTTCTTTGAGACCACCTTCTTTAATAATTTGCATGTGGTTTTATTAAATGCCTCGGCTTGTCCATTGGCATTGCATTATATGACGTAGAAAAATGATGTTTTATTTTAAATTTTGCACACAACTTTTCAATCTGCCTATTTTTGAATGGTGACCCGTTGTCAGATATAAGTCGTGAAGGGACGCCAAAGCGATATATAAGATGAGTTCTTATAAAATTTTCTACATTTTCTGCCTTAACTTCTCTTAATGGTATGACTTCTGCCCATTTAGAGAAATAGTCAGTTGCTGCGAGAATGAATTTATGCCCTTTGGATGATGGCGGTTGAATTAGTCCGACTATATCCATTCCCCACATTTCAAAGGGCCATGACATGCTAGTGGGTGCAGTGGTTCATGTGGTTGATGGATGAAGTCGGCATGTACCGACACTCATGACATTTTTGGCAAATTTCATAGCATCTTGAACATTGTAGGCCAATAATAGCCCAAATGCTTTAATTGGTAATGCAGTTTGGGACCAGATTGGTGTGCACCACAAACTCCAGCATGCACTTCCCTTAATGCTTCCATCACCTCATTTCCAGCGAGGCAACGCAGCACGGGATACCATCATCTGACGTCTATAAAGCGTATCATTTATACATGTGTAGTGGATGACCTTCTTGATTCTAGTCCTTTCGCAAGAATCGAGTGGTAGATAACCGTGGAGTAAATATTCGAGAAATGGAGTCCGCCAATCTCCTACTTCAATTTCACAAATATCCATTGTCAATGCTATAGAGGATGTTGTTTCACCTTCCTCGCCGAGTATTGGCGGGACTCTCCGTTCCTCTATGCGCACGTCTATTATTTCATAAGAATTTATTGACATGCTAGTCGCCAAACTTGCCAACGATCGACCTTTTCATTTTGGCTTCTAACGATATGTTGTATACTTAAGTTTGTGAATATAGACATAAGCTCTTTTGCCCTCAGAAAATATGGCATTAATTCCGCTTTCTTTACCATGTAAATCCCTAAAAGTTGGTTAATAACTAATTGGGAATCACCATACACCGACAGTGTGTTCAACCCCATATTTAAGGCTATTTCCAGCCCTATAATTAAAGCTTCATACTCAGCAGAATTATTTGAAACTGCTGAGGTTAAAGTGAATGAATATGGAATTATTTCTCCGCTAGGCGTAACAAAGATGATCTTGGCGCCGCTCCCGATCGCCGATAAGCACCATCAAAATATATTTGCCATGTTGAATTGGCGATCGATGTGATAAATATCTCTTCATCGGTAAATCATCATCGATAGGAAAATTGTCAGGAATAGGGTGTGCAACTAAAAAGTCTGCCAAAGCTTGCCCTTTCGTAGCTTTTGTGGTACAAACACAATGTCAAATTGTGACAGAACATTGCCCATTTAGCTAATCTCCTGAAAGAACCATTTTATTTAAGATGTATCGGAGCGGATCGCTCTCGAAATGAGGTGCACAAGATGCTCTAACATATAGTGGCGCAATTTTGTGCCGCAAATACCGATGCTAAACATATTTTCTCCATGTCCGGATAATTGCATTACGCCCCACAAGGGTGCGATCGAGATAATATAAGGACATTTCTTTTCCTTCGTCATTATTCGTGCCAAAAGAGCACCTAATGATGTTGGCATGGCTGCCGATAAAGAATTAATGGTCGTCCTTTGATTGGCGCATTCAAAGCAGGGGATTTATTAAATACTTCTTTATATCTAAGAATGCATTTTGGCGTGCTTGATCCCATTGAAAGGAACACCTTTTCTCATGTCGAGAAAAAGGTTTGCATCTCCGGATAAATTTGAGATAAATCTCTAATATATGCTAAATGACCTTGGAGGCTCTTCAATTTATGAAGGTTTTAGGTGGTGGCATTTAACAATTGCCTCTATTTTACTTGGGTCAATTTCAATTCCACGCTTTGTAACTATAAAACCGAAATTTTCGAAGAGACCCCAAAGGCGCATTTCATTGGGTTCATTTTCAAATTATGTTGTCTAAGACGTTCAAACACCAGAGAGAGATGCTTTAAATGATCTCTTTCATGTTTTGATTTTACAATAATGTCATCTATATAGCACTCAATGATGATGTGCAATAGTCCATCAAAGACAATCGTCATGGCGCGTTGGTATGTTGCACCAGCATTTTTAAGTCCAAACGGCATAACCCTGTAACAGAATATACCTTTGGGTGTTCGGAACGCTGTTAACTCATCTTCTGGTGCCATTTTTATTTGATTATAACCCGAAAAGCCATCCATAAATGAAAATATTTCATGTCCCATAGTAGCATCAATAAGTATTTCAGAGATAGGTATTGGAAAATCATCTTTAGGGCATGCCCTATTCAAATCTCTAAAATCTACACATACACGAATTTGCCCGTTCTTCTTCTTGACAGGAACAATGTTGGAAAGCCACTTAGGATATTTGACTTCCCGAATAAACCCAGCTGCTATGAGTTTATCGATTTCAGCTTCTATTTTTGGGAGTATGTCTGGTCGAAACCTCCGTTGTGGTTGCTTGACCGGTGGAATGTCTTCTTGCAATGAGTCGATGTCTCGCCCTTTTGGATCCAACCACGGCATTTCTTCATATGTCCAAGCGAACACATCCCTATTTGTCGAAAGAAATTTATGATATTCTTCTTTACTTTCCTTGGATAAATGTTTGCTGATATAAACTGGACGAGGCTCGTCGAGTGTCCCAATATTGATTTCTTCTAATTCATCAATGGTGGGTTGATTTCCATCCTCCATTTGTGGATCCGCTGCCGTTGTGTCTATAAATTCAGCCGAGGTCATACAAACATCATAACCCAACCCATACCTCTTTTCCTTTAATGTTTGATCTTCATGTAGGGCTTCAAGTTGTGCTTGGGACAATGCCTTTTCAAATGGTGCAAGCTGCCCCCGACCGTTGCATAGAGAAGGGCCTTTGATGATATCATAACCCATTTTCTGCATCATATAGAGAACCTTAATATCATATAAAGAAATAGGTAATGATTCATCATCCTTATTTGACAGAGTTATTTGAGCAACTACTCTATTCTTATTTTTGCTCGTGTTAGAGTTGTGCAATTGATTTTGAGCTTGTTTTATTTTATGTTGTACCAAAGGAGGTAAGGGTGTCAGAAACTCAATACCTTTATTAGAGGATGATTTATTCACGACACGAAATATTGGATCTCCTTTCTTCCTTTGGTCACTTGGTATATATTGATATATCTTCGCTGTTGATGAGGATTCTTCAATATCTTTCTTTATAAAATTTGACTCTGGTACAAACACTGACTTTGGCTTACACACTTTATCGACGGGCTCGAAGTAGAATTTTGCATCAGCATAGAAGGATTCAGCTATTGCGAATGGCTTTTTATCAGCGAATATCCGTATTATCTCCCCTGACTGATCTTTATATTTGATGCATTGATGAAGCGTAGATGGTACGACTTGATTTTCATGCAACCATGGGCGGCCAAGCAGGGCATTATATGAGGTAGCCGCATCGATCACGTGAAAGTTCACATATGTGCATAGCGTTTCCAACTTTAAAACCAATGATATGTTACCCATAGCTTCCTGACCGGATTGATTGAAGCCATGAATAACCACATTAGATCGGCTCAAGTCCTTTTTGGAATATCCGATCCTTTTCAAAGTACGCAAAGGTAATAAATTTATGGCAGATCCGCCATCTATCATTATGCGATTTACGGGCGACTCATCAATTTCACCGAACATGAGAAGTGGCCTGTTGTGTTTCTTAGAACCTAATAGCATGTCCTCCTCAGTGAACGTCATATTTAAAATCTTAGCTACTTCTGTCTCTGTTTGCGACACCTCTACTCTATAATCTTCAGGAAAAGAAAGTGCTGTAACAAAAGCCTTGCGCAGATCAGACGAAAGACACAAAGCATCATACACAGAAAGCATAGCTGGTATTTTCTTCAAATGAGAGATGACATCATATTTGACTGACATATTAGTAGCAAAGTCGGTCGTTTCATTTAGGGTTACATTTTTGTTTTTGGGTTCCCTTCCAGCTGGAAGATGAGGATCAGTTAGCTGGCGGCCTGATCTAAGTTGAATTTGGTCAACTTCTGGGGATTCTTCTTCAGGGAAATGGAGAGAACCTTCATCATCCTCAAAGACACCAATGGTGAGGATGTTGAATTCTTCATGAGGACTGCTCACACGCTTTGTCAATCTTTGTGCTATTCTTGACGTGGAGCATGGATCCTCACCTTGTACTATTACTTGTCATGACATGCGGCCTCCCGCCGCCATTGCCCCTATCTTGGACTCTTGAAAAGTTGATGGGTCGAGCTTTGTGGCATGGATCCATCGATGAAAAGCTCTCTTTACGTTGTGTTGCATCTTTGCTGCCGACCATAGTACGATGCACGGCCTGAGGAAACCATTGGAATAAACTCAGACTTTAAGACCAGCATTCTTTTATCATAAGCTGATGTTATATTATCAATTGGTGTCATATTCGAAGATGCGGAACTCACCAAGTCATCTTGAAAGGTGGCGACATTTGCTGTAACCATTTTCTTGCCTTTCTTGAAGCTTTTAAGGAGGTCTGCATCAACTGTTCCTTCATCAATCATTTTCTTGATAATATCTTTTACCACAAAGCAATCTTTAAGCGTATGCCCTAAGACGCGATGATAGTGGCAATAATTTGGTTCATTGAACTTGGAAGCTTCTTCAGGCCTTTTTGGGTTAGGGAGCTCTATGAGATTCAACTCCCGTAAACCCATAAATAAGTCATCAACCTCCTCATTTGGGAAGGAATATTCTCTGTTTTGTCGCTCACTAAGGGTTGGCTTCCTGCGAGCTTGCATTCCCTTTTGCTCTGGATTTCTTATGGTGGCTCCCCTGGATTGCATTTGTGGAATGACTGCTGTCGCCTCCATTGTTTGCACTTGCTTTGGCTTGGCAGACAACTTATCACGTTGGCCGCCTTTCTCTATAGGCTTGGTGAATGTCTTTGTTCGACGTGCGACATGCTGCATGTAATTCTCAATATCTCGTAGCTTTAGAGGCAAGCTCTTCAAAAGTGACAGTCGTACACCTTGCAAATAAATAGCCATGTCGAGGCACAGATTATTCATGCACATCCGCACCGCTTCTGGCTCAGTAATTGGCTGTGGGCAATGGAGGCTTAAATTTCTCCACCTGTTAATAAAATCAGCAGCCTTTTCATTTGTTCTTTGCTCTGTTTGGGTCAACTCAGTGATGCCTACTATTCTTTGAGTGCTATAGAAGCGCTCGAGAAAAGTATCTTGCAATTGCTCCCATGTCTTGATTGATCCTGGTGCCAACTTACTGTACCATGTGAAGGCTGGACCGGACAATGTCTGCACAAATTGTCGTAAGAGAAGTGCTCCGTTATGGGCTGTATCTTGACAAGCTGCAAGAAAGTGAGCTATATGCTCATGAGGAGACCCGGTTCCATTGAACTTGCTGAATTGCGGTTGGCGGTAATTGCTTGGGAAAGACACCATGTCAACATCCGGTGGGTATGGCTTAACATACCCCGGACGCATCGAGTAATGAGTTTGCATATACTGGGCTTTAACCCCCTCAGCAATCATCTTTTGGATCGCCTCGAGGCTAATTGCAGGTGATGATTGATGACTATGATGACTTACAGTAGCATTTATGTCATTATCCCGGCTTGTATTATTAGCTATTTGGTTGCGTAGCGACCAACTCATCTTCTTTTGTTGAAGTGCGGTGTAAGTTGTGCTATTTGTTCCTCAACCGAGCGTGTTTCATTTGTCGCAAGAACTTGTTCGCGTAGCTTGGTTCAAAACTACGGGAACGCAGTTCATAAGCGTTTATATCATGTTGGGGATCATTTTCAGGAGAAGAGGAATTACTATGGAGGGGATTATGAGACCCTGAGTAATTCGAATCATGCTCTTCATTACCCGAATTTGCTTGACTACGAGTTACAGGACGATGACCCATTACAATATTCTTTCGGGCTTTCTTTCTTTTGAAGTGTGTCGATGTTGAAGATGCTTCGCTGGTATCATCCGCCACCTCTGTGACTCCGACCGGCATCGAAAGAAATACCTCAGCTGCATTTTTTGAGGCCCTCTTCCGAGTTGGCCAAGGAGCCATCATTGTTGCCGCCTTCTTGGGTGTGCTTGCTAGCTTCTTCACCACTTGGGTATTACCACCATGACTTGATGAAGGAGAGTTTGCCCCTTGAATTTTGCTAGATTTAGAGTCAGCTCGTATTGCTAACTCCCTCTGCTTGTAGGCCTCTCGTTTTGCACGTGCACGGGCAGCCTGGGTGACATAGTTTTGTCGCCGAGGATCCTGCTCAATGAATTTTTGGTACTCTGGCCATTTAGTGAAGGCCTCTGCTCGTCGCATAATAGCACCTCCCACATCATTTGCGGATGCGGACACGCCTGGAAGCATCTCCCTCAGGGTTTGACAGATACTCCGGGTGATATATGAATCCAGGGCAGGATTCATTCCTCCTCGAATCCTTAGTCGGTTCTTCCTTACCCTATTCCAGATGGTGGTGCCCACTTGCTCACGTTGATGTCTTGCCACGATAGGGTCAATTGCCATAGGGAAGTCGACCCACGCACGCCGAGCATTGCGTTGATGACGACGATGCCGTGACGGAGAAAATGAGCCATCAAAGGAAGGTCGTGGAATTGGGGTAGATGACGATAAAGGATCTGAGATTGTAGCCGTTGGATTGATGTGGCCCATCTTGATGTCACCAGGAGTGAGGTATACTCCTTGCCACAGGAGCGTACGCTTGTGGTTCGGTTTAGGCATGGACATGCTAGGTTTGTTGGTCAGCGAAGGAATGAACTCCGGCGCATCAGCTCGGAGTTGAGTTGTGCATGACATGGCCCTCCTTCGGACGCAGCATGCTCTGTTATTGCAGCCTTCCCTTTGTTCATGAGCTGCTGGCGGTAATGTTCATCCAACATCACAACCTTTCCTTTGCCTTTTGGCATCGGTGATGTAGCCATAGCTGCAGTTCGAGAAGGAGCCACCCCTTCCATGCTTAGGGCATGCTTTGACGAGCTCGCCCCCAACAGCTTATAAGAAATCTGGGATGGGCTTGTGCTCAGTGTTGATGAAGCATTTGCCCCCCGTATTGTAGACGGTGTTGACGGAGAAGGCACTCCCTTTGATTTAGCAAGTGTTGGGGAAGAAGTCGCAGCTTGTCCGTGCGGCGTCATTTTCGATGGACCCATCCGCTTCGCATGGATAGGCCACTCATCAAGTGTTGCGCGACGAAACCTTGATGATGACTCATGGCTTCCAGACTTGGCGCGTGCTTCTTTAGAAAAGCCCACGGGAACCGAGTCAAAGGGACCAGCCTCACGTATGTTGAGATGATGATTATGTGAGGTGGCTCCTGAAGCCTTTGCTGCTGCCCTCATCCTCCTTTTGGCCGACTTGGACAGGACAGGAATGAACCCCTCCTGACGTGCAGAAGTCACTTCATGCTCATGATTTTCTCAGAGTCGGGGA
This sequence comes from Bonia amplexicaulis, assembly GCA_036346245.1. Taxonomy (NCBI): domain Eukaryota; kingdom Viridiplantae; phylum Streptophyta; class Magnoliopsida; order Poales; family Poaceae; genus Bonia; species Bonia amplexicaulis. Next base: position 9,067,962 of record CM070739.1, read on the forward strand.
CCTTGTTGTTGTTTGCGGTGAACTTGCACTAGTGGTAGCTTGAAAAGGCCCCACCAAGCACGTCTAGCCACAACGACCCAAAGCGCAGCGTGATTTAATTGTTGAACCCGCTCCGCCATCCTTTCATATAAAGAAAACCATATATTAACCTTCTTGCATACACATATATATATCAGCGACATGATCAATTTAAACGTCATATGTTGCACTTTGATGTTGGAATTCAAAGATGAGGGGAAAAGTAAGTCCCACTGGGCGTGCCAGAATCTGAAGACGGGAAAATGGGCGTGAACCCGCGTCCACGTCATTAGAGACAAGTTAATTAAATTTAATGGAAAATGAGAAAAGGGAATCAGGTATTGCGAGTTCATTACTTCCAGAATTAATACATTTACATAAAAATTCTGTTAATTACATCTCTTTGCGAGAAAACCCCTGATTAAGAATTCCAACATAAACATTACAACAAATTACAACATATGACTATTACAAAAATATAAAAGAAAAGGTCTTCAATTTTGGCGTCGCTGATGGATACTCGCGCGAGGGGTTATTTCAATTGTATTTATATTATTGTGGGTGAACGATTGAAGCGTTGTGATTGGTTCTGGCAGCGGAGAACCTCCATGCGAGTGCTATTTGTCTTGATCTTTAACAGGCTAATTAACAAGCAAGGTAACTAATTAATGGACCATGCCTGCATGCAACCTTAGTATAGACGTGGGCTTAATAGTTTTCATTTCTTTAGCATTTTTTATCTGGCGACTGCCGAAACCTCTCTTTCCTGGACTACAGCACACGAGCATGCAGGTCATGTGGGCGTGCATGGTTGTTTGCATGAAGTTTATTTTTTTAGCTTTTCTGTGTATTATCACCGTTTTAATAATTAATAATTTGAGAAGATAATTAATCCCTTCATGAATGCTGCAACTTAAGGAAGCTATACATTTGTCTCCCCTTTTTTTTGACGTGGCGAATATGTATGCTAAACCCGATTTTTTTTATTGATTTAAGCTATGAAAAGGCCTCATTTGGATGTTGACCCCTCGGTCTTCTGAGTATTTCAGTTGTATTCATATTATTTTGGCTAACATGTCATCGCATTTAATTTTGATGAACTTATGAGGGTAGCCTGATTGGAGTTTATTTTTTTTAAAAAATATTTTATTACTGCTAGCGTGACACGAATTTTATGCACGTAGTATAATTTGAGTGTTTCATTATTTTGTTTTACTTTTGTTTTGCTCCGCCTTGTATTACTACTAGTATTCCATAGCGCTTGCACGTAGCGTAACCGAGGCGAAGTTTGTTGTTTTAATATTTATATTACTACTAACATGCCATAGATTTTGAGTATGTCGTGTAATAGAAATTAAGTGTTTTGTTCCACCCTGTATTACCACTAGCATGTAGTGTAACCGAGGCGAAGGTTGTTTTTTTTTTAACATTTGTTCATGCATTTTTATTATTTTTGCAGCATACACCCACCCCTAATTCGTGTCCATTTGAGGGGACCGAATTGAGGCAATGAGGTTTTCAATTTTCTCACTCTCGGTTTGTATCCATTTATAGGGGGACCGAACCTAAGAGACGAGGGATCGAGCCCTTGTTCTTTGGGTTTGTATCCACCTAGCGGACCGAACCGAGAAGATGATGTCTTCATGCCTCGCCTTAATTTGTATCCACTTGTAGGGGACCGAACCTAAGAGACGAGAGATCAAGCACTCGTTCTTTGGGTTTGTATCCGCTTAACGGGACCGAACCAAGGGGGCAAAAGCATAAAAAAAATGAAGCACCTTGATTCGTACCGCAATGGCCGAACCTAAGGGCAAAAGAGGGAGAGAGAAGAAGACCAAGGATTTCACCTTTTCTTGTGTAGCCCTCTCTCTCTAGTGTATATGTATGCTTCTTTTTTTCTCCAAATGGCCAGCGTTTCCTCCCTTTTCTCCTCCCAAAAAGCCTCATTTCTCTATACCATTACCCCCTATTTATAGAGCAAAGATGAGGGGTGGTTCATGAAGGGAAGTTATGATAACTTCTCTCTTTGATATTTTTTTTTAATTTTATTTTTGCCAAGAGAAGTTATGGTAACTTCTCACCTTGATTTTTTTTTGTTTGCTATCAAAACTTTTGGCCTTTAGGCTACGTAGGCACATGCATGTAAATTCGTGGAAGCTCCTACTTCATGCATGCACACGATCAAGGAGTGGCTATCTGATGGGGCCATTGTCATTTTGCTAATTTTAGTAATTAAGAAGATAATTAACTCCTTGATGCATGCAACCACTTTCTTTACTACGTGGGAAAAGTGGTCCTAGACGGATATGTCGGCAATTAGTTACTTCATGCAAACATATTTAGCTTGATCATGCATGCATGCGAGCTCTTAATTTGACCGAGTCTTAATTTCTTGTGCATGCGTTTGGCGTAGTGGTAGTGGCAACTTCTTCTTTTTTATTTATTTATGGAGAGGGTAATTAATTCTCATAAATACTTTGATTTGCCTTTATGCATGCATATAGCACGTGCGTATATGGCTATTGGCGGGGATTTTTTTATGTCATCGACTATATCAATTTATTCGAGACATTTATTCTCGAATGACTTAAAAATTAAACACGAGACTTTCGGTTACACCACGAACATGCCATAAAATTCGCCACTCAATTGTCATATGTAGCACACACGAAAAATCCGGAAGGTGGACTCGTGTTTTGCGTACGTCATCCAGCCGTATTATCCTATTCGAGTGAGCATATGTGCTCTGAATGAGCTGGAAATTTAACACGAACATTTCACTTGCCCTACAATCATACCGTAGAAATTCGCCACTCAAATGTAATATGTATGGCACGCAAAAAATCTTGGAAGGTAATATACCGTAAAAGTTCCGGATAAAATTGGTGTCAACACATCCGTCTGCGGGTGGAAAGCAGTACTAAACTAGAGTTTCGTGCCCAAAGCGCCCTGCAAGCTCTCCCAAAACTTGGAGACAAACTTGGCGTCTTTGTCCGAAACTATCGACTTGGGAACACCATGCAATCTCACAATTTCTCGCACATAGATGGGAGCTAACTCACTTGCTGAGTTTGTTGTGCGAATGGGGATGAAGTGTGCGGACTTACTGAATCGGTCCACCACTACCCAAATTGCATCCTTACCTCGCTGGGTACGAGGTAAGCCGACTACGAAATCCATGGTGATATCATCCCAAGGCCACTGAGGAACTTCCAAATGTTGCAATAGCCCAGCGGGACGCTTATGTTCAGCATTTACTTGCTGGCAAACCCCGCAAGATGCCACATACTTAGCAATATCCACTTTCATCCTCTTCCACCAGAAGCTCTTCTTGAGATCACGATACATCTTGGTCTCACCAGGATGCACTGTGTATGGGGTACGGTGAGCTTCTCTCAAAATCTCATCCTTGACTTGAGCTTTCTGCGGCACGCAAAGGCGGCCTTTAAATCGCAATGCGCCTGAGTCATTAAGGCTGAAATCCCCGGTTTTTCCTTCATGAAGACGCTTCCTCACTTGTTGAAGCAACCGATCATGCTGTTGTGCCTCCTTTACTCGCTTTGGAATTGTTGATTCCAGCAGCAACTGCAACTCAGCCTGTGCTGTACCAGCAAAACAATGGGAAATTCCCATCCGTTCAAAGTCAGCAACGAGACAACCTAGAGCAGAGGGTGTCATCTTGCGACTAAGGGCATCAGCAACCACATTTGCCTTACCCGGATGGTATTGAACAGTGAGATCATAGTCTTCAATCAGCTCCAACCGCCTCCGTTGCCTCAAATTTAACTCCTTCTGGGTGGAAATGTATTTGAGGCTTTTGTGGTCAGTGAATATATCACATGATTCTCCATACAAATAATGCCTCCAAATTTTTAGAGCAAAAACCACTGCGGCAACTGCGGCAAGCTCTAAATCGTGAGTAGGGTAGTTCTACTCATGTTTCTTCAACTGTCGCGAGCATACGCGATCACTTTGTTATCTTGCATGATCACACAACCTAGACCCACTTGAGATGCATCCGAGTAGACCGTGAAACGCTTCCCTGGCTCAGGAAGTGTGAGAACAGGAACAGTTACTAACTTCTCTTTCAGAGTATTAAAGCTGCGCTCACATTCATCGGTCCACTGAAATTTCACACCTATGCGCGTGAGTTGATATATTGGCTTGGCAATGATGGAGAAGTCTTTCACAAAGCGCCGGTAATAACCAGCTAGGCCAAGAAAACTTCTCACTTCTTTAACATTAGATGGCCTATTCCAATCCATGATGGTAAAAATCTTGCTTGGATCTACCGAAATGCCTTCCTGGTTAATTACATGACCCAGAAAGCTCACTTCAGAAATCCAGAACTCGCACTTCTTCAGCTTGGCAAAGAATTGATTCTTCCTCAGAGTCTCAAGCACAAGCCTCAGATGCTGCTCATGCTCTTCATTCGTCTTGGAATAAATCAGGATATCATCGATGAACACCACTACAAAGCCATCCAGGTACTTGTGTAGCATACTGTTCATCGTTTCCATGAAAACAGCAGGGGCATTAGTCAGTCCAAAGGACATAACTGTAAACTCATAGTGCCCATATCTTGTGGAGAAAGCTGCCTTCTCAATGTCTTGCTCCCGCACTCGGATCTGATTATACCCAGACTGTAGATCAATTTTTGAGAACACCTTGGCTCCTTTCAGTTGATCAAACAAGTCCTCGATGCGAGGCAAAGGGTATTTGTTCTTGATGGTCACTTGATTTAGAGCACGGTAATCTATACACATGCGCCAACTTCCATCCTTTTTATCAGTGAATAGGACAGGGGCTCCCCAAGGTGACACACTATGACAAATCAAGCCTTTGGATAACAGCTCGTCCAATTGCTTCTTCAACTCCTCCTGGAAGGGTCGTGCCAAATGATAGGGGGACATAGAGATAGGTCTTGTACCAGGAACAAGATCAATTCTGAACTCCACGTCTCGCTTAGGTGGCATTCCTGGAAGCTCTTCAGGAAACACATCAGGATACTCACGCACCACAGGAATATCCTTAATGTGCAACGGCGCACTTGGCTTTTCCGTAAGGGCTAGAAGTAACCCAGACTTCATTGTTCGTCGGCCAGGGAACAAGCTGGCCAACACCAAGAGGGAACACGTGGGTGCATTCCCCTGAAAGATTATCTCCTTTCCTGAAGGAGATTGCAAGGTGACTGTTCTCCAGAAGCAGGAAATCACGGCTTGGTAGCAATGCAACCAATCCATACCAAGGATAACATCAAAAGGCTCTAACTGAATAACCGCGAGGTTGGCAACAAATTCCTCACCATCTATTGCAACCACACAGCCAGGGCATACTGTGGAGCTAACAATGATCCCCCTTTGGGTACTAACCACAACCGTTTGGGAAATCTGTTGGACACTCAACCTGGCCCTCCTAACAAACTCCCGGGAAGCAAAAGAATAGGTAGCACCGGAGTCAAAAAGAACAAGGACTTCACATGAGTCCACTAACAAGGTACCTGTCACCACGTCAGGTCGACCTGCGGACTCAGCAGCAGGCAGTGAATAGGCTCCGGGTGGTGTCGGGACGGCGAGAGCCCCGACGCTCTGCTGTGGCGGCAACGGGATTGGAGGCGGAGTAGCATGCTGGAATGGAGGAGTCGGTGCAGGATGCCAGTAATACCCGGCGGGTGGAGCCCAAGATAGAGGAGGCTGCAGCACAGGGGCAGCCGCCATCATCTGGACTGACCCCCGAGGTGTAGAATTTGACGAGGATGAAGATACGGGCTCCCACTTGAGAATACTGGAGGGGTTCTGACGACAAACCCGCTCCATGTGGCCTGATTTGCCGCAATACCGACACTCTCCCGTCCAGGAGCACTCAGCAGCACGGTGCCCACCTCCACACTTAAAACAAATCATGCCCTGTCCTGGGACAGGACGATAGGTTGGGGTCGCCGATGAAGAACGGGGCACCGAGGAAGACGACCTCGAAGACTTGGACTTGGACGACGGTGGGGGACGCTGGCCCCACTTAGACTTCTTGGGAGCGGGCCACTGAGATGACCCACCCCCTTCGGTGAAGCTTCTTTTCTGGTCACCACCAAGCTTTTCGGACCACCGAGGGTTCCACCATTAGTGAGCCGCATCTCCATCTCCATCCCTCTAGCCTGCTCCACCACGGACCTAAAGTCACGCGGTGCAGTAGCTCCCATGATATGCCAGAACTCGGAGTTGAGCCCTCGGCGAAACCTTTTGGCCTTCTCAAGGTCATTGGTCGCGACCGATGGCACGGGCGCATCGATTATTGAATACCGCCTCGTACTCAGCCACGGACATCTTTCCTCGCACGAAGGTCGGTGGCGACCTCCATCCTCTCCACATTGAACTGCTCGGCGAAGACTTCCTGTAGCGGGACCACAGGCGGGGTCCTAGCGTAAAGAACCCTTCCCACCGGATATCCGCGACCCTTCAATTGAAAGCCACAAAGCGAGCCACCGAGAACTCATCTCAAGGGCTCAATTGCCTCTCCATGTAGCGCAACCAATCCGCAGCTTGGACTGGTGTGCCTGATCCATCGAAGCTATCTAATCGCAAGACCAACCACTCTCGAAGGCCCATCCTTGCCTCTGGTACGACCGGAGCGAAGAACAGAGCAAGCGGCGGAGAGCGGCCGCAGAGCGGCTGTCGGCTCTTGACGACGAAGCTCACGGACCTCCTCTAAGAATTCCCGCAGCAAGGTTGAAGACCTTGCCGGGTCTCGGGCTATGGACTGCTCAGCGGAAGCAACCTCTGCATCAGGTGCCTCCTGATGTGCCTCAAGCGGTGGATCCGCTTGGGCACGACCACGACCACGGCCGCGACCTCCACGGCCACGCCCACGACATCTTGCTCTCGGCATCTCTGTTCAAGACAGATAGCCAATCACACAACTAGTCCACGAACAATCATTTCAACAACATAAATCAACATCAAAGCTAGTGAAAGCGTAATTGCAATGTAGGACCCATTCCCCATCCTATGGTGCACCAGTGTGTCAAATTTTATCATTAGGCCTAAGTCAAATTTTAGTTGAATAATTAACCTAATTGTCAAATTTCTTTACCACGGACCTAACGCCCGCTCTGATACCAACTGTAACACCCCGCCCATCCTCTGGGCCAGAATGCTACCACCAATGCAAATTTCTACCTTCATTTACTAGAAAATCCACACTAAAATATTTAGATAGTAGCGAATAGATACAACATAGTTCTTCGTTTAGCCCACACTCTAGCAGCCTAGCAGAGACTAGCATAGACTGACAAAAGGTGGTACAAAAAGTGATGTTGGTTCGTGAAGAACATTCATGTGCTACTCCCGCCCATGCATGTCGTCCTCAACGGTCACCTAAAACAACGACAAAGCAAGGGTGAGTCGAAGACTCGGCAAGTACATAATAGGACAATAAATACTATCCAAACATGAACACAATTTAATCCAGCCATAGCATACTCTGCATACATAGCCATGCTCGTATCATCATTTTCAAAGTTCCACATTTCCACATCATTAATGCAATGCATCCTGCTCTACATGCACATTTGCTCATCACATTGCAAATACCGGTATTGCCGAGTAAACACCCGTCGATGTTCACCCATAATCTTAGGCCCGCCCATTTCGGCACGGGGGTCTCTCCACTCCGTGGAGGCTCATCAAGTAGGTCTTACTCAAGAGCACTCGGATTAGTCCGCTAGCTATACTCGTAGCTAGGGGCTTTCTCACCGCCCTCACTCTTGAGTGCACATGATGCAAATGCATATGTCCCTTATCATTATCATGCTCATCATTAACATCATTAGCAGGTAAGCATCATTGCCCACCTTACTCCATCATCATTATCATCATTTACCATGGAACCTCATGTCATATAAACATCACCCTTCCATATAAACATCATCATACCACATAAGCAACACACATTTTCATAAACTTTTCGGTCTACCGCTCTACCATGCACTTGCCTGTTAACCAAATGGAGCGAAGCGACGTGCGGACGGTGTCGACTCAGGACCTCCACCTGGACAAGCAATTTAATTCGACTTAACGCACCATAACGAAACCAGATATTAAATAGGCGACGGCGATACTACACGCGTATCTCGATTCTGGCGTAAAAACATACGGGTTTCAGGGACATGTCGCACAGGTACCAAATTCCCCCATTTCTTTTTTTTCTTTTTTTCCTCTTTTCTTTTTTTTCCTTTTCCTTTCTCTTTTCCTTTCTTCCTTCTCTTTCTTTCCCTTTCCCCTTTTTTTCTTTCCTCCCCTTTATTTGGTTCGGCCGAACGGCCTCCCCTTTCCTCCCCCCATTCTAATCGGCCGAATGGCCTGCCTCCTCGCCGATTCCGCCCGGGGCGGCGCGCGGCCGGCTCGGCGTCACCGGCGGCTCCTCCGCCGCCTCCCCGCCTTTCCTCCTCTCCTACCTCTCTCTCTCCCGCGACCGCATCCGGCGCTTCTCGGGTGGCGCGGCGGCGCGCAGTGAGCCTTGCTCGTCGGCCCTCGGGCTCGGCGCCACCGGCCTCCCCTCGCTCGCCCATACTTCCTCGCCTTGATCCGCCGGCCTAGACCGGATCCGCGCCCCTGCACGCACGACGGTGGGCGGCGCCGCGCCCGGCCGGCCGACGGCCGGCCGCCGCCTGGCTCCGCCCGCACCTCCACGCCCTCGGTTGCTCGCGCCCACGCCTCCACGGCTCCCCGGGGCGGCCGCCCCTACCGCTACCGGGGCGGTTTGCTTCACTACTCTATGTGCACTTCTTCTATCTACTTTTGCATGCTATTGTGTTGTGCTATGGGGTTGTGGAGGGAATAGTGGGCTTACTCACGAGTCGGCTTGGCGTGAGTTCGGCGGTCGTCGGCGTCCTCTGTTGATGTCAGTGCCGTCCTCACTTCCTGGCCCTTCTGAGCTCCTTAGGGCCTCCCCTCACCTTGCTCTCCTCCTTCCTGCCTTCCCTCTCTTTCTCTCGGCTGGGGGGAATGATGTTGCTTGGCTGCTGCGGCTGTGACAGAAAAGGTGGAGCAAGCAAAGTGGCTGTGTGTTGTCTTGTCTACTTAAGGCCATCACTCTCATTGTGAAATGTCGCATCTGCCCCTCCCCTTTAGCCTTGGCTGGAAATGGCAATAAGGGCTTTTTGGTCCAACTACACTGCACTACTACTCTTTTGCAATTCAGTGGTATTATAATTTCTCCTAGGGAATGATCCACGTGAAGATGTCAACATGGTGACTAGACCGTATAGCTAATTAGCTAGTGAAGCATGGAAATCTGAGTCTGGCGCCTGGTCGGCACTGATATTTCTTACTTAGCATCTAAGCCTTCCATGCATCTAAATTCTAAGTAGAGTGTCGCTGCTGCTCCATCGCTTGAAAACGACTCGATTCTAGTTATTTTCTATGTACAGGCGGCAGATACGTGGTTCCTCAGGTCAGTGGTGGCGCGGCGCCTCCCTCTTTTCGATCTGTGTAGGAGGAGATTTGACTAGAGGTGGCAGCATGGAACGTTGGAACGTGGCCTAATTCTTTTTTGGACTGCGGACTCGGTATGGTTTATGTGGTGATTATTTGGGTTTATTTTTAGTGGCTTATGGCTGAAAAGTACTGTAGCTAGCTGAAAAAATACTGTAGCTGACAGATGCTTATTTAATATAATTAAATTTAAAAAAATTAAAAAATATAAAAAATATGTTAGCCCATCACAGACAACACAAACGAATACGGGAAAAAGAACGGGCAAAAAAGCTCAAAAAAAAGTCAAAAGTTCAGAAAAAGACGAATTTATGAATAGTAAAAAATAAACCAGAAGCCAAAAATTGAAGTTGAAACAATCACAGCCTTAATATCGGGTCAAACTGTCAAAGGATGTGTTGCCTATTACATACGTACGATGGAGATACTAGTTCTAATTTTCTGCTCCTTCGATTGTAAATGTAGAGTCTGCTGGTCAAACAGCTTTATATTTGATCATTAGTATATAAAAGTTACCAAGATTAATAATATAAAATTGGAATTACGAGATTCAAATATACTTTTATAATATATAATTATTTTTATATAAAATAGCATATCTTCGTAGAAATTGATGATTAAGGTAAGGATCGTGTCAATGTTCTAGACGATTTACATTTGGAATAAGTATGAGTTTGCATTTTTTTATTAGGGGAGCACTGACTTTCGGGCGACCGTAGTATTACTCTTGGCGTGCCCGTCCACGTCCTTCTCCAGCAACTCTTTCCCGCCTCCGTCACCCAGTAGGGGTGAAAGCAGGTCAAGTACAAATCAGATAGTTTAAACTATATACATATTTGTATTTATAAATAAGTATAAATATAAATCTTAGGCCCTGCTCAATATAGCTTATGGCTTAAAGCTTAAGCTTATTTTTGCACTATTCATAATTTCGTCTTTTTCTAAATTTTTAACTTTTTTTTGAGTTTTTTTGTCGGTCCTTTTTTTTCTCGTATTCGTTTGCGTTGTCTGTGATGGGCTAACATATTTTTATATTTTCAATTTTTTAAATTTAATTATGTTAAATAAGCATCTCTCATTCATGTTGTTTTTTCACCACCACAGTGTTTTCAGCCATAAGCTTTCAGCTTTCAGCCGAACCGATCACCACCTTAATATTTTCGAATACAAGATTAAATACTGCAACGAATACAAATTCGAATCGAATATCTATTCAATTCAGTCGGATCCTAATATCCTTATAACTGATGTAGTATGAAGACATTAATGACATTTTATTCTCGAAAAATCATGCTTAATCATTCTAATTCATTTACTTTACCTAAAAAACACGGATTCATATTCAATTAAAAAAAACTTGTCCAACTATTTACGAATACAGATACGGATAGTCTAGATAAAATAATATTTTGGATGGTAAAAGTCCATACTATATTCGTATCTAATTTTTTATACGAATAGAATAGAAATTGTTAATCGAATAGAAAAATCTATACCATATTCGCATCATATCAAATATAGTAACCAAATAATACGAAAAATCCGTATACACTTCTCACCTCTACCGCCCACTGCCCACCTCCTTCACAGTTCCAGCTCCGCCAGCATAGATCACCATCATCGCGTGCAATGCAAATCGCCCAGATTAGCATATTCTGAATATCTTTGGACCTACTTTTTTGAAGACTACAGAACTACTTATTTCACCATGTTACAACATCACTTATGCAAATCGCCCCTTAGTTTGAAGTTTAATTTTATCTTTTTTTAAGGCTCATATATATTTATGCACTATGAACAGAGTACAAAGAGCAGGTAATTTCGTTCCAAGTTACATTTGCTGCGGCTTGAAAGCCACCGAATACAACTGAAGAAGTTCTCAAAGATTACAAGAAAAGGTGCATCGCTGTGAAGGTGCTGCACTTCTTGCATCGTTTGGTAGTTTATCAGCAACTTTGTGGATCAATGAACTTGCGAGATACGCAACTTGAATGTATCCTGTGACAAAACAAAAACATGTGCATAAATGAAATATGCTTTGTCGGTCCTTAAATCCTCATAAGTGATCCTTTTTCTTTTGAGACGAACTGATCCGTTTAGGCTCAATAAGTAATGGTGGACTCATAACCAAATTTTAGGAAGCTAGTGGCACATAATTAACAAAAAATAAATGAACTAAATATAAATCGAATTATCTTTTGCAATCTAAAATCATACATAATTAGAACAAAAGTATAGTAAAAATGTAAAATACAATAATGATTGTACCTTGATAATAGGTAATGGGCCTCTCAAAGCATATAAATATACGTAAGCAGCTATCTATACACCAAAATTAGCAAACTTAGTGATAAAATAAGAAATTGTGATTATGAATAGTTATAAATATTGACCATTCAAGTTTGGACCTACAAAGGACGAACATGATTCTTATTATCAAGTATCAACTACACCAATCTTCCATATTAATAAGAAACCAACAAGTGTGCAAATATCTTATAGATCAATCATTAATCCCAAAATAAGCATGCCTAATAGAGTAACAGTCCATATAAAATAATCAAATGCAGAAACTTGCATAGCACAGCACAGTGGGCAACATCAACAATAAATAAATCTGGACAGGAGATAAATCTCAAGTAGAGAGAGATCGCCAACGCTTATAGCTAACTACTAACCCGCAGCAATACATGAAACAAACAAACTTCTGACCATAGTCCACAATCTGTTATATGTTCATGAGAATCTATTATACTTCAACACTCAAGCTTAAACAAACAGTGAGTGGCATGGAGGAAAGCCAATTGGGATTTGGGAACGAGACAACGAGAGTGGAAGAGCACAGCTGACCTTTGGGCTCTGGCCCATCACCCCGAATCAAGCTTCCCTCTTTCCTTTTCTGTGTTTCCTTATACGTGGTAGCAGTCTAGGAGAAGTGGTGCTGTTGCAGACCCCATAAAAAGTAAAGTAAAACGAATAAGCTGCTGACACGTGTGAGGGAACAGGGACGGAAACACAAAAGGTGAATAGAGAAGCTGCATTCCTCCCGGGTCCCAGCTTGTCGGCTCTCTCGCATACTCAGTAGGCAGCGGTGGTCACCAGATCGGCAGATCTGGTGGTAGACGCCTAGGCCACTAATAGAGGTGTAAACGGATCGGATTCGGACGAATATTGTTGTTACCATATCCTAACTCATATTTTTTTCCGGATTCGGTACCAATCGGATTCTGTACCAATCGGATTCGGTACCGGATCGATCGGGATTAACCCGAGTCGTTTGCACCCCTACTTGTTTGTAAAGAATGCATGCAGTACAACAAATGGAGTAGGAGGACGTACTGTCAAGAACTTGATGTTACTATTTAATAGCTGATGTGGAAGGTTTTATTTTACCATTGCAAAAGAAAATGAAACGTCAAATAGTAGCACTAACCTGAAATCAAATTTGAAGACGTATCGGATTCGGACGGATCTTGCTGTTACCATATCCTACCCCCATATTTTTTTCTTCGGATTCGGTACCAATCGGATTCGGTGCCAGATCGTTCGAGATTAACCCGACTCGTTTGCACCCCTAGCCACTAGGCTCCTGGTGATGGTCAGCTACTGGCTGCCGCCTGCTCAGTGCCCCACCGGCCCACAGCCACGCAACAGCGCAACTGCAAGGCTTCCTCCAGCCGTCAGCACTCAGCCGCCTCCAAGCCTCAAAGCTTCACAAAAGGGATTAGGGATTTAGAGATCAAAGTTGTTGTCGTGCTGCCAAAAGCCTCAAAGCTAAGTTGTCGGTTGGCCTGGCCACTGTGGGCTTTTGCTTCAGACCTTCAGTATTTGCTTTTGGATTTTGGTGGGCTTTGGTCCGCGAGTGCCATGGTTGGCCGGTTGCGCCCAGCTGCATGCATGGCTTACTACTTACTAGTAATTAGTTACTGGGCAATACAGATACTAGTTTATGTGTGTCTCAGTGTCTTCCTCCCTCTCAGAGTCTCTGTCTCCCAACGGGAGTGACGACAACCGGGCATGGCGCATGGCGCTGTGGCATCCCAGCCGGAGCTAGGGGGCAAGGGATACCTACTCTTCGACTGGAGTTAGGAAGGGCGCCACCTCTCCTTGACCCATGGTGCATCTGTCACTACTCCATAGTAATTGTACATATGAAATCTATGTCTGTACATTTCAAAATTCAAATACAATGCATACTATTGCTTTAGTATTTTATTTGCCTGTCACTTGAGTTATTTTTGTTCAATAAAGTACACACAAAAACAGATTTATTTGTACTACAAACTGACGTAGGTTTTCATACATATCCCAATATTAAACATTGATAACAAATAATACTCATATATGCCTCAGCGATCAGTTGAATGTCACCATGTAAATTTCCATCGTGAACCATGTTGATTCTTGACGATGTTGCCAGACACATCAATGTTGAGCTTTTCAAACTCGTGGACCCAAACCAAAGCAATTGACCCTACTGAATCCAATCTTCACAACTTAGAATCTAGGGTACACCGTAAAATCCAATGAATCCACGAAACCAATCGATATAAACACAACGACCTATGACGCAAGAACTCACTGAACAACACTACCGTATGGTTGAATCCACTTGACCACGACCAAGTGGAGATGATCTCCCTACAATTCAATCAAGAGCAAACAAGAAAATCAAGAGGAAATCGCACAATTCCAAAGGGCAACCTGTGGCTTGCACAAACCCTAGAGCAATGCAATCTATTTGTTTTCTTCAATTTTTTGTGTGAACAGTGTGGCACCCCTTCCTAGGACACCCCCGTGCACGCATTGGCTAAGCCGAACAACCTTCAGTTGGTCCAAGTGGCCAATTTGGCTTCTAAGCCTAATCCGAAAATAAATTATTTTAAAACTTGAAAAATAGTTCTAAAATAGATACATGGCCCAATTAGGATCCCTTACAACTCATTGCATGCAAGATCATTAATTAAATCCATGTGATCTTCTCAATTAGGTTAGAATTCTCAAATCAGCCTTTTTAACTTTTTCGGCCCAAGTTGAGTTGTTTGAATAGATACTTGTTCTCCCAACAGCATGGGCTTACCAAGAGCTCCCTTTTGGCCCACAAGGGATGGAGGTGCGCTTGGGTGGCCGCATGGGCCCTCCCCTCCCTTGGCTTGAGCTGTATGCATTCTCCTCTCCATCCTTGTTAACTCCAAAAGCTTCTTATTGAATAAACCTAAGCACAAATAAAGTACTCGCATTAGGTAGCAACCAATTCTCAAATATATTACAAATATAATCAACAAGAAGAAAAGCCACCTCATATTGTATTTGTTTAGCTCTAGCTTTTGTCATACGATTTTGATATGCATCTCTATGAAGTTTATTAGAACTGGAAGGATCAATAACAACATGGGAATAGCGGTAGAGCTTGTTATGTCCTTATCACATTTCTAACATACGGGGAAGTTATCAAGGCCCAATAAAAAAAATAGGAAAGTACAGCCTAGAACTCCAGAAGTTCTTTTTTTTTTTGTAGAATTCAGAATTCCAGAAGTTGCTGAGACACAGGGCCGTCTCCTCCAAATTGGGGCCCTGTCCAATATTTAAAATTAGCCCCTATAATTCATAGAAATTTTATTGAAAATTTTGCTATATTGTTCAAATAAATACAAAAGTGCACCATTTGAAGTAATAATTATCCAATAGAAAGGTCAGCTCTATCGCACAGTTTCTTTTTAACATCCCTTTGATGTTTCTAACTTCGAATAGCCAAAGATTTATGTTCAATAGAAGCTCAGATTGTCCAAAACTTCACTTGCTCTTGACTAGAAGTACTTACAATTTCAAGTGGTTGTTATTCTATAAACTATTAGCATAGTGCCTGTATGTTGTGGCGGTTCTCAAATAAATATACCATAGGTTCTAAACATACAAATGCAAAAACCTTAAATCTAAAAAAAATGTATATACAATTCACTGTCAGATCAACCGACCACATGCAACACATGTGCAAACAATGCAATCCTATACAAAAAGACCATACAAATAACACATACATGTCTACACAGATCAATCTAAAACACTTTTCAAGTGAGGAGAGGGAATGAGAGTGCCTGTAGAACATACCATCACAACTACCAACTCTTTTTAATATGAAAGCTCATAGCCCACCCATACCATTAGAATGCTTTCGAACAATACAACAATTTGTTCATAGCCCATCCACCTATGGCTGATGGTTTTTTGTTATAATGTAAATGTTTATACGAACAAATCGAATATCGATAAACCGCTTCGAAAAGGTTGTTCTGATAAACCGTTTTGAAAAAACAGTGAAGAAAACATTACATTTGTTTATTTAAAAGAAATTATAAACTGAAAAGAAGAGGACCAAAACACAACAAAATGGGAAATGCTTAAAAAGGATTTAACAATGGAACGTAGGCATAGGGGCATACTACCTCCATGTTCCAACTTCCAACGTTTCACATGTATCCTTAAAAGAAAAAAAAAGAAACGTAGCACATGTAAATCATGAATTTCATGATTTATTTATGACCGATCGATGTGATTGAAACCGCGCCGCGCTATGCGCATTTGCATTTCCACGTTAATTAATTAAGTACAGTTGACTTCCAAATAGAAAAAAACTTAAAGCTAGACTCTGACGTTACTGTTACTCGATTCAATGCTGGCCCGTTTCAACAAGACCCCAAGAAACACCTCGATAAAATTTCGGCCCAGCCGGAATCCGTTTGTATATACTGGTGTCCTAGTTGCACCCAACACTGTTTGTACCTCACCCACCAACGCCACCCCACCCGGTGTTTGATCCTGCGTTAGTTTTGCTGCGATACGATGGCACCGCCGGAGATCAACCACCTCCTCGAGAGCGGCCTGCTGGCCGCCGGCAAGGCGGTGGCGGCGGCGGATGGGGAGACGTCGTCGGGGCGGAAGAAGTCGGAGACTTCGCTTCTGCGGCCGCGGCCGAGGGTGCGGCGCGCGGTGGCGCAGCTGCAGGAGGTGTTCTTTGGCACGAAGCTGTTCCCGCTCTTCTCCGCGGTGCCGCTCGCCGTCGCCGCTGAGTCCCTCCGCCTCGGCCGGGTACGTTTACAAATTACATAACCGCAGTTCATATCGCCATACCCGTACCGTACGTATGTCCCTTGATTCCTTAATTTGTGCGTGATCGCAACGTTTCTCTGAGGAAACTAGCTACGCGCCTTGATTCCGGCCTGCGTAGAGATGAGAAGTATGCGGTCACGGCGGTTTCCTTGTCACCTTCTTCAAGCATCTCGCCAAAAGGGAAGAGTTTTCTCTTCGCGAACTGTCTCGATCTATACACCTGAGGATACTGTTCATATTCACTTATTTCTCGCTTAGCTAGAAGCAAATATAAACACTTGAGGTAGCTTTACTCTGCTCCCATCTCATTCTGACAATGAGACAGAGGATCACGAACGTATTATACACCACACTTCTCTTGATCCCGTGTCATGCACATCTCTTTTATTTTTCTCATCGCCTACCCTTTTTTTCTTTAAAGTTATTTCTATTTATTTTCAACTAAAACTCATCGATTGCAGATAAAAAATATGGGTCACAGTTAATATAAACAGGCTCTTAGATAAATGGTTCCCCTCAGCCATGCATGGTTTGTGGTACAACAAAAACCTCCTCAATCTTCTTAGGGCTCCTACGCGCGGTCGATGGATCGATCGACGGTCTCTGATCATAGTATAAAATGGGGAATATTGGGATGAATCACGCCTAGAAATAGTAGAATGGATCGCAAATGTGTGGAGAAGCCTCTAGCTGGTTCAATCTTGATGTGGAGTGATGTTACATGCACTTTCTGTGTGGTGGTGCTTCCAGGTCAAACTATGCACGCCCAGCAACCTCTAGAGGGCCAGGGAGCGAGAGGCGTCTCTGGAATTGCACCTGGACCCATCGAGACTTTGCAGTAGCTCTAGTTCCTTTCAGGGTCGCAATTAAAGAAGGCGACCATCGGACACGATTTGTCCTTCCTATTGTGCTCATCATTTGGTTAGCAAGGTTGGTGTAGCAATAGTGCGTAGCCTGTGCCTTATATCATATGGTAGTATATGGTTGGCGTTTGGTGTTTGCTATGTACGTACAAATAAGTACATATCGGACTCGGAGGGTGACCTGTGCCTGTGGTCGAGCTGATATGGACTGGTTAACCCTGGGGTTTATATATGGATGGCAATTTGGCCGTGAGGACGCCCCACGAGGAAAATCTGTATGGGCGGCAGGCAGGGGAAGATCTTCCCTCGCGGGGCAACGGGGACAGCTCCGCTACAGTAGCGGGGTGGAGGTGGTTCTCCCGCGAGGTCCTAGAGACCCGGTAATAAATTAAATTACATTATTTTTTATAAATTATAGTTTTAAGTATGTGTGATGTATTTTTTTATATTTAAACTAAAACATGAATTTATATATTTGATTATTTTATTTTGAAGCTATAGTTATTTATAAATTAATAAATAAAATCATGTTGTTTATTTTAAAAACTTGCTAGACATATGTTTTAGTCCCCTTGAGGTTCCCCGTGGAGTCAGATCTTTGCGGGGACTTAGAGAAGGGGAACCATCTCCCCTGAGAGGCCTATCGGCGCCAGGATGGGGCATCCTAGCAGGAATCGGGGTGGGCACCGTTGCCACCCCTAGGTTTAAAAAACACTGTAGCTGGCTGAAAAAAATATTGTAGCTGAGAGATGCTTATTTAACATAATTAAATTTAAAAAAATTGAAAAATATAAAAAATATGTTAGCCCATCACAGACAACGCAAACGAATACGAGAAAAAAAGAACCGACAAAAAAGCTAAAAAATCAAAAATTCAGAAAAAGACGAAATTATGAATAGTGCAAATAAGCTTAAGCCATATTGAAGACCACCTTATACTAGATCCGTTCATGGATTGTTCTTGTAGGTAACATGCCTAGGGAACCATAAAAAATTTGAATGTACTCTCTTTTTTTTCCTTCAAAAATTCATTGCCCTTTTTCGCACGACTGAAAAAGAAAATGGACGGTCTAGATCAAAATACCGTTCGGAACGTGGGAATTTGTTAGGGTTATTCCTACTTGTACAAAATTCTTGTGCTTCAATGAACTCGATATGCGCGGATTTTATAGAATTTTTGCAGAAATGAGTACAATTCTTATAGAAATTTTGTGAAGTTCCCGGTTCCAAATGGGTGCACCAACATAGGCTCCCAGATTTTCAATTAGATTTGGTGTAGACTCTTTCAGCGAAAAATGATCCATGTGGTTGTCTTTGTCGTTAATGACCGCATCAAGATACTCTAAGTGGCTCTTGTCGTAGTGGAGGGCCAAGAAAGTAGCTGCCTGACTGACGATAGCTTTTGGCACAAACGAATAGGACGTGCATGAAAAAGTGTTGTACAGCTACATCCAGCAGGTGAACTGTACACCTTCTTGTCCTTAATCCGGCATGTTTTTAGTCCTTCTGTAGCAAACTGAGAGGAGAGGTGAAAAAATGATAAGACAAGCGCAGAAATTGGAGGCATGATACACGCCAGTATTTAAAATCGCGTATTACGTCGATGGGTATAGTCGAGAAATGTGTAGATTAGCTCGTTTCAAAGAAAGAAATGTATAGATTAGATTAGCAGTGCAGTCACATGATGATCGGTCAAAGGACATGCATTCTGGCCATGGTAGTAATTAAGCTGGTTTTGCTACGAAAGTTTACATAATTTCTTGCAAGCTTCGTGGAAGATCTCGCATGACCTTTTGGTTCACTGAGGGTGAAGAGTAGTAAATACATGGAAATTGTTACCGTGGCAACAGAAGTTTCCATCCTTAGACCGGACCCGATCTCGTGAGATGTACCACTAGCTCATAACAGTGTCAAAAACCAGATAAAGAAATCTAGAGGAACACGTTGTGTTGAATTCATGGGGAACATGGTGCCACCTTCCAACATAGTCGATCTTCACTTAGGAAAATAAATAGGGGTTGCCATGTGCTTGTGCTCTTCTAGAAAAGAGACCGGCAAGGATGGAGATTTCTTTAGTAACCTATCAACTGATCCATCAACATTGGTCGGAAAAACTAGAACTAGTACCCGGCCAGCAAGGGAATTGTACGAAGCTCCCAGTGGGTATTGATTTCTTTGCTTGTGAAGTTGCGACCTCCTGCTCTTGTATTTCTGCACAGATCAAGCATTCCGCTAAACCGTCTGATAGTGGGTGCACCTATGTTGTCCATGTTGCACTTGTAGTATGCCTGTATGTGAACAATACTGATCATTGGCAATTGGTACATTCTATGTAACGAGCAGATCGTTTTGTGGTGTCCATCTACCTGTGCACTGGTATTGTTTGATGAATCGCCTCAAAGAATTCATAGAGCAAGAATGCAGTGTCTACGTACCATGGACATGAAAAATGATAATGGAAATTTCTTTTTTTTTTGTGCCTTAGTATATTAGTTAGTTTGTTTCCTTCACTTGCTAGATTTTTCTTGTCTTGGCCCTCATGGTGAGAAATTGCGTCGGCAGGCTTGGGTGTTTGCTTTCAGCTTGATAGGCATGGCTCCGCTTGCAGAACGTCTGAGCTTCCTAAGCGAGTAACCTCTCAATCCCTTGTCACGTTTATGTCTCTACTTTGGTCTGGTTTCTGTCTTGCTTATATATAAAAGGCACTCTTCCGTCGCTGACCATTAGTCTGATCTCTGTTTGTGCAGACAGATCGCCAATATCGCAGGACCAACAGGTAAGAACAATGTCTTAGTACTGTTTCACTTTATTATGTATCAAATACAGGAAATTTAGCACATGCACTTTATCATGTTAGTGCAACTTAATCAATCATGAGAGATACTTTGTACTCAAACTATCGAGGTATATATAGTATATGTTCAAATAGGACTATTTTTAAGTGAAGTTTCATTTTTCTGATCAAATTGAAACTTCTTTTGAGACAGCTCAGGAAGAACTATCTTGTGATGTGTGCATTGCTAGTGATTAAGAAAAGGGTAACGGAAATGACATGTTTGGAAGCATTACTGTGAGAACTAAACACTCAAGTAACATTTTTCTGTTTTAACAACCTTTACATTCCCCAACTTTGCCCTGAGCTATGAAGACTAGGGCAAAATAATCAAATATATGTGACACTCTTGTTGCTGAAAAATATTTGGCCACTCAAATGATTAGAGTTTCTCATGTTGACAAGCTCAACAAGAGTAGTAAGCAGTTGTTAGTGTTTACCTTTCTGTGTAGGAGTTGATAATATGCGCATAGTATTGTTTATCTTTAGAATTCTTCATTTATTTGAACTTTATAAACTTAAATAAATTCACAAAAAATAAGTTCACTCTGATATTCCTTTTGACAAATTTGAGTGATACGGAAACAAAGTAGTCATTGAAAAGCATGTAGAAGTAATTTGGCTACACTAACAAACATGAAAAGCATTATCACTATATGTTATTTATAATTGATTCGGAGGACTAACTATTTTTTTGTTCATAAATGTGCTTTCCTGAGTACAACCCTTGACAGATTTTTGGAACGATTTTTATTACAGCTGGTGGGCTTCTGAATGCAACCTGTGGGAATGTGCCTGAACTAATCATTGCACTGTTTGCTCTGCATAAGGAAAAGATGGAAATTCTCAAGTGGTCACTTCTAGGTTCCATTATATCCAATTTGCTCCTTGTCCTCGGTTCATCACTCCTCTGTGGAGGGCTTGCTAACATCGGCAAGGAGCGTCCACTAGACAGGGTAAGAACACGTTAAGTAGTACCATTGGAGTATATCATCAAAACATATACATATGGCAAATTTTCTGTGATGTCCTTTAACAGAGACAAGCAGATGTAAGCATAGGCCTTCTGTTGCTGGGTGTTCTCTGTCACATTTCTACCGTAATCTCTAAATACACCATTAGCACTGGAGATAACATAAGCTCATCAGGCTCAATTCTAGAATTATCGAGATCAAGTGCCATTGTAATGCTCATCGCCTACTTCGGAGGCCTCCTCTTCCAACTAAAAACTCATCGACAAATTTTTGAGCAAGAAGAGGTATGATGCTTTCTTCACAGGATGTTGGGAAAAGATGTCAATAAATAATGCAGAGGCGAGAGGCAATTTTCTTGGTAGCAAAGTACATACAGTTAGCACCACGAACAATTGAGTTTCTCCTCTAGGATCTTCACTAAGGAAGCTCCAAGTGATGTCGATTGTTGTAGACCTGCAATTAGCATTTTGAGCAGCTCTATTTTCTTCTCTAGGTAGGCAACCATTTTTCTCTTGGTATCAGATATGAAAAAGGTAGTCTTACTACCTATACAAACACTTACCACTTAATATAGTCATGACTCATGACGTTGGCTCTAACTGGGCAACCTTTTACTCATGCTGTACTTCGCTCTGAATTTAGCATTCTGGTTCTTTCTTTGTATTGTTAGCAGGACATCACTATGTTTTCTTCATTTTTGAAGTAGAATTTCTTAATCTCTAGGTTTAGATTTTATGAAGTTGCACATAATGATAAGTACATGAAGCAAATAGTTAATTTGACACGTTTAGACTCGGTGAATACTAAAATAATGTTTCGCTTATCTAATTGAACTCATCGTCTCCCAGTAACTGATATGTCCAAGCATTGTATTTCAGGACAGTTCAGAGGGCAGCAGCAGCGATGATGATGCTAAAGATACATCAGTTATAGGATTTGCCAGTGCAGTGATTTGGTTGATAGGGATGACCGCAGTCATTGCTATGTTGTCTAATTACGCTGTGACTACAATTGAGGTCTAAAAAATGGATGAAACATCAAGGGCATTTATAATTTTTTAAAGTAGTTTCCTTTTGATTGCTAAAAAATTCAGTAGGTTTGACTATGGTGCTACCTTCTATTGGTAGGAAGCATCAGAGTCACTGGGCATCCCAGTCAGGTTTATTAGTGTTATCCTACTGCCTGTCGTTGGAAATGCAGCAGAGCATGCAGGCGCCATCATGTTTGCTTTCAAGAACAAAATTGTAAGGATGTATCATATTTTTTGCTGACCAGTCGAGGTTATTCAAATTATTTGAGTTAATGAGTGCCATATATATGCATGTAGGATATCACCCTGGGAATTGCTCTTGGCTCTGCAAGTCAAATCTCAATGCTTGTGGTGAGAATTAAAAGATGTGCTCCTTGTTTGTCTTTTCAGTACGGTTACCTTCGGATTTGTTGATCAGGAGCTTACCTATCATGACCAGGTACCCACCGTTTTAATTGTGTCCTGGGCTATTGGCATCCCTATGGATCTTGACTTCAACCCTCTTGAGACTGGATCACTGGTTATGACAGTAGTTACCACTGCATTTACACTTCAGGTAATGAATTAACGGAGAAATGCATATTTACCACTAGCACAGATACTAGTTGCTACCATACTTTTTCGAAGACTGCACTCTTTTTTTTTTTTGGGGGTGGGGGCGCCGGGGAGGAGGTATAGGATGTATATGATATTTCACTGTATTTTTGCAGGATGAAAAATGGCATTACTTGAAGGGTTTCAATCTAGTACTTTGCTATGTTGTTATAGCAGTGTGCTTTTTCACTTTTTCACCATGAAGGCCCTCCCAAGTAAGTAGAGCAATATGCTTGTATAAGCTAATGCACCACCGGAAAGAAAATAGCGCACATTCCAAAGTAAAGTTGGGGATTGATCGAACCATATTCACATATGCTTTAAGATCTGCACAGTTTTGTATTACATACGGCGGTGTGTTATCTATGTATGACAGTCATTTGTTTTACCAATTCCTACTGATCATTCCTTTATCCATTTGGGGTACTTTTTTGGCAATATCTCCTATACACTCAAGCTTATAGTGCATTTACAGTGTACTACAACTTAAAAGTTACAAAATTTTTTGAGAAAATCTCTACATGTATTCTATGGTTTACTCTACCTATGTAGAAAATTTCAAGTTCAAATTCATTCTATGTTAAGAGCAGCAAAAAAGATAAAATTCCGATAAATTTGAATTCTTAACAATCGTTAGATTTCTTTTTTTTTTGTTTCCGCTAACATAAAATGAATTTGAATTTAAAATTTTATGTATAGTTAAAATAAATTTAGAAGTATATGTATAAAGTTTTTAAAATTTTTCGTGACTTTTTAGTTGAGGTAATTTTATGTATAGTTAGAGTATATTTAGAAGTATATGTATATTTTTTTCGAAATTTTTTATGACGTTTTTAGTTTAGATGGACCGTAAGTGCTCTCTAAACTTGGTTAGGATATGTTTCCCCTTTGTTCAGCACCAAAGAAGGTAGTTGCCAGAGTTGTTCGAGGGAATACCCCATGTTCTCCAAACGAGTGGTCGGCGAGCAGCTGAGTTGAAGGGTGTGTAGACCGGTGTTCGATCGAGCTCCTGATCAAGCTGTTCGTCACACCGATGCATGGTTACTTCTCCACAAGTGACGTGACAAGATGGCAGGCGCATCGATCGATCATTCAGTGGTGTTACTCGGTTAAGCTGAAATAAACTAACTTATAATTAAGATTATATTGTATCTGGTTAAAATTGTACTATAACTGATAATGATTTATTTAATGTAACTAAATTTAAAAAAATAAAAATAAAAAACAGGTTATAATGCAAATAAAAACGAAAAAACTAGCAAAAATGCTAAAAAATAAAATTTAGAAATAGTAAAAAATAAAAAAATTAGAAGTTAAAATCGAAATGAGCGGGATGTGTTTCTCCTTGAGAAAGGTCTAACCTGAGGAAATGCTGCCATTATGATTTTTCCCACGATAATTGTTAGTTACGTTTGGTACACGTTAGGCTCGACCAGTGGTACTACTATGCACATGTTTGTGATGGCCTTGTTAAATCTGACATGGGTACGGACTTTTTCTTCTTATATATACAAGATACGCTCAGTGCCTCAGTGTTTCAGCTAGCATGTGGTCGACTTGGACACCCACCAGAGTACAACACTACACATATGTAATGGGTTTCGCGGACGAAGATTTTTTTGGAGATGGCCGGAGTGCATCCCTACGTGCAGGGCCGTTCCAAACATTTTGGAGACCCTAAGACGTGATAAAAATAAAGATCCTTTGCTCTAATATAAATATATAACAATATCTCTTATATCAATTACAAAAGCTAAAATTTAATATAGTAACTATTAGACGGTACATTAAAATACAAAATACTTAGTACATCAGAAAATACAAAGTATTCATTGGTGATAATCTATTGGCACATTAATTAATATTATGAAGAAGTCTTGGAAAACTATAATATGCTACTAAGGAAGTATCAACATCAATCTGATCCAATATATCATTCTCAATGCACAAAGTGGCCAGACCATTCAATCTTTCATGTGATAGTAATGACCTCAAATTGTTTTTCAACCTATCTCTATTTGATATAATGGATATCTTTATATAAAAAAGAAACTGATGTTACAAGAAAGTCCAAGATTTTGTTCTAGATAGTGTAGATGTTGCGTTGGATACTTGGAGTAGTATTTAACAGATAATCAAAGAACAAAAATTCATAAAACATACCATGTACATATGAGAGAATTTCGAGTAGAACCGTTGCAAAGTGAAGAAATTGAAGCCGAACTGGTTGGGAATCGATGAAATCAGGCTCTCCTCCTCCATTAATGGCGACAAGGCGACGTTTGTTTTGGGGAAGAGAAGACCGGAAGAGGAGTGGAGAGGTTAACGGGTGCAGGCAGTGTGCATGGTTGATTGAATCTGGTAGATAACTCACTCGATGCATTCTCTCTATGATTGTCCATGCTTGGATATTTAGGGAGCTCTAACGCTAGATGCACAGCATTGACGAAATGGGTCATTACTTTACTTTGGCAGCTGGCCTAACTAATCATTAATCAACTACATTCAGTATTCAGTACATAAGCTATATTATACATGTACACATACTAACATACATAGGCTAGGGGTCCCTAGTTTTCGTGGACCCTAGGCGGTTACTCTTGCTGCCTAGGCCCAAGGGCGGCCCTGCCTACGTGTACGTGGGGACAATCCCCATATATGTTGGTTCAGTTGCGGAATCCCATTCCCATCAAGGAAATGGAAAGCAAAAAAGAAAAGCCAAACTAACCAAGCAGAAAATCAATGGAAAATTGACTATTGCCTCACATTATGGCCCTATTCTTTTGGGCTGTAGCTGATGGTTTTCATCTATATTTTTCGAGACGATGGCAGAGATGTCGACGACATACACGATTTTAGGCTCAAGAAGCTGTTTAGAGAATCCGCTTTAAAAATCGTCCTGTTTGTTTTGACTTTCGAAGAAGCCATAAGTTAAAAGCTAAAAGAACAGCACCTACATGTATGTTTGCTCATTTTGGACTAAGTTCTAGGTAATGAATTATTTGTCACGCAGTTCATGAGCTAATCGATAATTTACCCTCTTTAGAGAATAAATGCCAATTGTGCCCACATCTTCTGACCCTATCTTCTTCTCTTTCTTCTTCCTTGCTCCAGTCATGGTCGACTCGGTGACCTCCCAGCCCCATGGTTCACCGGTGTCTTTCTCCATCCTACCCTGTCAGGCAGACCTCCTCCTTGTCCTCTTCTTCCCTGTCCACTTCGGATTCGGCGACCAGGTCATCTCCATCACAGTCTTCTTCAATGCTGGTGGGCTACCTCATGCTCGGATCAAGCCCAGTGGTGGTCCTAGCATAACTCAAGGGTAGTCAGCCGAATACCCAATTTTTTGGTAAAAAAGTCCACTATATACAAAGTATAATACATATGTATACTAGTAGTTGGGTCAAATTCGTCCTGCTTATACTTAGTCAACCTAAATTGGCGTCATATCCTTTTGGCCCATTTCCCTCTCCAGGCCCAAATTAGCGCTGAACACTAGCCTAGGCCCACTATTGTGATTCACACGACACATGGTAGAAACTCTAGGTCTCATTTAGTCTCTCATCTCACTCAAGTTTCTCCTCTTTGGCTCTCTCCATCTGGCGGCACAGGAGGCTTCTAGTCTTCTGGACTCTGGACTTCTATATGCAGGACTCAGAAGGCTGCGTAGGAGCGACCGTCTCGCAAGTCATCTCGCCAGCGCACATGCAGCCGCGCAGGTTCATCCTCCCCGACCTGGTGACCCCTATGGCGATATGGCCCCATATCCCTAATCCGGTAATCCCTCCATCTCCTTCTCCCCTGGCGATCTCCGATTTGAAACAAAATTATGTATCTAAATAAAGACATGAGTTGTATTTTGCTTAAAAAAGTGAGGCATCTATAATGATTCTAAAGTTTTTGTATAGTAGTTGATTATGTTCTCATGACTTATGTATCAATTATTTAGAAACTATGCAAGTGTTGTCAAGTCTTTTTTGTAGCTTAATGTGTTGAACATTTAGATGATTTGATCCCCTTTGGTGTCTGGTTGTCCAATCTATGTTTATTTAGCAGTTTAGGTAACACTGCTTAAGTTGCTTAGCTAGAAACCGTCAACAAAGTATGTTCATGACAAAAGCACTTTTGAACTTCTGCTTGCTGAACACAAAAATCTAACAAAGAGAATTGTCTTTTCACTTGATTAAAGCATCTCGTTGTGATTATACAACTCTATTGTAGAATTATTCAAATTTGATCTTTGAGCAAGGTTAGTAGTTCCTAGGGAACATTTCATCTCTAATTCTAGCCATCATGGTTAAAACTATTAGCCTTTGAGTTCTATTCTTCACTCATTGCTGAAGTTGCTTCCTTTTGTGTGCTTGCATATATGACAGTTCAGGTCATGTTCATGTAATGGTTCTAAATGTTTGGTTCCCTGTGTGAAATGGGCTACAATTCAATACCTGTTGCTTAGAATCTTATGGTGCATTAATTTTTAATTATTTTGTAATTTCTTTATATTATTTGAGATGTTGTCTCTAGTATGAACAAGTGTTCTTTGATTTTACTATTGTGGACATTTATGTTTTCTATTGAACAATATTTTTATAACTTTTGAATACTCATCTTGAAATTCGTAGGCCCACCACTGATCGAACCTCCAGTGGTCATTGCTACTCCGATTCACGCTGGATCTAGTGGCCACCAGATCGACCTGAGCTAGATATGGTCACCATGTCGCCACCCCTGGGCCACCGCTCCCCGCCCCATCTGCTACGCAACACCTTGTCCTCTTCCTTCCTCTCCTCTCAGCGGCACAAGAAGCTCTTTAAGGAGGTGCACCGTCCACCACGCCCTCTTCCTCCCTCTCCAATCCAGCGAGCTCACATGCCCCACTACCTTGTAGCCATGGTCCGCACCTGGTCTACCATAGCAGGAGTAAAGAAGAAGAGAAAAGAATAGGAGAAAAAAGGGAGAAGAAGACAGGGGTTAAAGTGGCAAATTATCAATTAGCTCACGAACTATGCGCTAAATAATCTATTACATGAAATTTAGTCCTAAATGAGCAAAGAAATATGAGATGTGGGGCAATAATAAATTTTTCTGAAAAATCAAAGATAGGAAAGTTGGCACGAATCCTGAAGTCCCAGCACAAACCGCTAGGCAAGGGTGTAGCCATTCTAGACTAGACTTGATGGAGCCCTACCATACAGTACATTCCCATAGCCCATTGGATCCTGCCATCGCTAATTTCCTACCAAGCTAGTCATAGAGATGTGTAGGAAGGCACAACACAAGCACCCTCTTCTCTTGGGTTGAAAATGAATTGAATACGATCGAATAGTCTTTAAATACAAATATGAATCTATATTTTTAAAACTAATACGAATATGAATTTAAATATTTTCAAATACAGATACGAATATTCTCGAATACGAATATGGATATTTTCGAATACGGATTCTCAAATACGAATATCGGATAAAATAGATTCCTAGCGGCTTTGCCGATTTTTCACCGGTCACCGGTTTTAAACCACCTAAATTCAAATTTTGAATCACAAAATTTGTACGGATTTTTCATGGGTTCTAGAAACGGATCAAATATGAATCGAATAATCTCGAATACGAATACAAATACGAATATTCTCGAATACGAATACGAATATTCTCAAATACAGATACGAATATTCTCGAATACGAATACGAACATTTTCGAATACAAATTTTGTTTACCATATTCGCGTTTTCTCGGATACGAATTAATGGATCGCGCGAAGGCTACGATAGCAAAAAACAAAACTTTTCTACCGCGCACACAAGGACATCATGCTTAAGGAGGGATCATGGATCGTTACCACTAGACGCCAGTGCAATGAAGAAGAGTTGGAGAAGCCGATCCAACCACGCGCGTCGAGGTAGTAGTGGAAGTAGTCGATCGTCCCGAACCGATCGTCTCCTCCACGCGATCAACCACACCACGAGCAGATCTGTTGATGCCGATCAACGCCGCAACAAGCAGCGCCTCCACCGGTATCCACACGTCCGGGGCTGGAACGCCGATCGCGAGTGTACCAGCACTCGCGAGCGACTAGGGTTTGGCTCGGAGGTGGCGGCTAGGGATTAGCTCGGGATTTTCGGATCGCCCCTCCCCCCTCGCCTCCATATATATAGACCTCCTCACTTGGGTCTCGTGGACCGAGGCCCAATAGGAGTCTATCCGGATCTCTATCCGAATTGAGCCCATATCCGAATCACATTCGAATTAGTGTTCCAACCCGTTAAGTGTGCGACCCTGTAGGTTCACGTATACTTGGTCGCGACCCAGAAACACCTTTCCGGTCACCGTGTTAATAGCGGCCTCTAGTAAGACATATTAACCCCAAAGTATACGTAAAGATCATATCGGTTGAACTCGTAATGTTCTCATGTACTAATCCCTTTGCCTCACGATATAGATTAAGCTCAAGGCGAGACCGTGTCATCCTCTTAATAGCTCAATCACTCTCTCGATTCCGTGATGGATTATAAACCGTGATTGACTCCTCAATCACCTTGGCATGGCCATGCACTTTAATAATCCATTACATCGAGGGGCCCAGAGATATCTCTCCCATAAGGAGGGGCAAATTCTATCTTGATCATTCACATCCCATTACATGTTTCATGACAAATCCAAAGACTACTTTTATGACTACCCAGTTACGGAGTAGTGTTTAGTAGTCCCAAAATAAGCTAATACGCATGCTGGGAACCATGATGATCTCAAGTCTAAGGATTCCACATAAACACTACTTGAGACCAACTGATGACACATGGAATCTCTGCAGTGTCTCATGGCGGGTCTATCCAACATATGTTCACTAACACATGTCCATATTATTGATTTGGTATCTCCATACCATGATCCATGAGACATGATCATCAATCAATACATATGTCGATCTTTGAATCATATTTGTTCCTCATATGAAATATAATCAGAGATCATTTAGAAATAGCAACATTTTGGCATTAAGAGTCTTATGAATAAGTCACATACTCATTGATCAATAATGATAATGTCTATTTCAAGGAACAAAGTAATGTATCATAAACATAGTATGTGATATATTCAACATCTCCATGTTGCCTCTAGGGCATATCACCAACAGTCTCCCACTTGCACTAGAGTCAACCATGTAGGTATCTAATACCCATTGCCCTAGTGTGAGCCTCATTCTTTGGTCGGGAAGCGGCTTTGTCAACGGATCCGCAATGTTCAAACCGTTTGTACTTTGCATATCTTAACATCGCCTCTCCACAATCTCGCGGATGAGATGAAATCGCAGAGAATGTGCTTGGACTTCAGTGCGATCTAGGCTCCTTGGCTTGCGAATGGCTCTCTGTTGTCACAAGAGAGGTCCATTGGGTGGAGGCACTAGCCATCACACCAAGCTCGAAACAAATTTCTTGATCCAAACAAGCCTCTTTAGCGACTTCGAAGCCGCTATGTACTCGGCATTGTAGAATCAAGAACTGCCTCCTGCTTGAACTCTTCCACTCACCGCACCGCCATTCGAGAGAACACAAATCCAGATTGCGATCTAAAATCATCTTTGTCGGTTTGAAGCTAGCATCGGTGTAACCATTTACAACGAGCTCTTCCTCACCCCATAGACGAGGAACACATCTTTAGTTCTTCTCAAGTACTTCAAGATGTTCTTTATGGTAATCCAAATGACTTTCACCGGATCTCGATCGGTATCTACTCGTAGCACTTAAAGCATACGAGACATCCGGACGTGTACAAAGCATGGCATACATAATAAATCCAATAGCTGAAGCATATGGAATCACATTCATTTTATCCCGTTCATCAGGTGTACTAAGACACTGATTCTTGCTAAGATTTATACCATGTGACATAGGTAGGAAGCCTTTCTTGGAATCTCGCATGTTGAACCTTTTCAACACCTTGTCAATGTACGTATCTTGGCTTAAGCCAATCACCTTTTGATCTATCTCTATAGATCTTGATGCCCGAATATATGCCGCCTCCTAAGTCTTTCATAGAGAAACTATTTTTCAATGAAGATTTAATGATTCGAGCATAGGAATGTCATTTCCGATCAATAATATGTCATCCACATATAAGACCGTAAACACGAAAAGTGCGCCCCACTAGCCTTTTGTAAACACAAGGCTCTTCTTCGTTCTTGATGAAACCAAACCCTTTGATTACTTCATCATCAAAGACGAATATTCCAACTCCGAGATGCATGCTTTAATCCATAAATGGATCAATTTGCGGTGAATCGCTCCTTAATGAATATGGTATTAATTTTAATGAGAATTGTATA
Source organism: Bonia amplexicaulis (assembly GCA_036346245.1). Classification (NCBI taxonomy): domain Eukaryota; kingdom Viridiplantae; phylum Streptophyta; class Magnoliopsida; order Poales; family Poaceae; genus Bonia; species Bonia amplexicaulis. The sequence continues at coordinate 9,099,192 of CM070739.1, forward strand.
CTATATGTTTTACTTGTGCTCGTGTTTGAAGAGTTAGCGATGGATGGAGATCAAGAATATGTGGATCGACATAAAAGTGCACCGTGAACAGTACCACTACAAGACGGCCCATGAACAAGGCGCTACAAGACAGCCCGTGAACGAGAGCGCCACAAGATTATGGATGAATAGTACCATATGGAAAATTTAGTGTTGAATGGACTTGGGTTGAGACTATATATTAAGGGGTAGACCCCCATTGTAAAGGGGAACCACTTTGATAATAGAAAAACTCTTGTTCTTTCGTTGGGCAAACCACTTGAGAGAATTGGGAGTTCATTGAAATTAAGATTGTTCAACCTTTTCCGCTGGAATTGGGAGCGCAATAGAACTTCATCGGTGGTCGTGAAGTTCAAAGACGTGAGGTTGGGCGAATTATAGAGTGCTAACTCTTGCATTGGCAACGGGGATCACTACGGTTCATCAAATCCACGTGAGTATCCGGATCCCACGTCGAGAAGATCTAAGCGACCCGTATCATCTTGGTATCGAGCTGGCTTACTCGGTAGGATTATTTACCCTTACTCGTAGTTTGTTTTACTTCTATTCCTATAGTCCATTAAAACCGAAATTTGCCACAAAAAAAAAATTCCAAACCTTTAGATTAATCTGTTATTTGCGTGAGTTTAATTAGGTTTTAGTCCATTAGAATTTTTGTTTAGGTGCTGATCGTTGTGTTCCTTTTGCGTCGCTTATTCATTTTGTCCAAAAAAAAAAAACGATCTACTATGTTGTCTTGCGATTGCTAGTTGTTTCATCTAGTTGATTCGCTTGGATATATCTCCGAACAGCAATCTTTGAGCCTCATTCATACTTTTTTTCATCAATTGAGACTAGCTATTGAATATTGCATATAGGGCTGTTCTTGAGTATTTTACACAATTGCTGAAATTTGAACTTGTGAAGGCAACTCAAACAACCATAGTTCGGCCACCTACACACCAAAAAAAAAAAAAGAGAAAAGGCAAGCCGTTTAAAGAGAAAAAAAAAGTAGAAAAAAAAGTGAGCTTTGGCCGAATTGGGGTTAGCCAATTCTAATCATAATTTTCAGATTGTGTAATTTAACTTCTGGAGCAATCTTGTGCCCTTACATTCATATCTTTGCAATTGGCTAGCGTCTCTCCTAGTACTTGATGCAAAACGAGCTATCTAATCTTTAATTTCAGATTGCCTCTAGTTAGCTCATTCCTTTGTTTGCATCGAGTCACATTAATCTTTGCGTGTGATTTCATATACTTCACTTAAATCTTTTTGATCAGCACTTAGGCAAAGTATTCTAGCTTGATTATTACTTAACTTTACAACATCAAGAATTTCAGATTGCTAGGATACACTCATGCCAAGCTCCACCATATAACCGTTGTTGTGCAAATAGTGAACACTCTTAAATTCGCTTGATCATCACGTGTCGTTGTCACTTCTACCGGTGTAAGTTTTTATTGGCCTTAATTCACTTCGGAAGGGTAAGAACTTTACTTGGAGAGAGGACATAGTGAGATTGAGTGATTTTCACAAAGCATTATTATATACACAGCTATTTGTTTCTTTCATAACTAACCATGTCGTGGAGGAGAACATCATGATGAGAGTGGTGGGACAAATGAAACTCAGACATTCGTCAAGCAACATCAATTTGGGGCACTCCGCGATCACTTTCAACGTGAGCTACACCAAGGGCTCAATCAACTCCATGAGAAGCATGATGCTTTTGCTGATCAAATTGCAAGGGATATGCAAAATATGGAGATACAAGCTGATGAAAATGTGCGCCAATTATGGGAGGACATTGGGGCCCTTACTAGGCTCATACAAGTTCGCAATGGTGGCGAAGAATCAAGTGTTCAAGGAGGAGAAGCTGCTGCACATGTACCTCCCGCACCGCAACACCGAGTGGCGGTCAACGTGGTGCGCCCACCACAGCAAGGAGGACGAGGAGGAGCCTGTGGAGGCGTGGTCGTGGTCTAGGTGGAGGCCGTGGTGGACGTGGTGCTGCACATGCGATGGAAGTGGATGCTGATTTTGCTTTGCATTACGATGACCATTATCGTCGTCCACGCAATGAAGATGATGGATTGGGCAAGCTCAAGTTTTCCATGCCCAAGTTTGCAGGTGGAACAGATCCCGAGGAGTATCTCACTTGGGAATTGAAGGTTGACAAAATATTCCGTATGCATCACTATACGGATGAGAGAAAGATACAGTTGGCATCACTTGAATTTGAAGGTTATGCTTTGGATTGGTGGGAACAAGTCATTACTCAAAGAGTCGAGAATGGAGAAACCTGTTGCAACATGGCAAGAGATGAAGCGGAAATGAGAGCCCGTTTGTTCCTCGTCATTACAAGCGTGATCTATTTGATAAATTGCAGAATATGAAGGTGGAGCACATTCGTGGAGGAGTACTACAAGGAGATGGAGCTAGCCATGATTCGAGCCAAGGTTCAAGAACAAGAAGAGCAAACCATGGCACGCTTCCTTTCGTGTTTGAACCATCAAGTCAAAAGAATTGTCAATTTTCAGCCTTATAACAATCTTTATGAGTTAGTGCATCAAGCTACAAAGGCAGAACGACAATTGCAAGAGGATGCTAAGTTTGCAAGATCAACATCCTTTGCTGGCCGACACCGTCCAGTGGAGGGAGATATGTTTCAAATCACAAACGAGCCAAAGAACAGCCCAAGTGGTGGTTCAAGTGTTCGCCCATCATCTAGCAAGAAGGAAGAAACCACCCAAGTGCAAGGAAGCCATCAAATCCAGCAGCTAGTGGTGTTTCTTCCGTGGGTTCTACAAACAAGAGTAGCGGAATACAATGCTTCAAGTGCCTTGGTCGTGGTCATATGCAAAAGGATTGCCCAAATAACAAGACGATGTTGATATTAGAGAATGGGGAATATGATTCGCAAGTGAAGAAGACAATGATCACCATGCTGATTTGGGGACATATGATGATGTACATGAGGAGGAGCAAGATATAGAGTATTGTGAACCCGGAGTTGGTCCTATACTTGTGTGTGCTCGACAAGTGTTGAGTGTGCAACCAAAGCCTTCCCAAGAACAAGCTGCAATTTATTCCATACAAGAGCTCAAGTTAGCAAAGATGGCAAATTTTGCAAGGTAATCATTGATGGTGGGAGTTGTCGTAATTTGGCTAGCAAGGAGCTTTGCAATAAACTTGGATTGAAGTACAAGAAACACCCACATCCGTATCAGATCCAGTGGTTGCATGAGAAAGGTTCGTTGAGTGTGGATACACCGTGGATGTTGAATTTGAAATTGGCACTTATCGTGATACGGTGGAGTGTGATGTGGTGCCTATGGACGTATGTCACTTGCTGCTAGGAAGGCCATGGCAATATGATCGTGCTGTGATTCATGATGGAAGAACTAACCAATACAAGTTTTGGTGGAACAAAAACAAGTCGTGTTGCTACTGCTGACTCCTTCTCAAATTGTAAATGATACTGTACAAAAGATTGAAGTGCAAGTTGAGAGTGAGAAAGGAGAGAACAAAAGAGTGTGATTCCACAAAAGTGAGTGAGAGCCACAAACCAAACCCGAGAGGTAAAGGCAAGAGTGAGGAGAGAAAACTTAATCATGATAGCCACCAAATCTGATCTGAGAGAGATGAAAGATGACCCCACTTTGATGCACCTTGTATTGTTGTACAAGGATGCATTGCCTTCTACTAATGACTTAACATTTCTTCCTAGTGCTGTTTCTCAAGTTTTGCAGGCTTATGACGACGTGTTTCCGGAGGAGGTGCCCGCTGGTCTACCACCTATTCGAGGTATTGAGCATCAAATTGACTTAGTCCCGGAGCCCTCTTCCCAATCGACCGCATCGCACAAATCCGAAGAAACAAAGGAGATTCAACGCCAAGTGCAAGCACTTTTGGACAAAGGGTACGACACGAGAGCCTTAGTCCTTGTGCCGCTCCAGATTATTCTTGTTCCTAAGAAAGATGGTACTTGGAGAATGTGCATAGATGTAGAGCTATTAACAACATAACTGTTCGCTATCGTCATCCTATTCCTAGGTTAGATGATATGCTTGATGAGTTAAGTGGTTCTACTATTTTTCTAAGATCGACTTGAAGTGGCTACCATCAAATAAGAATGAAACATGGTGATGAATGGAAAACTGCTTTTAAAACGAAATTTGGCTTGTATGAATGGTTAGTGATGCCTTTTGGATTGTCCAATGCTCCTAGTACATTCATGCGCTTAATGAACCATGTTTTGAGACACTTCATTGGTAAATTTGTGGTAGTTTACTTTGATGATATTCGATATATAGTCATTGTTTGGAAGATCATGTTGAACACATGAAACAAGTGCTAGAAGTGCTTAGGAAAGAATGCTTGTATGCCAATCTTGAGAAGTGTACTTTTGCACTAGTAAGGTTGTGTTTCTAGGCTATGTTGTTTCAGCTCATGGCATTGAAGTGGATGAATCTAAAATTGAAGCTATTAGAAATTGGCCAATTCTCGTGAATGTTAGTCAAATTCGTAGCTTCCATGGGCTTGCTAGTTTCTATCGGCGATTTGTGAAAGATTTTAGCACCATTGTTGCCCCATTAAATGAATTAACTAAAAAGGGAGTGATTTTTGAGTGGGGAGAAAAACAAGACAAAGCTTTTACTGAATTGAAGAAATGTTTGACCTGAGGCACCATTGCTTGCTTTACCCGATTTCACAAAACTTTTGAGATTGAATGTGATGCTAGTGGAATAGGTATTGGTGGTGTTTTGATGCAAGAAAGAAAACCTGTTGCATATTTGGTGAGAAACTTCATGGTGCAGTTGAATTATCCTGCTTATGATAAAGAACTATATGCTCTTGTGCGTGTGTTGGAAACTTGGCAACATTATCTTTGGCCTAAGGAATTCATAATACATTCGATCATGAATCTTTGAAATATTTAAAGGGGCAAGCGAAATTGAATCGTAGACATGCTAAGTGGGTAGAATTCATTGAGACCTTTCCATACATTATCAAATATAAGAAAGGCAAAGAGAATGTGGTAGCTGATGCTTTGTCTAGAAAACATGTGCTGTTGACTCGCTTGGAAGTAAAGGTACCAGGTTGGAAAGTTTGAAAGATTTATATGCTTCCGATCATGAATTTGCAGCTCCATATTCTAATTGCAAAGATGGAAAAGGGTGGGATAAATTTCATATTCATGATGGTTTTCTCTTCGCATGAATAAGCTATGTGTTCCGGATTCCTCGTGTATGCTTGTTATTGTTGCGTGAATCTCATGCGGGAGGATTGATGGGGCATTTCGGGAGGGAGAAGACTTATATGATGTTAGCTGATAACTTTTATTGGCCAAAGATGAGGCGAGACGTCGAGAGGTTTGTTCAAAGATGCATCACATGCCATAAGGCAAAATCAAAACTCAATCCACATGGTTTGTATACTCCACTTCCTGTTCCTAGTGCTCCTTGGGAAGATATTAGCATGGATTTTGTGTTAGGACTGCCTAGGACCAAGAGGGAAGGATTCAGTCTTTGTTGTTGTGGATAGGTTCTCTAAATGGCACATTTTATTCCCCGTCATAAGAGCGATGATGCGTCGCATGTAGCTGATTTGTTTTCGTGGAGATTGTGAGATTGCATGGAATGCCAAGAACCATTGTTTCGATCGCGACGTCAAGTTCATGAGCTACTTTTGGAAGACTTTGTGGGCCAAACTTGGGACAAAGTTATTGTTTTCAACGACTTGTCACCCACAAACAGATGGGCAAACGGAGGTGGTGAACCGCACACTTTCAACGCTGCTACGTGCCATGATAAAGAAGAACTTGAAAGAGTGGGAAGATTGTCACCGCATGTGGAGTTTGCATATAACAGGGCGGTACATTCTACAACTCAATTGAGTCCATTCGAGGTGGTGTACGGCTTCAAACCAATCACGCCTTGATTTACTTCCTCTTCCACTACAAGAACGTGCAAATATGGAGGCTTCTAAACGTTGATTTTGTGAAAAACTCCATGCCACTACCAAAGAGGTAATTGAAAAGAAGGTACGTGCTAATGCTTCCAAAGCTAACAAATCTAGAAAGAAAATGCTTTTTGAACCGTGTGATTTAGTGTGGGTACACCTTCAAGAAGATCGCTTTCCGCAAGCGTAGATCCAAATTGATGCCCGTGGTGATGGACCTTTAAAGTTCTTGCCAAGATCAATGACAATGCATACAAGATTGAGCTTCCTATGATGACTATGGGGTAAGTTCTACATTTAATGTTGCCGATCTATCACCTTTCTTTGGACAAGATTGTACAACGTCGAGGTCGACTCCTTTTCAAGAAGGGAGGATGATGAGGACATCGCTAGTAATGCCAAAGCTAATAATAATGAGACATCAATAACAGGACCAATAACAAGAGCACGAGCCAAGAAACTACAATCTCGTGTGAATCGCTCCTTAATGAATATGGTATTAATTTTAATGAGAATTTTACTTGTGCTCGTGTTTGAAGAGTTAGCGATGGATGGAGATCAAGAATATGTGGCTGTCATCCAAGGAAGCACAAGCCCATAAATAGTGCACCGTGAATGCAGTACCACTACAAGACGGCCCATGAACAAGGCGCTACAAGATGCCCGTGAACAAGAGCGCCACAAAGATTGCGGGATGAATAGTCATATGGAAAATTTAGTGTTGTACACATCCTCACTGGGCAAACCAGCTTGAGAGAATTTTCCATTAAGGAAAGCTTAATAGAACTTTTGGCATCCATTTGCCATATTTCATAGTCATCAAATAAGCGATCCCACGTCGAGAAGATCGCTAGAATGATCCGAATAGACATATTTTAGTCGAAATAAGCAAAGAATCGCTAGAATGATCCGACGCGTAAAAGTTTCATCATAATCAACACCTTGAATTTGTTTGAAACCTTTGGCCACCAATCGCGCTTTATAGATGTGAACATTTCCATCTATGTCTATCTTTTCTTGAAAACCCATTTGCACTCAATGGTTTTAATACCATCGGTGGATCAACCAAGTTCCAAACTTGATTACCGTGCATGGATTCAATTTCGGATCTCATGGCTTCAAGCCATTTCTCAGAGTCTGGTCCCACCATCGCTTCTTCATAGGTCTTAGGCTCATCGTTGTCTAACAACAATATGTCCCGTTGTTGAGTAGTCAAGAACATGTACCTCTCAGGTGCACGACGTGACCTCTCTGACCTACGTGGTGCGGTGTGTCCACAACAGTTCTTCAACAGCTTGTTCATCCTGTTGTGGTTTCAGAGGAGTGAAACGCTTTCGGTGTTTCTCGAATTTCTTCAAGTTGCACCATGCTCCCACTATCCCTTCTTGAGAGAAACTCTTTCTCTAAGAAGACACCATGCCGGGCGACAAACACTTTGCCTTCTTCTTGATTATAGAAGTAATATCCTTTTGTTTCCTTAGGATACCCGATAAAGAAGCATTTATCAGATTTAGGACTGAGCTTATCAGATTGTAAACGTTTTACATAAGCCTCACATCCCCAAATCTTAAGAAAAGACAAGCTAGGACGTTGTCCTGTCCACATCTCATATGGTGTCTTTTCTACTGATTTTGATGGAACCCTGTTTAGTGTGAAAGCGGCTGTTTCAAGAGCGTACCCCCAAAAAGACAACGGAAGATCACTGTGGCTCATCATGGAGCGCACCATATCTAATAAGGTGCGATTTCTCCGTTCAGATACCCCATTCCATTGAGGTGTTCCGGGCGGAGTCAATTGTGGAACAATTCCACAATCCTTCAGATGATTGCCAAACTCATGGCTCAAATACTCGCCTCCACGATCGATCGTAAAACTTGATTGTCTTGCCTAAATGATTTTGCACTTCATTTTGGAATTCTTTGAACTTTTCAAAGGTTTCAGACTTATGCTTCATCAGGTAGATATATCCATATCTACTAAAGTCATCAGTAAAAGTTATGAAGTACTGAAAACCACCTCTGGCTGTTGAGCTCATTGGTCCACATACATCAGAATGTACGAGTGCCAATAAGTCACTTGCCCGTTCACCTTGATTGGTGAAAGGTGCTTTTGTCATCTTGCCAAGTAAACAAGATTCACATATCTCAAATGATTCAAAATCAAATGAGTGCAGAATACCATCTCTATGGAGCTTCTCCATGCGTTTCTCATTTATGTGACCTAAGCGACAGTGCCAAATAAACGTGGGATTCAAATCATTCGATCGTTGCCTCTTTGCATTAATGTTATAGACCGATGACTCTTCAAGAGTAAGAACATATAACCCATTCACCAATGGAGTATGACAATAGAACATTTCTTTGAAATAAAGAGAACAACCATTGTTCACAGATCTAAAGTCATAACCTTCTGCTTGCAAACATGAAGCAGAAATAATGTTCTTGGAAAGAGATGGAACACAATAACAATTATTCAATTCCAAAACTAATCCTGAAGGTAAAGACAATGGCATGGTGCCAACAGCCACCGCAGCAATTTTTGCTCCATTGCCAACGCGAAGATCCACTTCGCTCCTCCTCAAACTTCTACTTCTTCTTAGCCCCGCAACGATTTGCAAATGTGAGCAAGCGATCCGGTATCAAATACCCAAGAATCGTAGAAGAAGTGGCAATATTGATTTCTATAACATTTATACCTGGAGCGGAAGTCGTACTTCCCTTCTTCTCCTTAAGATCCTCCAAGTACTTTGGGCAGTTCCTTTTCCAATGTCCCGATTGCTTACTGATGAGTAGCAATCGCATTAGAGCAGCGCCTTCTTGACTTGCTTGGCCTTAGAACCGCTCGCGATCTCATCGGGAGCTAACTTTCTTTGACCGCGCCTTTCTTGACATAGGGCTTGCCCTTGCCTTTTTGCATCATCATCACATGATTGCTGCTTTTCTTAATGCTTTCCTCGGCAGTTTTTAGCATCCCATGCAACTCAGCCAAGGTCTTGTCCATGTTGTTCATGTGATAGTTCGAATGAATGGCTCAAAGCTCGAGGGAGCGATCAAGAATCACATCAAGAGCCAACTCTTGGTTAAGGGAAAACCAAGCTTTTCGGACTCTCAATGTAGCCAATCATCTTAATCACATGAGGGTCGACGGATTCCCTTCGCAAGCTCGCACGCAAACAAGGACTTTGAAGTGTTGAACCTCTCCCTTGCTTGGTTCTCAAACATACCACGCAACCCCACAATGATATTGTAGGCATCTGTGTTCTCATATTGCTTCTGAAGCTCAGAGGACATTGTGGCAAGCATGAGACAGCTCACATCAAGGCAATCATTCGTTTGCTTCTCATAAGCTCTCCGTGCAGCCACAGTAGCATTATCAGGCAAGTCATCAGGATAAGGAGACTCAAGGACATACTCCTTGCGCTCTTGCTTGAGAACAATTCTCAAGTTGCGATACCAATCCAAAAAGTTCGTTCCATTGAGTTTTTCTTTCTCAAGAATAGATCGCAAATTAAAAGAACTGGATGCAGCATTAGTTGACATGATCTACAACAAAGAATATGCAAAGTTTAGCACTATGTTTATGTTCATCTTTTATTAAACTATTTAACAAAAGACTCCCACTATGTGTTTTGCAACAAAACTCCCTCTAAGTTACATAGTGGGTCAAGATCCTCATTTCACTAGTTCCTAGTGAGCTTTGGCATCACGGCTAGAAGACTAGTGACATGGGTAAGCAACACCTTGCTAATCACATCCCTATGTGACTCTTGCTTGTTGGGTGACATCAATATGTCCCGGCCCCAACCTAGGCCCCAAGTCCAAAACTGTTTTGATAACCTTGTTAAGTAAACCAAATGCTTCCGCATGTAGATGTCCGACATCTACCCAAAATAATGATGATAACCGACGGCACTCTACTTTGGTAGACCTACCGTGCGGTGATCATTATCTTTTGGTGCAACATATGGAAGGGCATTAACACCTAATTTTATGAGGAATTCTATCCTACCAAAGCAACATATCACATATATCATTGCACAAGAATAAGATAGATAACATCACAGATAAACATATTTAACTGTGAAATAGTATGGCCCAAAAATGGTGATCTCCATCTCCATGTAGGTGTAGTCGATCTCCATCCTCCACAACACTCCTTTAGGCCACCATACTTGAAAGCTTGTAACCTCAAAACTAGGCTACTACCTATAATAGCTAGAAATTAAAGATTACAAAAATAGATTCAAGCATTAAGGTCGACACGCAGGTCGTTAAATACAATAAAGACAGCTAACAATAGCTGAAATAATCATGACACGCAGGCCATGAACGAATGTTACATGCATCACATACATCTCATACATTCCAATAAGATATAGGGCCATACTATTCACATCATTCCCTGAAAAACAAGTTAGACGTAGAATCGTATTCTACCTAACGATGTGAAACCAAGACGCTATACAAGGTGGGTGCAAGACGGCGGTCCTACCGGCCGGTCACGGCGGGGGTCGAGGGGGCGCCGCTGCGGTTTCGTGGAAATTTATTATGAAATCGCAATGGAAAAACTATTCGGCACAACCACCTTATGCCGATCCGAGACATTCTCTAGGACGCTAGTTTTTCCACTGGGCCGAGGCCATCAGATCCATAGAATACTAGTGTTCGGCATAACTACCTTATACCGATCCGAGACAATCTCTAGGACACTAGTATTCATACAATCTGCGCCTCATATAACCCCTGTTCACCGATTGATCTCATCAACCCGTGCTACCATCGATTCATCACATGAACCGACTGATCTAGTTTGTAATAGATCCAATCTACTACAACCGCATATCAACATATGCGCTGATCCAGATCGCAAACTAAGCAAGATGGCTCGATACCACTAATGGATCGCGAAGGCTACGATAGCAGAAAACAAAACTTTTCTACCGCGCACACAAGGACATCATGCTTAAGGAGGGATCATGGATCGTTACCACTAGACGCGCAGCGCAGCTGAAGAAGAGTTGGAGAAGCCGATCCAACCACGCGGCCGAGGTAGTAGTGGAAGTAGTCGATCGTCCCGAACCGATCGTCTCCTCCACGCGATCAACCACACCACGAGCAGATCTGTTGATGCCGATCAACGCCGCAACAAGCAGCGCCTCCACCGGTATCCACACGTCCGGGGCTGGAACGCCGATCGCGAGTGTACCAAAGACTCATGAGCGACTAGGGTTTGGCTCGGAGGTGGCGGCTAGGATTAGCTCAGATTTTCGGATGCGTCCCCTCACCCCTCCATATATATAGACCTCCTCACTTGGGTCTCGTGGACCGAGGCCCAATAGAGTCTATCCGGATCTCTATCCGATTGAGCCCATATCCGAATCACATTCGAATTAGTGTTCCAACCCGTTAAGTGTGCGACAGAGGTTCACGTATACTTGGTCGCGACCCAGAAACACCTTTCTGGTCACCGTGTTAATAGCGGCCTCTAGTAAGACATATTAACCCCAAAGTATACGTAAAGATCATATCGGCTGAACCTGTAATGTTCTCATGTACTAATCCCTTTGCCTCACGATATAGATTAAGCTCAAGGCGAGACCTGTGTCATCCTCTTAATAGCTCAATCACTCTCTCGATTCCGTGATGGATTATAAAACCGTGATTGACTCCTCAATCACCTTGGCATGGCCATGCACTTTAATAATCCATTACATCGAGGGCCCCAGAGATATCTCTCCCATAAGGAGGGGCAAATTCTATCTTGATCATTCACATCCCACTACATGTTTCATGGCAAACCCAAAGACTACTTTTATGACTACCCGATTCGGAGTAGTGTTTAGTAGTCCCAAAATAAGCTACTACGCATGCTGGGAACCATGATGATCTCAAGTCTAAGGATTCCACATAAACACTACTTGAGACTAACTGATGACACATGGAATCTCTGCAGTGTCTCATGGCGGGTCTATCCAACATATGTTCACTAACACATGTCCATATTATTGATTTGGTATCTCCATACCATGATCCATGAGATATGATCATCAATCAATACATATGCTGATCTTTGAATCATATTTGTTCCTCATATGAAATATAATCAGGGATCATTTAGAAATAGCAACATTTTGACATTAAGAGTCTCATGAATAAGTCACATACTCATTGATCAATAATGATAATGTCTATTTCAAGGAACAAAGCAATGTATCATAAACATAGTATATGATATATTCAACATCTCCATATTGCCTCTAGGGCATATCGGATAAAATGAATTATACGTTACCGTTTTCCACCCCTACTCCTCTCTCATCTGCCCCTCGTATTAACTGTCCTCAGGTATGTGTGTGTGCGTATTCTTGTGTGTTTGTAGTACTACTTGGTTTTCTACAGGTCTGTTGGGGCTGCGTCTGCGCGCGTGACACCCGGGACTAGACGTTTTGCTCAAGACCGCGCAACGATTCCATATGACACCGCATCGCTGTCTTTGCCTATCATATCAATCAAACTCCGGTGGATCAAGGAAGAAGAAGAAGATCATGTAAAGGATAGGTCTCGACGGCGATGCGCTGGTTATGGTCGGGCCGTGCGGTCTTGCGCAATAGCGTTTAGACCTCCCTGTCTGATGATCACACAAGATATTTATTGAAGTTGTTTTTCCTTTGTTATTCGTCATCGTGTTCTCGAATGGTTTAGGCATGCATGACAGCTAGTAGCTAGAGAGATGTTTCTGAACTTGAGAGACGAAATGGGGATTCATGTTTCTTGCTTTTCTTGGAAATAATTAGGCTATTTTCCCGCGGCATTTCTTTAATTTCTCTCTTCAATCGGAGCTAATCATTAACTAGTTTGGTTGGTAAGATGAATGTCATGTGTAGTAATGCGGTCCTTCCCTGAAGAAAAGTTCAGATTAAAACAAATTTACCGAAGTTTACCCAAAGATGAGTATAATATCGAGGCGCGGAGGATGTGGTACCGCTAGAAGCAGGATGCATAAGGGTCATGATAAATTATTTCATCTCACTTGGTAGTCTTTGGGTGCCAGGACCATCCATTTTATAGTAGGATTCCTTCTTGCAGACGAGCCACAACTCTGCCTAGTTTCCTTTCCCTAATTACATGTATCGCTTGTACTAGCTATATCGATTTTGTATCGCTTGTACTAGCTATATCGATTTTCTCTAATTACATGTTGCTTGACTTTACTCTTCAGCAATTCACAAATATATGTAATGTTTGAGCAGCCTTTTGCTACTTGTTATTTGGGTAGTTTGCTACTTCACCGATACTGTTGAGCTTCACGATAGAAATATCAATTCTTTTAGCAGCATTGCAGTTTAGAAAGAAAAATGCATGTGCGTGAATAAATGTTTGCTTCTATATATGTAGATGCAATTGGAGGATTTGTATTTATTCTTGCAAAATTCATATAAAATTCCAGAAAAATTTCTACATTTCGAACATGCCCGTAAATCCACAATTTTCAGCTAGCATTGCCGGTACTACTATATAGTTCACACATGTACACCGTCACGCAACACATGACCAAGGAATGTACTAGACACGCCATCTCACAACATAAAAGTTGGAATTTTTGGTATATGTAGTGCGTTTTGCACTTGTATTTACAAAAACAGCTGTATATGCATGAGAATAGCAAAAATAACACTTCTACCACCTAGTCACCGGGCGGCAGCGGGCTGCAGGCAACACGTGGCGTCCCGTGCGCTACCACCCGGCCACCAGACAGTAGGTGTTGCCGCCCCACCACAATACGGTAGGTAATTAAGTCTGCTAATTAGCGACTTAATTACCTGCCTAAATACTATTTTATATGTCATATTTGTTCGAATTTTTAAATATAGTAAATGGTCTCGTAAAATTACGAAATTTTATGTGCAGCTTTCTGACACAATGTGCTTCATTGTGTAATTTTTTTGACAATTTTATCCACTCTGAATGTTACTCAAAAGTTCATACTATTGAGATATTTGAAGGAGTTGTTACACATAGCAAGCGAGCTCCAAAAATTACGAAATTTTATGTGAAGCCTTCTGACATAGTCCACCTAATTGTGTAGTTTTATGTGCTCCAAATTTACTATGTTAATTTATGTTAATTTAATCATAATCGGCGATATGCAATGCATCTTTTATAGTGTGTGACCTCTGTCCTTTACACATATGTCAGCCTATTGCTACTAAGTTTCCTTTCCCGCTGTGTCCTTCACACAATTGTCACTCTGCCCATGTCGTCCCCCTCACGCGCATCCTCATCCGCACTGATGTCGTTATGTCTGTGCCGTCCCTCCTCACTTGCACACATAATAGTCTGTCCATGTCGTCCTACCTCGTTTGCTCCCTCGTGCGCATATATGTCACTCTTAAAATGATGTCCCCCATCGCCCGTGTGCTGTGTATCGACAACGCGTCCGTAATTTCTAGTGGCAATGTAGTGGGTTCCCTTTTTGCTCGGCTTCAAATGCAGAGCTCTTGCAACTGCTCATCGCTCACGTAAACTGTGTTTCGTTTCTTGTAGAAAGAAGAACCTTCTCTGTCATATAGTAACATAGCATGGCACACGCCTAGGGGTTAGTCGGAGCGGGGTCGCCAAAGAAAGACCTTCCCCTGGAAAGGAGAGGGAACTTCGGCCCTAACTATCGCTTGATAAACAGGCATGCTCAACCGGTATAGCCAAAATGTAGACACAAGGAAGACGCGGTCGTGTAGGTCATCGGAGGCTATTTCGATGCCTACACTATAGGGTACAATGAGCCAATAGTTTATTTTCTCTTACTGCTAATAGACCTTCCATGTTAACCCTTCTTTCCAGCAGATGCCCAAATGCGACTTCGTTCGCTAGATTGATCCTCCCCATGAACGCTATATTGTGAGGTACATGGATACACTGTGGGAGTGAATCTTAGATATGGAGGCGCGGATTGATAGTCTCAATGAGAACGTTGACCTCCGCTAACAGATCAGCGCGAAAGGGGCAATGAGGAGGTCGTCAACATAGGAAGTTCCTATAATCCCACATGCTGCTGCATGAACCCTACCTGCATATGTGCATGCTACTACAACGACGGCCAGCCACGTTTGAGACGCCCACAACTGCAACACTCCATGTGGGTAGCGTGAGGCACTTTCTACTAGCAGGCATGCACAGAGAAGCTTGTAGCACGATACTCTTCCCTGTAGTTCGCGGTTATGTTCAATCTCCTAAAGTATGTAATTGAATGATGTATGTGTTATTGCAGTTGGTATTTATTGAATGGACTTTTCAAACGCTGCGTTGCGTGTATTAAGCTAAAGAGGTCGATGTGCATTGAACAAATGTACATCATACAAAGAAGTACAAATAAGAATGCAATAATATTACATATATCACGTGCGATAATAGATTACAGAGTTAATCATTCGGGTAATCAATTGATTAATTGTCAATTACATCTTAAATTGGTATAAATATGAATTAATACGATATAGTAAAAGATACATGAAATTATGACACTGAATATCTGTAAGATCGAGGTGGCCGACTAGAGGGGGGTGAATAGGCGGTCTTAAAAAAAATTCTCTACAAATTAATGCTAACAATTTAAGAGCTTTTCTATTTGCCTAAACCAAGTATATAAAGAGGAAGGGTAAATCAATTTGGTTTAGCACAAATAGCCCCTACAACAAGAATATCACCTAAGTGCACCAAAATCTAACCTAGGTCAAGGTTTGCAATCCTAGATATACAAGCAATCAATTTAATTCTATGAATATAAATTGCTTGAATGTAAATAAGTACAAGAAAACAAACCACAATTGACACAACGATGTTTTACCGTGGTGTTCGGAGAGTTGTCGCTCTCCCCTAATCCACGTTGAGGTTAGCACAAACGAATTGGACCGGCTCCACGAATTAAGACGAAACACCTCAATCCACTAGTGGTAGCTCTTTCCCGCTCCGGGTAGGTGAGCTCCAACCTTCACACTTCGTCGGGTCTTCTCACAACCTTCTTGAGAAGATCTCCGCGCACGACGCCTCCAACGCCGTCTAGGAGTCGGCAAACTCCAAGAGTAATAAGTCAAGCCCCTTGCTTGACTCTCACCACGTGCAACAAATGCACAAGCTCAAGTGGATACGAAATCCACCTCTAGATGCAACACATGCAACTAGAGACCTCTCTCCTTGCTCACAAGGTGCAACACATGCACAAAGAGAGGAGAAGCTCACACTAGCTCAAGAGAGTGAAATGGAGTGCCAAAAGCCTTATCCCAACCGGCCACAAGGGAGTATTTATAGCCCACACATCAAAACTAGCCGTTGGAGTCAAAAACAGGATTTTCCGGAACTACCACACTTATAGGAGCGGTACTACCGCTCCCCATCATAACGGCTAGAAAAATAGCCGTTATTCAGTCATTTCCGGAACTACCGCAGTTACGGGCGGTACTATCGATTTTCGAACTACCGCAGTTCCGGCGGTACTTCCGTTTCGGTTTTTCACGCACAGACAAGACTCGGAAAACGGTCATAACTTTTGACTCCGATGTCGGAATTGAGTGATCTTGGACTCTATGGAAAGCTTATTCAGAGGGCTACACAACCCATCTATTTGCATGATCTCAAACACATTAGATCAATGCAGAAATTATAAGACATCCAAAGAGTCACTATCATGGTCTAATGTCAAAGAGAATAACAATAAACAATCTTAGACCATACCAAGGGATAATACATGATCTCCAACTTTTGCAAAACATATTTGCAAACTTAGATCATGTCATAAGGAGTAGGTACATGAACTTCAACCTTTTGCAAAACATATTTGCAAAGTATAGTCACATGTTACAAGGATTGGCCACATGAGCTTCAACCATTTGCAAAACACATTCGCAAATGCAAGCCTCATGCCAAGATGAGCTAGAGCAAGTGAGGTTGAGCCATCAACACATGATGAGACTCAAACTACTAGACATGACCCCTCTTAATAGTACGGCAACCTATACTAGCAATCCGGTCTTTCAACCAAACACCAAGACCGGTAAAAGACTAGGAACACATCCTTAGCCCTAACTAGTCATACATTTGCCTTGGATCATCATCTCGATATGCATCAACTCATGATGCATCCTTCTCATCAACTCCATCAACACATGATGGTCTTCCTTGACTTGATGATCAACACATGAACATCTTCACTTCGGAATCTTGATGTGCATCAACACATGATGTATCCTCTTCTTGATAACCTTCAACTCATGAAGTCATCTAAAGTCGTCATCATCATGAACCCTAACCTATTTATCCAACTCATAGAAAATGTTAGTCCCACAATGTAATTGTTATTAATTACCAAAACTCACCATTAACTCATAATGGAGGGACTAGATTCTCAATCTTTCCCTTTTGGTAATTGATGACAATCTCAACAAATAATGAGATAATAAATTGAATATAAAACCATTTGAATTCAAAGTACGGTACTACCGCCATCTAAGGTCCAGTAGTTCCGCTAGCCGGTAGTTCCGCAGAGTCGGCGCGGTACTACCGCTTCCCTATCGACACGACGCGGCTATGTCGAGCCTCGCAATGATCATTGGATTTCGGTAGCGGTACTACCGATGTTGTAAAACGGTACTACCGCCGCCGGTAGTTCCAGAAAGTCGGGCGGTACTACCGCCGGCCGAACTCAAAAGTCCCAATTTTGGCATTCTTTGGAAAAAAGGCTCCGCTCTACCTCCGGAGCTTCCGGGCGCCGGTAGTACCGTTCCTGCCCACGGAACTTCCGCTCTGCGGTAGTTCCGATGTTAAAAACTGCGGTACTACCGCTCTTCCAAACAGAGCACTAATTTGGCTTCTAAAGCAGATTTTTAATGAATGTATGATCTTAGTTTGATCCCAATATATATGGAAAAAGAAAACATGGATCAATACTAATGAAACCACAAAACATAGAGTGAACTCCCCCTAAATGTGTGCATACAAGTGTATATAAAGAAAGACACATGCACATATTCATTTTGGACTATTTGAAGAGTTCAATCTATATTTGGATCTAAGGAATGCATTAGTAAATGAGAAAGTGATTTCGAATGCATACCTCTTTGATTTCACCTTTCCATCCAAATGAGACTAAACATAAATAATCTTAAACAAGCATATTAGTCTCATATGTGCATTTGTCATTGTCACCAAAATATTATAAAAGTATTTGTCATTAACAACAAAATCTCATAATGGCATTTGTCATTAACACCAAAACCAATTTAAACGGAGCTTGATCTTTCAATGCTTGATGGTGCGGTAGATGCACGTTGAGACCAAATGTTTGCATGACCTGCAGAAACGTTAGTCCTAGTGCTCGCGCGTCGTCCCTGTACTTCTCTTTCAGCTTTACAAGCAAGATGAAATAAACGAGTGATAGAGTTATATTCCTTGTAAGCTAAGATATCCTGAATTTCCCGATTCAAACCACCCATAAATCTAGCCATAGCGGCTTCTTGATTTCCTCTAAGTCACAACGCAAAGATGCCTGCTTGCAATTCTTGAAAATATTCCTCACGCTTTTACTACCTTGCCTCAATTGTTGCAACTTATGTAACAAATCACGTGCATAATATGAGGGAACAAATCTAGCTCGCATGATTCTTTTTAATGCATCCCAAGTTGGTGGTATGGTGAAAGGATTTTCTTACAACATTCACTCCACCAAACAGACATAAAATCAATAAACTCACTAGTAGCAGCCCTAACCCTTTTGTTTCCGTGGAATGCATGACAAGCAAATTTCGATCAACACCAATTCCCAAGTGATATAAGCATCGTGGTTATATTTTCCATCAAAAGGTGGTATAGTGAACTTAATCTTACCAAGCGATTCATCATTCTCACGCACCTCATTCCGGCGTGGTTGACGATGACGGTGGCGTCCTCATCATCATCAATCTCGATGTCGACCACATATTCGTCTCCACCATTTTCGCCCACCCTGCCGCCCACGACACCAATATTGGCACGAGTACTGTTGAGTTGGTGCGGCGGGAGATGCACGCCCTCTCATCAAGACGCCTCAAAATCTCAGCAAGTGAAGCGTTGGCGGTGCCAACGGAAGCCTCCAATGTTGCAAGCGTAGTGTTGGTGTTGATCTGCTGACCTCCAATTGGCCAAGGCGTTCGTTGGTGACCCTTACATCCTCTTCAAGTCCCTCGGTTTGCAGCTTCATTTGGCGCTCAAAGTGTTGTATGATGCCCTAGTCCGAGGGGAATGTGGCGCGCCCTCGTGCCCACCGGTTCTCCGACATTGTTAGAAGACAAGAACAAACCAAGAAGAGAAAAAATAATAATAAAGCTGCAGGTTATGCCCTCACAACTCACCGAGATGTGGTTAAATCAAGTCGCACACTCTCAACTGTTCGTCAAGCTCTTACAAGTTCTTACCACGCAAGCGGGAGGTGATTGCAATGACAAGATAAGACAAGACAATATCTCACGGAAATTGGGTGTATCGCCTCGATCGCTAGTCCTCGTGAGGTGGTAGCCAAATCGTGGAGCTATGGGTGGGCGAGAGTGAACAAAGGATAACTTAGAACCACATTAGTCAAAGCAAGTTGAATAATCGCTCAACGACGATACCGTGCTGGTCCTAGGCTAGACCGTACTAGAGACGCGAGCCTAGAACACAAACGAAGACACACCGTGCAGAAAGAAACTAGATGACGTTGCACACGGAGTTCTGGGGCTCGAAAAAGGGTACCGTCTTCACGGGGACCTTAGAATCACGTGCAGAAGGGCTCACAATTTTGAGCAAATTCGAGAAACTTGATTTTTCCTCGGTTTGCGGGCCCGTTTTGAGGCCCTAAACGACCTTTTTTGGGGGTCGAAGCTGCCGCGCATGTGCCTGGAGGCTTACACGGATCTAAAATCTCCAGATTTCGCTCTATCTTCCGATTTCCTTTCCAATGGATCAAGAATCGCCTCAATCGGAGGTCGTATGCAAAAGTTAGGTTTTTCTCTCTCTTCTGTTTTTTTTATGCCGCGGCTCTTCTAGATGCGGCTGCCTGTTCCTTCTTGTCTCACTTGATGCGGCTGCCTGTTCCTTCTTGTCTCACTTTTTTTTCTCTCTCTTTTTTTTTCACACGCGATGCAGTTGAATCCGAATTCGTCTCCTACTCCAAGACCAATTAGGGCAAAATCTCCCGAGTAACCGAATCCTCCTCCTTTTCTTCCCTCCTATGACAGTTCGGATCTAACTACAACGGTGAGTCCAAAACATGAACAGAACTCGAAACTCTAAAGGAACTAGACACTAAGACCAGCAAAGGACGCGACGATGCAACCTAAAACTCAACAAACAAAGACTATGCAGCAATAGCGTAAGGCTCAACCTTGTTTCGGATTTTGGGGAATAGATCTGATCTGCTTTTTTTTGGTTTCGGGTGTGAGGTAAAATTGCAAAGACTAGATAAGATCTCTCACCGATCAACCTTGAGCTCTGATACCAACTGATAGCACTAGGGGTCCCGATCTTTCGATGAGAGTGGTAGATTCGATTGGGGAAGGAGATGACGTTGACGACCCGACTACAACCATCCAAGGACGTTGCGCCTTAGCGATCGATACACCAACTCCAGAGATTGTTCGTGACCTTGTCGGCGCGCGATCAACCTAACCACGAGGGTTCTTGTTCCTGCAAGCAATCGACGAACAAGCAAGAACAAGATGAACAGCAACTCAATTGCAAATAACGATGTAAGATTCAATCGAAAACAGAAAAAAACGGTGGGGTTCCGAAGACAAGTATTCGGGCGGTCTAGCCGACACGCGCGAGTACAAGGCAAAGTAGCAAAAGCCAACTTAGTCTAAACAAAACCCAAACCCTAGAAGAGGGTGCGGCTGACTATTTAAGGGCCACGGAAGGTGGAGGGTCGGCCAAAACACAAGGAAGCCGAAAAGGACTCGAATTACAAGGCCCAAGGCCCACTTTGACTCGGACTGGAAAAGTGATGTGACTTGTTTTGCAGTTTCTGACCGACTCGGATGGAATTTGGAGGTGAGGCCGGATCCATCTGAAAGTAGACTTCAAGAGCTTTCCAACGAGTACTCACGGGCCTCGAGTAACCTTCTGGATCAAAAGTTATGGCCGTTTGAAGTAGACGCTGTCAAAAAGGCCGAATCCGAGTCAAACTTGTGAACAGGACTTGGTTTGCACTTGATGGTTCCACTTCTATACTTGAGCTCATGTGGTTCTTCCCCATGGTTCCTAAGGACAATTAAATCATCACAAGAATTAAGTAGTATTCCATTCTTTGAAACATTTGTATGCAAACTTAGGAACGCATTCACCTGATGGTTAAGTTGACGTGCTCGCGCTCTAGTCATTGGTCCTTGTATCATAGTTTCAGTTTGATGTGGAGTCGGCATGGTTGTATGCATGGAAAGGATGTCCTCATCAGCTAGTCATACATTTGCCTTGGGTCATCATCTCGATATGCATCAACTCATGATGCATCCTTCTCATCAACTCCATCAACACATGATGGTCTTCCTTGACTTGATGATCAACACATGAACATCTTCACTTCGGAATCTTGATGTGCATCAACACATGATGTATCCTCTTCTTGATAACCTTCAACTCATGAAGTCATCTAAAGTCGTCATCATCATGAACCCTAACCTATTTATCCAACTCATAGAAAATGTTAGTCCCACAATGTAATTGTTATTAATTACCAAAACTCACCATTAACTCATAATGGAGGGACTAGATTCTCAATCTTTCCCTTTTGGTAATTGATGACAATCTCAACAAATAATGAGATAATAAATTGAATATAAAACCATTTGAATTCAAAGTATGGTACTACCGCCATCTAAGGTCCGGTAGTTCCGCTAGCCGGTAGTTCCGCAGAGTCGGCGCGGTACTACCGCTTCCCTATCTGACACGACGTAAGCGGCTATGTCGAGCCTCGCAATGATCATTGGATTTTTCGCGGTACTACCGATGTTGTAAAACCGGTACTACCGCGCCGGTAGTTCCAGAAAGTCGGCGCGGTACTACCGCTCGGGCGAACTCAAAGTCCCAATTTGGCACTCTCGGAAAAAGGCTCCGCTCTACCTCCGGAGCTTCCGGGCGCCGGTAGTACCGTTCCTGCCCACGGAACTTCCGCTCTGCGGTAGTTCCGACGTTAAAAACTGCGGTACTACCGCTCTTCCAGACAGAGCACTAATTTGGCTTTTAAAGCAGATTTTTAATGAATGTATGATCTTAGTTTGATCCCAATATATATGGAAAAAGAAAACATGGATCAATACTAATGAAACCACAAAACATAGAGTGAACTCCCCCTAAATGTGTGCATACAAGTGTATATAAAGAAAGACACATGCACATATTCATTTTGGACTATTTGAAGAGTTCAATCTATATTTTGGATCTAAGGAATGCATTAGTAAATGAGAAAGTGATTTGAATGCATACCTCTTTGATTTCACCTTTCCATCCAAATGAGACTAAACATAAATAATCTTAAACAAGCATATTAGTCTCATATGTGCATTTGTCATTGTCACCAAAATATTATAAAAGTATTTGTCATTAACAACAAAATCTCATAATGACATTTGTCATTAACACCAAAACCAATTTAAACGGAGCTTGATCTTTCAATCTCCCCCTTTTTGGTGGTTGATGACAAATACATTTATGATAATAGCACATTGGTGAATATGACCAAATGATATGAAATTAAGCGCATAAGAGAAGGTGAAAGCATTATTCATCATATAGAATTAAAAATTTTAATTTATCCTCATTTGGCATAATTCAATTAATTTCTCCTCAAGAAATATATTATCACATTTCTCCCTCACTAGCATTAGCATTTCTATTATTCTATTATCCAAAGCTATTAATTCTCCCCCAATTGTCATTATCATAAATTCTCAAATATTCAAGGCTATTATCACAAATTTCTCCCCCATTTGGCATTAAACACCAAAAAGAGGTAATTATCACCGAATAGCATTGATTATCATTAAAAATAAGGGAAGAATACAAGTTAAGCTATGAAAGGAGATATTATGATGAGTTTATTAAGAGTCCATGATATGCTCTTAAGAAGTGAGGAGCTTGATACCAATTTAATTTAATATAATATGGTCATGAAGGAATATGAAACTAAATGCAAATGACCAATAGATACCACTTAAAATAACTAAAGATATTTGAAACACATTCAAATAATCTTACTCATTTAAGCTCCTTGAAGGCTTTATGTCACTTGATATAATATCACTTGATATGTCACCACTTGTATATATATGACTTGTAACATTTGGATCATTTCCTGATTTTGTATTCCAAGAGGCCTTCAAAAGCTTCATGAACAACTGACTTAACAATATTCAATAAATCTGAGAAAATTCGTCAATATAGATTAATATCTGAGGATTAAAAGTCATAATTGCATCTACCTCAGATTATGAGCATATTTAAAGATATGAAAATCACAAATCAGCTCAATACATGATTTTTCAGAAATCTGAAAGTCTGAAATTTCAGACTTTTACATCTCACTTTAGCTTCTAGAGAGAGATGGAAAATTGATCAAATGATCTTTATAAATTCTGAGAAAATTTTACATTGAAGACCAACTATAGAGAATCAATTTTTATTATTGTGGTCTCCTTTAAATCTGAACCTATTTGAAGATATAGAAATCACAAATCGGCTCAGAATCATGGAAATTCTGAATTTTCAGCAATTTTGCTAAAGAGAGAAAAGGTCAAAACTTTTTCAAATTAACTTGAAAACTTTTCAAACTGTGCAGATATGAACTTGATGCTATTTGTGACCTTTTCCAACAAGAATTTTTGAAAAATACTTCTCCAATCAAAAGATATGCCAAAAAGCGCTTTGAGAGCAAGAGAATGAGATGATTTTGCATTTAAAGCTTAAAACCCAAACAAATTGAATTTTCATGGAGTAATTTGCTTTCTTAGCTTCATATGAGTTATAAATACTATTTCAAGTCAAGATGCACAAAGAAATCTTGCTAAAATAGCTAAACTCATTATATGCAAGAATAGGTCTTTTGGGTCAATTGTAGTTTTTGGATGAGATTCAAATGAATATAACTTTTCAATGATTGGTCTTTTGCAAAAGCTTTGAACTAGAGAAATGTTCGAAATGACCAACCCTTTGAGTTTTGTATTGAACACTTTTTCAAAAACTCAATAGATTTTAATATAGGGAAATATGTCGTTTAATCCGAAAACAAGATCATATAAGATTCTTTTGGGGCCAAATCTTCCTTTTGATTCTTAAAATAGAAATTTTTACTCAAAAGGCTTTGAAATCATTTGAAATACATGGTTGAGTACTTTTATTTAGTTTTTCGCAACTTTTAGCCTTTTAAACTAAGATTTTTGATTTTTGACCAAAGAGGCTCTTTAGAAAAGATAATCTTGCATATCATTTGATTATTACTCCATGAATTCCAAAAGAAGCACATGAGAATGAAACACATTCATTTACAAGACATAAAGCAATTTTGGGCAAATAAGTAAAATAGTTTTTCCAATAATATTTTACCCTTTTTGTTTTAGTAAGCACAAAAGTATTATATACATTTTTCACAAAGAAAAACTCCCTTACACAAAGGTCTCTTGGCACTTTCTTCTTTTCTTCTCCTTTGACACACAAAGGATTCTCCTCTTTATTTTTCTCCTCTTTTCTTATCTCCTCCCTTTTGATTAACCACTTTCTTCTAACGCTTGTGAGAATATACCACTTGTAAACATTGGAGATGTCAAGTAGTTAATTCTTACTTGTAGAAAAATTGATACCACTTGTAGACAAAGATGTTTCTTGAAATAGCACTTGGAGGAGGAGTATGATATCATTAGAAGATACACCACTTATCAACGTGGATACTACTTGAAAGAAAATGATATCATAGGTGAAAGAGAAATATTAATAGCAAAGATTATCTCGGCAAGAGGAAAAAAAGGATATCACTTTTAGAGATGCCACTTTGAAGGAAAAAGGATACCACTTATTTTCCAAAGGAAAGAGATAACAAGTCAAAAGAGTAGATACCACTTGAAGAATAATATCACTTGGAAATCAATGATATCATATATGTGAAGAGCTTGGTAAAGAAATATTTGCTTGCCAAGATGAAAAGGATATCAATCCAAAAGACATCATTTTGAAGAAATAAGCATACCACTTAATTTTCGCAATTAAGGGATACTACTTGAAGGATATGGATGATGTCATTTGTAAAGATAGGAGTGAAGCACACGCTGAAGTCAAGATGACTAAAAAGTCTACCACTCTTTAAGAGGATGCCATTTTAGTTAAAATGAACCAAAGAAATAACAAAATGGCATATAGAGTCAACAAATACTTGAGGGTAGCTAGCTGTGATTAACGAGGATCAACTTGACCAAGAGGAGCAAATGAAATGGCTGAGGAAATTAGAAATCAAATTTTGAATCAAATCAGCCATTCTCCAGAAATATCGGAAGTACCGCAGAATCACTGCCGGTAGTTCCGACAACCGGAAGTACCGCAGACTGACTGCCGGTAGTTCCAAAAATTCTGGGAACATGCCGAGAGTTTGAATTTTCAGAGGAGAGGTTTGATATAATGTTGTATATTACTCCAAAATTTTTCACACAGAAACAAAAACTACTTGTGGAGCATTTCTAACTATAAGCTAAGATCAAAATTCTTTTCAATATAGTTTTTAACAAATTAAGCTTTCAATTTTTAAACAAACTCATTTTCAATAATTTTCACAAGAATGTAAAAATGAGCATTTGGGGGTATTTTTAAACATTCAATTTCATGTATGAGTTGTAAATACCCTTATGAGCTAATATATGTCAATGGATTTAGCTCAAGTGGCAAAACTCACTTAACTGCTCGATAATGACCACATAGGTCAACTCAATATTTTGGATGAGTTTCAAAACCAAATAACTTTTGATTAGTTGGCTTTTGGAAAACTTTTGAATACCAATAATGTTTGAAATAGCCAACTTTAGATTTTTGGTATTGAACATATTTTCAAATTCCTTTTAGAATTGATTTTAGCAAATTTTTGAGTTTAAAGCCAAAACAAGATACTAGATTGATAGTTTTGGGTTGGAAACTCAATTTTACTTGAAATACGGATTTCTAAAGCCAAAATCTTTGTAAAACCTTTGAAATGCATTTGTATATATTTTCAACTAGTTTTTCAAAGATATACTTATTATTTCAAGATTTTGACTTTTGGCTAAATGGCTCAATTTTGAAAAACAATTCTAGCACTTAATTAATGTGGGCACACTTAGGGATGTAGTATACATGAACATGATTTAACACTCCCCCTTAATGTGCCGCTTATATCTTGCTCAAGATTATAATAATAAAATTTAAGCACAAGAGCAAGAACACCCCTTTTAAACGATTTTCATTAAATGCAACCTACACAAGGCTAGGGGCTTAATACATGAATGTAGATACGTGTTACCGAGATGGCATTGGTTGATGATGTGGCAAGATTATCCTCAAACTTGGCTTCCATTTTGCATATGGTGAATTTCACTTCTTTATCAATTAGCCAAGCCTCCAATGGCTCTCCAAGTACCTATTAAGCTTTTAAGCACATTTTGGTACCCAAAACTTGGTTGGGTCCATGGATGTTAGTCACAAGAGATTTGGGCACCCAAATGGCCCTAACATTAGTTTTAAGTGAACTAACATTTCTAGCAAACACATTGATATTTCTATCTTTCCTAAGCAAATAATTTTCATTTACCAAAATTGGCTTAGAAATAATACCTTTGGGACAATCCTTACTTAAATGTCCCTTTTCCCGGCAATTATAGCAAGTACGGCAATTATAACCTCTTCTTATTCTCTTGCCTTGCTTGTTGCCGGTTTGCCTCTTTATTGATGGATTTATCTTGTTTTCCATCTTATTGGGGCACTTAGAGGCGAAGTGACCCGTCTCATTGCAACCATGGCACTTAACTTTCTTCGTGTGTTTTGCATTGTGCCTTGTTTTGCTATTCTCCTTCTTAGAGATGAAACCTATACCTCTCTTGTCATTTGACAATTTTTGACTTCCCAAAATTTTGTCAAGAGAAGCCTTCCCTTTATAACTCTTTTCCAAGTCATTTCTCAAAGTTGTGACTTGGGCCTTAAGCTCTTTGTTTTCCTCTACAAGATTAGTCTCAACATGTATAGAGGAAGTGATAGCATCTATTTTTGAGCAACAAGGAATATCAAGCAAATCATCACAAGATGTTGATACGCTAATTTTAGATGAATTGCTAGAGCTAGGAACTACACAAGGTATATCATCTAATAAATCCTCACATGAGGTGGATACATTTATTTTAGATGAAATGCTAGAGTTAGGAGCTACACATGGCATATCATCTAGCAAATTACATGCAATTCCTATATCCATACTAGGTTTTGAATATTTCTTGAGAAGGAGAATTTCATGTTCCTCTTTTAATACATCATAATCATTTTGAAGAGAGACATATTCTTTCTTCAAAACCTTAAATTTAGTTTTCTCCTTTCCAAGAAATTCATTTAATTGTTCTAACATGTCCATCAACTCATCATATGAAGGTTCATCATTTTCATCATTGAAATTTACCTTCTTATTACCTTTTGCCATGAGGCATTGAGTTGATGTGGAGGGAATGGTGGATTCTTCATCGTCGGAGCTAGAAGTAGAACATTCATCTCCCGACATCCACTCTTTTATGCAATCCTCATTGGATGAGGTGGACACTTCATATAAGTCTTGAATTTTTGTCCACATATCATGAGCGCTCTCAAGATTGCATATTTCATTGAACACTTCTATACTCAAAGCACTAAATAAAGCGTTAGTTGCTTGAGCGTTGAGATGTGAGCATTTCTCATCCTCAATTGTTGGAGCATGAGGATCCTTTGGAGGAGAAAAACCCACATCTACAATCCGCCATACATTTAAGCTCATGGCCTTAAAATAACAAATCATGCAGATTTTCCAATTATCATAATTTTGGCCATTAAAGTGAGGTGGTTCATCTAGGTGCACAAACCCACTAGTCGCCATCCTTTACTCTCTAGACGGTTAAGTCTAATATATGAGAGACCAAGCTCTGATACCACTTGTAAGATCGAGGTGGCCGACTAGAGGGGGGTGAATAGGCGGTCTTAAAAAAAATTCTCTACAAATTAATGCTAACAATTTAAGAGCTTTTCTATTTGCCTAAACCAAGTATATAAAGCGGAAGGGTAAATCAATTTGGTTTAGCACAAATAGCCCCTACAACAAGAATATCGCCTAAGTGCACCAAAATCTAACCTAGGTCAAGGTTTGCAATCCTAGATATACAACCAATCAATTTAATTCTATGAATATAAATTGCTTGAATGTAAATAAGTACAAGAAAACAAACCACAATTGACACAACGATGTTTTACCGTGGTGTTCGGAGAGTTGTCGCTCTCCCCTAATCCACGTTGAGGTTAGCACAAACGAATTGGACCGGCTCCACGAATTAAGACGAAACACCTCAATCCACTAGTGGTAGCTCTTTCCCGCTCCGGGTAGGTGAGCTCCAACCTTCACACTTCGTCGGGTCTTCTCACAACCTTCTTGAGAAGATCTCGCGCAAGACGACGCCTCAACGCCGTCTAGGAGTCGGCAAACTCCAAGAGTAATAAGTCAAGCCCCTTGCTTGACTCTCACCACGTGCAACAAATGCACAAGCTCAAGTGGATACGAAATCCACCTCTAGATGCAACACATGCAACTAGAGACCTCTCTCCTCAATACAACCCATCTATTTGCATGATCTCAAACATATTAGATCAATGCAGAAATTATAAGACATCCAAAGAGTCACTATCATGGTCTAATGTCAAAGAGAATAACAATAAACAATCTTAGACCATACCAAGGGATAATACATGATCTCCAACTTTTGCAAAACATATTTGCAAACTTAGATCATGTCATAAGGAGTAGGTACATGGACTTCAACCTTTTGCAAAACATATTTGCAAAGTATAGTCACATGTTACAAGGATTGGCCACATGAGCTTCAACCATTTGCAAAACACATTCGCAAATGCAAGCCTCATGCCAAGATGAGCTAGAGCAAGTGAGGTTGAGCCATCAACACATGATGAGACTCAAACTACTAGACATGACCCCTCTTAATAGTATGGCAACCTATACTAGCAATCCGGTCTTTCAACCAAACACCAAGACCGGTAAAAGACTAGGAACACATCCTTAGCCCTAGCTAGTAATACATTTGCCTTGGGTCATCATCTCGATATGCATCAACTCATGATGCATCCTTCTCATCAACTCCATCAACACATGAACATCTTCACTTCGGAATCTTGATGTGCATCAACACATGATGTATCCTCTTCTTGATAACCTTCAACTCATGAAGTCATCTAAAGTCGTCATCATCATGAACCCTAACCTATTTATCCAACTCATAGAAAATGTTAGTCCCACAATGTAATTGTTATTAATTACCACAACTCACCATTAACTCATAATGGAGGGACTAGATTCTCAATCTTTCCCTTTTGGTAATTGATGACAATCTCAACAAATAATGAGATAATAAATTGAATATAAAACCATTTGAATTCAAAGTGCGGTACTACCGCCATCTAAGGTCCGGTAGTTCCGCTAGCTGGTAGTTCCGCAGAGTCGGCGCGGTACTACCGCTTCCCTATCTGACACGACAGAACGGCTATGTCGAGCCTCGCAATGACCGTTGGATTTTGGTGGCAGTACTACCGATGTTGT
The DNA here is from genome assembly GCA_036346245.1 of Bonia amplexicaulis. Taxonomy (NCBI): domain Eukaryota; kingdom Viridiplantae; phylum Streptophyta; class Magnoliopsida; order Poales; family Poaceae; genus Bonia; species Bonia amplexicaulis. The sequence continues at coordinate 9,129,018 of CM070739.1, forward strand.
AAAAACCGGTACTACCGCTCGCCGGTAGTTCCGCAAAGTCGGCGCGGTACTACCTTTCGGGCCGAACTCCAAAAGTCCCAATTTTGGCGCTCTCTGGAAAAAAGGCTCCGCTCTACCTTCGGAGCTTCCGGGCGCCGGTAGTACCGTTCCTGCCCACGGAACTTCCGCTCTGCGGTAGTTCCGACGTTAAAAACTGCGGTACTACCGCTCTTCCAGACAGAGCACTAATTTGGCTTTTAAAGCAGATTTTTAATGAATGTATGATCTTAGTTTGATCCCAACATATATGGAAAAAGAAAACATGGGTCAATACTAATGAAACCACAAAACATAGAGTGAACTCCCCCTAAATGTGTGCATACAAGTGTATATAAAGAAAGACACATGCACATATTCATTTTGGACTATTTGAAGAGTTCAATCTATATTTTGGATCTAAGGAATGCATTAGTAAATGAGAAAGTGATTTCGAATGCATACCTCTTTGATTTCACCTTTCCATCCAAATGAGACTAAACATAAATAATCTTAAACAAGCATATTAGTCTCATATGTGCATTTGTCATTGTCACCAAAATATTATAAAAGTATTTGTCATTAACAACAAAATCTCATAATGGCATTTGTCAGTAACACCAAAACCAATTTAAACGGAGCTTGATCTTTCAATATCGACCAGACGAGCTCGGTCTGTTGGGAAAATCCTTCATTTCACTATATGGGTAATGCTGCTACGTTAGCTCACATCCATGTCATTCTGGAAGCGCCGCATCTTCCGACATCCCTTCGTAGTTATCTTGAACTCCTTGTCGAGAGCCCATTGCAGCATGTGTAGCCAAAGATCCCTGTAGTGAATGTCCAAGCCGTAGGAGTGAAACTCTGCACTCCATGTACTGAAAAGGTATTGCATGTCATAGTACTCTGAGATGTACAACTCGGATATCTGCTCTATTTGCACACATGCCATGTACACATACGAGCATGACTTGTGCAGAAGTTTCAGCTTATTGTAGGTGCATGTTGCGACATCACCCATGGCACATGTCTATTTCATTTCACCCTTAGCATGATTGTTCACATATTTTTGCCGAAGTTTGATCTCATACTTCCTCCGGAGGCCATCGATTACCCGGATGTCATGCATTCGAGCCTTCTTCATTTTCTGGTCCATGTGCCTCTGCATGTTCTTGGACCATTTCTTGCCTTCGTCCGTTTGTCGCCTGACCGTGGTGGCTCTATTGACAAAATAGCCAACAATGTGAGTCCATGTCTCCTCCATGATCGCGGTGATGGGGAGGCACCCACATCTTTCAGGACGCTGTTGTACACCTCGGACATGTTGATCGTTATAATCCCATACCTCGCACCATCCGTGTCATAGAGAAGGGACCATTTCTCTAATTTAGGAGTGTGCCAACGAATCCACTCTGAGAAACTTATGGCACCGCAGGGTTGCTCTCCCTCTGTAGTTCACCTTTCTAGCTCTATCCATATGGACTCTAACTTCCACTTCTAGTTTTGCAGACACAATGTCTTGAACATCTTCAAAAATTTCTGGCTGTGGAACCGTGTGAACAAGTTGGAAGCAAGATGCCTCATGCACCACTCGGTTCGCACATCGTTCCACTGCTGAGGGGGTTCGATCCCATACTGCATGGTGTTCAGCTCAGCCATCAACCCAGCATTGTGATCCGTTATGACGCAAACTTTGGGTCGGTCGGCAACCACAGCTTGCTTTATGTTTGCCAGGAGCCAGAGCCATTTGGATGTGTTCCCGCTCTCCACAATGGCAAATACCACTAGGAGAAACTGGTCATTCGCGTCGGCCGCCACTGTAGTGAGAACTATTCCCTTGTACCTCCCTGTGAAGAAAGTATCGTCTATCGTGAGCACAAGATGACAAAACTTGAAGCCCTCAATGGCCTGGGCGAAAGCCTAGAATAATCAGTCCAGTATGAAGAAGTTGGGCCCTCCGTCAGTATCTGTATGCTCAAGCTTGTTTATGTATGTGTCGGGGTTTGATTCGGCTATCTGATGAAGCAATCTCGGTACAAAGTTGTACGCCTCTTAGTACGTCTTGTAATAGACTCGATGACCTTCCGCTTAACTCGTCGGACCTTACTGTAGTTGACTTGATAGCCAACCATATTAACAACTTTGGACATGAGCATCTTTGGGGAGATGGACACGTCCGCTGCAACTAGGTGGTTGATGATTCTTGCCACATATGCGAAAGTCACGTTCCGATGATGGCGCAGGAGCTTGCTAAGCACGCAAGTGTGGTCGATCATCACCTTGATCAAGAAGACTGAGCCAAAAATCTTGTTTCGTTCAGCGTTGACCTTTGCAAGGCAGCCTTCCACTATGCACTTCACTGTGTAATTGGCTAGGTTAGACTGGTGAACTCGGTACACACGGCAGATAGACAAGGCGTACTGTACGATAGCTTGTTGCATAGCTGCCTTACTAGGGAAGCGTTGTCCAACTAGGAAGGTGTCAACTTGAAAGCCCCACTGGGACCCTTCTACTTGTGGTAGTATGAGGGAACGCACCGCAACATCGTCGAGTCTGGAGGACACATAAGGCACCCCGATGACACGTTTCCCCTGGGTGGACCAGCCGTCTGCTGTGAATTGTCATCGGTATTATCGGAGTCTGGGTCGGTACCCTCGTTGGACTCCAACCCGAGTGCCTGGTCCGATAGATACTTGTGTCAGTTAATGCGAACTGACCACCATATGCTCGCCCTATCATTTCGCACGAAATTAGGGGTGAGTCTTCCCCCCGATACAACACATTCAGTGGTATCATCTTGAAACTCTGTCTATGGTTCCCCGTGTGTCGAGAGGCCAGGCTCATCACTATTTTTCGATGCCCAACGCACGAAACTAAGGGACACCATCGGTCTCCCGTAAATGGCCGCCTTGGGTTGGGATGCAATTTGCATGTACTGCCTCCATGCTACAGTGCCATTCACCTTCACGAGCTCCCATATAGCATTCGTGCAGGTGATTCCCTCAATCGTAAGCTTCATCACCATTGCCTTTGCGGTGAATTCCCTTCGGATATAGCTTCGTAGCTCGTGAATATTCATGACGCCAAGCCCCTCGACCCGGAGCACCTTGTATTGGCATGTTAATAGATCCAACCCATCGGGTCCAGCCCGTACAAGACCAATTGCCATAGAACATTATCAAGTGTTCCATGTCTACGACTACCTGAAGCCACAACAACCAGATCCACAGTAAGCGTTACAACAAAAAATCATGACAAACAACATGCAAGCTAGTGATTACATGCATGTAACTACATACAAATAATTCATTAATTACCAACAATTTGATTACCCGTCCGAAAAAATTACGAGTGATTCATTACCGTCATCCGTAGTACTTAATTACTTAGCACTAACTCATTACTTTACCATAAGTAATTGCCACTATAGTAATTATGACTGCTTAAATTACACACTACCATACAATAACAAATTATGGGTACCGTACGTACACAAAAATAGTAAAAACTATATCTAAATTACAATGACCTACTTCATAATACAAACTATATTAATTACGACTAACTAAATAACACTAATTAATTAGGACTACGGGAATAACATGGGAAGCATGCAGCAAAATTTACCTATCGTTCGGGAGAAGCAACCAGCACAGTCACATCCTTAGTGAACTACGCATTGGCTTCTCAAATTAATTAGCTACGCACTCTTAATTTTAAGCGACGACCGCGAGAATGAGCTTCTGCGATGAGTGACTGAGATGACCGATGACCAACTGCGAGAGGTTTATATTTATGGCCGAGCGAAAAGGAAATCCGGTGCGCTCGCCCCGAAAATTAAGGGCTCCTTGTTGACATATAGCACTTCGGGCGAGGGGGGCAGTATGGTAATACTGACAAATGTGGAGACGAGGGAGTGAGCGAGGGGGGACGGTACAGACATAACGACATCAGTGCGGATGAGAGAGCGCGCGAGGGGGATGGCACGGACAGAGTAACAATTGTGCGAAGGACGCAGCTGGAAAGAAAACATAGCAGCAATGGCATGCAATACAAAAGATGCATCACATATCACTAATTATGATTAAATTAACATAAATTAACATGGTAAATTTGGAGCACATAAAATTACACAATTAGGTAGACTGTGTCGGGGGGCTTCACATAAAATTTCATAATTTTTGGAGCTCGTTTGTTATATGTAACAATTTCTACAAATATCTCAATATTATGAATTTTTGAGCAATATTCAGAGTGAATAAAATTGTTAAAAATTACATAGTGGTATAATTTTTCGAGCTCGTTTGCTATATTGAAAATTCGAACAAATATGATACAAAATAATAGTTAGGCTTTGCCGACTTAATTATCTTTCGTATTGTGGTGGGACGGTAGGGCACCTGCTGTCTGGTGATCGGTCAACAGGCTCCTGGGATGCCATGTGTCGACTGCAGGTCGTTGTCACCTAATGACCGGACGATAGAAGTACTATTTTTATCATTGCTATATATATACTACTATTTTTATAAATATAGATGTAAAACCAGCCATATATATCAGAAATTCTAAAAGTTGCATCGTGATGTGACGCTAAAGGCTTGTATACATGTATGGTCCGTGAGTCTTCTGCCGGTTTCCTCGATCATCATCCATATTCATCCCAAAAATTCTAAAAGTTGCATCGTGATGTGACGCAAAAGGCTTGCATACATGCATGGTCCGTGAGTCTTGCATGTTGGCAAATGTGCTTCAATCCATATAGATAGATAAATTTTCACTGTATTTATGTTGGGTACCTACAGCATCTAGAGCTATAAATCAGGCTCATGAATTCGTGATCTTGATTATGCTAATTCGATATGGTGTATTATGGTGTATCAATTAGGTAGCTACCTCACCAGTGCAGCTAGCTAGCTGCACGGTACATGCATGGAGATAGCTTGCTTCCAACAACCTAGCGATGCAATTTTTTTGCAACCCTGGTGACAAGGTGTCGGATGTACTACTTTAGTGCTTTGCATGAAAACGTATGGACAAATGCGCTGCAGAAACAGATATATGTGGCTAGTTGCCAAAGATACCCTATCAGTATGAGTTGTGGTCGCTTGGCACTTTTAGAACATTTTGGATCCGTATTTATAAGTGTGAAAATTATAAAAATATTATTTCTACAACACGGTAACCGTGTGTTAGCTTTGGTGGGGCGACACGTGGCCTCTGCCTTACGGCCACCATGCATGACCCAATTAGCAAGGTAATTAGCATTAATCTAATCCTAATAAGAGATTTTATTTTGGTGCACTGCTTGTTCGATTTTTAGATATAGCAAACGAGCTCCAAAAATTACAAAATTTGTGTCGAGCCTTCTAACATAGCGTACGTGATTATATAATTATTTTGTAATTTTATCCATCTTGAATTTCGCTACATAATTCATTTAATTACACTCTTTATAAGAATTATTTAATGTAGTAAATGAGGCTCCAAAAATTACGAATTTTTTAAGGTTCCTTGCATAGTTAATTTAATTGTGTAATTTTTCCGGATTTTTTTCATGCTCAAATTTGCCTCCAAAATCAAGGGTTTAAGTCTCAGAAAATTGGATTTCTGTTTTTCAAACTTAGGGTTTCATGATTTTATATGACTTGGAATTTGCGAAGTTTAGTACGACATGACTACTCTATGTCGCCCCGTCGCTTTGGGCAGCCGTTTGAGTTAGAGTTTTATGGTTCATTTTTTATTGTATTACGTAAGGAATAGACATCCCCAAAACTATTACTTTGTGCGTTACAAAAATCTTTTGTACATATATCTTTCAAGTTTTGCCAACCTCACTACTATTAGGGTACAGAGCAACATAAGCATTCAGACCATGTATGAACAGAAACCTTTAGGAGATATGAAAAATATGGCGGGTAGGACTAGGGGCTACTACGGAGCTGCTAGGTATACTGTGTGGACCGAGAGTATTTGCCCTTGCTACCGAGTTCGGCGTTGTAGTCTAGAGAGTCGTGCCCACAGTCATGGGCATGCCGAGTAAAGTTTTTCATGAATTGGACTTTGTTTTTCAAAAATGGTTTATAAAATGCTTATGGATTGGTGGAATCCATATGAGATCTTTTGGAAAGATGGTCCAGATGGGATACCTGTGGTAAGGTTGGTGCCAAGTCGATGCCTGTGCTAACGATATTAATTTACTTAGATTACTATTTTCACTTATGGTATTAAATTCAGTAATTTCCTATTAATTTACTTAGATTACTATTTTTACTTATGGTATTAAATTCAGTAATTTTCTATCTATTTACTCTATTTCCTTCAATACTATTTTATGCTCAAATAACCTTATATACCTTCACTTGTCAGCCTTACATTAATATTGTATTTTCCCAAATAACTTGCGGAATACATTTTATGTGCTCACCCTTGCTAATTCTGTTGCTCAGAAGATGATTGCTTCGACTTTGTTGAGGATCAGGACGTGTAGACCACATCTTACTGTCGTTTGCCTATGGGCAAGCTTGTTGGGTTTCTTCCACTTTGATTTTATCTTCCGCTGTTTATATTTAATTTTAGCCTATGGACCATGAATGTAAACTTTGGCCATAAGTCCATACTCATTTAATTAATAATGTTTGCTATTGTAGTTGATGTGTATCTCTATTACCATTATGTGTACTAGCTGATCTTGTACTAGTGCGATCAACACAGAGGATCCAGGAGTTGTTGCTCCAAGATCCGACACTTATGAATGTACTAAGTGCATTAGTTAATCCAAATGGTATCACTAACCACTCATACAATCCAAATTCATTTTAAATGTTATTTTGCACTCATCTCCCTATTTGATCCTAATTTGATGGTATCCACTATGCAAATTAATTTTAGAAAAAATAACAACACCACTCAACTCATCTAGCATATTATCTAACCTAGAAATTGGATGACGATATCTAATGGTGATGTTTTTTTAGAATAAGACCAGAGGGGAAACCCCTACAATGGAAAGAATTTCATTAATAAAGAAAAGGTTACACACAAAGGAAGTATGTACAACCCTCGCCGAGGGTAAAATCAGTCAAGAGAATATAGCCAGCTACGGAAAATAGGTTTAAGATCATCCTTCACTCTACACAAATGGAGAGTGACATCTTGATTAAAAAACATAAAACAATTTTGGAGAGTAGTAGCCTGCGGTTTAAAAATCTGGTCATTCCGTTGTTTCCAAATGTGCCAAGCACCAATTATAAAGATATCCGTAAAGAACAATTGAGCTAGAAGGGTTTGTGCTTCTTGAAGGCTTTGATGAATGTCCAAATCAAGATCCCATTGCAATCCGAGATTATGCCAACAACTTTGACTGAACGGACAGGAGAAAAATAAATGTTGAAGAGTCTCCTCTACTCCCAAGGAGCATAAAATACATGAAAGATCTAGTCCTGGCAATCAATGGCATCGATGTAGAATATTCTTAGTGTTGAGTCGATCCATACAAAGCAGCCACACAAAGACTTTAAGCTTCATGACACATCTACTTTTCCAAATATCTAATGGTGATGTTGTTAATCGCTTTACAATCAATGCACATATGCCACGTAGCATCTTTTTGAGGAACAAGAATAACACAAGGACTCGGGCTTTCTTGTGCATACCCATTACTTAGAAGCTCTTTCACTTGTCTTTAAATTTCCTTGGTGTCTTTAGAGTTGGTATCGTATGGTGGACGATTAGGAGAGATGCTCTAGGAATCAAATCAATTTGATGCTCTATTATTTGAATTGGTGGAAAACCAGTAGGTACCTCCTCCAAAAATACGTCCTCAAAATCGTGCAAAACTTGGGAAACAACATTAGAAAGAGACAATAAGCTATAAGTTGACATCAAAGCTTCTTTGTACAACAACACAAAGTACATCAAATGGGATCATCTCTCATCGCTCTCCACTCAGATTGTGGCAAACATGACTAGCTTATTCTCTCCCTCACTCTTTATTTTCTCACTCAGTTTTGGTTTGTGGCTTTCTCGTCGGTTCTGGAATGACACTCCTTTACTCTTTTTTCCTTTTCATTCTCTATTCTCACCTCAACCTTTTGCATAGTGTCATTTACAAGTTGGGCAGGGGACATTGGCTGCAGCTAGACTTCATGATTGTTCTACTTGAACTTGTATTAATTTGTTTGGCCTTCATGAATCGCCACATGATCATATTGCCATGGCCTCCCAAGTAGCAAATGATAAACCTCCATAGATACCACATCACACTCCACGGTATCACGATAGCTACCAATCTAAAAAGTGACCATCATTGTATACCTAACATTTGTTGGCCCTTTATCACTTGACCATTGAATTTAATATGGATGTGGATGTTTCACGTATCTCAAGCCACCCTGCTCGCCAAATTATGATAACTCCCAACATCAATGATTACTTTGCAAAATTTGCTGTTGTTGCCAACTTGGGCTCTAGTTTGGAAAAGATTGTAGCATTGTCCATGATTTGGTCTAGGTTGCACACATAGCACCTTTGGTGTACAAACAAGCTTGGACCGACTCCAACTTCACACATGAGTAGTTTAGGCACCTCCTCTTCTACCTCATCATGGCCATCACCATATCTCTCAACATCAATAAAGCACTCTTCTTCATCTTTACTTGTAGACTCATATTCTCCGTCCTCCATTATTAGCATTATCTTATTATTTGGACAATCATTTTGCATATGACCATGACCAAGATATTTGAAGCATTGTATGTCACCAATTTTCATTGTGGAACCCACTTAAGATGTACTTTTAGCTGCTGGATATGCACTCTCCTTTGCAATTAGTGTAGTCTCCTCTTTCTTGATAGCTGAACTGCGAAAACTAGAACCACCACTAGAAGTTATTCTTTGGCTAATTTGTGACATGGACACAAATTTACCTCCACTAGATAATGTACAGCCAGCAAAGGAAGAAGAGCGTAAAAACTTCGCACCCTCTTGCAATTGATGCTCAACCTTTGTAGCTTGATGCACCAATTCATAGATGTTGCTATAAGGCTGAAAATGACGATGTGCTTGACATTGTGATTCAACCCTGAGAGAAAACATGCCATGGTTTGCACGTCTTGTTCATGAACACGGGCTCGAATCATGGCTTGTTCCATCTTCTTGTAGTAATCTTCCAATATTGCATTCCCAACTTCATGTTTTGCAATTTATCAAAAAGATCATATTTATCATTTCGAGGTACAAAATATGTTGTCATCAGGCCCTTCATCTCATGCCATGTATCATTGGGAGCTTCACCATTCTTAGCTCTTTAGTTGATTACTAGCTCCCACCAATGCAAAACATAACCCATTTGGAGCTTCTTTTCTTCATAACAGTTGTGCATGCAAAATCCCTTATCAACCTTCAACTCTCAAGTGAGATACTTCTTGGATCAGTACCACCAACAAATTTAGGTATGAAAAACTTGAGCTAGCCCAAACCAATCATTAATACTCTTACAACACAATTTATTATACTTTTATGATTTTATCCCCCATTTTTTCATGAATTTCTCCCTTATTATGACACACCAACAAGTATGTAAGCATCCCCGTTGCACCTAACACATTGGATCCATTGGTCATCCTCACTCAATTTTACCTTGGTAAAATAATTTGTAGGGGTGTCAATAAACCAAAATAACTCGTAGGTGTAAGCGACAAATGTAGATACTTTTGGGTGGATTTTTGACCTTTTATCCCTAATTCTAGTTACAAGTATTGGAGTTGTATGACCTTCACAATTTCATCTTGAAATAGATTTTTTAAGCAATACATTTTTATTAATATTATATTAATATGTCATTGCTAAAAATTACATAAATAACCTACTATCACCATTCCAAATGGCGACAATACCCTGTCACCATTTAGAATGATGATGATTCTACATGGAGTAATGTGTGGTAGTCTGTAGGTCTTTGTTGCCAAATAAGTTGTCGACATAGGCCCTGTCATCAATTCAACTAGCGATAGAGATTCTGTCATCAACTTATTTGGTGACAGAGTCTTAGTCGCCAATTGTATTGGAGACAAAAGACCTATTGTCAATTCAACTATCGACAAATGCCAGTCATCAATTGAAATAGCGACAGAGTCATTTTTATTTTTTTTAAATAATACATTTTATCTTAATAAAAATGTATTATTTATAAAAAAAATTCTTGCATTTTTTGGCTTTAGTAGTTTTGAAATAATAACTAACTATTAAAGAGAGAATTTAACTAGTGCACCTTAGGTTACATTAATGATTTTTGTTTAAATAAACTATTTCAAGCCTCACATAAAATTTCATAATAAAGGTTTGAATTGCATAGTGTGTAGGGTTTGGTTAGGTGCTTATGGTTGCCTCACTACTCCTACGATACAAATGGCAACATGCAAAACCATTTCAAGTCTGGCATAATACTTCATAATGAAGGTGTGAATTACATGGTGCGTAGCATTTGGTTAGGTGCATATGTCTGCCTCACTACTCCTACAATACAAATGGCAACATACATAAACCGTGAACCCAAACTACATGTAAAATACATATGCACCTTGTGGAATGTAAATGACACAGTGGTTGTAGATCTAATAGGGCCTGTAGGCGAATGCCCCTAAGGTGAAAATGGAACACCATAGGGCACCCACATGGAGTGGGGTCGTTAGGCTAGCGTGGACATGGCTGGTTGTCATGATAGTGACAAGTGCGGTTGCAGTGCGAGTTGGCGCATCAGTAGTACGGGTGATGGTTGCTGCAGAGGTGGACCACCTCCTCGTTGTTCGCATCCCTAATCCTCTATGTGCAGAGCTCGTAGTTGTTGATCCTCTCAAAATGGAGCTCCTCCTACAACTCTTCTAAGTACCTTTTAGAGTGTGTGGATGTAAACCTAAGTAGGTATTGGATATGGTTGATCCAGTCACTCGATGAACTTGTAATCCGCAGTCTGCAAGAAAGACGAGGTGATTACAATCGATGCATGCATGAAAGTATAGATAGGAAATGAACTACTTACCATGAATAGAGGACAGCAAAAGAATTGACGTCCTGGGTTCCCCACATTGTTGGAAACCTGGACCATTGTGTCAAGTTTATTCTTGCATTGTGGGCAAGGCAAGGGGATGTGTGGGTAGTTGCTGAGGGGATTTATAGGGTATAGGATTCCCTGGTTTCAAGCGGTATATTGGGGCTTGGGGGTGAGGACTGTAGGTTTGTGTCTCTTCCAGGTAAAGGTCACGGCCTCTAAACCCAGCTTGTGCCTGTTGTCCCCTCCCACGCCTTGAACTACTCATCTTGTTCGCCATGTTATGGTTGGGGGACTGTATTGAAGATACGTGAGTTCTTTGCGTGGGACAATTTATAGGCCCTCTTAGATATGGGCGGCAGACTTGAGGCACGTAGAGTGTGTGGGGCACAAGGTGCGATCATTTCTATCTGAAAAGCAGGTGATAGTTTTCTGTCACCTCAGTCTGAAAAAGGGTTGTCCGAGTGTTGTCACTTCAGCTGAAAAAGGAGGTGGCATGGTGTCGTACTTCTAATAGAAAGGCTATGGACTCGTACCCCTTTGTCACTCTGCTGAGATGAGGAGGCTATCTCATAGTCACAGGACAAATCATATAATAGAACAACTTTATAAGTAAACCAGAACAAAGAGGAGCATAACACCGCAAATATCATAGCATGTGCCAAATACATAGCAGCTTCTTACAAGGACCAACTAACTGTAAAGAACCTACGTATGGTTCCTCTTAGACACTACCCCACGAGTGACACCAGCCCTGGGTCAGGGTTGTGCATGACTTGACGCATAGGTCCAGTGGTCTGGTGTGTGTCGTGACCTGGCAGGGCGAGCAAGAGGTGCAGGACTCACAATGTCCTGTCGGCTTAGCTGGTTCGATCCAGGCGCATCAGAGACCTACGAACCCCATAGAACATGGGCGGTCTCGTCCTCTCAGGGCTTAGCCAACCAGACGTCCATTGGGACGTCATTACCATTTGACTACGCCTCGTGGCCTATCATTACCATATCCTCCATGTATGTAACATCCTTGTGTTTTAGTTCCTTTTTAAAGTTTTTTAAATAAAATAACTATTTGAATTTCTCTCGAATTAATTAAAGATTAATTAGAATTTTCTAAAAATAAAAAGATTTAATATGAATAAGGTAAACATAATTAAATCACAGAAATTTTTCTAGAATTTTTGGAGTTTATTTGCTATTTATTGGACTCAATTCAATTTATCTCTTTTCTAAAATTTAGAAATTCCTTGCAAATTCTAAAAATCCTCTTGGGCCGAATTCTCACCACTTGGGCCCAACCCTTCCCCGCACGTAGCCCAGACAAGTGGAACCCAGATTGGCCAACCCATGCTCACCACACGTCACCCTCGCATCTTCGCTCATCGCAGCCACTGACTGGTGGGGCCCACCTATCAAGTCCACAATCTTCCTGCCAGACTCTTCCTCGTTCATCTTCAACCTGGACAAAGTAGCGCCTCCATCTCTATTTTGGACTCCTCTTCTCGCCTGACTATAAAAGGACTACTAGGGAAACACGAACCCTCACCCCGAGCCACCTTGCTCCTTTCATTTGCACTGCCATCATAGAATAGGAGCTTCACATCACCATCGTGCTTATTGTCTCTGATGAGCAATTCTTGTGCCTTGAAACTCCTCCTCTGAAGCTGATCGGTGAGGCAACTTTGCCGCACCACACGCCACCTCTTCCGCACCACACCAAGGATCGAAGACCACCGGAGGACTCCACCACCATGAAGTTGATCCACTCCACCACCAAAACCTTGTCACCAGTGAGCCCCGTGATCATTGGTCCTTGCACCAAAGCCGAATAGCATTGCATTGAGCCCCAAGACACGTTGCGAAATATGCTGAGGTCTCCCATCATAGTTTCAATGGAGTTCTCCACCGGTCGAGCCATCACTGCCACTCACCTCCCCGCTAACCATTGTGTCATGCCTCGCAGCGATATTCGAGCCACTGGTTCGCTTCGCCATTGCATGCAGAAGCTCGTGGTGCCCTCACCGACCAACCCATCACTGTCATTCGCCGTCGCTATTGCTGGAGAACCATGGACGTGGATCTAGTCCACATGACCATCAACGTTTGCACCGATGTGTCCTCCACATCAGCTCATAGAGCACACATGTATGCCACGCTGCAGCCTTATTAGCCTAGACAGCCACCTCACCTTATCGTAACATTGCCACGTCAGCATGCCATGTCAAAAGCCACATCACTGCCACTAGGGGTGGATACTCGGTAAGGCTCGTTAAAGAAGCAGCTCGGCTCAGCTCGTTAGAGTAACGAGCTAAAAAACAGGCTCGGCTCGGCTCGGTGGAAAGCTCGAGCTCGGCTCGTTAGTACAAATTACATGTTTTGATTGCAATTATGCAAGCAGTGATTGTGTATAAATTACAAAATACGGCAGTACCAACTGTGTTACATCCAAATAGTAGTTCATAAGTGATTCATAAAGTGGTAACGAGAACAACAAACAAAAGGTCTTCTATTTGAAGATTTGAACCGTTGACAATTTGGTGCGGAATGCAAAATGGACATCTGCCTAACTGCCTCCCAAAAATCTGTGAAGAAATGGACAAATGGTAAATATTATTCTTAAGAAACATATGAAAGAAACAGAGCATATATGATGCTTTTACAATTTGTATCCAGTTAACATTTGCCCAAGCAAGTTCAGCATCAGATTCAATGAGCTACTAGTTTCCATGTTTCCATGGTTTTGTACATCCTCAGTTTCAAGTGCTCATATCATCTCATTGTCCAGGTTTTGTACATCCTCAGTTTCAAGTGCTCATATCATCTCAAGTGCGGCCAGATTAGCTCAAAATGCAAGCAAAATCACACCCAAGATCAGCACATGGACATCAAGAACCGGTTGGCATCAGATGCACAGACATACCTAAGGGCCAAGTAGAGCAGCCAGATGGAGGGTTTCTCCAAGATCTGGAGGGACCAATAAATAGGCAGGTGCAAAACCCTAGGGCTATGAGAGGTGGTGGTAGCTAGACTGCTAGTGGTAGGGCCTTAGCTAACATAACAATGGAATAGCAATGGATAACACCAAATTATTGCGCCAAGATCGGCTTACATAGCAATCATCAACAGATGCAATGAGATTGTAGATGAAAAGCAAGAAAATTTCCCCCTAGTATTGACAAGTGGGGCACCACAGACAAGAAGAAAACGATCACTGTGCATGACCAATTGCCATTTCGCCACCAGCCTCTCCTTCTAGAAGCTTGACCTCTAATCTCTGGGTCTTTCAGAAAGTAGAAAGTTCATGGGCAGAAACAATGGGAACACCAACAAGATGATACTAACATCTACCATCCAAGTGGCGATTCTTTTATGCTCTTAAACACAATGATCTCTAATATAATCAAGATTATATGAATTGACACTCTAAAAAAGCATAACAATGAACCTGCAGACCAATCAGATAAAAACATCTAGTACAAAACATAATTAAAGACTCAGGAATAAAATAGACACATCAACCTTTCATACAAGAATACCAAATGTGCTTGTTCTGGTTATAAAGAACCCTGTGGACAGGGGTTAGGGAGGAGGTTCACCACTGGGGTCAATGCGGAGGCAGAGCCGGACCCGGAGGACCTCCTCCCTCCGCGGTTCTTCGACTCCATGCTGGCCTGCGCATGCCGCTCCATGCGCCAGACGTAGAGGGAGGTGTGGCACTATGGTGGCTGTGTTGTGCAGTCTGTGCCAGCAGAGGTGTGCCACTACGGTTGAGACTTGAGGGGAGGTGATGGCCAATGGGAAGGGGGTGGAGGCTGAGGTGAGGAGGAGGGAGGGTCTGGGCCGTGATCGGTGGCGATTTTCTAGGGTTGAGATGGAGGGGATTTTCTCGGGTTGAGACGGAGTGTGTTGTTGTGATTGTGAAGACTGAGCGTCGGAGGTTGGACCGAGGCGACTACGCAAGAGATAGATGGGCCGGCGGGCGCATCAAGAAATGGACGATAGATGGGCCGAGCACCCGACCCAGCCGTCTGATCGAGCTGAGCCGAGCTATCCGAGTGGCTCGCAAGCCAGCTCGGGCTTGGATCATTAAGAAACCGAGCTCAACCCTTGGCTCGGCTCGGCTCGTAATTTCCACGAGCCGAGCCGAGCCGAGCTCATGTCGAGCCGAGCCGCGCCACGCCGCGAGCCACAAGCTTTTTGTCCACCCCTAACTGCCACATAGGTGCCACATGATCGATTTAACCTACGTGGTTGCCCTATCACACACCACGTAAGTCAAATCCCTGCATCAGTTTGGTGGACTCAGTTCACCATGGACCAAGCCGCTGAGATATGGACCCACTGTTAGATTTTATTTTATTTTATTTTAGGAAATATTCTAGAGAATATTCTCCTTTCTATATCAATTTCAAGGAATTTATTTTCCTAGCAAATCTTTCAAGGGTCAGTTCTCCATCCGAACTCTAATTGACACATCCTTCTTCCTAAAATCATCTAAAACTAAGCTCTACCTTTTGGTTCTAGTTTTGTTATTTATGGATTTTATTTGGATTTTTCTTTTAATTTATTTGTGTTTTATTTGCTTTCTCTCTCGTTAGATAACATCTTCGAAGGAGCAGAAGTGGGATTTGAAGATCAAGAAGTGGCAACTAAGCAAGGCCAACACAAGTCGTAACCTTTGACCATATTAAACGTATTGTTTCAAATCTAAGTATTATTATTTTATTTTAAATTTATTAAAAACCCTTGTACTTGGTACTTGGTAGTTATCAACCAATTTTGATTTAATCCTTCCTTTGATAATTTGAATGTCATGATTTCGTTGTCACCATAGGATGGTTAATTATCTAGTGATGTAATTTTAGTATCCACTTGGGTTAGACATCTAGTTTGTATACCATGACATAGGTAGTGTCATTGGTCTTAGTTAAACAAAATGGTTTCAACTTGGGCAAGGGATCGTGCAGTAAAGGAGGTGCAGTTAGCACACTGGGATGTGAATGTCTCGTCTGGGTAAAAATTAAAGACTTAACTTTGTACGCCATTGATATGAGGCTTATCGTGCAACCACATGTCTAGTATGGCATAGACCTGGATAATTAATTTTATGATGTTTCAATTTTGGTTTTGCCATTGAGATGAATGTGGGTGTGGTTATAGCCATTGGCTCAATAGGCGCAAGAGGGGCTTTTCTAACAAGGTGGTTAGCCTACTCAGTTGTGAAACCTTAGTATGCAGAATCGGGTTGAGATAGAGCTTTGTAAAAGCCTTGTGATAAATAATCTCTTAGTCGCAGACCTTTGGCTGTGTGTTAGATGGACAGTATAAGTTGATTATATCCTGTAGATAAAGTTGTGCAACCTCTATAGATTCTAAAACTATTCGAATAATTGTGTCCTCGATTATGGATAATACTTGATGATTTCACATGAGGTCTAGCTTTTCATAAAATTTTGAATCGTTGGGAAGTGAATGGCTAGTTCACTTGTGGTTTATTAATTCCTTTGAATTCATTATTTAATTACTTATTACTCATTCTTAAAGTGTGTTTCCAATATATTTATTGTATTTACTCTAAATTATTTCTTTCTGCAAAATATCCATTCAGCCATCCTTTGTAAAGCCTTACATAATTATATATTACATCTTGTTGCAAATGACTTGTTGAGTGCTCTATGTATTCATGGCTATATCCTTTGTTGCTTAGTTACCAAAAAAATCATATCAGATAGAGGTATCTGAGGAGGAATGGTTCGATGGCTTCACGAATTAGGACTTCGCTCCCATTTGATTGCCTGTGGGCATTTCGAATGACCACTATATTTATCCTTATTTTTCGCTGCTTGTTTTTGTTAAGCCTTTTAGGCTATTATTTGTAACTTTGGCCATAAAGTCACTACTCTGATAGTTAACAATATTTGCTTCTTTCACAGTAATTTGTGATTATTGTTGATATTTTATCTATGTTACAACTATGTGCACTAGCGTGATCCTAGACTAGTGCAGAGTACACAAGGAAACTTGATTTGCATGTTCGTGTCTCGACAATGTAGTCCTCAAGATGTGCATGCTGTCCTGTAAGGAAAATAGAGTTCAATTGAAATGTGTTCCTAAAGTCCAGCACATGCAACGAGGAGGGAATAGTATATCTGGGTACATCCGGGTGTACTGAGCTGTCCCTTGGAACAATGGTCTAGTTCAAAAAAGCAATTGTTAGTACGAAACTTCATGAGGAAGATTATGTAAATATGTTTAACAAAAGGCTACTTGAGACCAGAGTAGGGGTAGTATAGTCAGGAAGAGCCCCCCGCCACATCCGGAGGAGGTGTAGTAGGAGCACACGACATGTGCAGTGTGTTGTGACTGACCCCTCGAGCATGTACTGCTGCCGCACATGGCGATGCCTGCGCCACATCATTCCTTGGCGTTGTGAACCATTGCTCTATGCGGCAAGCAAAACTTGCTGGAACAGTGCAATCATAAGGAATGGAATATAATTAACTGTGTATTACTAACCAAGCGATGGAAAGCAAAGTCTAGCTGGGTGGGGTACGTGTCTGTCATGCAAGCGATGTGCCTTGGTGGATCCTCTACGACACACACGACCCAATTCCTAGTGCGTGTGTTGTACCACTCGTTGTAGTCATCGTATGTTGAGTGGTTGTATGGGGGCAACTCCAGGTGGACATCCTACAATGCAAGTGTCCACTACTAGACGTATGGCTCCATGCATCGGGCCCATTCTGTATGTCATGTGATACCCTTCCTTGTGTACATGCAGATATCCGAAACATACAAAGGTTAGTAATTATGTACTTAAGCTTGCTATCAAGTAGGGAGTGGTAGAATATGCAACTCACCCATCAACATGCCCATCCACATGGTTGCCTGCATCCACTGGGAATGCCTACCGCAGTCTAAACTGCCTCATCACTTGATGCACATCGTTCATCTCAACAAAGACGTCATAGACCAGGTGATGTTATGTTAGCAAAAAGATGGCATCCTGAACACCCCTCTGGTGTTTATGACTCTGTATCTTGCACCATTGATGATGCGGATACGCACAAACTTAGCACTTTTCAGTCAAATACATTATTTCACTAGAAAGAAGTAATGAGTCACATTAAATATTGTCAGGTGAATTTGTTTCTTAAGGAGTTTCTTTTAATTGATGATGAACTTGCAATCCTACATCATGCTATTATTTTATGTATTCTTAGGTATGATTCATGTGAAGACTTAGGAGAGCAAAAGGGAGGAGCACAAGAACTTAAACTACAAGTTTTGTACAAGATTTGCAAGCCAAATTCGGATCTCCCACGTGCTCAATCCAATTCAAACTCGGATTCAACTCAGAATTCAATTCGGATTCGGTTCGGGACAGCCCGACAGACAGTTACTAAAAAGGCCATAAATTTCACAAACAGAGTCCGATTCAGGTGTTATTGTACTCGTTGGAAAGATAATTTCAAGGGCTACGCAATGGATCTGGCCCCACCTTAAAATTAGTCACCGATTAAAAGTTATGACCAAAACATTATGACGGCTTAATTTTAGGTTTTTCCTTTTGTGTGAGTTTGTTTTCAAATACATGTAGGGATGAGTTGGAGTTGGTTTTGGACCTCTTGACCAGCCATGAGGTGGAGAGGGAACTATATATTGAGGGTTAGACCCCCATTGTAAGGGGAGACCACGTTTGAGAATAATGAATCTACTAAAGTTTATTCGAGTTTAGCATTGCTACCGAAGTTCCATAGGGAATTAGGAGTGATTTTCTTCAATCAAGATCGTCCAACATTTCCAATGGGAATTGGGAGCACGATAGAACTTCATCGGTGGTCGTGAAGTTCAGCATGTGTGGTTGGGCGAATTATAGAGTGCTAACTCTTGCATTGGCAACGGGAGATCACTACGGTTCATCAAATCCACGTGAGTATCTTGATCCTACGTCGAGAAGATCGGGCGACCCCGTATCATCTTGGTATCAGAGCGCGGTTTACTCGGTAGGATTATTTACCCTTAGTTTTAGATTTATTTACTTCTATTCGTATAGTCCATTAAAACCGAAAATTGCCACAAAAAATCCAAACCCTAGTTTTTGCATCTGTTAATTTTGTGAGTTTTGTTAGGTTTTGATCAATTAGAATTTTGTTTAGGTGCTGATCGTTCGTGTTTATTTGCGTAGCTTAATCTTTGTGTCCAATCCAAAATCCAAAAAAAATATTGCTGCTATTTTTTCATCAATTGAGACTAGCTGTTGAATATTGCATCTAGGGCTGCTCTTGAGTATTTTACACTTTGCTAAATATTTGTGACCCACAAAAAAAATCAAAGGAATGATTAAAGCTAGTTCAGCCTTTACAAAAAAAGGGACAACTGAAAAAAAAGAAGAAAAGAGAAAAAAAGAAATATGGCCGAATTTGGGTGAGTTCCTTGTCCATAAATTCAGATTGTGTGATTTAATTTCTTGAGCAATCTCGTGCTCTTACATTGATATCATTGCAATTGGCTAGCATCTCTCCTAGTATTCGGTGCAAAACGAGCTATCTAATCTTTAATTTCAGATTGCCGCTAGTTAGCTCATTCCTTTGTTTGCATCAAGTCATATTGATCTTTACGTGTGCGTTCATATACTTCACTTAAATCTTTTGGATTATCACTTAGGCAAAGTATTCTAGCTTGGATTATTACTTAACTTTATAACATCAAGAATTTCAAATTTTAGGATATACACTTCCATACCAAGCTCCACCATATAATCGTTGTTGTGTATGTAGTGAACACTCTTGAATTCGCTTAATCATCACGTTGTTGTTGTCACTTCTACCAGGTGTTAGTTTTTATTGGCCTTAATTCACTTCGGAAGGGTAAGAACTTTACTTGGGAGAGAAAATAGTGGGATTAAGTGATTTCCATAAAGTATTATTCTACATAGCTACTTGTTTCTTGCATAGCTAACCATGTCAGGTGGAGGAGAACACCATGATGAGAGTGGTGAGACAAATGAAACTAAAGCATTCGTTAAGCAATATCAATTTGGAGCATTCCGTGAACACTTTCAACGTGAGCTACGCCAAGGGATCGATCAATTCCATGAAAAGCATGATGGTTTTGCTGATCAAATTACATGAAAAATGCAAAACATGGAGATACAAGCTGATGAAAATATGCGTCAATTGCGGAAGGACATTGGAGCCCTCACTAGGCTCATACAGGCTCGCAATGGTGGCGATGAAGCAAGTGTTCAAGGAGGAGACGCTGCTGCACATGTACCTCATGAACCGCAACATCGAGTGGCTGCCAACGTGGTGCGTCCTGGAGGACGAGGAAGAGGAGGCCATGGAGGGCGTGGCCAAGGCCTAGGTGGTGGCCGTGGTAGTGCTACACATGCGATGGAATGGTATGGTGATTTTGCTTTGCATTACAATGACCACTATCGTCGTCCACGCAATAAAGATGATGGATTGGGCAAGCTCAAGTTTTCCATGCCCAAGTTTGTAGGTGGGCGATCCCAGGAGTATCTCACTTGGGAATTGAAGGTTGACAAAATATTCCGTATGCATCACTATACGGATGAGAAAAAGATACAGTTGGCATCACTTGAGTTTGAAGGCTATGCTTTGGATTGGTGGGAACAAGTCATTACTCAAAGAGCTAAGAATGGAGCAGACCCTGTGGCATCATGGCAAGAGATGAAGCAAGAAATGAGAGCCTGTTTTGTTCCTCGTCATTACAAGCGTGATCTATTTGATAAATTGCAGAATATGAAGCAGGAGAAGAGACTTATGGAGAGACATACATCACGGTTCAATCCATGTCCATACATCAGCTCTTATGGTTCCACTAGTGTGACACATGAGAAGATGACCGAGTATGGGACTTTCCCTTCGGTAAAGGAGACATCTTGTGTTGTCCCAATGATACATACAACAATTGAGATGCATCAAAATCCAGTTGAGAATGAGAGCCACATAGCCAAATTAAGTGAGAGTGTTAAAAAGAGCGAGCTGTGTGATTTCACCACATGTGAGTTTGAGAGCATCCAAACTGAGAGTGTGAGAGATACACCAAAAGAAAAGAGAGAAGTAGAATATAGACAAAGTGAGGTTAATTTTGAAACTAACACATTAATATCCACTTCTAGTGTTGTTCCTCACATTGTGCAGGTTGATATTAAAGAAGAGGAGCCAAATGTTCAACAATTGGCACCATTGGAGATAAACGATGAGGAGATAATCATAGTTAAAGATGAAGTACTTGCTGCCCCGTTGTTACATCATGATGATTTAATATCTACAACACCTACATCAACTGAGGAGAACAATAAAGGTAACAATATTGGTGCTGAAATTAATTGTGAAACAGTGAGTACTTGTGAGAACTCATATATACGAATGAAAATTCCATGTTCTGAAATTTCTTTGCTCAATTTACATAATGTGGAATTGATTACTCAAAAGTAAGTTCTTAGGAGAATATCTCCTGATGACTCTTTATATTATATCATGTTTGATGACCCTAAAGAGCTATCTATTGTGATTGAGAATGTTGCTGAAATTTCATGTTTAAAATCACTAGTTAGTACCTATGCATATACATATAAGTTCAATTTGATTGGAAATTATGGTATAAATGATAAGTTTTATGTTTACCGAATATGCATTACATGTGATAAGCTTGCTGAATTGAAATTGCATATTTTGGATAAACAATTTTTGTGCCATACCATGATCACAATGAGATGAGTTTCAACAATAATACTGCATGTTTCAAAAGATTTCTTAAGCCTACTTATTCATCCTTTAATGTACAATCATGTACAAATAATCAGAGTAGCGCAGTTGAAGCATGGAAGGAACTAAAAATTTTCTCCCTCATATTGAACAACTTAATTTGGTTTGGCCCATGAATGACTTATCCATAAGCCTAGCAAAGTCGAGGACGACTTTTTCTCATGGGAGGGAGAATGATATGAAAGACAATGTTGCAATGTATACATCTTATGGTTGCCGTTATATTAATTTGTTTGTGTGGAACAATGAGAATGACAAGATAATTGATTCATACATATATCATGCATATGTGTTGTTCTTTTTATCTACTACACCTTCAGATGTTCTTGATATGCTAAGCAAAAGAAGTGTTGATGACAAATATATATACCATGCATATACGTTGTATTATTTGCTTAGTACAATTTCAGGCTACCAAAAGCCGAGGACAGCTTTTTTGAAGAAGGGGAGGATGATGCGGGTACGCACAAGCTTAGCACTTTTTAGTCAAATACATTATTTCACTAGAAAGAAGTAATGAGTCGCATTAAATATTGTCAGGTGAATTTGTTTCTTAAGGAGTTTCTTTTAATTGATGATGAACTTGCAATCCTACATCATGCTATTATTTTATGTATTCTTAGGTATGATTCATGTGAAGACTTGGGAGAGCAAAAGGAAGGAGCACAAGGACTTAAACTATAAGTTTGGACAAGATTTGCAAGCCAAATTCGGATCTCCCACGTGCTCAATCCAATTCAAACTCGGATTCAACTTAGAATTCAATTCGGATTCGGTTCGGGACAGCCTGATAGACAGTTACTAAAAAGGCCATAACTTTCACAAACGGAGTCCGATTCAGGTGTTCTTGTACTCGTTGGAAAGATAATTTCAAGAGATACGCAATGGATCCAGCCCTACCTTCAAATTCATCACGGATTAAAAGTTATGACCGAAACATTGCGACGGCTTAATTTTAGGTTTTCCCTTTTGTGTGAGTTTGTTTCCAAATACATGTAGGGATGAGTTGGAGTTGGTTTTGGACCTTTTGACCAGCCATGAGGTGGAGAGGGAACTATATATTGAGGGTTAGACCCCCATTTAAGGGGAGACCACGTTTGAGAATAATGAATCTACTAAAGTTTGTTCGAGTTTAGCATTGCTACCGAAGTTCCATAGGGAATTAGGAGTGATTTTCTTCAATCAAGATCGTTCAACCTTTCCAATGGGAATTGGGAGTGCGATGGAACTTCATCGGTGGTCGTGAAGTTCAGCACGTGTGGTTGGGCGAATTATAGAGTGCTAACTCTTGCATTGGCAACGGGAGATCACTACGGTTCATCAAATCCACGTGAGTATCTTGATCCTACGTCGAGAAGATCGGGCGACCCCGTATCAATTGATGTCGTAAAGTAATACCCATTTCTCCCAATTCATGCTGAATCCACTCTGAGAAGCATTTTGTTTGCCTAAATTCCTCCTAATCAATTCTAGAGGATCTATGAGCATCTTACTGAGCACAACAAGGAGCTCTTTCGCGCCTATGGCGGGCTTCTTCGCAACCTCTCTTGTGTACTTTATTGTCAGGTCGTCTAGTCTCTTACACAGTGCATCAAACTTTCTGGCACCACCTACTTTGATCACAAAGCCTCTTGAAAAGATTCATCCACTCCTTGTTCATGAATTTCCTATAGAAATTAGCACCCATTGCCTCTTGCACCACCTACTCTACAAATCAAGCCATGGATTTGGCCTATCTTCCCTTTGCTGCAGCTGCATAAGTATTTTCAATAAGCTAGCATGCCGATCATGTATGATGCAAACCCATAGGTGATTTTCTCACTCTCGATGAATGCAAATGGGACTGGAAGAACCTAGTTGTTGCCATCCACTATGATTACAGTCAATATCCGGCCCTTGTACCTCCCAGTCAAGAATGTGCTACCCACGCAAAGCAATAGAACACAATGTTTAAACACATTGATGTATACCCCAAAAGCGAAGAATGTTTGCTTAAGTATCATCTTCCTGGGGAACCGCTCTGAGGCTTGTTTTAAAATATCAACATGGGTATAGTATTGCTTTGTTGTAGGACTTAGAGCAGACCAGATAGGTTGTGGTAAGAGTATTCGAATGTACTGAACCTTACTTGAAGTGCTTTCTACTTCGTCCTCTATGTCTTAGCTTAACTTATTGTATACTGGAACCTCTGCTCTACCATAAGAATAATGGAATACGGCTCAAAATCTATGTTGTCCACAAACTCTTCGTACATGACATTTGCAACAAAGCCTAAAGACATGTTTCTATGGGATTGCATGGACTCTATCATCATACAAGTGTGTGAAACGACTATGTAGTACTTCCAATGGGTGTTGCACATAGCTTGGTATGCATGAACTCGCCAAGGGTATCCCTCTAAGTCACACTTCACGTCATGCACACACGGGCTGGACTTCACTACTTGAATGTCCCTTCAACGACACTATATAGAACTTGACTGCTTCCTACACCTCCTTCTTACTTTTGTAAAACACTCTTTGTCTAACCCCATTCTGCTGGTATTCCCAGGCCACCCTCTCACCATCACTCATTACTAGTTTATTGAATTGGTATGTGTTCTGCTTCGACGAAATGGCCTGATCACCCCCACCTTGCTCGTCATTAGAACCTTCATCATCTTACATTGCCTCATAGTCACAGTCTTCAAGCTCTATCCAATCCACCAAGGCTTCGATCTACTCACCTTCATCTATAATCCCATGGGTTCTGATACCTCGACCATAGGAAGGTCTATAGTCCCACATCAACTGAGTCGGTACCACCTACCCCTTCTTTGCTCAAACAATATGGTGCACTTTGACCAGACTCTCCAACTTCTTTAGCATTACCACCTATGGCATCTTCTTATGTCACATAAACCGACGGGACTTCCTCATAGGCTTGGGCCAGCAAGACTAACAGCTATCCATACTCTATCGGACCTGGATTTTTCAATCCTGAATCCCCTGTGATTCACCGCACTATTCCCTGGATCAATAGATAGTGCACACAGGTGCATTGCTGCATCATTTTATACATCGCATAAACCATAATATTACAGATCAGAGTTTAAATTACACCGCATCTGGCGATAGTTACAAAAGGGCCAAACAAGCCAAATGTCTACAACACAAGAATAACAACGGAAATAAAGCAAAAGTAAGACAATCGTCCATAGGCAAGCGACCGAGGGGGGTAATGTGTGCAACATATACTATCTAATCCTAGGTAATATATGTGCACACAATCTCCATCAAGCCTACTTGTCTAGGACCCAAAAATGAAGAAGCCGCCCTAATTTCCTTCGTTATTTCCTCCATCTGTGGCAGGGGCATCTTCATAAGCGTAGTGATCCTAGGTTCCTGTTTTTGATTTTGGTAATGTGAGTGTGAGAACAAATCCACCGTGCTCCACGAGCCAATACACAGTATGCAATAGGTAACATGCATGGCTTATCAAGGATAGGCTCGGTTGTTTTATTTTGCCATAATTTGCTTTCAAATATATTACTTAGAAAGTTCCTAAGACCTGGTAGTTTGAACTTATAACATAATTTGTGAGAGAAGACCATATTAATAGTGATACAGATTCCATCCACCATTACATGGCATCCGCACTATATATCAACTTTTCAGCGTTATATCCGCTTACCTTATCACTGGGACGACACCCAGGGCAACTCAAACCAGGGCTCTCCACTGCCCTCCACTTTTTCATCCCACCCACAAAGCATTTTAAAATAGAACATATCTAGTTAGGTTCCCATGTTCGCCCTTGACTGTGGGCTCGGCTATTCGAATAGTTTTGACTCTGTAGAGTTTGCACACTTTCCCACAAGAGAAGTTCCACCCTTTTCCCCACATGATTCGTTGGTCATGTGGTTGAGTAGACTATCATGCAAACTTTTCAAAGTATCTAGTCCCTTTTGTCATCTCACCCTATGGGTTGTTCCCACTTGCGGCGGGTCTCATACGTTGCACGGGATGTAACCACGGATACTAGCGCATTCGGACTCCACTCTCCACAACGCTTGCACGACTAGTTACGTCACCCTCCACTCGGTGTCCCATAAGGCCTCCCCTTACCCTTGCATTATTCCCCTCCTTTCCACTATTGGTGAGTTGAGTCTGGGGTTTTCGGTGTTCCCCCCTTCGGCCGGCGTTGAGGAAGGAGAGGTTCGCCGGCGAGCTATAGGCGCGAAGAGACCGATTCTTGGAAGTGGAAGATAGAGGGAAGTGGCGTGGTGCGAATGGAGGGCCGTACGGGCTTTATAGATGGCGGAAAGTGGCCGGTGTCAGGCGGGGCGGCCGTTCGGTCGCATCGGTGTAAGGCGGCGGTGACAGGGCGATGCACTATAGCTCTTGTGACCAGGCGTGACTACACACGGCAGAGACAGCGGGCTGGTGTCGCTCTGACCGAGGTGGATGCGACGGGGCGGGGAATAGTGGGCGGCGACGCTGTTACTGTGGGTGGTGGCGGTGGGCGTCAGGCGTGGCGGTTTTCCTCAAGCACCGAAAGCGGGCGACGTGATGGGTCAGCAAACCATGGGCGGGGCATTGGAGTGTGTAGGCGACGACGCTCGACGGCTCGTGGGGCACGACAAGGAGAAGATCGGTGACGGAGCCGCGAAGCAAAGCTTCGGCTTCGCCGAAGCAGAAGGAAAGAAGAAGGGGAAATGGGCCGGACCGGCTCGGCCAGGCCGAATTGTTTTCGTCTTCTTTTTATTTATTTATTTATTTACATGTGTATATGTGTGTGTGTGTATCATATTTTTGCTCATTTATTAATTTACTCATTTTTATCCTATTATTGCTAGTTTCACCTTTTATGCATTTATCCATTTTAGTAGAGCACATAATTTTATATATATATATATATATATATATATATATATATATATATATATATATATATATATATATATATATATATATATATATATATATATATGCTCACTTACCTTTGTTTATTGCTATTATTTTTATTACTAAGCCCAATGTGAATTTGAAATTTTTGATTCAAATTACACCACTCATTTTATTGGATCATATTTTCAGACTTGATTTTAAAATTATAAATTTTTATTATTTTCATATTTCCTTCATGATTTATTATTTGTCTTATTTTTCATAAACTTCTTCAATTATTGAAACCTCAACCAAAATTTAAAGAAACACCATAAAAATCCAAATTTCAAGAAAATATACTCCAAAATAATTCCAGTGCTACACATTTTCAATCTCAAATTTTCGGGATGTTACACGCCCATTCGCCTATCTCACATATGAGCACCACGAATTTCGCCCCTTCAGTTCCACTAACTCCCAGTACGTGCGTTGTCGTGCTCGAGTAGCAACGCCATACAACTTCAGGTTGTGTAATGCATGATCCAGTGAGGATAACTGGTATAACAATCTCATAACAGTGCCCCATAAACGCTGCTCTGCAGTTGACAGACTGGCCATCATAGATGAAAAATCGTGCAAATTGACTCCTTTTACACCCATCCGTGAAACCCCTTCTCTATAGTATATTTTGAAAGCTACTCGTTCGGTCATACCTATCGATCATTTCGTCAACTAATCTTAATATGATATTAATGACAGTGGCTCATTCGATTAAATAAACGTGAAATAGACATAATAACAAATTTGCTACTCACTAATAAACTTATATAGTATGGGATTTTTCTAATGTACAACACCCTAAAAAGGACAAGCCATCGTATATCTTATAAAAAAACTAACTTACTATGCATGCTTCTTCTATGTATTGCATATAGTTAATAATGGATCGTACACATATTGTACTCTCCATGTTCTGAATAGAACGAACTAGCATATCTAATATTATAAAACTAATCGATTCACTACAAGTTATAACTACGAGAAATTAATAGTTATACAAGAATTTATCCTACACAAACTACTCTAAATAATTACATATCTACAGCCATACTATTTACCCATTTATCCACTACCTAACATAACTACACATCTAATCATTTTATTTGCTAATCTACCAAGGTTTCAAAATAGAATCTACAAAGAAATAGAAATTTCACCTCTGCGATACAGAAATCAACTTATTCTCCCACTCTCTTATCCTCCTCTTTCTTGTTTTACTGAACTACAATGAATTTCAGGGCCTGTTTGATATGGCTGCGGCTTATAGTTTTTGGCTGAAATTTTTGAATTTTAACTATTTGTGACAGAGATTACGGAGAGAGAGATACTCGCTTATGATTTTGGTTAATACAGATATTGGACTTTTAATATGTACTATAATTAACTTGTAGACCCTGTCTTGAGAAAATATTCTTTTTGAAAGTTAAGTACTGTAGCAAAAGTCAAATACCGCTTTTAGAAACCGTTAAAGAACAGACCCTCAGCCAGTACCTGGTCCTTTTAAACATGGCTTCTATCACCATTTCAAATGATGACAGAGTTGCCATTTTAAATGGTGATAGAGAGTGTGAGGACCTCTATTACTATTTGAAATGACGACAGAGACTCTGTTGTCAAACAGATGGAACCTTGTCCCAAGTTTAAATAGCGGCGGAATGTTATTTATGTAATTTATTTAAGCGGTGATATATTAACGTATTATTAATAAAAAAATTATATTGTTTGAAAAATTCTCCTGAAATATAGATATGTGAATGTAACATTAGCCATACAGTTAAACAAATTTATGTATAGTGTTGCGTTCCGAAGAGGAATTTCACCTGGAAAAGGAAACAGAAAAGAAGGCGTGCATGTCTTCGCCGGGTAACCTGGTCCATAATGTATCAGTTGTCGGGCCAGTACCCCACTAGACATTCTCGGAGAGACATTTGGACGGTGCACCTTAAATTTTCCTTCGGGCACATTCAAGCACCAAAATAGGTCTTTTTCTTTATTTCAAACTCACTTTCTTCCTTTCATACTTAGTCGGCAGCGTTTGTTTAAGGCAGATTGTCCCGTACATGAGAACTTTTGCAGCCGTCCACGCTATAAGCCAACTAAAAGAGCACTGATGATTTCTGTTTTTTTTTTCTTTTTATTTTTGGCGAGGAAGATCATCGATGAATTTAATGGTACAAGAACAGAGAGCAACAAAAATGTGCAGAACACATTTGTTTCTTGACGCTCGTGTAGAGTATCACGTTCTCTGAACCGATGGGTCAAACATATGAGGCGGCAATCTCTACTTCAGACGTTCCAACTAAGTTGTTGATCTGAACAAACAAGCTATCTGGATGACCAACGTACATATATAATATATTCAAAGCTGGAAACCTCGATTGTTCATCCTTTTCTGAACAAGAAGACAACCAATTCCAGTGGGATAGCACGGTCTGTTCTCTCGTCCGTCCGTTCACCGTCGACATTGTGGACCACGAACGTCAATTCCTCCCACGATACAGTGCACTGTTTTTTTTTGTTACACGTTTGCAACAAAATTCGGATCATGATGAACGAACAAATCGACATGCATGGCGGCATGGCGCCATATGATCCGTCAACATCGTATCCTTTTGTATAGCCTTCTTTCCGCGAGCTACACCGGAAAACCCTACTACTGCGTACTAAACTAGTCGACAATGACTAGCATTTACTCCGTCACAAATGCACGTTATTTTGGATGGCAATGTCCCTTTAACCACTAATTTTTATTATAATATATTTATTAAATCTAATAATATTATAATATTATAAAAGTAATTTTCGAGATAAATCTACATATATTATTTTCATATACCCAAATAAATGTTTAAAAGATATCAGTAATAAAAGTTTTAACAGTTTGATTGTACATATCTTAAAACGATATGTATTTGTGATCAGAGGAAGAAGGATACTTATATAGCCTAATAATGGTTTTGGTGATAGGGGTTCATGGATTCCAGTCTCCACTTTCCTTAAAATCAAGGAAAGAGTTGGATTTACCGCCTCCACCAGAAACTAAGGTCTCGTTCGTTTCGGCTTCAGCTTTTGGCTTCTGGCTTATTTTTCACTATTTATAATTTCGTCTTTTTCTGAACTTTTGGTTTTTTTTGAGCTTTTTTGCCGGTTCTTTTTTTGCCATATTCGTTTGTGTTGTTTGTGATGGGCTAACATATTTTTTATATTTTTTAATTTTTTTAAATTTAATTATGTTAAATAAGTATCACATCATTTCTGATGTTTTTCGATCACCTGATGCTTTTCAGCCATAAGCTACCAAAAATAAACCAAAATGATCACCACCTAAACTGGTCAACACTGACGCTGCTACAAAACTGGTTATTTAACCCATTAACTTTAAAAACAAGTACAAATCGCCCCTTAGCAGTGGTATATATTCAAAGCGTTTTGCCACGTTGGCAGCTTGCGTGGCATTTCAAGCAGCATTAGGTTAGCAAGTTAGGGTGGGACCACCCATCAGAGGGGATGGAGGAGAGAGAGAGGAATAGAGAGGGAAAATGATTCTGTTTTTAATTAAAAAACTTTAATTTTACTCAATGTATTAGGTGGCTAGTTAACAGTGCCCATTGGCCTACTTGACTCGGTAAAATGAGCCCGCTCGGATACCATGTAAGCAAAACCACAAACAATACGGCCATTAGGGTGAAAATTGCGGTGGTTTCCAAAGTTGAGGAGTTAAATAATCGGTTTTGTAGTGCAGAGTCTAATTTGGACTTCCCTAAAAGTAAAGGAGTAAAGTTGAGGAGTTAAATAATCGGTTTTTTTGCTGCCTGTTCTCCGTTTGTTTTATGACTGGCATGAGTGGCCCTCCTAAGATGCAGTGCAGCACATGTTGGTGAATAGGGGTGCAAACGAATCGGATTCGGACGGATATTGTTGTTACCATATCCTAACCCATATTTTTTCTTCGGATTCGTACCAATCGGATTCGGTACCAATCGGATTCAGTGCCGGATCGGTCGGGATTAACCCGAGCCGTTTGCACCCCTACTTATTTGTACGGAATGCATGCAGTACAACAAATGGAGTAGGAGGACGTACTGTCAAGAATTTCATGTTATTACTTAATAGCTGATGTGGAAGATTTTATTTTACCATTGCAAAAGAAAATGAAACGTCAAACAGTAGCACTAACCTGAAATCAAACTTGAAGATGTATCGGATTCGGGACGGATATTGCTGTTACCATATCGTAACACATATTGTTTCTTCGGATTCGGTATCAATCGGATTCGATACCAATCGAATTCGATGCCGGATCAGTCGGGATTAATCCGACCCGTTTGCACCCCTCGTATTGGTGAGGTCCGGCCATTACTTGCTATTGGCCCAGCCATATTTTCACGTAGACTCCGCGCGTATGGAAACTTCGTACGCATGGTGGTGCTCGCGTTGGACCAACTGAGGGGCCGTCTATGGTTTTTAAAAAGTGGTTTTTAGTTTTTATTATAATATCTAACTTTTAAATAAAATATTTTGTTAAGACAGAATCTACAAGTTAATTATAGTACACATTAAAAACGTAACATTTGTATCAACTAAAATCGTAAGTATATATCTATTTCTCCATAATCTCTGTCGCAAACAACTAAACTTTAAAAAATTTAGCCAAAAATTATAAACCGCAGCAAAAAAAAAAAGCTCTGACCCTGCACTTGTAGTAGTAGTATTACATGGCTGCAAGCCACACAGTTTGCAAGCGTGTAATCTTGTTGCTTCCCTTGTTACGTCACGGTTTAAGAACCATTCAACGCAAGTTACTCCGTTGACACCTGGCTAGCTTGTTCATCGTGCGATTGAAAATTCCAGGATGCTGTTAGGTTAGTTATCGGCGGTCCAACCACGGTATGTGAGCCTCTCATGCAGAGAACTTGAAAGTTTCACGTCTTTGGGTTTCCGGTAAAAGGAGAACACGGAAATCTCGACACACAAAGAACACGAAACAACGTGCGAACTGAGAAAACTCGGGCTTCAAGAGCCTGAAAATTGAAGCAAACCAGATGGAATATGCTGTGTTGTAGTACAATATATTATTTGCTGTTATCAGATAATTATTATGTTGTATAGACGACTGTATTACTAATGCTTAATGCTCTCTCTACGTTATTTTTTAAGTGATGTTTCTGGTTTTTCAAGATTTATGAGATTTGATTAATATTATAAAAGTATTTTAGCGATAAATATAATTATATAACTTTTATGTAGCCAATCTAGATATTTTTAAACATATTATTTGTCAGACTTTAGAAAGTTTGATAGCAGGATTCTAAAGTGTCACTTAAAAAACTTAAAAAAGAATAGAGGAAGTATAATTTTTGTCTATCTATTTGGTGTTGAGTTCACCTGCAAACCATGACAGTATAAGCTCATTTTTTTAAAAAAAAACATTGTGCACATAAATGTGTGATGCTTATTGTTCCACAAAGGGTTAACAAACTGCAATTATAAGAAATAATTGTGTATAATTTAAAAATAAATAAGTATGTATATGTATCAGAAGGAAGAACTATGGAAAATCATCCAATAACTAGAGAACAACAATAAATTCATATATAATTTGTTTTAAATTTTTTATGTTTTATTGGAAATCTGAAACAGAATTATCTTTTTTCACTCAAAAAGTTTAAAAAAGATGCAGTAGCATGTTCAAATTTGATTTTTATCCCTTCCAGGCTGTAGTACATTGACATGTAGGTTTGACTCTGACAATTACGTAAGCAGAATGCCACCACCGCTCGAGCTTTAGCTAGTGTGTCGCTGACTCGCTGGTGCAGGGGTTGTTGACAGAAACCTCGGATTCTAACAGTAACTTTTTCAAATTATATTATTTTTAAAAGTGATTTCTCTAAACTTTTTTAAAAGTCATTGTCAACCTCTGTAACTTCTTTCATGTTCGTGTCTTTCAAAAGCCGTTTTCTAAATTTTATTCTAAAAGTTACTTCTTCTAGTCCGAACTATTCTATTTAAACCAAAAATTCCAGTCAAAATTCATCAACTCCAACCGATTAAAATACCCCATAGTCGCTACATTATCATTTTTCCAATTGACTAACAACTCAAACCTGGATCCAGAAGGTGCATCTGTAAATTAAGATAGCTATATACACAACGAATTTATTGGATATATACACAATTAACAATTTCCCTTTGAATCATTTCAAAACATTTCCCTATGAAGAAATGCGTATAGATATGCAAACTAGGAAGCGTTTATAACGATTTTGCAAGGGAAATGCGTGAGGCCCCGTTTGGAATGGAAGAATACTACAGGAAAAGTGCAGGTTTCTAGATCTTAAGGTTTAGGATACCGCAGACACCTTTGGATCAAAGGAATGATGCTATAGTATTCCTTTGGAAATGTAAATTCTCCCCCACTATTTGCAGGAAATGAAACATGAGGAGACTGGACGGAAGTCCTGCGCTGGCTCACACGTCTCGATGTCCGTGTCTGCCTTGTTGAAGTGTGCAATATGTTGTTGTATAAAATAAACTAGCCTCGTAAGTGTTGGAAATGTGGGCAATATTTTAATTCCAAGTTTTAGTAGGAGACAAATACAATACACTAGTGATGCAAAACTCACAACTAACAGCAGGCTACTCAACATACTTCAGATTATACTCAATAAAACACAGTAACTAAATCGAACATGCGCACGAACGACTTACTTGTTAGTCTGAGGTAAAACAGAAGCTCGCAGCAGCTTGGCGCGCGAGCGTAACGTAGATGATGCGGCAGCAGCGGTCGCGCAGATGCGCTGCCGAAACCTTATTGCCGCCCGTGCGGTACTCCAACGGTTCGAGATAGCCGCTCCCCTCCTTCCGGTGCACGCCGGGAAGAAAGGTCGACGTGGTTCAGACGGCACAGTACCACAGCACAAAATTACAGGGAGAAAGGAAAAGGAGTGCAGCACTGTCTCATCTCCCGGACGTCTCGTGCCCTTTTAAGCGCTGCGGTTATTCACTAGTAACTGCTGCGTTTTAAACAGAATTATGCACTGGTAACTGATGAATTAAGCAGTGTAAATTCCCTTGTAACTGCCTTATTCAAACGTTTGAATCTCATTCAAACAGAGAGTAATGTATGGTTCAGCAAAAATAGAGATGGACTTGGTCTGCCAAGTGGCGCGCCACGTCACGCGCGGTCGCGGCGCGCAAGTCACAAGTCACGCGATTTTCACGAAAATCTGGCGTATCTGGCAGCAGTGCGCGTGGCGTGACCACACACGAACCCTCCACATACCATCTCTATCCATATTCAAGGAGTGGAGAGGACTCCACCTTATAAATTGGTTTTCCTCTCTTTTCCTTAGCAATATGGTACTAAACAAAGCATGCTTTGGAATTAAGGAAATGGGCCATTAAATGGGCCACATCCTAACAATCCCCCACCAATTCCAAAGCAAGAAGTAAACAGATGATAAAGATATTGTGCTGCAGTACTGTTAATATACTAGTCTTTTAGTGTAAGTCCCGTACGGGTTGAACTTACACCTAGAATGACAAGATTCATCTTCTCACAGCTGATGAATGGACTATGCCTTGAATTCACAGCTTTTCGTGATCAGATTTCACTTGAAATTTCAACTAGTACTAGGTTGTCAAAGAACCACGCCTAAACGGAGCGTTATATGGTCATGCTCCCTTATCTGCTCATGAGCTTTCTAGAGAATGCCCCGCTCTCGTGAACTGCGACCACACAGTTAAGCTCAAGTAGGTGTATTCTTTCTAGGTATCCTGCAGGCTAATACCTTTTCCTCATTTGGACAACAGAATACATTAAGGCTTTATGCCAACCTTCCTAGCAGTCGAAAGTACATTGTTTATTAGGACATGGGTAAAATAAATATGTACTCTCTTGTTACAACATCAATTTGTTTTTCCCATTGCCTACGTCACGGGATCTCCGATCAAGAAGGTATGGGTTACCATTGTGATGTAACTTAAATGGGCCTCATACCCATGTCCATAGATGCAAAGAAATCGCTTTCGTGCTAACCCCTTTGTAAAAGGGTCTGCCAGATTTTTCTCAGTGTGAATATAATTCACAGCAATCACTCCGGAGTTTCTCAGTTTTCGGACAGATTTAAGCCTACGCTTCACATGTCTAGAGGACTTCATATTATCTTTTGTACTTGTGACTTTGGCCAACACTGTTTGATTATCACAGTACATCAGGATTGCAGGTATTGGTTTCTCAACCAATGGCAAGTCCAATAGAAGCTCTCTCAGCCATTCAGCCTCAACTGTGGCTGTGTCAAGTGCTACAAGTTCTGCTTCCATGGTTGACCTCGTCAATATGGTGCATTTGCAAGACCTCCATGAAGCTGCAGCACCGACTAAAGTGAATACATAACCACTTGTAGCTTTGATCTCATCCGCATCGAGATCCAATTAGAGTCACTATATCCTTCTAATACGAAGGATGTCCATATAATGTATTCCAAAAGATGTTGTGCCTCTCAAGTAGCGCAACACTCTTTCAAGTGCCTCCAGTGATCATCTCACGGGTTAGAAGTAAACCGACTTAATTTGCTCACAACAAATGAAATGTCAGGTCTTGTGGCACCAACTAAATACATTAGTGACCCAATAATTTGTGAATATCTTAATTGATCTTTTCCTAACCCATGGTTCTTTCGAAGCTTAATGCTCGCATCATAGGGTGTTGGAGAAACTTTACAATTTTCAAAGCCGAACCGGCTCAATATTTTCTCAGCATAATGGGATTGATTCAAAGTGATCCCATCCTTGCTTTTGATCAATTTAATATTCAGAATAACATCGCCTCTCCCAAGTCTTTCATATCAAAACACCGAGATAAGAAAGATTTGACCTCGTCAATTACGGCAGTGTTTGTTCCAAATATAAGTATGTCATCTACATACAGACATAAGATAACTCCTTGACCCCCACCATAACGATAATACACACATTTATCCGCTTCATTCACAACAAAGCCAGCGGATGTTAAAGTTTTGTCAAACTTCTCGTGCCATTGTTTAGGTGCTTGTTTTAGGCCATACAAAGATTTCAATAATCTACATACCTTATTTTCCTGTCCAGAAATCACAAAACCATCAGGCTGATCCATATAGATCTCTTCCTCCAACTCTCCATTAAGAAAAGCTGTCTTCACATCCATTTGATGAACATGTAGACCATAGGAAGATGCTAACGCTAGGAGCACTCTGATGGTAGTTAGTCTAGCGACAGGAGAATAGGTATCAAAGAAATCTTCTCCCTCTTTCTGGGTGTAACCCTTGGCCACAAGTCTTGCCTTGTATTTCTCAATAGTTCCATCAGGCCTTAATTTCTTTTTAAAGACCCACTTACATCCTACAGGTTTACACCCGATAGGACGATCTGTGACCTCCCAAGTCCCATTAGCCATGATAGAGTCCATCTCGCTACGGACTGCCTCTTTCCAATACTCAGCATCAGGAGATGCATAAGCATCTGAAAGAGTCTTTGGCACATCATCCACGAGGTATACAATAAAGTCGTCACCAAAGGTTTTCTCAACCCTTTGTCTCTTGCTCCTGCGAGGAGCTTCTGCGACTATATTGTTATCCTCCTCAGGAATATCACAAATTGGTTCAGAAATGGTGGGAAGTTCAGAAGTTTGATTATTGTCACTTTCAATATTATCAGAATGAACATTCTCTGTTCGTGAAGTACTGCCTACTGTTCTCATAGGAAAGATATTCTCAAAGAATGAAGCATCTCTAGACTCCATTATTGTATTAGCAATAATCTCAGGAGTTTCTGATTTAACTACTAAAAATCTATAGGCCGTGCTATTTTGAGCATATCCTAGAAAAATGCAATCGACTGTTTTTGGTCCAAGTTTTCTCTTTTTCTGCAATGGTATATTGACTTTTGCCAAACACCCCCAAGTTCGCAGAAAATTAACATTAGGTTTCTCCCTTCCATCCCTCATACGGAGTAATCTCACTCTTTTAGTGATTACTCTGTTTAGGATTTAAAGTTCTTTGTTAGAATAGCTTCCCCCCACCACGCCTTAGGCATACCGGCACTCTCTAACAGTTACAAGGGAATTTACACTGCTTAATTCATCAGTTACCAGTGCATAATTCTGTTTAAAACGCAGTAGATTACTAGTGAATAATCGCGGCGCCCTTAAAAAGGCCAGAGACGTCCGGGAGATGAGCATGCATGCACCTCCTTTTCCTTTCTCCCCGCAATTTTGTCTTGGTATCTTGTCGTCCCGAACCACGTCGACCTTTCTTCCGGCGTGCACAAGGAAGGGGGGGCGGCTATCTCGAACCGTTGCGCAGAGAGTACCGCACGGGCGGCAATAAGGTTTCGGCGGCGATCTGCGCGACCGCTCGACCTTGCATCATCTACGTTACGCATCTGCGTCAAGCTGCGCGCTTCTGTTTTACCTCAGACTAACAAGTAAGTCGTTCGTGCGCATGTTCGATTTAATTCTTGTGTTTTATTGAGTATAATCGAAGTATGTTGAGTAGCTCTTTGTTAGTTGTGAGTTTTGCATCACTAGTGTATTGTATTTGTCTCCTACTAAAACTTGGAATTAAAATATTGCCCACATTTCCAACAATCCGAAACCTTATTGTGAATTTTGTTGCAATACGAAATGGCTAATGCTTCGATGCGATGAAACACGAGAGGTTTTTCGGTCGAACTTTCGTAGATGGCGACTAGAGCCAAGTTTTGGCTCATGTCTTTGGGGTGTGGTGGGTTATTCACCGCAGTATCCATTTACGATTGAGCGCACCATGCGTTTGATAATGCGAACAATCACGCCTTGGTCGCATTCTCGACTGCTCGGCGGATCGCTCTATGATGTGTACATGGACTTCAAGTCCGCCACAGAGTTGTGGGATGCACTAGAGAACAAATATGCGAGGCGAGGCGGTCGGCGGCTCTACATATGTGAGCAATTTTCGACTTTAGCATGGATGAGGGTAAGTCCGTAGTTGGACAAGCTCATGATCTCCGACTACTAGTCGGTGAGATTGCGCACTTAGGTCGTGCGTTGCCTCCAAAGTTTGTGGTGCGGGCATCTTTGCTAAACTCCACGCCTCTTGGCGGGATTTTGCTACTAGCTTAAAACATAAGAGGGAAGAGATTTCTGTTGAGGATCTCATTGCAGCCCTCGATGTGGAAGAAAAAGCAAGAGCAAAAGATGCACCTAGCACATCTGCCCAGAACAATGCAAACATCATACAGAAAAGGACTGTTGCTAAGAAATACAAATCCAACAAACCGAACAAGACAACTAGCTTTAAGAAGAAAACCGAGAAAAAGGATTTGAAGGACATCACCTGCTTTGTGTGCGGAAAAGACGGTCATATGGCGAAGGACTGTCGCTTCCGCAAAATCAGAGATGGTGAATGACCAAAGAAGAAGGTCATTAACGTGATCATAGGCGAGGCCTCGACTTCAGGAGGGTATGGTAATCCACCTGTTGTCTTTTTAGCATGTCAATCTACTGAGTGGTGGATTGATACTGGTGCTAATGTTCACGTATGTTCTGATATTTCCTTGTTTTCTTCTTATCGCGCCAGGGCTTCCTCCATCCTAATGGGAAGCGGGTCGCATGCTTCGTTCTTGGTGTTGTACGGTGGATCCGAAGTTTACTTGAGGAAGACCGCCCACTTGAAGAACGTAAACATGTTCCCACAATAAAGAAGAACCTTGCTAGTGGTTCTCTTCTATGTAGGGATGGCTATAAGCTAGTTTTGAGTCAAATAAAATTGTAATGTCTAAGTTCGGAAAGTTTGTTGGTAAAGGCTATGAGAGCGGAGGCTTGTTCCGCCTAAGTATTTTAGAGTCTTGCTATAATCTGAATATTGCAACTGGTTTAAATAAATGTGAGGCAAATATTTGGCATTCTCGTTTCTGTCATATTGGCTTTGATAGTATTGCTAGAATGTCCAGATTAGATTTAATTCCAAAATGTGAAATTGTCAAAGGGTCAAAGTGCCAGTCATGTGTGCAAGCAAAGCAACCTCGAAAACCCTTTAAGAGATTAGAGGATGAAAAGAACTTGGCACCTTTAGACCTTATTCATTCGATTTGTGTGAAATGAATGGATTATTGACAAAAGGAGGCAAAAGATATTTTCTAACTTTTATTGATGATGCAACACGCCATCGCTATGTGTATTTGTTGAAAACTAAGGATGAAGCTTTAAATTACTTTAAAACTTATAAGGCCGAGGTTGAGAACCAACTAGAAAAGAAAATAAAAAGATTGAGGTCTGATCGTGGAGGAGAGTATGTCTCTCATGAATTCTCCCAATTCTGTTCTGAGCATGGAATAGTTCACGAATTTACACCACCTTATTCGCCCCAATCAAACGGAGTAGCTGAGAGGAAAAACCGGACACTAACAGTAAGCGCGGCGCCACGCCGCGTCAGGCACCGTAGTCGCGAGAAATTATTTTGAAAAAATTCAAGGGCATGTGCGTATTTTCGTAAGAAGTAAAGGGTTTTTTGCAAAAAAGCGAGGACCTGTACGTAAAAAAAACCGCGGGGGACCTGTACGTAAAAAAACGGGACCCGTGTGCAATTTCCGAAAATGCGGGGGGCCATCCTGCAAAACGGAGGGCTAAAAATCCAGGACCTTTTCGCGAGAACCGAGAGACAGACGCATTTCGAAACCACAAGTTATTCCTCCCGACCGTCAGACAAACCCGCGCCGCCGCGGGGCTGCATGGGCAACGTGGCTACCGCGCATGAAGCCCCCTGGAGTAATAGGCTTAAGATGCCCATCGGTTAATACCTTACAACTGAATTTAGCACTAAGCTGATTAAATTAAATGAGATTACTATTCATTCCCTAAATTCATCAGTTCTTCCTGTTACTATGCACCAAACACCACTTCATGTTAAAATTCATTTGTTTTTTAATGCTCTCTTACTCCTTTTGTTTTCTAAACGACAATTCAGCCTCATGCACACATATTTAAAAAAATACAACGTTGCCACCATACCCTATTAAATGTTTCTCTTTTTCTTTGCGAGGGTAAGTTGTCTCTTTTACTACTTGTTAGTCTAAGTGGCTAATGAACAGAGCTTTTTTCCAGTTGATGAATGCCTTCTCAAACGATAAGGTTGTGTTTTGGTTCAGGGTTAAAATAACGGAGTTAGCTAATTTACCTTATATAGGTTAGTGCAGGACCAAAATGGCAACAAAACGGGTGAATAGTACTTTCGAATTTTCTCTTAAGTATTCATCGATCTTCACTCTAATAACTATGAGAAGTTATGAAAATCAGAGATCAATCACCACACAAAAAAATTCAAGCGAAAACTGATCAAAACAACCTTCACTGTGCCTAGCCGTCCGACTGCTCTAGTAATTTTGACGTCATGTTGGTAAATAGTAGCAGTCAGACCGCTACAATGTTTTCATCATAGGAATAGTAATTTCAGCACTATTTCAAAACAAAAAATACATGAAACTTTTGATCCGTACGTCCAAATGATATGAAATTTGGCATACACTTTCTCTAGAATGTCACGAACCTATTCTAACCACTATCGAGAAATTCATTGTTAAATTTGTGACATTTTTCAGTTTGAACGAAGGTTGTACAAAAAATACGCAAAAAAACAAAAATAGTGAATATGACTTGCTTGTGGGTGGATGATGACCAATAGGACTCTAAATGTATTCACACATGTCATAATAAGTAGGAACACCAAAAGATATCAAACAACACTCAGATCAAAAAATCACACATGAGGGTTAAATCCAAGCAAAATCGGGTTTCCTCATGAACTTACCAACAAAATGCCTAGATGAGTGGAGATTGATTTATAGAGATTATCTCTATCTCTTATACGTTCTTGGCATAATAAGATCAAGAAGGGGAGAGAGAAGAGAAAAACCAAGTCAAGAGCAAATCAATCAACATAAAAGAGATCCATGGAGATGGAAAAAGATTGGTATATTGCTACTTGACAATAAATGTTTTACAGCCACTCCACCTGAAGGACAAGAGAGTACACTACAACACTCAACTTCTCTCAAACCATAACCCTAAAATACTTGGATACAATGAGAGGATAGTTGCATGGTTAACAATAAGTCTCCATCCTAACCAGTTAAAATAGATGAATTAGCCATCCTCATCTAATCCTTAGCGGATACTATCCACTTAGCATATATGGGGAAAATCTGATAACCCCATACACACGAGTTTTAACTCACACATGACACTTATACACACTTTTCAAAGCACATAAATCTGAATCCGCTAAATCGCTAGCCTTGATCCAATTGGATATTTTCAGCTTCTTCTTGACCTAAACCGCTCCCCTAAGCATCGCTCAAATACTGTGGTTTTAATCCAACATAGTTTTTGGTATTTTTGCCAAACTGGCAAAATACCCTTTCTTAACCAAGTCTTCTTCTTCTATTTCAAGTAATCGTCATGCTTGCCACGTATAGGTGCACCACTGGCTTGTCACACGTTAGCAAGTCTCTCCCGTTTTGGTTTCACTGGATCATGTCTCACTTGGATCTACCAAGCCACATGGTGCAACCCCCCGTTCAAACTTTCCTTCAATATTTCTCGCCTTTATCATGCCATGTTTGAGCTTAGCCATCTCACCCGGCATCCTTAATCATTATGGGCCTTAACTTTTCTATGTGCATAGCCTCGATCCTCATCGTTGACTATGATTGACTCCAAGCGACCCTGCACATCCAAAGACAAAAAAATTATTTTCAGGCACAAGTTCTTCATAACTTGAACTGTGTTAGCAGTAACATGACTCATGCAACCTATAAACTCTGATCTAGGTTGACACAAACCATTGCGAGAATCTAATTTCAAAAAATCAAAAACCCAGCCAAGAGCTCCCTGTTAGCCAGTCTAACCAGACCTTAATATTGGTCAGACCGCTAACAACCACCGCTTGAACCGAAATTATCGCCAATTGATCTTTGGGCGGTTTGACCGTCCCCTATCGATCGATCGCCGGTCTGTAGTCATCAAACAAACTTTGAAAAATTGCATTTTAAATTTTCGACCTTACTAAATTGCAATGGTTCATTAAAATACAATCCTAGACACTCTTACGTGGTCCTTTAATCTTTCCCTTGATGAACTCACTAGCAATTTCTCAAAATCCAATTTGAAGTTGGTTTTAGATATTAGAGAGGAAAAGATGCAAATAAAGCTTCAAATGGTTATAAGACGAATACAATGAATCAAAAGTAACCATTTGAGGTAGAGATAGATCAAGGCTACTGAAAATGATAGGTTTTCCATAAAAAAGCTTGAAATTTACGACAAGAGTTGAGAACAATTATTTTATTTGACCTTAGTCATAGTGAGATGAGATCAAAAGATCAAGAGAATCACAGTAAGACATTAAAGTTTCAATTTAGCATGATTTTGCATAAAAACCCCAAATCATACTCTAGATATACATTTTACCAATCTTTCTTCGCCTTTGATAATAAATCATCAGAATGCATGAAAAAGATAGAGCAAGAATAAAATGAAGAAGCTATAATTTATTTATTTTTACAATAAGGGCCACAAAAATTATCCAAAGTGACTCTGTAAGTATTACACCAAACTATATTATATGAAATAGCTATTTTTTATCATGACTAGCCATATATAGCAAAGCTAAACCCAAATCAGCAATAATATGAAATTAAATGAATTTTTAGCATGCCAAGTTACTCAAGATCATAGTTTAGCCATAGGTATCTA
This sequence comes from Bonia amplexicaulis, assembly GCA_036346245.1. Classification (NCBI taxonomy): domain Eukaryota; kingdom Viridiplantae; phylum Streptophyta; class Magnoliopsida; order Poales; family Poaceae; genus Bonia; species Bonia amplexicaulis. The sequence goes on from CM070739.1 coordinate 9,171,564, forward strand.
AAAATGAGTCAAGTTATATCAATAAACTTAATAGAATCAAGAAGCTACATTTAAGACAACTTAGAATGCTATAAGTTCAATGTTGAATCATTTTGTTCAAGCACATAGAATTAAGCATAATTAGCACATTTAGCACTTACTAAAATTTATTTCCAATTTTATCTTAGCAAAGTAAATCCTGGACTAGAAACCATCTACAACTGCATCCTATGATTCAACTATTTTTCATATTTTTACTTTCATAGCCATGTGCAATATCACAAGCCTTACTACGACTATCCCAAGCAAGAAGCTTAAAAGAGTGGTCTAGATCATCCAAATTCTCTCTGAGTTTACGCCTAGTGCAATGGCAGACCGTCTCATGAGAAAGAATTGATGAGATTAGTTTTTTCGCACAAAATAGAGTAATCAATTTTCATTTTCTTGACTTAGTTCAAGAACAAAGAGCTCTCTGACTCTACAAAGTGAAGCACAACATCACACTTCTCTACATGGTCTCAAAGGGAATAATATCTAATGTCAATGTACTTGGTCCCAGTGCTGCAATGGGTTTTTAGTAATATTTATAGCACTAATGTTGTCACAAAAGAGAGAAACACTATCTACAGTCAACCCATAGTCCCACGGAGTAGATAAGATCTAGAGAACATGATAGCAACGACTACCAACAACTACATACTCCGCTTTAGTAGTGAACTGTGCACCAGAAGACTGCTTTCTAGATCTTATCCATCTAGCCTTGGTTCAAATTTTATGTCTTTTGAATCTTTGTATCAAAAGTTTTATGGATTTTTTTATTTGAAATAATGCTGGTTTTTACTGTTCATAGGATGAAAATGCTGCAACATCGAGATTTTTCAGAATGTTGGGTTCTTGATCTTCATAGCTTTTTATAGCTGTTAGAGTAAAGAATTGATGAATATTTAAGAAAAAAAATTAATATACAATTCATCCTCTCTGTTGCCATACTGATTCTATAGCCCTGCTCATTTCGGCTTGAGTTTCTGGTTTCCGGTTTATTTTTCACTATTGATAAATTTCATCTTTTTCTGGCTTTTTTTTTCTTTTTTGAGGTTTTTTGCTGGTTCTTTTTTCTCATATTTGTTTGCATTGCCCGTGATAGGTTAATCTGTTTTTTCTATTTTTAAATTTTTTAAAATTTAATTATGCCAAATAAACCATTATCAGTTACAGTGTAATTTTAATTAATTACAGTATAATTTTAATCATAAGTCAGCTTATTTGAGTTCAACCCAGTGCCACCTACACATCTGGCGTGAAAGATGCTACTAGCGTGTGGTCTACAAAAAGGTAACAAAAGGATTTATGTAGCCTGTACGGGGAAAGGTCTACATTTACACGCCAGTCGCGAATCACACCCGCGTTTAGTCAAAAATAATGTTCAGAATATATATCTTATTAGTTATATAATTAAATCTTATCACGTGTCGTCTAAAGATTACGGGAGACCAGGTGTAAATTGCTCTAGTTCCATGTAGGAACTGGTCATGGACTCATCACACAAGGTATGGTTTCAGACATAAAAAGGCTAGTGCCGCTGTGCGTGGCTCTAGGGGAAAAAATAATGGTCACTCAAACTGTAACAACATGGATCCCATTTGATTGTGAAAGATAGCTTTTCGTTAAGATCATGACAAGTAGAACAAGGACACATATAATTAGATTAACATATTTCGTAAATAAGATATTTTATTTCAGATAAATTATTCTTCAAAATATAAATTTAGGAAATTATACATTCAATTTTTTAAAAAACCCACAAACTAGAGATCTTGAACTTTATATATGATTTATTTAAAATTTCATTTCAAATATTGAGAATTTTCCACTTTATAAAGTATCAAATCTCCTCTTCTAGCTTTCCCCCATATTCTAGCTTTCAAGCCTAAAACTCAGAATTTAATAATTAAGTGACAGTAAGCCCTTCACTAATAAGAAAAAGAAATAAATTAATCTGTTCGTTGGATTTAAATTTCGAAAGCCCTTGATCTATTTATTAAATAGTAAAAACAGACATATTTTCACTTAAAATATATAGCTTAAATATAGTCTTTGTTTACATAGTTAAATATAATATTTAGGAAATTTTCATGTCACATGTTATTTGCATCTTGTATAAATTATTCTTGTAGTTAATTTCAACAATAACGCTTGTGATTTCCGGGTTTTGAAATTCTAATTATATTGCTTTCTACTCATTCAATGGAACTAATAACAACAAATCAATTTGGATAGCTGGAAGATCAGTGCAAAGTATGTAAGTTAATTAGATTCAGAATTAAACTTGGTTATTTACTCAAAGCTACAACAAAACTTACAAAACATAGAATGCCACTTACATGAAGTTCGTTTTTGAATCTTATGTAAGAAAGCATCCTTTTCCCCATAAAAAAAAATATAACGAGGAAACCAAGGAGATACAAAGAAAGATACTGAAATGTTGGCAAAAAAAGAAGAAGAAGAAGATTGTGATAGAAAAGAGAGAGAAAAAATAAAGTTACCTGTATATCTGGTTAGAGCGTGTCCGAAGCCACGCCAAAGCCGCGTTTTTCCACGGCCACCGTCCCCCCCAACATCCGCCAATTCCAAGCCCTCCTCGTCGCCCCTCTGCTCTCCCGGTCTTCCCTTCCCCAACTCGCGTTTTTTTATATTCCATTCCACCACCTTCCCCTCCCCCCTCCATTACCACCACCTCTACCTGTTCCACGAAGCTCTAGTCCATCCATCCACTTTTCAGCTATGACCAAGCTCCCCGTGCACTCTTTACTCCTCTTCTTGCTCGTGCTCTCGCCGTCGCTCGCTTCCGCCAATAGTGCCAAGCTGAACTCGTCGTCCCCCCTGTATGGCATCGAGTTCCCGCCGTTCAACACCGCCGTCGCCGACACTGGCTGCGACGGCAAGCTGGTCGCCGAGGAGGAGGAGCCCGCAAGCCGGTCCCCGTCGTTGAAGCTTCATATGAATCACAGGTCCGCCGCCGACGCCGTGGCGGGCAGGACAACGATGGACTCGTTCTTGGATTCGGCCAGGAAGGACGCCGTCCGCATCGATACGATGCATAGGAGGGTGGCCCGGGCTGGCGCGGGCGGCGCGGCTGTGGCGGCGTCTTCGTCGCCACGGCGGGCGCTGTCGGAGCGGCTGGTGGCCACGGTGGAGTCCGGCGTGGCGGTCGGGTCGGGGGAGTACCTGGTGGATGTCTACGTCGGCACGCCACCCCGGCGGTTCCAGATGATCATGGACACCGGCAGCGACCTCAACTGGCTGCAGTGCGCGCCCTGCCTCGCATGCTTCGAGCAGCGCGGCCCCGTGTTCGACCCCGCCGCCTCCTCCTCCTACCACAACGTCACCTGCGGCGACCCGCGGTGCGGCCTCGTCGCACCGCCGACGGCGCCCAAGACGTGCCGCCGCCCGAGGGAGGACCCCTGCCGGTACTACTACTGGTACGGCGACCAGTCGAACACCACCGGCGACCTCGCACTGGAGTCCTTCACCGTCAACCTCACAGCGCCGGACGCGTCCCGGCGCATCGACGGCGTGGTGTTCGGGTGCGGCCACTGGAACCGCGGCCTCTTTCACGGCGCCGCGGGGCTGCTCGGCCTCGGCCGCGGACCCCTCTCGTTCGCGTCCCAGCTGCGCGCCGTGTACGGGCACGCCTTCTCCTACTGCCTCGTTGACCACGGCAGCAGCGCCGCGAGCAAGATCGTGTTCGGCGACGACGACGTGCTGCTCGCGCACCCGCAGCTCAACTACACGGCGCTCGCGCCCGCCACGGCCACCTCGACGGACACATTCTACTACGTCGAGCTCAAAGGCGTGCTCGTCGGCGGGGAGATGCTGAACATCTCGTCGGACACATGGGGCGTGGCCAAGGACGGGTCCGGTGGCACGATCATCGACTCCGGCACGACGCTCAGCTACTTCGCCGAGCCGGCGTACCAGGTGATCCGGCAGGCGTTCATCGACCGCATGAACAAGGCCTACCCTCTCATCACCGACTTCCCGGTGCTCAACCCCTGCTACAATGTGTCCGGGGTGGAGAGGGTGGAGGTGCCGGAATTCTCCTTACTGTTCGCCGACGGCGCGGTCTGGGACTTCCCGGCGGAGAACTACTTCATCCGGCTCGACCCGGAGGGCGTCATGTGCCTCGCCGCCCTCGGCACGCCGCGCTCCGCGCTGTCCATCATTGGCAACTACCAGCAACAGAACTTCCATGTTCTGTACGATTTACAGAACAATCGGCTCGGCTTCGCCCCGCGGCGGTGCGCCGAGGTGTAGCCGATGAGGTATCACACTTCAGAGGATGACAAAATTGAGGTCCTCATTTTGATTGATTGTGTTATAGCTGGGTAATTGGGAGCAAATTGGGTGTAGAAAATTTTGGATGGGAAGGGATCTAGCACAAGGTTTTCGTCTCTCTAAACGGAGATTTGGCAACAAGTAGGAATACTTTTTACCATTTCAGCTGTATACAGTTTTTGGTTTAAACGATTTTGCAAGGTTTTAGTTTGGTTTGGTGTTGACAGATAGTAGTATTAGGATTGTGACATAATGGATTCTGTCCGGTTTTTGGCTCCCCTTTCTGGGGGCAAATATTATACAGAAATCAGTAGTTTTTTTTTTCTTTTCAGTTTCTTCAGCAAACGCGACCAAGCTGAATGATTGAGGTTCTGTAGCGTCCCTGCAGCTAAATGATGTCAATTGCGACTCAATCAGTCAACTGAACAAATGAAATGCTGTACAGTTCAAGATTGGGCTGACTGTAGGAGTACATAACATTTAAAACTGTTTGTACCAATTTAAATATGACTAAAATATAGTAATGCCTTTCAAATAAGACAGCAGTTCAGTTGTTCAAGCAGCTTCTTACGTAAGCTAATGGCTAAACCATAGGTCGTGCAATGAGTTTTCAGGCCATTATGGTTTGTTGGACATGGGGTCTTCAACGTAGGCAAATACGCAATGTTGTAATGCGTTTTTTTTCTTTTCGCAGCCTTCGATTTGGTAGTGTTAACAAAACGGAGGAACCGGCTGCCGAGGTGGCAGAATTAAGGAGAGGGGGAGAATTTTTAGCCATTGGATTTCTAATTTAACGATTTTAAATCTAGATAGTATTTACGAAGAAAATATTCGGATATTGTTTAACGAAACTCATATAAATAACCGGGGAGATTACATTTATCTAATTTGCTTTGAAGGCTCGAAATTCCACGGTGAAAAAGTGAAAATTCTCTCGTTGATCGAGAGAAATAAAGCTGTATTTGTGCATTTGTGGGCTACTCAACTGGTTTCTCATAAATGTTACTTTAGTACCATCCATAAACCTTGAGAGCAAAAAAAAAAAAAATTGTAGTTGGATCTGGCAAATACAACTGAATCAGCAACAGTATTTGAGATTCTGTTACCAGGATGGCTCAACCCTCCGGACCTCCGGTGGTGGAAGCAAGCGGGGATTAGCCTGGTTCCGCTAATGTACAGTAAAAACTCAACGTTTACTCAGTATTGTCCTGCTAATGTACTGAAGCATCAGGAACACACATCCGCGACAATCTAATAGCTACGGAACCTATGTTTCGTCAGTCTAGCCGGTATCACTACTGTTTACAATTCCGTTCAGCTTGCTAGAAAAGAAAAGAATAGGAAACACGACAGTCTGAGACCTCTTTGTAGTAGAACAGTCAGCGATCCGTACGAAAAAATTCGCTTGGTCCTAACGATGAATTGTTTTTTTATTTTCAAGTTGAGCACGAGCCCTCTTTTTTTGTTTATAGTTTATGGCATATGATTTCTCTCGAATAAACAGATATGATGATTTCTTTACTATATTTTTTAATAGCTTATTACGATAATACTTTCGAAACGACTTATCAGTTTATTACCATTCGGTTCGTTCGCATAAACGTTTATACTAACACAAAAAATCATCGGTTGCAGCTAAAAAACGCTGCCCGTTGATTGTGCCAACCCATCCCACGTTTACCGACGGCTTGCCCATGATGCCTAAACAACCACATATACGATACGGTCGTGCATTTCCAGGCTGATTTGTGCATTGGAGTACTATGTCTACTAAGTGTGTTTAGCAGTAGTAGGACTGTTTTGAAGATAATCTGCTGGTGCTAGTGTTAGGTGGCATAATTCAAAAAGTTATTTGAATTTGTCTCAAGATTGATGCTAGACCTAAGTGGTATAATTCAAAAAGGGATCTCAAATGCTAGAATTTTTTATTAGCCCCCCTCGTAGAATTTTCTTCCGTGTTGGCTGTCCGCGGTGCGGTTCTTACACTAGGATTTGATTAGATGGACGGAACGTTGATCTGGAACAACCGCGCTGGCCTAATTTATTGCACGGCGGACAAGTGCTGCCGAAGGGGCTCCACATAAACCTCCTTTTGTTACTAATAATTTAATTCTCGTAGAAATATAGAAATCGATGTTTTGAACGGTACTAAAATGTCTACAGTTTCTCAGCCATTCAAATTGGGTGACTGTAGGAGTACATAACATTTGAACTGTTTGTACCAATTTGCCCTACTCATTTCGGCTTCAGCTTTTGAGTTTTGATTTCTAGTTAACTATTCTTTAATTTCATCTTTTTTTTGTTTTTTTGCTTTTTTTGTTTGCATTCAGTGATGTGTAACATGTTTTTCTATTTTTAATTTTTCAAATTTAATTATATAAAATAAACCATAATAAAAAAAATCAATAAATCAGTTTATATAAACCAAACTGAGCGACCTAAATATGACTAAAATGTTGTAATGCCTCGCAAATCGGTAGAAGAACAGCCAGCGATCCGTAGAAAAAATTCGGTTGGTCATAACGACGAATTGGTTTTTTTCCAAGTGGTGTTTTGAAGATAGCCTACTGGTGTTAGTGCTAGGTGGCATAATCTAAAAAGAAGTTATTTGGGATTGTCAAGATTAGTGCTTGTACTGGTGGTATAATCCACGAAGACCGCTTAGTTCGGCTTATATAAGCTAGATTATGGTTTTTTTATTGTAGCTAGTTTATTTTATACTATAGTTGTTGGTGGCTTTTTGACGTAATTAAATTTAAAAGGTTTAAAAATAGTTAAAATATGTTAGCCCATTACCGACAATGTAAAGAAATACGAAAAAAAGAAAAAAACCAAAAAACGCTTAAAAGCTAGAAAAAAATAAAATTAAGAAATAGTAAATTAAAAGCTAAAAATTAGAAGTTGAAGTCGGAATGAAGTACTCCCTGCTCGTTTGGGCTTAGGCTTCTGGCTTTCGGCTTATTTTTCACTATTTCTAAATTTCGTCTTTTTCTGACTTTTTAGTTTTTTTAGCTTTTTTGCCGGTTCTTTTTTTCCCGTATGTGTTTGCATTACACATGCTGGGCTAACATGTTTTTTTTCTATTTTTATATTTTTTAAAATTTAATTATACCAAATAAGTCACTATTAACTACAGTATAATTTCAACCACTTACAGTAAAATTCAGTCATAAGCCACAAAATTCAGCCCAACTGTTTTTGAGCCCTCCTCCGTTGAATATTCTTCCGTATGGGTTGTCCGCGGTGCGGTTCTTACACTTGGATTCGATTGGATGGCCGACCGCCGGTATGGAACAATCGCGCTTGCACAGTGCGGGAGGGAGGGAAAACAAGTGCTCCACGTTACCACGTAGAGTTAATTCTCGTAGAAATATGAAAATCTGCGTTTCGAACGGCACTAAAATGTCTTCAGTTTCTCGGCCATTCAAATTGGGCTGACTGTAGGAGTACAAAACATTTAGAACTGTTTGTACCAATTTAAATGTGACTAAAATGTAGTAATGCCTCTCAAATAAGACAGCAGTTCAGTTGTTCAAGGTGCTTCTTAGGTAAGCAAAGGCTAGGGTTTAAGGTGGTGATCATTTTGGCTTATTTTTGGTGGCTTATGGCTGAAAAGCACTGTAGCTGACTGAAAAAACATTGTAGCTGACAGAGCTTTATTTAACATAATTAAATTTAAAAAAATTAAAAAATAGAAAAAATATGTTAGCCCATCACTAGGGGTGGGCACATTAAACCCGAGAACCGAAAACCGAACCGAACCGAACCCGAATAGACCGAATTTTGGTCTATTCGGGTTTCGGGGTTCGGGTTCGGTCAATATTTTGAGCCAGTTCGGTCTTCGGGTTCAGGTTCGGTCTTTGGCCTTCAAAACCCGAATAGACCAAATAGCCCGAATTAGTAAAGGCCCCCATCCGACCAGCCCCCCGTCATCGGTCATTCCGTCAAGGAGACAACAGACAAGGACTCAAGGCGTCAAGCACTCGGCCCAAACCCGAAAATCCTAAAAGCAGTACGAAACCCAAAACCCTAGCCTCTGCTGCGGCGGCGGCGACCCTCAACAACGAGCAAGGACGAGGAGTTTAGGGTTCTCGCCGTCGACGAGGCGCGCTCCTATCTCGTCGCCTCCGACCACGCCTGTTTCCTCTACACCTCCGACGACGCGTGCTCCTCCCTCCGTACCTCGTCCTCGTCGAGCAAGGTGCTACCGCCTCCGCCGCCACGCTGGTGGAAAGTGAATTCTTCAAGATTTTCGATGTTATCACGCTTGGCTCGTGATGTGTTAGCCATCCCCATCTCTACAGTTGCATCTGAGTCTGCTTTTAGTACCAGTGGACGTATTTTAGATGATTTCAGAAGCTCCCTAACTCCATTTATGGTGGAAGCTCTTATTTGCACACAAGATTGGATGAGACGTGCAAACCCTGCTATCACAGATGAAGAGAATACAGAGGAGTTAGCTAAGCTAGAAGAAGGTAAACCCTGCTATCACAAAATGGTGTATGTCTAATTTTTGTCCTCATGCTAGCTTACAATTGATTTTTGTGTCAGAATTGCTTGCGGAAATGGGTGGACTTAATATTAGTGACTCTGGTGCCAAAGATTCCACGAAGGAGAAGGACTAAGGCTGCAATCAACCTGGTGTTTGCTTCATACTGCTGCTGCTAGCTTCATACTGCTGCTAGCTTCATTGCTTATTTGATCATTTGATGTATGTACTTATTTGATGTATGTGATGAGTCTGGTGTTTTGAAACACCCCCCTGCTGCTGCTACTGTCACTACTACTTTGCTGCTTGTTTGTATGCTTTGTATGCTTGTTTGTACTGAATGCTTGTTTGTATGCTTTGTACTGAATGTTCAGCTTTGTACTTTGCCGTGCTGTACACAAATTTATCTACCATTTAACTTCTTGCGTTTCTTCTTCGCCGCTAGCTTCCGTGTCCCCATCATATCTGATTTTGTATGATGAATTTGCCAATCATTGCTTATTTGTTAGGACCGGTTAGGACAAGAAGCAGCTGCAGAAGCTGAAGCCAAGGCAGAGAACAAGAAGAGTATACACGAAGGGGCAGATCGCTATTCGCTACAGCCTACAGCCTGAGTTTTATTTGTGCAGGCTCTTTCGGTCAATTCGGTGGACCGAATAGACCGAACAAAAAATTCGGTCTATTTGGGTTCGGTTCTTGTTTTTTCCTTCAGAAATTTGGTTCTCATTTTTTAGAACCCAAATTTTCTAGAAACCGAATAGACCGAACCGAATAGACCGAAAAAACTGAATGCCCAGCCCTACCCATCACAAACAACGCAAACGAATACGGCAAAAAAAAGAACCGGCAAAAAAGCTCAAAAAAAGCCAAAAGTTCAGAAAAAGGCGAAATTATGAATAGTGAAAAATAAGCCAGAAGCCAGAAGCTTAAGCCGAAACGAGCGGGGCCTTAGTTCATTCTGGCTTTTTCTAAAGGATTTTGGTTTCGATGTTGTTTTTGTCTGAAATTGTCCAATAACGACCGTTAGTTTTTAGTCATTTAATTAAAAAATATAGAAAAATAAAAAAATAAAAAATAATATTATATCTCTACAGATAATACAAAAAGAAAAAGAAAAACACAAGGCCAAATAAACTAAAAACAAAAATCCAAAATTAAAGAAGCCAATGTGTTTATTCTGTTTCTGGCTTAACCAAGCCAAAATAGATGGGGGCCTTAAAGCATCTAAATAGATCGTGCCTGATTTTTCTTGCCATTATGGTTTGGTGGATATGGGGTTCATTTATCTAATTTGCTTTGAAGGCTCGAAATTCCATTGTGAGAAGAAGAGAGAAAATTCTCTCACTGATCGAGAGAAATATATATGTATTTGTGTATTGTGCGGGCTACTCAACTGGTTTCCGCATAAATATTGCTTTAGTACCATCCATAAACGTTGCGAACCAAAAAGAAAACTATAGTTGGAACTGGCAAATACAGCTGAATCAGCAACAGTATTTAAGATTCTGTTACCACAAACCTCCAGTGGTGGAAGCCAGCGGGCATTAGCCTGGTTCCCGGAATTTTCCCAAAAATTAGACTTGTATCCTCGCTTCGATGAGCTAGAATCAGTCCGATTCTGCCACAACTTCGCAGTAAGAACCCAACGTTTACTCAGTGTTGTCCTGCTAACGTACTGAAGCATCGGAAACACACATCCGCGGCAATCTAATCCTTAGGGAACCATATGTATCGTCAGTAAAGAACTAGCTGGTACCACTACTGTTTACAATCCCGTTCAACTTGCTAGAAAAGAAAAGAAAAGGAAACACGCTTGGTAGAAGAACAGTCAGAGATCCGTACGAAAAAGTTTGGTTGGTCGTGACGACGCATTGGTTTTTTTTTTTATTATTTTCAAGTGGCGCTGCGCTTTTAGCCGAGCCGATCAGCCGAGCCCCCACACACGCACCGACCTGCTTCATTGAGGAGCGCTGCCGTTGATCGTACTCGTACCAACCTCATCCCACGTTCGCCGACGGCTCGCCCCTGATGCCTAATCAGCATTTCCAGGCTGATTTGTGCACTGGAGTACTATGTCTACTTACTAGATGTGTTTAGTAGTAGTGCTGTTTTGAAGATAATCTGCTGGTAATTTATTTGGAGCAAGTACTTTTCTGAAGACTTGTTGAATTCGTTCGAGAGGAATATAATCTGCTGTTAATTTATTTGGAGCATGTATTTTTCTGAAGACTCGTTGAATTCGTTCGAGAAAAAACTTGCTAGGATCACTTAGTAGGTCAGAAAAGGTTACACGGTTTGATACTACGATATAGTTGTCTTTGATATATAACTATATTTTCTATAATTGAAATATAATTGTATTTGTTATAACTCTAATATCTATATATGATCAATCTGTATTGCTATAATTTTGATCCACCAAAATAAGTGGTGGAGATCATTCTCTTTTTCTTTCAATTAATATGAGAGTGTCTAGAACTTTTTCTTTTTTAGATTATTGTGATATTATCTTGTTCTTGAAATGAAGAAGGTGCCTTGAATATCACAATTTATTTTTATTTATATAGATATTACGGTTAAAAGTCGTCAGTAGCGAAGCCATCTCCATCTTCCCTTAAGGCATTGCTCCTTACAGATTTTAGCTGTTGGAGAATCCAGTGCCGGGTAACACACAGAGCAAGACAACAGGAACGGCGCCACACGATCGAACTGCATTTAGAACCGACGGTGGGACAAGAATCCCTCGCCCATATATACGTCGTGGTCATCTGACTTGACTCCTGGAAATGCGAGTGGCGCATGTGGACTGCGTCGCTCCGGCGTTCTCAGGATTATTCTTGCCCTCGTTCAGGATAACCAGGAAGCAGACAAGGCTTTAGGGATACCGGCAGGATAATGTCCTTTGCTTCGAAGGAGGATAAGAACCAGCTTGTAAATAAGTCAATACCTGACTATTCAAATAGTCCTTTTTGCTATCTTTCCCAGCTAGCTGCTAGCTAGTCGTGTTCGTGATATGAGTCGGTAACCAACTCAGCTCTGAAACATGCAACGATGCAAAAGATGGGAGTATTTTGCAGCTTTTCCAATGAGCCACGGTTGCGCAAAGTTGATATGCCCTTATTCAAGTAGATTGGTACCTATTTAGATGTTCTCGTGTACAACGCAAAGTTGGGCACCACATGATTCAAGGTATGTAAACGTCTCAGAATGTTGGCTAGGTAGCCCAAGACCAGGCTAGCCATGCTTCCCACCCAACCTGCTCCATCTCATGCTGAAATCTGCTCGTTGCGCTGCAGCGGAAAAACTGGAAAGTAGCTTGCAGGAAACCCTAGCCCGCCGGCATAACTCTTTCAGTCCGCCACCGGCCCTTCTCCCCTCGTCTCTGGCGTTGAGTAGGTGGGGACCGTTGAATTCTAGAAGTAATTTTAGATCTTTTTAATTTTTTCTATTTTGTTTTCTATATCAATTTGTTTTATTTCAACTCTTAGCCTAGTTTTATTTATCTATGATGGGTTTTATTGGATCGACTCGCTTGGACCACGATGGCGACGTGTCGGACCCGGATTTTTCAAACAAGAATTCTCTGTGATTCACTGCACTATTCCCTGAATCAGTAGATAGTACCCACAGGTACATTGCTGCATCAACTCATACATTGCATGGAATATATCGAACCATAATTTTACATACCAAAATTAAAATACACCACGTCAGGCGACATTTTTACATAGGGTTGTTCTTTTTAGCTGCGGCTTATGGCTTTTGGCTTAAATTTTTGAATTTTGGCTACTTGTGACAGAGATTACGAAGAGAGAGATACTCGCTTGCGATTTTGGTTGATACAGATGCTAGGCTTTTAACGTGTACTACAAATAACTTATAGATCAATCTTGAGAAAATACTCCATTTGAAAGTTAGGTACTGTAGCAAAAGCCAAAAGCCGCTTTTAGAAGCCGTAAAGAACAAGCCCATAAGGGCCGACCAGGCCAAATACTTACATTACAAAAGACAACAGCGGAAGCATAAGCAAAAGTAAGACCATTATGATGTGACGATGGCCCGATCTTCCGAAAGGTACTGATAAATCGATTGTGGAGATCTCGACGTTGATGATCCAAAGGCTCCGACCAAAACAGATCGAATCCCTCGCAATCACTACATGGCTGCCCCGTTGGTTATCAACCGTGCCGAACACGGTTGACCTCGCCAAGAAGACTATCTCCTACAAGCGAATCGAGAACACAAGCAAGAGAGTTTAAGATGCAATCTGAAATTGTATTACGAATAAAGTTTAAGTTCACAAGTTGAGGTTTCTCAACCGAACATACGGTGAAATTGCTAAGCAGAATAATCTCTTAAGAAAAATCCGAAGAAAACTAAAGGGGTGCGACCTCCTTAAATAGGGAAGGGGGAAGCCGCACTTATCTAATGAAAAGGGATATGGTACTATTCATGATTACTGTTCATGTGGCCGTGGTACTGTTCATGTGAACAGTACCAGCCCAAATAGCCTAAGTTACAAGGCCCTCGGACCACTTTGACTCGGACTGGAAAAGTGAAGTGATTGTTTTGCATTTTCTGATCTGCTCGGATGGAGTTTGGAGGTGAGACTAGATCCATCTGTAAGTAGACTTCAAGAGCTTTCCAACAAGTACTCACGGGCCCCAAGAAGCCTTCTGGATTAAAAGTTATGGCCATTTGAAGTAGACGCTGTTACGAAGGCCGAATCTGAATCGAACTCGCGAATAGGACTTGGATTGCGCTTGACGGTTGCACTTCTACACTTGAACTCGAGTGGTTCTTTCCCATGGTTCCTAAAGACAATTAAATCATCACAAATATTAAGTAGTATGCCATTCGTTGAAATATTTGTATACAAACTTAGGAACACATTCACCTGATGGTTAAGTTAACGTGCTCGCGCTTGAGTCATTGGTCCTTGTATCATAGTTTCAGTTTGTTGAGTTTGCTGTGGAGTTGGCATAGTTGTATCTATAGAAAGGATGTCCTCATCATCCTCCCCTTCTTGAATTGGAGTTGTCCTCGACTCAAGCTCATCTTCCACGCCCAAGCAAGGTCGCAAATCTGCAACGTTAAAGGTGGGGCTAACCCCAAACTCTGCAGGCAAGTCTAATTTATATGCATTATCATTAATACATTCAAGCACTCTAAAAGGACCATCTGCACGAGGCATGAGTTTAGACTTTCTCAATTCAGGGAATCGTTCTTTACGCAAGTGTAACCACACAAGATCACCAGGTTCAAAAGTAACATGCTTGCGTTCTTGACTACCAACATCGTTATATTTAGCATTCATAATCTCAATGTTCTCTTTAGTTGTCTCATGCATCTTACGTATCAAATCATCACGTTGTTGCGCATCGAAATTTACCATCTCAGAAGCTGGAAGAGGCAACAAGTCGATAGGTGCACGAGGTATGAAACTATAAACAATCTCAAAAGGGCATTTCTTTGTGGTAGAATGCAGCGAACGATTTTGCGCAAATTCCACATGAGGCATACATTCCTCCCACATTTTTAAGTTCTTTTTAAGCACAGCCCTAAGCATAGTAGACAATGTTCTATTGACTACCTCAGTTTGTCCATCGGTTTGGGGATGACAAGTAGTAGAAAACAACAGCTTAGTTCCCAACTTACCACACAAGGTTCTCCAAAAATGACTAAAAAATTTAGCATCACAATCTGAAACTATCGTATTCGGAATACCATGCAAGTGAACAATTTCCTTAAAGAACAAATCAGCAATATTTGTAGCATCATCACTTTTATGATATGGTATAAAATGAGCCATCTTAGAGAATCTATCCACGACAATAAAAATACTATCCCTCCCCTTCTTTGTTCTAGGGAGCCCTAAAACAAAGTCCATAGATATATCTTCCCAAGGTATGCTTGGAACAGGAAGAGGCATGTATAAACCATGAGGATTAAGTCGTGACTTAGCTTTTTGGCACGTGGTGCAGCGGGCAATGAAGCGTTCGATGTCACACCTCATCTTTGGCCAATAAAAGTGGTGGGTCAGAATGTCCTCGGTCTTCTTCATGCCAAAGTGACCCATCAATCCTCCTCCATGCGCCTCCTGTAACAACAAAAGACGAACAGAGCTAGCTGGAATGCATAGCTTGCTAGCACGGTATATGAACCCATCATGCACCACAAATTTATTCCAACCCTTTCCCTCTTGACAATTAAGCAGCACATCTTTAAAATCAGCATCATGCATACATTGCTCCTTTATGGTCTCTAACCCAAAGATTTGGAAGTCCAATTGTGAAAGCATGGTATATCTCCTAGACAATGCATCAGCTATCACATTTTCTTTGCTCTTTTTAAATTTAATGACATAGGGAAAAGATTCAATAAACTCAATCCACTTAGCATGTCTGCGGTTCAGGTTGGTTTGACTTCGAATATGCTTCAAAGATTCATGATCAGAATGTATCACAAACTCTTTGGGCCATAAATAATGTTGTCATGTTTCCAAAGTTCGAACTAGAGCATATAATTCTTTATCATAGGTAGATAGTTCAAACTAGGACCACTTAATTTTTCACTAAAGTAAGCAACATGTTTCCCTTCTTGAATTAACACACCCCCAAGACCTATGCTACTAGCATCACATTCTAATTCAAAAGTCTTGCTGAAATCAGGAAGTTGAAGCAAAGGGGCATGTGTTAGCTTATATTTGAGAGCGTCGAAAGCTTGTTGTTGTTTGGAGGCCCAAGTAAAAGTAACACCCTTCTTTGTAAGCTCATTCAGCGGTGCAGCGAAGGTGCTGAAATCCCGAACAAAACGCCGATAGAAACCAGCGAGCCCGAGAAAATTCCGCACTTGTGTGACCGTTTTGGGAGGCGGCCAACTCTGGATAGCGATGATCTTGTCTTGATCAACTTCAATGCCCTGTGGAGTAACAACATAGCCAAGAAAAGAGACTCGATCCGTGCAAAAGGTGCACTTCTCAAGATTACTAAACAAACGTGCATCTCTCAAAGCATTAAAAACAACACGTAAATGATCCAAATGTTCTTCATGTGACTTGCTATAGATTAGGATGTCATCAAAATAAACGACCACATATTTTCCAATGAAAGCACGCGAAACTTCGTTCATCAAACGCATGACAGTGCTAGGTGCATTAGTTAAACTAAAAGGCATCACTAATCACTCATATAGCCCGAACTTAGTTTTAAATACCGTTTTCCATTCATCTCCCAATTTCATTCTAATCTGGTGGTACCCACTACGCAAGTCTATCTTTGTGAAAAGAATAGAACCACTCAACTCATCCAGCGTGTCATCTAACCTAGGAATAGGATGACGATACCGTATTGTGATATTATTAATGGCTCTACAATCAACACACATACGCCAACTACCGTCTTTCTTAGGAACCAAAAGAACAGGAATAGCACAAGGTCTAAGGCTTTCCCGTACGTACCATCAGTCCAAAAGATCTTGGACTTGTCGCTGAATTTCCTTAGTCTCCTCCGGATTGGTCCTATACGCCGCACGGTTTGGCAAAGTCGCTCCTGGAATTAAGTCAATTTGGTGTTCAATCCCTCGAATAGGCGGCAGCCCCGGGGGTATCTCAGCTGGGAACACATCCTTATATTCCTGCAAAAGGTTAGTGAAAGCAAACAACAAAGAGCTAGATGTATCATCAAGTGAAAATAAAGCATCTTTGCATATCAAAGCATAACATGACATGTCATTATGACAAATTTCAACAAGAACATATTTGGTTGCAAGCATGATACAACCCTTTAATTTAATTCCCGCGGTCCTAGAACTAGGTGCCAACCTCTCTTTCTTAGGTGGGAAAACATTCTTCACTGCTTGCTGATTTTCAGATTCATGTTCAAGTTGTTTCTTCTCATTTTCAGCTAGCTCTTTATCACAATGCACAATTTCAGTAGGTGTCAAAGGTAGCAAAGTTATTTTCTTTCCTTTTTACATAAGAGAGTACTTATTACTTCTACCATGTTGAGTTGCATCGGTATCAAATTCCCATGGACGACCTAATAAAAGTGAGCAGGCTTGCATAGGTACAACGTCGAAATCAGCAACATCATGATAGGAACCAATGGAAAAATGCACTCTCGCAGATTGTGTTACCTTCATCTTACCGCTGTTGTTGAACCACTGAATGTGGTATGGGTGAGGATGCGCACGTGTGGTCAAGCCAAGCTTCTTGACCAATCCTGAATCCACCAAGTTATTGCAGCTTCCGCCATCAATTATAACACGAACACGGCAATCCTTGACGATGAGGAACATCTGAAATAAATTATAGCGTTGTAGCTTCTCCTCTTGCTCTTTTTGAGTGCTCAAACATCGCTGTACAATTATGGTTCTATAGTTCGCCGTAGCAGTAGGACCTAAAATCTCCTCACCATCGCTATCTGCCTCATGATCATCACCAATACCCGCAAGGTTAGCTGCATGAGCATATTTATCCTCAACATCACTAGCACTTACATAACCACCATCTTCTGTCGCAATCTACGCCCACTGACTTGGGCAATCTCTCATGACGTGGCCCATCCCTTTACAACGGTGGCACACAATGCCCGTCGTACGGCCCGTGAAAGCAACCGATGAAGAGCTCTGTGCTGGTGCTTGCACACTAGTAGATTTGCTCGTCTCAGGTGCACGTGATGGTGGCGGCGGTGCTGCTGAACGCGCCCTACTCACAGAGGGGGCAGCAGCTCGAAAAATATGAGGTAGGGCTGTCTTGGCTTGTCCAGACGTTGATCTCGATGTAGAAATACTTTCAAAGCTACTCCTTGTCCTTTGTTGCCTACCCTGCAATTCCTTTTCTGCCAAACAAGCAAGCTGGAACAATCTATTGATATCATTATACTCTTTGTAATCAATTATGTCCTAAATTTCACATCTTAAGCCCCCATAAAAACGAGCCATCTTATCCTCCTCATCCTCTACAACATTACAACGCAACATGCCTATTTGTAGTTCTTGATAATATTCTTCGACAGATCTATTACCTTGGTCTAAGCACTATAATTTCTTACGCATCTCACGTTTAAAAGCAGGAGGAACAAATCTAGCACGCATATCTACCTTCAATCTATCCCATGTATCATGTGCTAAACCGGAATTAACTACTTGAGTCCACCAAATGATAGCAAAATCTTTAAATTCACTAGTAGCTTGTCTGACTCTATGCACTTCAGGAACTAGATGTGCATTAAATTTTTGTTCAACAGTCATCTCCCAATCTAGATAAGTTTCAGCATCATATACACCCACAAAAGATGGTATGGTAAATTTGACTTTAGCAAATGGGTCATCATTAGTACGAGCATTGTGGTACTGAAAATTATTACCTCCCATACCGTGACGGTTTTTATGTAGACGGTGTCGTTGGCGTGCATCTTGGGCAGCAAATGCAGTACCGGTGTCGCAGTTTTGTCTCTCATTATCATCTCCCTCCTCACGACCTTGGCCTGCATCGTGATCATACTCGCGTCCAATGTTTGGTGGCCGATTCACCATTCTTTCAAGGCGTGCAATGAGTGCTGCAATACTCTCATTGATTGAGCGCTGCAATGTCTCTGTCGAAGATTGAAGCTTCCTATCGATGTCCTTATTAATGGTGGCACGCTGTTCATCCAAGAGCGTCATGAGCTCTCCCTTTACAACACACTCCTGCGCATCAGATGTCTCACCTGTCATGGTTAGTAGAAAACTAAATACAACACAGAGGTATTATCCCTACCAACTACTAGGTGGTGGAAGGTGGAATCAAAAACTCTTAAGCGTCTTACCACACCCTTACAAGTGTTCTTACCAATGCAGCAGGTGGTACAACCGGTGGCTGGTTCGTAACAACGTGTCGAGCGTGGGTACGATTGCAAGAGGGGACCTGTTCTGATCAAGAGTAGGTGGAGCTTGGAAGGCACAATATGGTAGCAAAAGAATCAGCAATAATTAGTTCAGTAAATGCAAGTTGAATGATTGTTCAAAATACTCGTGAAAGATTGCTGATCCTAGCCTAATCACAGCTAGTCAATCAAGTCCTATGCAAGAAAGTGTATGTACGCACACGCAACGATCAATATGACTTGATGTAAGCAAATGAGAACCTCACAACAAGTACTAGGAGAGACGCTAGCCCACTACTCAAACTTCTATCTAAGGGCACAAGATTATTCGCGCAATGTAGAGCACAAAACAACGATATCAGTAAAACGCGAATAGCCCTCTAGATTGAGCAGATACAACATCTAGTCACAACGGTGAAAAGGTGAAGTTTTATATGGCTTATATATACTCATTTGAAAGGTTTCGACGAGATCTACAACTTTCCAGTTGAAGCAAAACCGAAATTCCGAAGGGAAGGCCAAGAAAAAGGGCAAAAACAGAATCCAAAAATTTGCAATGCGATTTTCGGGCTAAAGATGGCCAATTTTGAGGGTCTTGGAGGCAAAGCTCCTGTTGGATTTTCAGATGCGCCGTCGATAGCTTTCCAACGAGTACAAGAATGTCGAAAACAGACACCGTATGCAAAAGTTATGCCCGTTTTACTGAAGGTGTGTCGGAAACAGACTCGAGTCAATTCAAACTGCAATAACTTTTGATCCCGTGGCCAAACGTGCTCAAATTTTTTTCTGGAGGCTTATGGATGTATCAAGGACTCCACCAAATTTCACTGGACTTGGAATAGGTTTGATAACTTTTCATATTTCGGACAGAGGGATCACTCTTTGTCTTTTTTCTCTCTTTTTTTTCAAATTCCGAATCAAACTCTCTCTTTCTATCACCTTTTTTTTCTTTTTCAAACTCCGAAATCAAACTCTCTCTTTCTATCTCTTTTTTTTCTGAGTCCGAAACCCTAATTTTTTTTTGCACAAGGACGAAACTAGTGAGAGGCGCGGGGATGACAGGTGGCGGCAAAGATTGGCAACGCCGGGGGTCGCGGCAAGGGTGGCGGCGGGTGGGGTGGCAGCGGATGGGGTGGCGGTGGATGGAAGGCCATGGCAAGGATGGCGGCGGTAAGGAACAAGAACACACAACGACGAAGCTACGCAAAGGAAACACGAGATGCAACTAGACAATGACAAATTGGACTCTGACTAAACTAGTAATCAGCATCTTGAACACGACAGTGTAATCAAAAATTCAACGAGCAATACTGAAAAGAAAAATTGCAATGGCACAAGGGGTGTTGGGACGACGGAAGAACACTATGAACAATTATTTTTGTAGGCAAATTTTCTGGAGTTTTGGGACGATACGATGAACATAAACTAATCTAAAAGGGGCGAATTACCACATGGGCAACCGTTGCTCTGATACCACCTGATGTGACGATGGCCCGATCTTTCGAAAGGTACTGATAAGTCGATTGTGGAGATCTCGACGTTGATGATCCAAAGGCTCCGACCAAAACAGATCGAACCCCTCGCAATCACTACACCACTGCCCCGTTGGTTATCAACCGTGCCGAACACGGTTGACCTCGTCAAGAAGGCTATTTCCTGCAAGCGAATCGAGAACACAGAGTTTAAGATGCAATCTGAAATTGTATTGCGAATAAAGTTTAAGTTTACAAGTTGGGGTTTCTCAACCGAACATGCGGTGAAACTACTAAGCAGAATAATCTCTTAAGAAAAACCTGAGAAAAACTAAAGGGGTGCGACCTCCTTAAATAGGGAAGGGGGAAGCCGCACTTATCTAATGAAAAGGGATAGGGTACTATTCATGATTATTGTTCACGTGGCCGTGGTACTGTTCACATGAACAGTACCAGCCCAAATAGCCTAAGTTACAAGGCCCTCGGCCCACTTTGACTCATACTGGAAAAATGACGTGACTTGTTTTGCATTTTCTGATCTGCTCGGATGGAGTTTGGAGGTGGGACCAGATCCATCTAAAAGTAGACTTCAAGAGCTTTCCAACGAGTACTCACAGGCCCCAAGAAGCTTTCTGGATTAAAATTTATGGCCGTTTAAAGTAGACGCTATTACGAAGGCCGAATCTGAATCGAACTCGCGAATAGGACTTGGATTGCGCTTGACGGTTCCACATCTACACTTGAACTCGCGTGGTTCTTCCCCATGGTTCCTAAGGACAATTAAATCAGCACAAACATTAAGTAGTATGCCATTCTTTAAAATATTTGTATGCAAACTTAGGAACGCATTCACCTGATGGTTAAGTTGACGTGCTCGCGCTCGAGTCGTTGGTCCTTGTATCATAGTTTCAATTTGTTGAGTTTGCTGTGGAGTTGGCATAGTTGTATCTATAGAAAGGATGTCCTCATCACATTATCCACAGGCAAGCGACTGAGGGGTAAATGTGTGCAACATATATTATCTAGGCCTAGCTAATATATGTGCACACAATCTCCGTTAAGTCTACTTGTCTAGGACCTGAACTCACGGATGTCGTCCTAATCTTCTTCGTTGGCTCCTCCGTCCGTGGCAGGGGTGTCCTCGTAGGCATAGTTGTCTTAGGTCCCTGTTTCTGATTTTGATAATGCGAGAGTGAGCACAATCTACTGTGATACGTGAGCCAATACACAGGATGCAATAGGTAACATGCATGGCTTATCAAGGAAAGGCTCGGGGTATTTTATTTGCCATTAATTGCTTTTAAAATATGTTACTCAGAAATCTCCTAAGACCTGGCAGTTTTAACTAAAACAGAGTTTAATCAATGTATGAAAAGAGTGCAATAATAATAGTGATTCAGATTCTATCCACCGTTACATGGTTTCTGCACCATATGCAAACCTTTTAGCGTTATAACTGCTTACCATATCACTGGGGCGACACCTAGGGCAACACAAATCAGGGCTTTCCACTGCCCAACACTTTTCCAATTCCACCCACAAAGTTTCTGTAATAGAACTATATATAGTTAAGTTCCCATATCCGCCCTTGACTGTGGGCCCAGCTATTCGAATAGTTTTGACTCTA
Organism: Bonia amplexicaulis; assembly: GCA_036346245.1. Classification (NCBI taxonomy): domain Eukaryota; kingdom Viridiplantae; phylum Streptophyta; class Magnoliopsida; order Poales; family Poaceae; genus Bonia; species Bonia amplexicaulis. The sequence continues at coordinate 9,193,332 of CM070739.1, forward strand.
CATAGTTTGTACACTTTACCCACAAGAGACAATCCATTCATTGCTCCACACGATTCTTTAGTCATGTGTTTGAGTAGACCATCACAGTAACTTTTCAAAATATCTGTACCTTTTTGTCATCTCGCCCTATGGGCTGCTCCCACTTGTGGTAGGTCCCATATGTTGTATCGGATGTTAACCACGGTTACTAGCGCATTCAGACTCCACTCTCCACAATGCTAGTACGACTGGAAAACTTCACCCTTCTCTCGGTGTCCCTTTAGTTCTCCCCCTTGCCCTTGCATTATCCAACTCCTTTCCACTACCGGTGAGATGAGTCCGAGGGTTTTGATAGATTTACTTAGCTAAGTTGCAATTTGCAGACTTGTGGTTGCACTATTTTACACAGGAGGTCATGATAAGATTCAGTTCTTAGAGTTATCTGGGCGGTTCTACCACAATCCACACACTGTGCTTCCACTGCACCACATACCAGCCCCCATACCATCCGCCCAGATAATTAAGCAAGCTGGGGTTTTGAGGAGCATAAAATAATCATGTCAAAATATACTAGTCATTTCCACCATGACATCCTAAATCAGTTTCTCGTGATTAAAAGTGATGCTTGGGGCATTTTGGTGCCCCCGAGTATCTAAGCAATACTAAGCATAGCATATAATTAATGACTTCTTTTTGAAAGTTTTACTGTTATAATTTTGCTAGGGTGACAAGGTCCAAATATTCAAATGTTCTAAAAGAGTACAATACTAAGAAGTTCATTAATGAGTATATAGCTAGGATCTTAAAATCAAACATATACTTGCACATAAAATAACATCATGCAATTTGATAATTTAAAACAGAGATTGTTGTAGGGGTGACCCCCACCTAACCCAGCTGGCCTGTTAGAAGGTTATAAGGCCCAAAATGGGACATGTACAATGACATAAATACCCCTAAGGGGGACTTGAGTGCAAGGGTATAGCTATAAAACACTTCCCATGTATACATATATGTCATCCAGACCATGGGAAAACCCTAGGACATTGCTCACCTAACTCTCCATTACCATACTCTCTCTCTCTGTTTGGTCTATAACTACAACAGTTGGCGCCGTCCGTGGAGAAGACAAGAGCAAGCCTCAAGATCTGAAGAAGGATGGCACCGAAGAAAACTTCATCATCGGCGGCGGAGAAGAAGAAGAGGGACACGACGGATACGCGCGTCAACACTAGGGCTTCAGCGTCGGTGATCGCGAATGCAGGCGCCGACACCGGTGTCACAGCTACGAACGACGACGCTCATGGAGCGGCGATCGACCCCACCGCTGGCGCGACGGTCGGCACCAGCGGCACCGACCGGGTTGTCGGTAGTGGTAACGTCGATGCCCATGTTGGCACGGCCACCGTCCTTACGTCCGGTTCGGGAGCAGCGAGCGGCTCGGCGGCAACGTCGGCCTCGTCACCGACTCCGAAGTCCACCACACCGGCGCGCTGGGTAGCTCAGGAGTGTAGGCTGTGGATGCTGCGGCCCCGACGGTTCAGCCTCATAATAATATTAGTTAGTTGTAGCAAACTAAAGGAACTAAGGGCGAAATCACAGACAAAAGTTGATAGACATTGGTAAAATACATCATCCGACCTCAATGACCTGTTAAAAGAGAATAAAATTATTTTAAATTTTCAAGTAAAAAATAATAGAGTTATCAAATGTAAGTTAATGTAATACCTTTTAGTATTTACGTTCTTTCAAGTTTATAAAACGACAAACAACAACATCATTGATAATTTTTGTCAATTGTTGTTTCTCCATATAGCAAATAAGTATATTATTTATTAAATTATCATCAATTAATTGAAAACATTAATTAGATATTTATATGTTCAACAGTTCTTTGGCAATATAATAAAAAATATATCCAATGGCTTACTTAACATTGTGGTCAAATACTACAATTTTATCTCCGATTTGCAACAAGCAAAGCCGCTATTCCAAAAATCAAAATTGAAACTCTAAGTCTTAACTCTATAATTCAACAAAAACAATCAATAATCATCATATTGAAACCTTAACTCACAAATTTAGCCCATATTCTTGAAACAAATTGAAAGAACTGAGGAAGTTTAGAGTAGAGTACATATTGTTCAGGTGGACATAAGCTTCCTTTGGCTGGCGAGGGTGCGAGGCAACAGGATCAGGCGGCGCCTAGGCGAGATGGCAGACAAGGACAGCCGGTGGTGCCAATTTATCTTGTTCTCTAGCGACTGGTTGCTACTTGACTGGGTGCAGCTATGTGACGGGTGTGGTGCACATCTTCTGGTCGACCATGTGAGACGAACAGGCATCAAGAGCTGCTGTAGGGTGACACGCTTGGGATCAATCAAATGAACACAGTGGGCTATTACGGCCCTCTTTATTGGGCTGGCTCGGTCTGTTGTAGTTGTCTCATGATCTGAGAGAAGCGAAGTCTCCTGGTGGATTGCTGCTAGCTACAAGGAATTTGGGTTACTAGTTCTCACTTCGTTGGGCTTCAATGAAGGAACCGGGTGCACTGAATTTAGGTTTGGGGATTTACACATAGTCTAGAGGTACTGATACCTGCTAAAAATTTTTTGAACCCAGTGTCCTGTGACACCGGGCCCCATGACTTATTCCGCCCATGCTCTATCACCCGCCGCCGCCCTTCTCTTGCCCCCACCTCTGCCTCTACTCAGCACCACCCTCTTCCCGCCCTCACTGCCGTGGATTCACCGGCAATGGCGCACTTAAGAACACTCGGAACAAGTAAGAACTCAAATGTTTTAGTGCTGCCTTCAAATGGCTGCTTTTCTTTGTATATTAGACTCATATTTAAAGGAAAACTTCAAGAGCTAACAACAGCAATTTGCACTAAGGTGCCATCCCACGATCAGCACTAATGCCTTGCATTAACATGCTTCTAAAAACTGAAAAACTGACCACTAATTGAAAGGAAAACAATAATGACCAGAAGCTGAAACAAAACAGTAAAATGGTGAGACGGTGAGATGCTGGAGTAAGCCGTTTCAACACTCACCTCTCCCTCCTCTTGACCCCGCCTCTGCCATCCTCTTGGTGCCGTCGTCCTCTAGCACCCGCCGCCATCCTCTCGACGCCACCCTCCTATAGCCCCCGCCGCTTTGGAGTTTAGTTTTTTCTTTAAGTAGTGAGTAATGCACCTGGAGAGAAGTATCTTGAAAGTTTACTGCGACTGCATCATGTTTTGGTCCTTAAGATTATTCACAACGTTTTGGAGTTTGGTTTAACCTTGATTAGGTTGGTAATGCTTTCTAGAGATGTATTGTCATCACAGATCCGCAATGAAGCAAGAAACTTGGCAACATTCTGTTCATGTTTAGTCCTCATTGTCGTCGTGATCCCAATAATGATGCAAAATAGGTTTGTTTTTGGTCTAACTTTGCTATGACCATTAATTAAGAAGCCTCTAAAGACAAGTTTTGATTTGGGAATGTTGGCTTTCTTGTCCCAGACTTTCAAATGAGCTCTGCATCACTATCTGTGTGGTTGTTCGTGGTCCATAGTATATGCATTTAGGTATGAGAGTTTCTACAAGCATTTAGTGGTGAACACACTTGAAGGACGAAATTTTCATTAGGTAATGATGCAATGCGCAATAAGTATCATGAGGGAAATGGTATTTTAATTGTAGACTACTAGTATTGTGTGGGAGATTATAGTTAACATTTTTTAAAATTCCAGCTTCCATGCCCTGGTACCAAGGTCATCTATTAAATTCCCAGGGGCAAGTTATTACTTGGTGATAAATCCATTGTTCATACCATGTCTTGTTCTTGATTGGGGTGCTTCCTTTGCCAATGTTACAATGGACATGCTTGCTTATGATGTTTGTGTCTTAGAAGTAGAGCTCCAAGTACAGGATCATCTCTTCTCACTAGCAGTCCAAAAGGATTTCTTGGGAAATAGTTTCCTTTGAGAATTATGGTCCCAGCCCATAATGGTTCAGGAGTTTAATGTTTAGTGTGACTGGATCACATTTTCTTCCATGAAAGTTAAGAAGCCTCCAAATTAGTTACAAATGCTGGTTTTGTTGTTCTAAACTTTCAAAATGAGCTCTGCAGCAGTATAAGTGTGGTTGTCTGTGTTGTGAATCTTAGGTCTAAAAGCTCTATAAGCTCTAATTTAGCAGTAAACTTGAATGATGGTATTTCCATTTCAGGTGATCCTGCAATGTGGAATAAGGAGTATATTTTTATTGAGAACTAACAATATTGGGTGGGGAGGTTTTAATTGACATTTCTTTGTTCTGGCTACCATACCGTAGTATCCAAAGGTCTCTTTGCCTACTGAATTCCTGGGATCTTTTCTTTTTTTGGTTGGTGATAAATCCATTGTTCAGAGCAGGTCTTGTTCTTGATTGGGGTATTTACTTGATGAATGATCCAGTGAACATGCTTGGCTACTGTGTCACGGTGGATGGCAAGTAGAGATCCAAATATAGGGACATCCCTTCCGACTGACAGTCCAAAATAATTTCTTGAGGTAATAGTTTCCTTTTGAGAATTTTGGTGAAATCCGCCATGTCAGTTGTAATAGTACAAAAAGTCGAAGGGGAATTGTTTCAAGTACAACAATAGATAAAGAATTCTCTATTTTCATAGTCATGCCAATATAACACTGTGGTTTATGTCACTTTATAGATGTTGCTTTCATATGCTTAATATTCAAGTGACATTATCACCAAATAATTTGAGGTTCATCGAAGTGCAGTTGCTCCATCTGTCTGCTCCAAGTGTATAAAAATGATGTCCCATGTTCATGTTACATGTATTGTTCTTTGATGCATGTTCTTTCATGTTACCTCCTAGTGGCGTGCGGCGTTATTAATGGGCAACTGAACCTTTCGAATCTGTTCAATACAACTCATGATTTGTATGGCAAAATTTTCAAGCTTTTGTCTGCAGAACAAACCTGGTATTGTATAACTAAAAAAAGAAGTGTTATAACTAGGGGTAGCATAGTCTATTTTTTTCAAATCTCCTCTTATGAATCTGGAGCCAACCTACTAGCCAAATGCTTTTCAGAGACGGCTCCAGATTTTTAGAAAAAGGGATTCTCAGATAATCTGAATGTAATACCTGTGAGAAAGAAAAGGGAAGGAAAGTGAAGAAATTGCCGTCAGAGCCTTAGAGGTTAATTTCGGGCAGGATAGTCCGTTCACAGAGATACCTGACCGTCCGAGGCCAGTCGGCACCTCTCACAACCATAGGGTCATCAATTGGCATAAACAAATCTGAAATATTCAAAAGACCTTGGAAACCAACCCACTGTCCCCAATATCCAAATACAGCCCACAGCTACAGTAAAAGGACAGCGTAGCAAGGTGTGAAGCCAGGACAAAGCCAGCCAAGTAAAAGACATAAAGTCCCATTTGGTTATCAACATAATATCAGCCGGCAATCCATATAGAATAGTGAAGCCAGCACCGCACATCGCCTCTGGAAAGCACGGCCACAAGAAAATAGAGTATACCTAGCCGAAGCTCACTTCCTTCCCCATCCCTCATCTTTCCCCACACAATACGCCAAACAAACCGAGAGCAAGAGGGAGGAGCAGCTCAGTTGCAAGCGCCAGGTTGAGGAGCCATGAGCTACAGGGAAACAACAGCCCTAGGGTTAGGCGACCACCTGGGGAAGGCAGCGACAGTGCCACCACCTGATAACCCTAGCCCAGCCGACCGAGGTAGGCCATGCCATCTATTTTCCCCAAGATTTCATTATTCAGAGCCACACATGCAACATACCAAAACCCTAGAGCAACACCAACTGGAGGTAGAGGAAGGCAGTAGAGGGAGCAAATAGTACCGAGGAGGTTTACCGTAGATGAAGACCGACGTCGGTGCACTACCATTGGCGTAGCCACGCACCCAACCGCCACCGCACACTCCCCCGGCGTGCGGGCGGCTTCTAGCTCGGCCGTGACTAGCCAAGGCAGCTCACCTCCATGCCTATCACATCATGAGCAAACCAAATCGAACCAAATCAAAAACTAGTATCAAATCGAAGAAATAGAGGGGGAGAGGGTAGAAGAGGCGAGTCAGGAGGAAAAGGAAGCACAAATCGGGGACGACGGGCAAAAGCCCCAAACCTAGGGTTAACCTAGGGTTACCAGTAGGGGCGGCGTGGAGCTTGGGCGGTGAGGACCTAGAGTCAGCGGGAGACTGGAGTAGTAGTAGTAGGCAGGAAACCGCAGAGAAGATGGCTGAGGCGAGGCGCCGGCGATGGGAGCGCCAGGAGGCGACGAGTAGTGGCATCGCCATGGCGTAGCCGAGCCAAGGGGAGGCGGAGCACGGAGGAGCCGGTGACGGAGACGCTAGAGACGGGGAGGAGCTGAGGTAGCGTGGCGCCAGAGCGCTAGAGGCGCGGTGCCAGACCTGATCTAATCGGGAGAGGAGGAGACAGCCGAGAAAGAGAGAAAGCGGGGAAAGAAATGAGCGTCGACGGAGAGAAAAGAAAAAGGAAAGGAAAAGAAAAGAAGGGGACGAAGGAAAAGGGAAAAATAAAGAAAAGGAGGAGAGAAAAAGAAAATAAAAAATGAAGGGAAAAATGGGAGATGGGTAAATAAGATTTATCTGCGATTATAGATGACGATTATTAAATTATGATCGTTTTGGCACCGGGACATCGGAAAGGTGTCCGATGAGAGGGAGGTGGTTGGTATCGAGTTTATGCATAGGAACGCTGTCGATTGTCTATATGCAAAGAATCGATGTTATTTGCATGCTTGTGTGAATTACAATATTGAATTGAGTGTTCGGGTGATGCTTCCAGGTGGAGGTTTCGGTTTGACGCTCCTCCACGCATCGTCCACATGGATAACCAGGCAAGTGCATGGTAGAATAATGGATTGTGATAAATGCCTGGTATTTGTTTTATGCCATGATTTATGTTGTGTTATGAAATGATATTCCGGCTTATTTGTTGATTGTACTACGATGAGTGATGCTTATGATTGAATATCAACATTTGAAAAATGTTGCATTTGCATTGCACCATGAGCATCATGAAAGCCCTACTTTGGTAGGCACCTCCAGCGATGGAGGTAGAGGGGTTTCACCGACGGATGAAGCAAATCCACTATATCGGTATAAGCAGCATACAGTGGCGCATTACGCATTGCACTCATGGACCTACGATGGTAGGCCTCCCACGACGGTGGGAAATCGAGACCTACTTCGGTAAGCACCTCCAGGGATGGAGGGAGAGGGGTTTCACTATGGGTGAAGCAACTTCACTATACCGGTATAAGCTACATACAGAGGTGCATTGCATCGCATTGCATTTGCGGGAAACGAACATGAGATAGAGAGGAAATCCAGAGATTTTGGGTTACAGTTACATAGTTGATTTATAGTTTATAGTTACATATTTGATTTACAGTTTACAGGCATAGGATTGATTTACAGTTTATAGTTACAGATTTGATTTACAGCTTATAGACATATGATTGATTTACAGTTTATAGTTACATACTTAATTTACAGTTTACAGTCGTATAGTTAATTTACAGATTACAGTTCATGAAATCGATTGCATTGCTAGAGTGATGTTACTATTTTATTGTGTGCTTGCTGAGTCTTCAAACTCACCCCTGCTTTGTCGTTTTTTTAGGTATCTGTTGAAGGCGACATGCATGGGCAGGAGTAGCACAGTTGTTTCACATGCAACAGCTCACATATCATCTTACAGTTAACATATTTAGCCTTGAATGGTTGAGTACCTTTATTGGTAATTAGCAAATTTATACCTCTGCTGCGCTTAGTGTCAAGCGTATCGACTTTTGTAGTTCGGTTGATGTTTAATTAAAGGAATTGCTTCGCAAGACCAGCGGCAAAAGTTTGTAGTTGGTAGCATCACAGAGTAGGTAGTAGCACTTTGGGCTCAGGGAGGGGCCGGAGTGTTACAGTTGGTATCAGAGCAGGTGTTAGGTCCATGTAGATAATTTGGTAACCTAGGCTAGTTTAATCAATTAAAGTTTGACTTAGTTCAAGTAATTGAATTAAATTTGACCCACTTTGCTTGACAGTAGAATGGGATTTGAGACTTGCATTGCATATGTGTTTTCTCTAATTGTGAGGTTGATATGTACTGCTAAAGTTGATGATTATGAGTTGATTGTGTGATTGCTTCTCTGTTGTGAACAGAGATGCCAATGGGTAGAAGTCGTGGTTGTGGTGTATGTCGTTGTCGTGGTCGCGGGCATGGTCTGACAGTGCCACCACCTCTAGCTGAGGAGAGTGTCGGTAATGTGGGTGAGGATGTCGTTTCGTCTGTTCAACTAGTCGCTGGTGTTCTAGTAGATTTGGCAGCCGAGTTGCGAAATATTCAGAGAGAGGTTCAAACGCTTCATCAACAAGTACAGAAGTGTCTCTATGTTTTAAAGAAAAGGAACTTTGAGGATGAAGGCAGGTTTTCTAAGCGACCGATCCCAAGAGATTTCAGGAGGGCCAATGTTCCCTATCGTTGACTCAACCTTTTTACTTAAGGTTGTTTCCTTCTGCAACGCGTCGTTCTTCCCCAACGACCCCAACATATCCATATCGTCCTATCCCAGGGCAAGGTATGATCTGTTTCAAGTGCGGTGGAGGGCACCGTGCTGTCGAATGTTCTTGGGCAGGAAATTGTCGACATTGTAGTCTACCGAGCCACATGCAGCGGGGTTTGTCATCAGAACCCCTCTAGTATTATCAAGTGGGAGCCAATATCTACATCACAATAATCTCCTTCTTGGGTGCCACCTACTGAGTACTTCTGGCGTCCTACACCAATTGTTCCTGTGCTGCAGCACCATCATTTCCGGTGCCACCACAGCAAAGGGTCGGATCTCTTGCTGTTTTGGCGCTACCCGAAAACTACGCATCTACTGTTTGAAAGTTTAGGTGACGTTATAGTTGTAGCAGTGGTGTGTTTTGTATAAACCCCTAAGTTTGGTAACTCGTAGCTGAAGTGTGTACTTTTGTGCGTTTGATGTTGGAGGCTTGTTAGTATGAGTTGATATTGATGTTATTTGGTAGTTATGTTTGGAAGGACCCTGTATCTAGTAGTAAACATCTTCTGGGGTATTTGAATGGGTATAAATGTTTATCTTGGCCTATCAGTATGGTTAGTATTTTATGGTGGTTAAAGTAACAGCCTGGTAGGGCATGGAATTAACTTTAGTTATGTTTGTGGGATTGAAGTTGATTTGAGTCCAATGGGGATCTTGATGTCGGATAAATCTCCCAGCTAAATTGAATGGAGAAGAATTGTTGTAGAGCTGAGTGAGACTCGAATTCTGAGGGATGAAGCTAATAAAGTCCTAGTGAGATTTGGCAGCAATCTCTAAGGCATGAGTTAGTGAAGTTGCCACCGCATTTATGGGAAATTATGAGAATGCCTATGGAGGTAGAACAGATGGATTTTATGCTTAACACAAACGTAAATGCAGTTCACGGGAGTACATGTGTTAATTATCTTTAAAGAGTCGAGCTGATGGATTTTAGTTGGTGCCTTGGAACCAGGTGTTTATGGGATTGTTAACTGGTAGTGGATATTTTGATGACAGGATTATGTCCGCACCTTGTGTGGTTGCACACGAGATAGTCGCGATGATGTGTTGTTGTGTGCAGTAAAGTGGTAGAGTTTGGTGAGTCTTGAGAAGGTTTATATTGATGAATGCTAAATTCATGACATGAAGCTCTATTAGGCTTAGATCTATAGTGAGGATGGTTAATATGTTGGTAATGAGGTAATAATAAAGATTTGTGTGGCTCATAGAGTTCTGAGTTGATGTTATGCCATAATCTTTGTGGAACCGGTAGTGTCTATGGGGAGTGATGTGACTAACATCACATATAAGTTGGTGAACTATTGATAGTGGCAAGAGTGATATTTTGGGAGAAAATTTCCCTGAATTATGTTTTGGACATCTGAGCCTCACATTTGTTGATATCTAGTGGAGGCTAAAAGATTGAAGTAAAATTGAAGTAGAGCTATTAGAGGATTTAGTTATCAGATGTTAACTGAAATTTTGAATGGAGCTTACCTCAATTCCTGGATATGAGGAATTGAGTACAGATAGGTGATTTTTATGTTCACCGTGTTCGATGATCATTAATTGAGGAAATAGCCAGAGTAATGATTCATTTCATGAGTTGAAGTTGACCATTGATGGAGTTTATCGTGATGCAAATAAAGCATGAGTTGAAACCCTAGAGAATAAGGGTATTGGAAGGATTGAAGTAATAGGATCCAATACAAATTTGATGGGGCATATGCGGTTACCTGTCGATAATATGTCACTGGTGGGGGAGGTTTGCTTGGATTGAATTGGTTTTGTAACTAATAGATGGGTGTTGGAAGGACGAATTGCCGTATGGCAATCTAATGCGTATTTGAAACGATTGACCGATGTTTAAAGAATTATTTAGATTCCCTTGACATGGGAATTCATTCAGGTTCACTTTGAGGGAAAGTGGATTTAAGTGGGAAGTTGTGGGGTTTCTACACTTCTGATGTGATTGATACGATTTTTCGCTAAGGCGTTATTTGTTCACTTTAAAGAGTGCGCTTCCTTCTCTTTGAAAAGAAAGGAGCTAATTTCGAGAATAGAATTGTTTTTCGCATGATATATGCGGCATATTGTTTGTTAGGACGATGATTGGTTTACTATTCGGTTTTTCTCTCTTTTGAGAGGATTGGTTGTGATGAAGTGATGTTTTGTGGGGAAGTGAATTTCCAACTATTTTAGAAGAAAGATTGTTGTTTGTGGATGAATGGATTGGTTCCATGATTGGATTTACCTTTATAAAAGACCTTGCTTTGTAGAAGCGAGTCGGGTTTATGAGTGTTATGTGATACTTCTCTTGTAAAAGAGAAGAGCTCTCTTTGTTACGAACAAAAGTAGCGTTGTCTCTTTTGTGCAAGCGATGAGAGTGGTTTTCTTGGAGAATTGAGGATTTCCTTAGGCCGAGGCATCAGACGTTAAAGGTTGCTGAGGTGTGTTGATTGCATTTGCAGGAAACGAACATGAGACAGAGAGGAAATCCAGAGATTTTGGGTTATAGTTACAGAGTTGATTTATAGTTTATAGTGTCATATTTGATTTACAATTTACAGGCATAGGATTGATTTACAGTTTATAGTTACAGATTTGATTTACAGCTTACAGACATAGGATTGATTTACAGTTTACAGTTACGGACTTAATTTATAGTTTACAGTCATAGAGTTGATTTACAGCTTACAGTTTGTGAAATCGATTGAATTGCTAGAGTGATGTTACTGTTTTATCGTGTGCTTGCTGAGTTTTCAGACTCACCTTTGCTTTGTCGTTTTTGTTAGGTATCTGTTGAAGGCGCATGCATAGGCGGGAGTAGCACAGTTGTTTCACGTGTAATAGTAACTCACATATCATCTTACAGTTAACATATTTAGCCTTGAATGGTTGAGTACCTTTATTGGTAATTAGCAAATTTATACATCTGTCGCGCTTAGTGTCAAGCGTATTGACTTTTGTCGTTTGGTTGATGTTTAATTAAAGGAATTGCTTCGCAAGACCAGCGGCAAAAAATTGAAGTTGGTAGCATCACAGAGTAAGTAGTAGCACTTTGGGCTCAAGAAAGGGCTGAGATGTTACACCGAAGTAGAAGCTGAAAAATAGGAATATGAAGCCCAACCAAATAGGACCTTAGTTACTCCACGAACTTCGGTGCTGTGTAGCCTGTGTTGCGCGGGTAAATGGTTTGAGTCGATCACACTCATCCACTTGCCTAGCTTATAAGAAGCATGCAGCTCCCTCAGTACATGCGGGACATGAAACTGACTACTCGGCCGATGGTCACGGTCTATTTCACCTTATTCGGCTCTATGCACCAATTAATTTATACAAAATATTAAGCTCATAAGAAAATATGGGCAATATATTTTACCACTCCCTCCTCACTTTTAGGTTCTACTAGGCTTAAAAACATAGACTCGAAGTGGGTTGCAATTATTTTTTTTAATATTTCATTAGCTAGGTTTGGAATTTAGAACCTTTTGATTGATACCTGTTAGACCATGTGGTTAGGTCTAGGTTATTTTGGTGATGAATAATTGACAACAGTTAATTTATGATGATGGATAATTGATAATATTGTTTATCGATGTTATGCGATGTGTGTTGGCGTGTGTGCGTATGAACTGATGTTGGTCAAGTTGGGATGAACTTGTGCTGGAAGAATTTCTTTGGTCTTTGCATGTGCAGGTTGAGTATGGAGGCGATCATGGTCGGTGACGAGGAGGACCGGGACTAGGATGGGGAGATCTTAGGTCCAGACGGTCGAGGATGTCATGCGAGATGGTCGGGCTCATGCTTGGGGCGCATGGAGATCAGAGATGGATGATACGTGTTAGAGCTACGGAGGTGCGGTCCGGAGGCTACGACATGTGGTGGATGATGCGTGGAGAAGCTACAGGAGGTGCGGTCCTGGAGGCTTCGACACGCGACGCGTTAGAAAAGTCAGGAGTGTGAAAAACCCGTGTTGGAAGGGTTTCGGGTCCCTTGAAAATTAGTGGGCTAAAAGCCTAGTTGAGGTAAAAAGGTTCATGTCTAATTGGATTAGGATTAGGATTTAAAGTAGAAATTGAATAGGATTTTAAGTAGAGTTTGATTCGGTGGTACAGGGGCTGCGTGTGTGTATATATATGCATGCGGCGGCGTAGCATCGAGCTGGCCGTTTTCGAGCGAACAAAAATAGAAGTGCGGCGACCGGATGGTTAAATCTGATGGTTAGTTGATTCTCGTGGGCATGCATGTGTTGATGGAAGCTGGCCGTGATTGAGTGAAAAAGATCGACTGCTCGCGGCTGCAAAAACGCCTGATGGATTATTGTTGTGCGGGAGGACATCACGTTGATGTATAAGAAAAACGATCTGGCGGCGCGTTTTTGTTTCTCGTTGGTCTCGTCGGCATCTCGATTTTCTTCGCTCGCCGAGGCATAAGTCAGCGTCCTGTTGGTTCAGATCCAGCCGATCCAGTCAAAGGTTTCTTTTTTTCCCATCGTTGCATAGTAAATTGATTAGAGTTGAATTAATATCTTGCTAATCTCTGTTTACGTGTTTAGTGGATTAACCATTCATGCAAACTTTATTATGTTTTGTGCTTGCCTCCATGGGCTCCGTATCCAGTAACTAAACTGCTGATTTAAGCTGAATCAACACAAACTGCCGTTCTGTGATTTTGCTACAGTAATCCGAAAAAAATATTTTCTTGCTGTTTTTTTATTATATGATTTTGTGAAAAAAGTTTCCGCTATATGCTGCAATCATTCACCCCTCCGATTGCTATCATCAATCCTACAAGTGGTATCGAGCAGGTTTATTTTTCTAATTGATCTTAACCGGTGATTAGAAAACATGTCATGAATGATATTTCTAAAAATAAGGTAATAATGATTGTTTACTAACATACAAGTGCAATGAAATGTTTGCAGTGTTGCTTGCATAGCTATCGAGAAGAGAGCAAGAAAGAGAATTTGGCATCCAAGGGCTGATAGGTTTAACATTGCAAAGCAAGAATTTTGCTAAAGGAAGATGGAAGGAAAAGATGGATACAAAGTCAAGTCAAAAGGCTAAGAAAGAAGAGAGGAAGAGAATCAAATAGGAAATTAATTTGAGATTGATAGAATCAAGATGTACTCCAAAAAAAATTGAAATTATTTGTTATTTGGAACGAAATCAGGAAATCCAAAGGCTGAAAGATTTAATCATGTGTAATGTATGAAAATTCAATGTGCTAAATGACTGTAATAAAAGAGTAAACATTTATTAGATTTATAAATATTGCTAAATTGTAAATTTGAAATGCAAGATTAAAATTAAAATCAATTAATTGAATCTTAAATTTAATTCAAATTAGGTATTCCACAAAACCTTGTGTTTTAATTGATAGAAATCTAATCACTAATCTTTAAAATGAATTAAAGTCAATGCTAAATTGACAAGTTAAATTAATATCTTGTTAAAATTAAGAATGTCAATTAAATTAAAAGTTGCTCAATTGTCTTCTTAAATGTTTAGATAATTCTTCAAATCATTAAACTTTCTATGGAAATGTTAGCAACTTACTAGTAAATATTAAAAATTTTATAGAAAATGTTTGCTAAATGAAGATTAATATGATTCAAAATCTGAATTAATTTTTTAAAAAAAATGTCTGTCTAAAGCTTTGAACTGAAGCATTAAGAATTTTAATGACAATTTAATAAGAATTGAATTGAAAAATTGAAATCTTTAGGTTAATATTTTGAAATTTCAAGAAAATCAAATTGTGAAATTTTGCTGATTAATTTTGTTAACATGACAAAAAACCAAGTTATAATCTTGACTGAAAATAGAATTTTCAGCAACAAATTCTAAATGGATTTGTAAAATATGACTTATAGGTGCTAGTATGGTTTTAAAATTTCGTTTAAAATTTAAGCACTAATGGAAAGATGTGATTTAAAATTGTTTACTTTTAGCAGATCGAAGAAAGCTTATGTTTAAACATTGCATACTTTGTTCCTATTCAAATATTTGATTTTTGAGAATTAGTCTTTAAATTTGTCACTTACATTGATTTATTCAAATTTGTTCTTATTTGATACTTCATGACTTGATTTTTGACTTTTTGCATAATGTAGCGTTTAACTGTTCTAGATTTAGATCGTAACCATGAAGTAATTGATTTCTTTATCATGTCATTGAAATTGAGTTTTAACTTTATGCTTCAGGATTCTTTTGAGGAACATTGGAGTGTATTACTTATACTTAGAGTTCACTTTTGATCGACGGATAGGTATTCCACAAAACCTGTGTTTTCGATGGTGTTGATTTTCAGTATTGGAAAGCGAAGATGGAGGCGTATATTCAAGTACTTATGTTAACATTTAAAAATTAGTTATAGACTTTTTATAATTATATAGTTTACTTTATAATTTAGTCTAATTTATTATTTATAATGATATAGACATGGGAATATATTATAATTTGCTAATGACTAAAATTACATGCGAAAATTTGATAGATTGATTATTTAATCTAGTATACTGAAATTTTATTATAATGTTTATAAATCTGGCATGCTTAAAATATTGTAAAAAATTTAAATGATATTCAATTTGCTTGTAAAAAAGAAAAAATTAAAATGTAAAATTAAGATGCATGTAACATAAAAATTAACAAATGCAAATGAAAATTTTATAAAGATGCACATCTACAATATTAAATTGTTATATGAATAGATTGCTAAAATGCTAGCTTAAATTAAAATTGGCTTATTAATTGATATTGTGTATATGCTTTATAATTGCTTCATTTTAGCTTTCTTTTTATATATTCTTTTAATTGTTTAGATTGTTTTTGCTATATTATATAGATTATTTTGGTGATGAATAATTGACAACAGTTAATTTATGATGATGGATAATTGATAATATTGTTTATCGATGTTATGCGATGTGTGTTGGCGTGTGCGTATGAAGCGATGTTGGTCAAGTTGGGATGAACTTGTGCTGGAAGAATTTCTTTGGTCTTTGCATGTGCAGGTTGAGTATGGAGGCGATCATGGTCGGTGACGAAGAGGACGGGACTAGGATGGGGAGATCTTAGGTCCAGACGGTCGAGGATGTCATGCGAGATGGTCGGGCTCATGCTTGGGGCGCATGGAGATCAGAGATAGATGATACGTGTTAGAGCTACGGAGGTGCGGTCCGGAGGCTACGACACGTGGTGGATGATGCGTGGAGAAGCTACGGGAGGTGCGGTCTGGAGGCTTCGACACGCGACGCGTTAGAAAAGTCGAGTGTGAAAACCCGTGTTGGAAGGGTTTCGGTCCCTTGAAAATTAGTGGGCTAAAAGCCTAGTTGAGGTAAAAGGTTCATGTCTAATTGGATTAGGATTAGGATTTAAAGTAGAAATTGAATAGGATTTTAAGTAGAGTTTGATTCGGTGGTACAGGGGCTGCGTGTGTGTATATATGCATGCGGCGGCGTAGCATCGAGCTGGCCGTTTTCGAGCGAACAAAAAAATAGAAGTGCGGCGACCGGATGGTTAAATCTGATGGTTAGTTGATTCTCGTGGGCATGCATGTGTTGATGGAAGCTGGCCGTGATTGAGTGAAAAAGATCGACTGCTCGCGGCTGCAAAAACGCCTGATGGATTATTGTTGTGCGGGAGGACATCACGTTGATGTATAAGAAAACGATCTGGCGGCGCGTTTTTGTTTCTCGTTGGTCTCGTCGGCATCTCGATTTTCTTCGCTCGCCGAGGCATAAGTCAGCGTCCTGTTGGTTCAGATCCAGCCGATCCAGTCAAAGGTTTCTTTTTTTCCCATCGTTGCATAGTAAATTGATTAGAGTTGAATTAATATCTTGCTAATCTCTGTTTACGTGTTTAGTGGATTAACCATTCATGCAAACTTTATTATGTTTTGTGCTTGCCTCCATGGGCTCCGTATCCAGTAACTAAACTGCTGATTTAAGCTGAATCAACACAAACTGCCGTTCTGTGATTTTGCTACAGTAATCCGAAAAAAATATTTTCTTGCTGTTTTTATTATATGATTTTGTGAAAAAGTTTCCGCTATATGCTGCAATCATTCACCCCTCGATTGCTATCATCAATCCTACAAGTGGTATCGAGCAGGTTTATTTTTCTAATTGATCTTAACCGGTGATTAGAAAACATGTCGACGGATAGGTATTCCACAAAACCTTGTGTTTTCGATGGTGTTGATTTTCAGTATTGGAAAGCGAAGATGGAGGCGTATATTCAAGCTCAAGGCTTTGCAATATGGAAGAAGGTCTACAAGCCTTATCAAGTGCCCGAGAACGATGATGTGTCAGCAGCAAATATAGCACAAGTGGAGGCAAATAGCATGGCAAGGAACCTAATAATTCAAGGACTAGGAAGGAGTGATTTTGATCGTGTTGTGCATCGAAATCCAGATATGAGGTATGGAAAGCATTATGTGATTATCATGAGGGTTCATCTACTATTAAAGAGGTACGTCAAGATATGTACAAAAGGATTACATGCGTTTTGAGATGAAACCTGGTGAATCAATAGATGATTTCTTTGCCCGCTTTAATAAAATTCTTAGTAACCTACGTGCGGTTAATGTTACTTATACTGATGCTGAAAATGCACGTTAATTACTTGGAGCATTAGATATGTCTATATGGGAGATGAATGTTACATCTATTAGAGAATCTACTGTCATGAGTACACTTATATTAGATGTACTTTATTCTAAATTAAAAACTCATGAATTAGATGTTTTTGCTAGAAAAAATAAAGGTAATAAATCAATTGCTTTAGCTTCACAATCTAGCAAGTCGATAATGATAATTCTTCTACTAGCTATGCTTTGTCTTCTTTGTCTTCACTAACCGATGAACAGCTAGAGCAACTCCGGAAGATGATTTGGCACTTCTCTACACGCTTCACAAGAGCTTTGCGAATGTGAGATCAAGAAAGAGAGAAATTTTGGTCCTCAAAGGTGCTAAGGGTGTGGTGATCTAAATCATATTCGTCCCAAATGTCCAAAGTTTCTAGCAAGTTTTGCAAGGGAAGAGAATGAGAAGGAAGAAGAGATGGAGAAAGAAAAGAGGAAGAATAAAAAGAAGGGCTATATGAATCACAAGGTGGTGCATCGTGTTCTTTCGACTATTGGGCAAATTAATTTGAGTGATTTGGATACGGACAGCGAGGATGATACTCCCAAAGGCAAGAAAGATTTAATTAGGTTGTGTTTAATGGCAAGTAGCAAAAGCTCCACCGACAATGATGATCTTGACAATGACAACTACTACGAGGTAGAACCTTCTTATGATGATTTAGCTAAAGCTGTTGCTAAACTTGGTACTTTGGTAGAAAAGAAAGATAAAAAGATTAAGAAATACAATACTTTCATTGAATCTCTAAATTCTGAAATTGCAAGACTTAAAGTTTTAATTCCTAATGATGAATCTTGTGAGTCTTGTCAAATTTTACATTCTGAGCTAGAAAATGCTAGGTCACTTAATGCTTTAAACATGGATCAACTTAGAGATGTAATCGCTAAATTTGATCAATTAAGATTAGCACATGACTCTTGTGATAAAAAATTAAAATGTGCCAATGATGAAATTGAAAAGTTCAAGTTTAGCTCTTCTACATGTTTAGAGTCAAGTATTTCAAATGTTCAATTTAAAGCTTGCTCTAATTGTGAATTGTTAGAAGCTAGACTTAATTCATCTCAGTAATCTATTCAACAAATGCTTTATCATGAGAACATGTCTTGCTCAAATTGTCCTAAGTTAAATATTGAAATTGAAGCTTTGACTAGACAACTTAATGATTTTGCTGAAAAAGAAAGATTGGCTCAGCTTAGTGCTTCTAAAGATCTTGTGAATGAACTGTTAAATGCATAACTTGTCCCACTCTAGCTAAAGAGATTGAGTACTTGAAAGACACTTTAGAGACATTTTCTTTTGGTAAGAAAAATTTGAATATGATTCTAGACAAGTCGAAAATAAGTGTGAAAAATCGTGGTCTAGGATTTAATTTTGTTGAACATGCCAAGAATAATCCTCCTAAGGTTATTAAGCTTTTTGAACCTCGAAAGATTGAAGTAAAATTTGAACCAAAACAAACAGTGTTTAAATCTGCTGGCTTTGTGCAAAAATCATCGAATCATCTTATAGGTGCTAGCTCATCCTCTCAAAAGAATTCTGGTAATGTAAAATTTCAATGCACCTATTGTGGAAGAGATGGTCATTTGCATGAATTTTGCTTTAGACATGCTAAGAAAGAAAGGAAGGAAAGATTGAATGCTTTAAAACAAAAACGTGCATTATCTTTTGTTCCTAGATCAAATCTAAAGCTATGTTTTTAGAGAACTTTATGATGACTTTAAATCTGGTTCACATGCTAGTTTTGGATTTAATTCAAATGATTCACGTTCTTTTCGACATTTTGATCACTTACATGCACGTGATTTTGGTTCTAACTTTGTTGCTCTGTTAGTCGTGGTGTCTCAATCTTTGGATTCCTAGATCTTATTTCGCTAACCCCAGTAATGTGAGACCGATGTTTCCTGTGATGTAAGAACATTTGACAGGATGGAGAACATGAGCTACATTGAGTTCCGGTCTTTTACATCATTGCTTGATTGGAACACTTGATGGTTCTTAACTCCTTTGATAGCTTCCAAGAGATTCCACTTTTTGAGAGACCATATGGAGAAGGTGATGTAGTCTTACACTTTGTTGTGTCTGATTTTCAAATGACTGATAATCTCACTAAGTCACTTGATAGTTTTCGTTTTGCTCATGTGCAAAGTGAGTTGGGTGTGTTACATCTTATGTGATTATTCTGAGGGGGAGCTTGTTGTTTAAAAATTTCAGGAACTTTGTTTATTATACTATCAAATAAATCAATAAGTTCAAGCCATTGAAATTAAATAAGTTGTAGAGCTCTTTTTATCATATTTACTCATATGTTGTGTAGCTTTGGTCATGACTAGTTATAATTAATTTGCTATATTTGAACTAAAATATGACATGGCGGAATACTTTGACTAGATTGATTATAGATAGTACTTTATGATGTTCATCGAAAATGATTAGCTTGACTATGAGTCTTATTTTAAATCTTGGCTATGAGGCTCGCATATTTTATATTGCAATCTTTTTATGATCACTCAATTTGGCATGTTTTAAAAAAAATGAGAAAAAGAAAATTGAAAAGATGTATGCTTCAAGCATGCCATGGTACACAAAAAGAAAAAAACACAAAAAGTGCACAAATGAAAAGAAGTATGCTTCAAGCATGCCACCATCTAAACAAGTATGCTACAAGCATTTTATTATGAAAAGAAGTATGCTACAAGCATGCCACATGCCTATAAATTGAGTGTGGAGCAATAGATTGCTATATGATATTGCTAGCTTGTCTAGATTTAAAATTTGCTTCATTTTTAAGCTTTGACTTTTTGTTGTGATATCTTCTTTATAATTGGTTTAGTCATTGTTGAGATGTCTGTTATTAATATAAATTGTTTAATCATGCTCAAGACTAGTTTTGTCATTGCTATATGATATATGATTTTATATGATCTAGAGAGCTCGACTCAAAAATATGGCTTGGTTACTCAAAAATATCAGTGCACAATGACTTGTATAATCTACAAAGCTTCTTAATATTTACTCTCATTGCTCTTCGTAGAATCATTCCTTCTTTGAATTTTCTTGATGATTACATTGCCAAAGGGGGAGAGATTTGGAGTGTTTTGTGAGATATTGGATAAATTTGCTAAAACTTCACCTCTTGTGTTGAGGGGGAGAGATTTGAGACGTGTGGTTTGAAATGGGGAGAGATTTGATATTTGTGGCTTAAAATGCTTTTTCGGCTTCAGTTCTTCACTTTTATCTGTTTGAAGCTAATTCATCACGCAATCTTGTGGTGTTGTCAATGTATTCATCAATGGGGAGATTGTTAGACCATGTGGTTAGGTCTAGGTTATTTTGGTGATGAATAATTGACAACAGTTAATTTATGATGATGGATATTTGATAATATTGTTTATCGATGTTATGCGATGTGTGTTGGCGTGTGTGCGTATGAACTGATGTTGGTCAAGTTGGGATGAACTTGTGCTGGAAGAATTTCTTTGGTCTTTGCATGTGCATGTTGAGTATGGAGGCGATCATGGTCGGTGACGAGGAGGACCGGGACTAGGATGGGGAGATCTTAGGTCCAGACGGTCGAGGATGTCATGCGAGATGGTCGGGCTCATGCTTGGGCGCATGGAGATCGAGATGGATGATACGTGTTAGAGCTACGGAGGTGCGGTCCGGAGGCTACGACACGTGGTGGATGATGCGTGGAGAAGCTACGGAGGTGCGGTCTGGAGGCTTCGACACGCGACGCGTTAGAAAAGTCGAGTGTGAAAACCCGTGTTGGAAGGGTTTCGGGTCCCTTGAAAATTAGTGGGCTAAAAGCCTAGTTGAGGTAAAAAGGTTCATGTCTAATTGGATTAGGATTAGGATTTAAAGTAGAAATTGAATAGGATTTTAAGTAGAGTTTGATTCGGTGGTACAGGGGCTGCGTGTGTATATATATGCATGC
Organism: Bonia amplexicaulis; assembly: GCA_036346245.1. NCBI lineage: Eukaryota > Viridiplantae > Streptophyta > Magnoliopsida > Poales > Poaceae > Bonia > Bonia amplexicaulis. Next base: position 9,214,481 of record CM070739.1, read on the forward strand.
GGCGGCGTAGCATCGAGCTGGCCGTTTTCGAGCGAACAAAAATAGAAGTGCGGCGACCGGATGGTTAAATCTGATGGTTAGTTGATTCTCGTGGGCATGCATGTGTTGATGGAAGCTGGCCGTGATTGAGTGAAAAAGATCGACTGCTCGCGGCTGCAAAAACGCCTGATGGATTATTGTTGTGCGGGAGGACATCACGTTGATGTATAAGAAAAACGATCTGGCGGCGCGTTTTTGTTTCTCGTTGGTCTCGTCGGCATCTCGATTTTCTTCGCTCGCCGAGGCATAAGTCAGCGTCCTGTTGGTTCAGATCCAGCCGATCCAGTCAAAGGTTTCTTTTTTTCCCATCGTTGCATAGTAAATTGATTAGAGTTGAATTAATATCTTGCTAATCTCTGTTTACGTGTTTAGTGGATTAACCATTCATGCAAACTTTATTATGTTTTGTGCTTGCCTCCATGGGCTCCGTATCCAGTAACTAAACTGCTGATTTAAGCTGAATCAACACAAACTGCCGTTCTGTGATTTTGCTACAGTAATCCGAAAAATATTTTCTTGCTGTTTTTTTATTATATGATTTTGTGAAAAAAGTTTCCGCTATATGCTGCAATCATTCACCCCCTCTGATTGCTATCATCAATCCTACAAGTGGTATCAGAGCAGGTTTATTTTTCTAATTGATCTTAACCGGTGATTAGAAAACATGTCGACGGATAGGTATTCCACAAAACCTTGTGTTTTCGATGGTGTTGATTTTCAGTATTGGAAAGCGAAGATGGAGGCGTATATTCAAGCTCAAGGCTTTGCAATATGGAAGAAGGTCTACAAGCCTTATCAAGTGCCCGAGAACGATGATGTGTCAGCAAATATAGCACAAGTGGAGGCAAATAGCATGGCAAGGAACCTAATAATTCAAGGACTAGGAAGGAGTGATTTTGATCGTGTTGTGCATCTGAAATCCGTATATGAGGTATGGAAAGCATTATGTGATTATCATGAGGGTTCATCTACTATTAAAGAGGTACGTCAAGATATGTACAAAAAGGATTACATGCGTTTTGAGATGAAACCTGGTGAATCAATAGATGATTTCTTTGCCCGCTTTAATAAAATTCTTAGTAACCTACGTGCGGTTAATGTTACTTATACTGATGCTGAAAATGCACGTTAATTACTTGGAGCATTAGATATGTCTATATGGGAGATGAATGTTACATCTATTAGAGAATCTACTGTCATGAGTACACTTATATTAGATGTACTTTATTCTAAATTAAAACTCATGAATTAGATGTTTTTGCTAGAAAAAATAAAGGTAATAAATCAATTGCTTTAGCTTCACAATCTAGCAAGTCTGATAATGATAATTCTTCTACTAGCTATGCTTTGTCTTCTTTGTCTTCACTAACCGATGAACAGCTAGAGCAACTCCCGGAAGATGATTTGGCACTTCTCTCTACACGCTTCACAAGAGCTTTGCAGAATGTGAGATCAAGAAAGAGAGGAAATTTTGGTCCTCAAAGGTGCTAAGGGTGTGGTGATCTAAATCATATTCGTCCCAAATGTCCAAAGTTTCTAGCAAGTTTTGCAAGGGAAGAGAATGAGAAGGAAGAAGAGATGGAGAAAGAAAAGAGGAAGAATAAAAAGAAGGGCTATATGAATCACAAGGTGGTGCATCGTGTTCTTTCGACTATTGGGCAAATTAATTTGAGTGATTTGGATACGGACAGCGAGGATGATACTCCCAAAGGCAAGAAAGATTTAATTAGGTTGTGTTTAATGGCAAGTAGCAAAAGCTCCACCGACAATGATGATCTTGACAGCGACAACTACAACGAGGTAGAACCTTCTTATGATGATTTAGCTAAAGTCATTGCTAAACTTGGTACTTTGGTAGAAAAGAAAGATAAAAAGATTAAGAAATACAATACTTTCATTGAATCTCTAAATTCTGAAATTGCAAGACTTAAAGTTTTAATTCCTAATGATGAATCTTGTGAGTCTTGTCAAATTTTACATTCTGAGCTAGAAAATGCTAGGTCACTTAATGCTTTAAACATGGATCAACTTAGAGATGTAACTGCTAAATTTGATCAATTAAGATTAGCACATGACTCTTGTGATAAAAAATTAAAATGTGCCAATGATGAAATTGAAAAGTTCAAGTTTAGCTCTTCTACATGTTTAGAGTCAAGTATTTCAAATGTTCAATTTAAAGCTTGCTCTAATTGTGAATTGTTAGAAGCTAGACTTAATTCATCTCAGTAATCTATTCAACAAATGCTTTATCATGAGAACATGTCTTGCTCAAATTGTCCTAAGTTAAATATTGAAATTGAAGCTTTGACTAGACAACTTAATGATTTTCTTTGAAAAAGAAAGATTGGCTCGACTTAGTGCTTCTAAAGATCTTGTGAATGAACTGTTAAATGCATAACTTGTCCCACTCTAGCTAAAGAGATTGAGTACTTGAAAGACACTTTAGAGACATTTTCTTTTGGTAAGAAAAATTTGAATATGATTCTAAACAAGTCGAAAATAAGTGTGAAAAATCGTGGTCTAGGATTTAATTTTGTTGAACATGCCAAGAATAATCCTCCTAAGGTTATTAAGCTTTTTGAACCTCGAAAGATTGAAGTAAAATTTGAACCAAAACAAACAGTGTTTAAATCTGCTGGCTTTGTGCAAAAATCATCGAATCATCTTATAGGTGCTAGCTCATCCTCTCAAAAGAATTCTGGTAATGTAAAATTTCAATGCACCTATTGTGGAAGAGATGGTCATTTGCATGAATTTTGCTTTAGACATGCTAAGAAAGAAAGGAAGGAAAGATTGAATGCTTTAAAACAAAAACGTGCATTATCTTTTGTTCCTAGATCAAATGCGAAAGCTATGTTTTTAGAGAACTTTTATGATGACTTTAAATCTGGTTCACATGCTAGTTTTGGATTTAATTCAAATGATTCACGTTCTTTTCGGCATTTTGATCACTTACATGCACGTGATTTTGGTTCTAACTTTGTTGCTCCTGTTCGTCGTGTGTCTCAATACTGGATTCCTAGATCTTATTTCGCTAACCCCAGTAATGTGAGACCGATGTTTCCTGTGATGTAAGAACATTTGACAGGATGGAGAACATGAGCTACATTGAGTTCCGGTCTTTTACATCATTGCTTGATTGGAACACTTGATGGTTCTTAACTCCTTTGATAGCTTCCAAGAGATTCCACTTTTTGAGAGACCATATGGAGAAGGTGATGTAGTCTTACACTTTGTTGTGTCTGATTTTCAGATGACTGATAATCTCACTAAGTCACTTGATAGTTTTCGTTTTGCTCATGTGCAAAGTGAGTTGGGTGTGTTACATCTTATGTGATTATTCTGAGGGGGAGCTTGTTGTTTAAAAATTTCAGGAACTTTGTTTATTATACTATCAAATAAATCAATAAGTTCAAGCCATTGAAATTAAATAAGTTGTAGAGCTCTTTTTATCATATTTACTCATATGTTGTGTAGCTTTGGTCATGACTAGTTATAATTAATTTGCTATATTTGAACTAAAATATGACATAGCGGAATACTTTGACTAGATTGATTATAGATAGTACTTTATGATGTTCATCGAAAATGATTAGCTTGACTATGAGTCTTATTTTAAATCTTGGCTATGAGGCTCGCATATTTTATATTGCAATCTTTTTATGATCACTCAATTTGGCATGTTTTAAAAAAAATGAGAAAAAGAAAATTGAAAAATGTATGCTTCAAGCATGCCATGGTACACAAAAAGGAAAAAACACAAAAAGTGCACAAATGAAAAGAAGTATGCTTCAAGCATGCCACCATCTAAACAAGTATGCTACAAGCATTTTATTATGAAAAGAAGTATGCTACAAGCATGCCACATGCCTATAAATTGAGTGTGGAGCAATAGATTGCTATATGATATTGCTAGCTCGTCTAGATTTAAAATTTGCTTCATTTTTAAGCTTTGACTTTTTGTTGTGATATCTTCTTTATAATTGGTTTAGTCATTGTTGAGATGTCATTATTAATATAAATTGTTTAATCATGCTCAAGACTAGTTTTGTCATTGCTATATGATATATGATTTTATATGATCTAGAGAGCTCGACTCAAAAATATGGCTTGGTTACTCAAAAATATCAGTGCACAATGACTTGTATAATCTACAAAGCTTCTTAATATTTACTCTCATTGCTCTTCGTAGAATCATTCCTTCTTTGAATTTTCTTGATGATTACATTGCCAAAGGGGGAGAGATTTGGAGTGTTTTGTGAGATATTGGATAAATTTGCTAAAACTTCACCTCTTGTGTTGAGGGGGAGAGATTTGAGACGTGTGGTTTGAAATGGGGAGAGATTTGATATTTGTGGCTTAAAATGCTTTTTCGGCTTCAGTTCTTCACTTTTATCTGTTTGAAGCTAATTCATCACGCAATCTTGTGGTGTTGTCAATGTATTCATCAATGGGGAGATTGTTAGACCATGTGGTTAGGTCTAGGTTATTTTGGTGATGAATAATTGACAACAGTTAATTTATGATGATGGATATTTGATAATATTGTTTATCGATGTTATGCGATGTGTGTTGGCGTGTGTGCGTATGAACTGATGTTGGTCAAGTTGGGATGAACTTGTGCTGGAAGAATTTCTTTGGTCTTTGCATGTGCATGTTGAGTATGGAGGCGATCATGGTCGGTGACGAGGAGGACCGGGACTAGGATGGGGAGATCTTAGGTCCAGACGGTCGAGGATGTCATGCGAGATGGTCGGGCTCATGCTTGGGGCGCATGGAGATCAGAGATGGATGATACGTGTTAGAGCTACGGAGGTGCGGTCCGGAGGCTACGACACGTGGTGGATGATGCGTGGAGAAGCTACGGGAGGTGCGGTCCGGAGGCTTCGACACGCGACGCGCTAGAAAAGTCGAGTGTGAAAACCCGTGTTGGAAGGGTTTCGGGTCCCTTGAAAATTAGTGGGCTAAAAGCCTAGTTGAGGTAAAAAGGTTCATGTCTAATTGGATTAGGATTAGGATTTAAAGTAGAAATTGAATAGGATTTTAAGTAGAGTTTGATTCGGTGGTACAGGGGCTGCGTGTGTGTATATATATGCATGCGGCGGCGTAGCATCGAGCTGGCCGTTTTCGAGCGAACAAAAAAATAGAAGTGCGGCGACCGGATGGTTAAATCTGATGGTTAGTTGATTCTCGTGGGCATGCATGTGTTGATGGAAGCTGGCCGTGATTGAGTGAAAAAGATCGACTGCTCGCGGCTGCAAAAACGCCTGATGGATTATTGTTGTGCGGGAGGACATCACGTTGATGTATAAGAAAAACGATCTGGCGGCGCGTTTTTGTTTCTCGTTGGTCTCGTCGGCATCTCGATTTTCTTCGCTCGCCGAGGCATAAGTCAGCGTCCTGTTGGTTCAGATCCAGCCGATCCAGTCAAAGGTTTCTTTTTTTCCCATCGTTGCATAGTAAATTGATTAGAGTTGAATTAATATCTTGCTAATCTCTGTTTACGTGTTTAGTGGATTAACCATTCATGCAAACTTTATTATGTTTTGTGCTTGCCTCCATGGGCTCCGTATCCAGTAACTAAACTGCTGATTTAAGCTGAATCAACACAAACTGCCGTTCTGTGATTTTGCTACAGTAATCCGAAAAAAATATTTTCTTGCTGTTTTTTTATTATATGATTTTGTGAAAAAAGTTTCCGCTATATGCTGCAATCATTCACCCCCTCTGATTGCTATCATCAATCCTACAAGTGGTATCAGAGCAGGTTTATTTTTCTAATTGATCTTAACCGGTGATTAGAAAACATGTCGACGGATAGGTATTCCACAAAACCTTGTGTTTTCGATGGTGTTGATTTTCAGTATTGGAAAGCGAAGATGGAGGCGTATATTCAAGCTCAAGGCTTTGCAATATGGAAGAAGGTCTACAAGCCTTATCAAGTGCCCGAGAACGATGATGTGTCAGCAGCAAATATAGCACAAGTGGAGGCAAATAGCATGGCAAGGAACCTAATAATTCAAGGACTAGGAAGGAGTGATTTTGATCGTGTTGTGCATCTGAAATCCGCATATGAGGTATGGAAAGCATTATGTGATTATCATGAGGGTTCATCTACTATTAAAGAGGTACGTCAAGATATGTACAAAAAGGATTACATGCGTTTTGAGATGAAACACGTGAATCAATAGATGATTTCTTTGCCCGCTTTAATAAAATTCTTAGTAACCTACGTCTTCGTTAATGTTACTTATACTGATGCTGAAAATGCACGTTAATTACTTGGAGCATTAGATATGTCTATATGGGAGATGAATGTTACATCTATTAGAGAATCTACTGTCATGAGTACACTTATATTAGATGTACTTTATTCTAAATTAAAAACTCATGAATTAGATGTTTTTGCTAGAAAAAATAAAGGTAATAAATCAATTGCTTTAGCTTCACAATCTAGCAAGTCTGATAATGATAATTCTTCTACTAGCTATGCTTTGTCTTCTTTGTCTTCACTAACCGATGAACAGCTAGAGCAACTCCCGGAAGATGATTTGGCACTTCTCTCTACACGCTTCACAAGAGCTTTGCAGAATGTGAGATCAAGAAAGAGAGGAAATTTTGGTCCTCAAAGGTGCTAAGGGTGTGGTGATCTAAATCATATTCGTCCCAAATGTCCAAAGTTTCTAGCAAGTTTTGCAAGGGAAGAGAATGAGAAGGAAGAAGAGATGGAGAAAGAAAAGAGGAAGAATAAAAAGAAGGGCTATATGAATCACAAGGTGGTGCATCGTGTTCTTTCGACTATTGGGCAAATTAATTTGAGTGATTTGGATACGGACAGCGAGGATGATACTCCCAAAGGCAAGAAAGATTTAATTAGGTTGTGTTTAATGGCAAGTAGCAAAAGCTCCACCGACAATGATGATCTTGACAGCGACAACTACAACGAGGTAGAACCTTCTTATGATGATTTAGCTAAAGCTGTTGCTAAACTTGGTACTTTGGTAGAAAAGAAAGATAAAAAGATTAAGAAATACAATACTTTCATTGAATCTCTAAATTCTGAAATTGCAAGACTTAAAGTTTTAATTCCTAATGATGAATCTTGTGAGTCTTGTCAAATTTTACATTCTGAGCTAGAAAATGCTAGGTCACTTAATGCTTTAAACATGGATCAACTTAGAGATGTAACTGCTAAATTTGATCAATTAAGATTAGCACATGACTCTTGTGATAAAAAATTAAAATGTGCCAATGATGAAATTGAAAAGTTCAAGTTTAGCTCTTCTACATGTTTAGAGTCAAGTATTTCAAATGTTCAATTTAAAGCTTGCTCTAATTGTGAATTGTTAGAAGCTAGACTTAATTCATCTCAGTAATCTATTCAACAAATGCTTTATCATGAGAACATGTCTTGCTCAAATTGTCCTAAGTTAAATATTGAAATTGAAGCTTTGACTAGACAACTTAATGATTTTGCTGAAAAAGAAAGATTGGCTCAGCTTAGTGCTTCTAAAGATCTTGTGAATGAACCTGTTAAATGCATAACTTGTCCCACTCTAGCTAAAGAGATTGAGTACTTGAAAGACACTTTAGAGACATTTTCTTTTGGTAAGAAAAATTTGAATATGATTCTAGACAAGTCGAAAATAAGTGTGAAAAATCGTGGTCTAGGATTTAATTTTGTTGAACATGCCAAGAATAATCCTCCTAAGGTTATTAAGCTTTTTGAACCTCGAAAGATTGAAGTAAAATTTGAACCAAAACAAACAGTGTTTAAATCTGATGGCTTTGTGCAAAAATCATCGAATCATCTTATAGGTGCTAGCTCATCCTCTCAAAAGAATTCTGGTAATGTAAAATTTCAATGCACCTATTGTGGAAGAAATGGTCATTTGCATGAATTTTGCTTTAGACATGCTAAGAAAGAAAGGAAGGAAAGATTGAATGCTTTAAAACAAAAACGTGCATTATCTTTTGTTCCTAGATCAAATGCGAAAGCTATGTTTTTAGAGAACTTTATGATGACTTTAAATCGGTTCACATGCTAGTTTTGGATTTAATTCAAATGATTCACGTTCTTTTCGGCATTTTGATCACTTACATGCACGTGATTTTGGTTCTAACTTTGTTGCTCTGTTCGTCGTGTGTCTCAATCTTGGATTCCTAGATCTTATTTCGCTAACCCCGAGAATGTGAGACCGATGTTTCTGTGATGTAAGAACATTTGATAGGATGGAGAACATGAGCTACATTGAGTTCCGGTCTTTTACATCATTGCTTGATTGGAACACTTGATGGTTCTTAACTCCTTTGATAGCTTCCAAGAGATTCCACTTTTTGAGAGACCATATGGAGAAGGTGATGTAGTCTTACACTTTGTTGTGTCTGATTTTCAGATGATGATAATCTCACTAAGTCACTTGATAGTTTTCGTTTTGCTCATGTGCAAAGTGAGTTGGGTGTGTTACATCTTATGTGATTATTCGAGGGGAGCTTGTTGTTTAAAAATTTCAGAACTTTGTTTATTATACTTATCAAATAAATCAATAAGTTCAAGCCATTGAAATTAAATAAGTTGTAGAGCTCTCTTTATCATATTTACTCATATGTTGTGTAGCTTTGGTCATGACTAGTTATAATTAATTTGCTATATTTGAACTAAAATATGACATGGCGGAATACTTTGACTAGATTGATTATAGATAGTACTTTATGATGTTCATCGAAAATGATTAGCTTGACTATGAGTCTTATTTTAAATCTTGGCTATGAGGCTCGCATATTTTATATTGCAATCTTTTTATGATCACTCAATTTGGCATGTTTTAAAAAAAATGAGAAAAAGAAAATTGAAAAGATGTATGCTTCAAGCATGCCATGGTACACAAAAAGAAAAAAACACAAAAAGTGCACAAATGAAAAGAAGTATGCTTCAAGCATGCCACCATCTAAACAAGTATGCTACAAGCATTTTATTATGAAAAGAAGTATGCTACAAGCATGCCACATGCCTATAAATTGAGTGTGGAGCAATAGATTGCTATATGATATTGCTAGCTCGTCTAGATTTAAAATTTGCTTCATTTTTAAGCTTTGACTTTTTGTTGTGATATCTTCTTTATAATTGGTTTAGTCATTGTTGAGATGTCTGTTATTAATATAAATTGTTTAATCATGCTCAAGACTAGTTTTGTCATTGCTATATGATATATGATTTTATATGATCTAGAGAGCTCGACTCAAAATATGGCTTGATTACTCAAAATATCAGTGCACAATGACTTGTATAATCTACAAAGCTTCTTAATATTTACTCTCATTGCTCTTCAGAGAATCATTCCTTCTTTGAATTTTCTTGATGATTACATTGCCAAAGGGAGAGATTTGGAGTGTTTTGTGAGATATTGGATAAATTTGCTAAAACTTCACCTCTTGTGTTGAGGGGGAGAGATTTGAGACGTGTGGTTTGAAATGGGGAGAGATTTGATATTTGTGGCTTAAAATGCTTTTTCGGCTTCGGTTCTTCACTTTTATCATTTGAAGCTAATTCATCACGCAATCTTGTGGTGTTGTCAATGTATTCATCAATGGGGAGATTGTTAGACCATGTGGTTAGGTCTAGGTTATTTTGGTGATGAATAATTGACAACAGTTAATTTATGATGATGGATATTTGATAATATTGTTTATCGATGTTATGCGATGTGTGTTGGCGTGTGTGCGTATGAACTGATGTTGGTCAAGTTGGGATGAACTTGTGCTGGAAGAATTTCTTTGGTCTTTGCATGTGCATGTTGAGTATGGAGGCGATCATGGTCGGTGACGAGGAGGACCGGGACTAGGATGGGGAGATCTTAGGTCCAGACGGTCGAGGATGTCATGCGAGATGGTCGGGCTCATGCTTGGGGCGCATGGAGATCAGAGATGGATGATACGTGTTAGAGCTACGGAGGTGCGGTCCGGAGGCTACGACACGTGGTGGATGATGCGTGGAGAAGCTACAGGAGGTGCGGTCCTGGAGGCTTCGACACGCGACGCGTTAGAAAAGTCAGGAGTGTGAAAAACCCGTGTTGGAAGGGTTTCGGGTCCCTTGAAAATTAGTGGGCTAAAAGCCTAGTTGAGGTAAAAAGGTTCATGTCTAATTGGATTAGGATTAGGATTTAAAGTAGAAATTGAATAGGATTTTAAGTAGAGTTTGATTCGGTGGTACAGGGGCTGCGTGTGTATATATATGCATGCGGCGGCGTAGCATCGAGCTGGCCGTTTTCGAGCGAACAAAAAAATAGAAGTGCGGCGACCGGATGGTTAAATCTGATGGTTAGTTGATTCTCGTGGGCATGCATGTGTTGATGGAAGCTGGCCGTGATTGAGTGAAAAAGATCGACTGCTCGCGGCTGCAAAAACGCCTGATGGATTATTGTTGTGCGGGAGGACATCACGTTGATGTATAAGAAAAACGATCTGGCGGCGCGTTTTTGTTTCTCGTTGGTCTCGTCGGCATCTCGATTTTCTTCGCTCGCCGAGGCATAAGTCAGCGTCCTGTTGGTTCAGATCCAGCCGATCCAGTCAAAGGTTTCTTTTTTTCCCATCGTTGCATAGTAAATTGATTAGAGTTGAATTAATATCTTGCTAATCTCTGTTTACGTGTTTAGTGGATTAACCATTCATGCAAACTTTATTATGTTTTGTGCTTGCCTCCATGGGCTCCGTATCCAGTAACTAAACTGCTGATTTAAGCTGAATCAACACAAACTGCCGTTCTGTGATTTTGCTACAGTAATCCGAAAAAAATATTTTCTTGCTGTTTTTTTATTATATGATTTTGTGAAAAAAGTTTCCGCTGTATGCTGCAATCATTCACCCCCTCTGATTGCTATCATCGATCCTACAATGTTGTATTGAATTATATGCACCAACCAATTTACTCAAAAATATAAGTTAATAAAGAAAAATGGGAACATAATTCAATACATGCATTGGAATACCGTCGTTGGCCAACTCAGCCTCCCTCGGTTTCAGTGACCTAGTGACAAGTACACGAGACGCGTCATACAAGGACTTGTAGTTTTTAGTACTTCGGATGTTCGACACCACCGGCGTGGCCGACCATACGTCCATCCCCCGAGTGCCCCATATGTCAGTGCTCCACCTCTTGCCATCTGTTCTGGTGTAGTGCCAGGACCCGTGAATGAATCCAACTCAGACACTCAAAACGGGCGCAAGAACAACGAGGATAATTGGAATCTGATGCGAATTTAGGAGGGTTCTAAGCTACTCTAAGATAATAAGAACTCTAATATGGGGAATTTTCTTCTTACTTTCCATTCACAAAAGAAACCGGGTTATAAAGCCCCATCTTTTATATTTTGACAGCTAATTCAGTTAAAAACGCTGCCGTACCGGACTTAAAACAGTAAACAGGGTAAAACGACAATGCGATGACGTCAACAGTACTACATAGTGTCTACTGAAAACTTTGCTTCCCATCCGATTTGACTCTTATCTCCTCCCTCGCTGCATAACAGCCGTTTCTCCACTCATTGCCGTAGTCGATGAAGCGCTAGGGAACTTGCCGACTTCTATCTGAGCATAACAACATGCAGGCTCCATTTCTGAAACTTCAGTCGCTGCATTCCTGAACCTGACATCTACCTTCTCCAGTTCCGTCCGCGGTGGGCTGACACGCATCTTTCTCGTTCTCTGCTCTCGACAATGCACTCTAGAACTGGTATTACCCGAAGGAGCTTGAATTCCCGTTTTTACTAATTAATCAAGAGAGGAATTTGGCCAGCATACTAGAAGATGTCTTCGATTTGCAAAATAGTAGGACTCATCCTTCAATCTGCAATGCCTGTATCTGTATCATCAGTAGGTAGAGTTTTGACATGAGTTAGATTATCAGAGAACGGACAATGTTTTGCCTGCAAGGAGTTGATGACAGTGACTCATAGGAGATCTCCTTCAAGGGGTGATATGGGGTTATCAACCATCGCCTGAACATGCAACCTGCAATCAAAAGTAAGGTACCTCCTAAGTCCTAACTGCACCATCTACATTTGTTTAATTAGTTTAAGGAATAAATGCTCTCATGTATGTGTCAGATATTATTCAATTCAATCATTAATTGTAATTTTTTTCAGTTTATTGTAATGCTATCAGACTAATGCAAACTTGAATTGCATACAGCAGCTTCCATGAGGAGACAAATGTAGATTATATATTTACAGGCAGTTCTCATAGAGCTATCCTACAGTGACACTGCTTGATCATGGTGGAAGCCACATTTGCATGACAAGTATGAGGTATAATTGGCATATTGAGTGAAAGGATGTATAACAAATGACATAAGCTCACAAGATTCAACCAAATAAAGAAACATGACATGTGTTCACAAGGTTCAGCCAAATGACATTCTTCAAACACTCTATTTACATGTCGTGCACAATGTTCAAGAAATCGGAAAACAGTATTCGTTCAGTCAATCCACACACTATTGAATACACGTCCAAACCGTCTGATTATGCAGCATAACTAGTTGATTATACGGTAACAAATCTAGTTGTTAGGACACAGGTAAGCTACACTAGCGTAAATCAAAATTTTCTACAGCCATGCGATGTAGTAGTAGTCCGATTCAACGTAGTGCACGTCGATGTAGTAGAAGTAGCCGATCGTCTATGAGCAGTAGTCGATCTTCAAGAGCCAATCGTCTTCTCCTCGTGATGGTCACAATTAGCAACACAGTCGCAACAACGCCTTTACCAAAATCCACACGTCCGAGGATGGAATGCCGTGAGCTGATGTGCTAGCAACAACGTGCACATCAGGGTCTGTTATAGATGGCAGCTAGGGTTTTGGTGGGAGTGTCTCAAACGAATGCAACCCACAGCCTATGCACCTTTTATACAGAGATGCCAACTAGATCCATATCTAATATGAGTCTAGATCGTGTCCCACATGGAAAGCCTCTGACTGGATTCTTATTTAATATGAGTAGAAAATATATCTCACTCAGAGTCTATCATTCGGGCTCTTACTATTTGTTGGATCGTAAGGGCCTTCTCACATCAAAAGCTAGCCAATGAGGTGAGGGATTTTCCTACTTTTAAGTTAGATCCCTTAACCTTCCATAACCAATGTGGGAATATTCTAACAATCTCCCCCTTCACACATTGGTGTCACTCAGCCCTTCACCGCCCCTTCACCGTACACCGACGGTCCATTAGGGTCACAGTCCATCAGACGTTCACACACTAGTATCCATTGGGTCAGAGATATTAGAACCGAGCTCTGATACCACTTGTTGGATCGTAAAGGCCTTCTCACCTCAAAAGCTAGCCAATAAGGTGTGGGACTCCCCCACTTTTAAATTAGGTCTCTTGGCCTCCACAACCAATGTGGGAATATTCCAACACTATTTTAACCCGTTAAGTGTGTGACCCTATATGTTCGTGTATACTTGGTTATAACTCAGAAACACCTTTCCAATCACTGGTCGATCGCGGTTCCTAACACGACACATCGAACTCCAAATATATATGAAGATCAATATGGATGAAACTTATGCAATACGATCTTTAACCAGGTCCTAGTCATTCATGATCAGCTCATAACTCCTTAAAACAAGATCGTATATGGTCACGACTAGTTCGTATCCTCATCCACCAGATTGCATATGATCATAACTAGTTCGTATCCCCATATGACTAGATCGTAGACCAGTTTGTGATATATCCAATTAGGTCACGATCAATTAGTATACTTATACTACCAATTCACACTTGGTCGAACCTATCGGTCTATTTATGAATTCTCTTTTTGCCTCACGATATCCGATCGAACTACATGTGAGAAACGTGTCGTCTATAGACTGTTCAATCTTTTTTCAATCTAGTGATGGGTAACTTCATGTGGTCGACTCTTCGACCACTCGTGGCATGGCTATCACTTTCTTTATTTGACCACATCGAGGGGCTCAAAGATATATCTCCTGTTATGTAGGAGGGGCAAATCCTATATCCGACCAATCATATTTCTCTGTATATTTTATAGTATACCCGAAAGCTACCTTATAATTACCTAGTTATGGTGTAGCGTTTGTCAATCCCTAAATGTACTATTACACATGTAAGAAACTATATTAATCTCGGGTACAAGGATTATGCATCATAATTGCTTGAGACCAACGATGACATATAAGATATAACAATCTTAATGATGTCCCAAGTGGATCAATCCAACATCATGTTCTCTAATATGTATCTACATTATTAATTTGATATCTTTATATCTATGACTGGTGAAACAAGGCCTAACATTTGTAAATGATGATTAATTCATGGAACATAATAACATTTATTTAAAAAATCATAAATATATAAATGATACAATCATCTATGTAATTACCTTTAACATATATCACTAACACTAGGGGGCTCCAAATTCTATTATGCGGCCTTGTACTGTATTTAACCAAGTAGACATGTTTTTAGAATATCTAGCGTGCATATACACATGGCACCCATCCCCCGTGCGACTGGACATTGAATTTGACCTCGGTATTCGGATGAGCAAACATGCTTATCTATTGGCAAGCCTCCTCACTCGCTAAAGGAGCATCCTCTGGCACGTTAATGGTCACATTTTTAAGGTTTGGCGCATTGCATCCCAACAGAATGTTCAAAAATTCCACATGATGATCCCCCCAGAAGCCCATAATTACCACCTCTTCAAGTGAATCCATCGAAATGTTGTCTGTCCTGAAACTCTCCGGCGAACTACAAGGACAACCCAACATGCATGCATCGCTTTTACTCCCTGAAAAGCAGTACAAAATAATGCAATTTATGAGGAGAAGCTCTACTGCCATAAATTTGATACTAAATATTGCATCTTGACAATTTTCTTAGAAATTTTATACATATGTAGCTGGAATTAGCTCTCTTAAAACATCCAAATAAACTTGTACTCTCTCCATCCCGCAATGTAAGTCCAACCTTATCATACGTACAGACTAATAAAACACAAAATCTAAGATAAAGTTAATGTCATTGCACTATCCATACACCTATTATATGTCATACTATAACTACTCGTCCACTTTTTCTGTATTAAAGTAGAGGTATAGAGAAAAAATATTGCAATAATTACAGTTTGATTCCCTCAATGACTTATATCGTGGAACACCGCTTTACAAAAATAAGGACTTATATTATAGGACAGAGGGAGTAACTCAGTACAGCCTTGTCGGCATTGAAATCAAGCTTGTAATCTCTGTTGGATAACAAGTGGTGTTACTTAACTGATCCAGAATATTCACATGACTTGTGGTATCTTACATTCAATATTACTCGAACTTGCATGGATATATATATATATATATATATATATATATATATATATATATATATATAGAGAGAGAGAGAGAGAGAGAGAGAGAGATCATCTTGCATAAAAAAATTGGACGAATTTAATGATCAGAAGTAGTTACCAACATACCACATTTATCTTGGGTATACGAACCGCAAGCTTTCTTACACCAGCCGATTTCCTCAGGAGATGCAGTACGCCCGATGCCAGGGCATGTAGGTCAGTCATCAGGTGCACCTCCAAAGACTCACACTTCGCAAGTTTGTTCGTGGCCTTCACAAAGCTCTGGTACCCTTGCACTCCCTGCCACAAACACACGAGAAGAAAGACGTCAGCTAGAGCAATGCAAAAATGCTGAGCTGCAAGCATCGTACCGGTGGGATTCGAAAATCCACCACTAGCTTGTCGACGGTGTCGAAGCGCCTCATCAGCGCCGCCATCGGCATTTCCACGACCAGCAGCCGGCGGAGGTGGCTCCCAGCCTCGACAAACTGGTGGTGGTGCGGGTCGTAGGCCCCGTACCAAGCAACGTCCGCGAGCTTCGGAGCGACGATGCGAGCCTCGACGATTTCAGATGCGTCGCAGTGCGCTGGCGCGCGCAGAAATTGGAGCCGCGGGGCGACCACCTCTAGACGGCGGGCGTTTCTCACGAGGAGAAATAATTTTTCAATTGTCTCCGAGTGTATGGTGACGTCGGAGACGGTGACGAGCGTGACACCGCGCAGGTCGAGCGTTTGCAGTCGCGGACACTGCGAGGCCCCGAAGCCCACCATGTCGCGGGCTTCCATGCGGACGCCGAAAATCCTCAGGACTGTCAGCGCCGCGAACGAGCTGCCCGGGGGGAGCCGGAGAGTATGCCTGAACTCGAAATATATCGTTGCTATCCTCTCACAAGTGGGCAGCTCGAGCTCCTCCTCGTCGCTTGCTCTGGGCAGACGGAGACAGAGCTCGCCGGCTAGGCGCTGTGAGGCGAAGCGCAGCCATGGAGCGACGCGGGCGGCGGTGAGGTTGTTGGGCCGCAGTCGGGCACGGTGATCTCGAGGCGGCTCAGGGTTGGGGCGGAGTAGGCGGTGAGGGCGGCATCGACGGAGTCCAAGACCGGCTCGTTGAGGCCCTCGAGGAGGAGCTCGGGTAGGTGGGCCCAAACACGGCGCCAGCGGCGTGAGAGGATGCTGGTGCGCGCGGCGGCGGGAGCGGAGCGGAGGTGGATGAGGATGCTGTGGAGGAGGTCGTCGGGGAGGCCGCTGATGCGGTCCCTGCCCCCGCTGTGCCGGTCGCCGGAGCCCATACAGCAGCGTTTGAATCGATTTGACATAGTAGTTACGGATGAAAACGGAGATGGAGATGAGGGCTCGTGATGCCGACGTCCAACAATTAACAGCGCTGAGGAGATCAATCAACGACCAACCAGATACGATTTTCGCAACCTAATCATTGGTATGGAGAGCAGACCAGTAGGTCCTATATATACACACGAGTTAAGAATAGGAGAGGAGTTCTATCCGAATACAAGTATGCACGTAGGCGTGGTCTCTCTAGATGGGATCTTCTATCTATTATTAGGGCATCTGCAATGATCTGAGTCAGCTAACTATATGCATGTACACATCAGCATATATCTTATGTGGAGGAAAGAGAGTATCACTACTACAGGAAAGGTCATCACAGACGGTTCGAAAACATCATCACAGACGGTTTTGCGAACCGTGCAATTATGGGTCGATGATAATACGAGGTCATCACAGACGGTTTTCAACCGTGCGTGATAGCTCAAAATCGCGAGCGGTTTTAGTTAAAACCGTCGTGATATGGTGATAATCACGAGGCGGTTGTTAAGTAAAACCGTCGTGATATCGATAATCACGAGCGGTTTTAACTAAAAATCGCTCGAGATTATCGATATCCTGACGGTTTTAGTTAAAAACCGTTTGTGGTACATGATAATCACAGACGGTTTTTAATTAAAAACCGTCTGGGATTATCAGATATCCTGACGGTTTTAGTTAAAACCGTCGTGATATTCCTTATACCCTAAATCTATTCCTATTTATTGGCTAGCCTCGGAAATGCTAGCCATGCCCTCTGAAACAAGCAGATGAACAAGTATATAAGGCATCCATAAACATCCAATACACATCACATTTCATTCACAAACATAAAGTATCCACTTCGCAAATGAATCAATTGAATTGAAATAAAATATCCATTACATCGCATTACAATGCAATAAAATTCATGGTGCACAGTGGAACTGTCCTTCCGACTTTATGACTTGAGCCACCAAAAGTACGCCAACTCTCCTCGAATTCGTGAAATATCGGGTTGTTCCAATGCGGTTGACGGGATGTACGCACTGTGGATAGGGATATCAATGTACGTATATATGTAACATGATAAGTATGAAGTAAATATGGAAAGATTGATAAACCTTGAATTGGTGATCCTCGAGGAATCGAGGAGTAGGTCCATATGGTGGCAAACATAGAATCCACATGTGTTGCCCCGGCTGCTGGTGGTACTGCAAAAATAGAATGAGCAATAATTCAAGAGGCATTAATACGAACTGCTGCATAGGATTAATTAATGTGTAATAGCGAATACCTTAAAATCTCGAGTATGTCTCGTGCCTTTGGCCCTTGCTTCGAGACACCCCCATTTCAACGTACATCGCGAGCGCCCTCGTGATTCAAAAAGTTAACCTTAGTCATTCGGAATGAAAGAAAGAGTACAATATAGGTATGTATGGAGAAAATAAACTTACCTATCGATTACTTGGGCGACAACCGTGAAGTCCATTTATTCTTACTTAAGGAATCAAGGTAATATACCTTGTTCCATTTTGGTACAATGACTATTAAAATCCAATGAAAGTTTTGATTGTAGGGCATAAGTATATAATCCTTATTGTGTTGAGCCCGCAGCCCTGATGCAATGTACCTCTCGACGACGGACATATCCTCGTCGATGGTATACTGGCAACCATGTGTGGGTCCAAGAAACCAACCGATGATGACGGGATGTTCTAGCTTTAGTCCGCACGTGTCTACATATACACACACGAAAGCAACAAATTATATATGGCATTTATCGGTATGACATGAACGGAGATCGTGATTGTGCACACTTACGGCGTCAAAGATCGAATGAGTGAGGCGTCGAGGCGTTGGCGTGAAAAGATCGAATAAGTCCTCGGCGACCACGAAGACACCGTCTTGAAAATCGTGATGGAAATGCTCCAACGCGAATTTGTGATGATACCGATCTCCGTTAGCCCTCGGCTTATTGGACTGCTCCATGTACCACTTGTGCAATTGCGGCAACTAATTGGTAGGTGTTGAGGCCCTTTTCTCGAGCAACGGCCGCCAAGCGCAATTTACGGGCCAATGGCGTGCGGGCCAATATCATCATTGGTCTTCGTGCTTTGCCCTTGCGCCCTTGCGCCCTTATCGCCTCGGTGTGGGTCGACTTCTACGGTAGTCGACTTTAAAGGTAGCAATGGGCAAGTTGCTCTGGCGAGAAGAGCACTGTGGAGATAGCACGGTGCAGCTAGCGGTGGTGGAGACAAGTCTTGCGGTGGAGATGGCACCGGTGCTGTAGATCGATTCGCCACCGGTGAAGAAGCCTCTAGGAGATGGCACCGGTGCAGTAGATCTGATTTTGCCTTTGGATGAATGTTCCAATGGCCGCCCTAGAGCCACGATCTCGTCGTTGGGCGGCTTCGGTAGCGGGACGACCTCAAAATTAACATGCACACCATCCACATGAACTTTTGCGAAGCCTGGCGCTAAAGCTTGACCGTGCACCCTGGCCTCTCGTAAAGTCATCTTCGAAACCATGTTTCCATGGAACGTAAAGCCCAAGGTCTCTCGTACGACCCGGTTGCTCCTTGTTTCCTAGGGCCGCGGAGAGTATATCTTTCTCCCTTGTTCCATGGAATGACCCCTAGGAAGATTCAACAATCAACGCTTCCTGCAAGAGCACGACATGTCATTTCACTTAATGCGAAGTTGTGGAGTAATTACAAGCTACGTAGTTCGATCGATATCTTACCAAGCGCTGAGACACTTGCTGGTCTGCAGGGTTTCGAAAGGAGACATCCCCCGATGTCGTTGTAGATGACCTTGCTCTAATCCAATTTTGAGCGCGGTCATCCGGGATATTGGCAAATTGATAGCACTAGGGGTCCCGATCTTTCGATGAGAGTGGTAGATTCGATTGGGGAAGGAGATGACGTTGATGATCCGACTACAACCATCCAAGGACGTTGCGCCTTAGCGATTGATACACCAACTCCAGAGATTGTTCGTGACCTTGTCGGCGCGCGATCAACCTAACCACGAGGGTTCTTGTTCCTGCAAGCAATCGACGAACAAGCAAGAACAAGATGAACAGCAACTCAATTGCAAATAACGATGTAAGATTCAATCGAAACAAAAAAAAAACGGTGGGGTTCGAAGACAAGTATTGGGCGGTCTAGCCAACACGCGCGAGTACAAGGCAAAGTAGCAAAAGCTAACTTAGTCTAAACAAAACCCAAACCCTAGAAGAGGGTGCGGCTGACTATTTAAGGGCCACGGAAGGTGGAGGGTCGGCCAAAACACAAGGAAGCCGAAAAGGACTCGAATTACAAGGCCCAAGGCCCACTTTGACTCGGACTGGAAAAGTGACGTGACTTGTTTTGCAGTTTCTGACCGACTCGGATGGAATTTGGAGGTGAGGCTGGATCCATCTGAAAGTAGACTTCAAGAGCTTTCCAACGAGTACTCACGGACCGCGAGTAACCTTCTGGATCAAAAGTTATGGCCATTTGAAGTAGACGCTGTCAAAAAGGCCGAATCCGAGTCAAACTTGTGAACAGGACTTGGTTTGCACTTGATGGTTCCACTTCTATACTTGAGCTCATGTGGTTCTTCCCATGGTTCCTAAGGACAATTAAATCATCACAAGAATTAAGTAGTATTCCATTCTTTGAAACATTTGTATGCAAACTTAGGAACGCATTCACCGATGGTTAAGTTGGCGTGCTCGCGCTCTAGTCATTGGTCCTTGTATCATAGTTTCAGTTTGATGTGGAGTCGGCATGGTTGTATGCATGGAAAGGATGTCCTCATCATCCTCCCTTCTTGCATTTGAGTCGTCCGCGACTCAAGCTCATCTTCTTCTCCTAAGTATGGCTTCAAATCTGCAATGTTAAATGTGGGACTAACCCCAAAATCTGCAGCAACTCAAGTTTATATGCATTATCATTAATCTTTTCCAACACTTTGAAAGGACCATCAGCTCTAGGCATCAACTTAGACCTCCTCAATTCAGAAATCTTTCTTTTCTCAAATGCAACCAAACTAAATCACCCGGTTGAAAAGTTAAATGCCTCCTTCCTTTACTACCAAACAAGTTTATATTTAGCATTCATCGTTCAATATTTTCTTTGGTTGTCTCATGTAGTTTCAACATCAAGTCAACCTGTTGTTTAGCATCAAAATTTAACTTCTCCGAAGATAGAAGTGGTAGCAAATCAATAGGAGCACGAGGCACAAAGCCATAGACAATCTCAAAAGGGCACAACTTTGTAGTAGAATGCAGTGACGATTATAAGCAAATTCAATATGAGGCAAGCATTCTTCCCACATTTTAATGTTCTTTTCAAAACAGCCCTAAGCATGGTAGATAACGTTCTATTCACAACTTCGTTTGCCCATCGGTTTGGGGATGACATGTAGTCGAAAATAACAGCTTAGTCCCCAATTTAGCCCATAAAGTTCTCCAAAATGGCTAAGGAATTTAGTGTCACGATCGGAAACTATTGTATTTGGCACACCATGCAAACGAACAACTTCACGAAAGAACAAATCAGCAATATTGGTAGCATCATCACTTTTATGACATGGTATGAAGTGGGCCATCTTAGAAAATCTATCCACAACAACAAATATGCTATCCTCCCTTCTTTGTCCTAGCGGTCCTAAAACAAAGTCCATAGAAATATCTTCCCAAGGCACACTAGGAGCAGGTAGAGGCATATACAAACCGTGAGGATTAAGTCGTGACTTAGCCTTTTGACACGTGGTGCAGCGAGCAACAAACGTTCCACATCACGCCTCATCTTTGGCCAAAAGAAATGACTAGCAAGTATGTCTTCCGTCTTCTTCGCTCCAAAATGCCCCATCGCCCACCTCCATGCGCTTCGTAACAACAACAAACGAACGGAGCTATTTGGAATGCATAGTTTGTTAGCTCTAAACACAAATCCATCATTTAGGACAAATTTATTCCACGTTTTCCCTCTTTGCAATTCAGCAACACGTCTTTAAAATCATCATCATGAACATAATGCTCCTTAATTGTTTCCAATCCAAAATTTTGAAGTCAAGTTGTGAGAGCATGGTATATCTCCTAGACAATGCATCAGCAATAACATTCTCCTTTCCCTTTTGTGTTTTATGACATAAGGAAAAGACTCTATGAATTCAACCCACTTTGCATGCCTACGGTTCAATTTTGCTTGACTTCTAATATGCTTTAATGACTCATGATCGAATGAATGACAAATTCTTTGGGCCATAAATAATGTTGCCATGTCTCTAAAGTTCGAACCGAGCATATAATTCCTTATCATAAGTAGAATAGTTCAAACTAGGCCCACTCAATTTTTCACTAAAGTATGCCACAGGTTTACCTTCTTGCAACAAGACACCACCCAATCCAATTCCACTAGCATCACATTCTAGCTCAAAAGTCTTACTAAAATCGGAAGTTGGAGTAATGGTGCATGTGTTAACTTATCTTTCAATGTGTTGAAGGCGTCTTCTGTGCATTCCCCAAGTAAGCAGCACCCCTTTTAGTGAGCTCATTCAATGGTGCAGCGATGGTGCTGAAATCCTTCACAAAACGACGATAGAATCCAGCAAGTCCTAGAAAACTTCGCACCTGCGTGACCGTTTTAGGAGTCGGCCAACTCTGTATTGCCTCAACCTTGGCTTGATCAACTTCAATGCCCTGTGGAGTAACAACATAGCCAAGAAAAGAGACTCGATCCGTGCAAAATGTGCACTTCTCAACGTTACCAAATAAGCGTGCATTACGTAAAGCATAAAAACATCACGTAAATGGCAAAGGTGTTCCTCTAGTGATCTGCTATATATCAATATATCATCAAAATAGACCACTACAAATTTACCAATGAAAACACGCAAAACCTCGTTCATTAATCTCATGAATGTGCTAGGTGCATTAGTTAAACCAAATGGCATCACTAACCACTCATACAAACCGAACTTAGTTTTAAATGCTGTTTTCCATTCATCTCCCAATTTCATGCGAATTTGGTGGTACCCACTACGCAAATCAACTTTAGAGAAGACAATAGAGCCACTTAATTCATCAAGCATATCATCTAACCTAGGAATAGGGTGACGATATCTAATGGTAATGTTATTGATCGCTCTACAGTCCACACACATACGCCATGAGCCATCTTTCTTAGGCACTAAAATTACGGAACAGACAAGGACTAAGAGACTCACGCACATAGCCTTTATCAAGCAATTCTTGAACTTGACTGAATCTCCTTAGTTTCTTCGGATTGGTCTGTATAGGCGCACGATTGGGCAAAGATGCCGGGAATCAAATCAATCGGTGCTCAATCCCTCGACCGGTGGTAACCACGGTGGCACGTCCTTTGGAAAGACATCCATGTACTCCGCAAAGATTAGTGACAGCAGGAGGCATGTAAGAAGGTACCTCCTCGAATGAAAATAAAGCTTGTTTGCAAAGTAAGGCATAGCAAATAGAAGTACTAGCATCCAGCTCGGTCACTTGAGACTTAGTAGCAAGAAAACATGCACCTTTCAATTTAATCTCATTTTCATCTTATGAACAGATTTAGAGTTTTTCTTTTATGTTGCTCAAGTTCGCTTGCAACAATCTGATTTTCACTCTATTATGCTCCTGATTTTCTCTCTACTTGCTCTAGCAATCTCATCTTTGAAAATAGCTTCAGGAGACATAGGATGTAACACAATTTTCTTGTCATGATGCACAAAAGAATATTGGTTTGTCTTACCATGATGCGGTGAATCTTTATCATATTGCCACGGTCTACCTAACGACATAGAGCATGCTTGCATAGGTACAACATCGCATTCTACAACATCGTGATAAGAACCAATAGCAAAATTTACTCTCACCATTCGTGTTACCTTCACCTTGCCGCTGTTATTGAACCATTGAATGTAGTAAGGTTGTGGGTGAGGTTTGGTGTTCAACGCAAGCTTCTCCACCATATCGGAGCTCACCAAGTTGTTGCAGCTCCTCCATCAATTATCACTCGGCATGAGCGTTCCTTCACGACGCACTTTGTTTGGAAAAGGATGTGCGCTGATTTTGCTCCGCCTCTCCATTTGTACACTCAACACACGCTGCACAATGAGGCTCTCATAGCGCTCGCATCTTCAACACCAATGTGCTCTTCTTCTTGCTCCTTCCCACTACCGCATGGTCACCGCAAGCATAGCATATGTATCCTCATCCAAATCACTAGCGAAGAATACTCAAGCATCATCTCTCGCAATCAAAACACGCTTGGTCGGGCACTCACTCCTCACATGGCCATACCCCTTGCATTGATGACATTGGATATCCCTCGTTCGTCCGTAGATGCAACGGACGAAGAGCTCTTCGCATGTGCTTGGGCTGTCCCTTTGTTGCTTCGGATGCCCGAGATGCCGAATTTGATGATGAAAACCGTGGCTTCTGTTGGAGGAAGAAGGTGTAGGGGTTGGCTTGATGGTGCGGCAGATGCACGTTGAGACCAAATGTTTGCACGACCTGCGTAAACGTTAGTCCTAGTGCTCGCGTCGTCCACATACTTCTCTTTCAGCTTTACAAGCAAGATGAAATAAGCGAGTGATAGAGTTATATTCCTTGTAAGCTAAGATATCCTGAATTTCCGATTCAAACCACCCATAAACCTAGCCATAGCGGCTTCTTGATTTCCTCTAAGTCACAACGCAGCATGCCTGTTTGCAATTCTTGAAAATATTCCTCACGCTTTTACTACCTTGCCTCAATTGTTGCAACTTATGTAACAAATCACGTGCATAATATGAGGGAACAAATCTAACTCGCATGATTCTTTTAATGCATCTCAAGTTGGTGGTATGGTGAAAGGATTTTCTTACAACATTCACTCCACCAAGCAGACATAAAATCGATAAACTCACTAGTAGCAGCCCTAACCCTTTTGTTTCCGGGGAATGCATGAGAAGCAAATTTCGATCAACACCAATTCCCAAGTGATATAAGCATCGAGGTTATATTTTCCATCAAAAGGTGGTATAGTGAACTTAATCTTACCAAGCGATTCTTCATTCTCATGTACCTCATTCGGCGTGGTTGACGATGACGGTGGCGTCCTCATCATCATCAATCTCGTGTCACCGCATATTCGTCTCCACCATTTTCGTCCACCCCGCGCCCACGACACCAATATTGGCACGAGTACGCTGAGTTGGTGCAGCGGAGATGCACGCCCCTCTCATCAAGGCGTCTCAAAATCTCGGCAAGTGAAGCGTTGGCGGTGCCAACGGAAGCCTCCAATGTTGCAAGCGTAGTGTTGGTGTTGATCTGCGGCCTCCAATTGGCCAAGGCGTTCGTTGGTGACCCTTATATCCTCTTCAAGTCCCTCGGTTTGCAGCTTCATTTGGCGCTCAAAGTGTTGTATGATGCCCTAGTCCGAGGGGAATGTGGCGCGCCCTCGTGCCCACCGGTTCTCGACATTGTTAGAAGACAAGAACAAACCAAGAAGAGAAAAAATAATAATAAAGCTGCAGGTTATGCCCTCACAACCTCGAGATGTGGTTAAATCAAGTCGCACACTCTCAATCTGTTCTGTCAAGCTCTTACAAGTTCTTACCACAGCAAGCAGGAGGTGATTGCAGCCGACAAGATAAGACAAGACAATATCTCCTGGAAATTGGGTGTATCGCTGCCTCAGTCGCTAGTCCCTGTGAGGTGGTAGCCAAATCTGTGGAGCTATGGGTGGGCTGAGAGTGAACAAAGGATAACTTAGAACCACATTAGTCAAAGCAAGTTGAATAATCGCTCAACGACAATACCGTGCTGGTCCTAGGCTAGACCGTACTAGAGACGCGAGCCTAGAACACAAACGAAGACACACCGTGCGCGAAAGAAACTAGATGACGTTGCACACGGAGTTCTGGGGCTCGAAAAAGGGTACCGTCTTCACAGGGGACCTTAGAATCACGTGCAGAAGGGCTCTGTCAATTTTGAGCAAATTCTGAGAAACTTGATTTTTCCTCGGTTTGCGGGCCCGTTTTGAGGCCCTAAACGACCTTTTTTGGGGTCGAAGCTGCCGCGCATGTGCCTGGAGGCTTACGCGGATCTAAAATCTCCTGATAGCACTAGGGGTCCCGATTTTTCGATGAGAGTGGTAGATTCGATTGGGGAAGGAGATGACGTTGACGATCCGACTACAACCATCCAAGGACGTTGCGCCTTAGCGATCGATACACCAACTCCAGAGATTGTTCGTGACCTTGTTGGCGCGCGATCAACCTAACCACGAGGGTTCTTGTTCCTGCAAGCAATCGACGAACAAGCAAGAACAAGATGAACAACAACTCAATTGCAAATAACGATGTAAGATTCAATCGAAAACAGAAAAAAAAATGGTGGGGTTCCGAAGACAAGTATTCGGGCGGTCTAGCCAACACGCGCGAGTACAAGGCAAAGTAGCAAAAGCTAACTTAGTCTAAACAAAACCCAAACCCTAGAAGAGGGTGCGGCTGACTATTTAAGGGCCACGGAAGGTGGAGGGTCGGCCAAAACACAAGGAAGCCGAAAAGGACTCGAATTACAAGGCCCAAGGCCCACTTTGACTCGGACTGGAAAAGTGACGTGACTTGTTTTGCAGTTTCTGACCGACTCGGATGGAATTTGGAGATGAGGCCGGATCCATCTGAAAGTAGACTTCAAGAGCTTTCCAACGAGTACTCACGGACCCCGAGTAACCTTCTGGATCAAAAGTTATGGCCATTTGAAGTAGACGCTGTCAAAAAGGCCGAATCCGAGTCAAACTTGTGAACAGGACTTGGTTTGCACTTGATGGTTCCACTTCTATACTTAAGCTCATGTGGTTCTTCCCCATGGTTCCTAAGGACAATTAAATCATCACAAGAATTAAGTAGTATTCCATTCTTTGAAACATTTGTATGCAAACTTAGGAACGCATTCACCTGATGGTTAAGTTGACGTGCTCGCGCTCTAGTCATTGGTCCTTGTATCATAGTTTCAGTTTGATGTGGAGTCGGCATGGTTGTATGCATGGAAAGGATGTCCTCATCACAAATGGCGGGGCGATGTCCGCCAGGGCTGCCTGTTCGTCCTCCCTCCTCCACTGCGGGATTTTACCCGCATACTGTGCCAAGTCTGTGGGGGTGTGTGTTTTTTGCCTGGAGGGCCTTGTGCGCCGCACTTGTACTTTCGAACTCTTCGGTTGTCTTCATCGCCTTGAACTCTTCCCATTGTGGTTCCAGGAATGGGTATTTTTGAAAGGGTGTTTCGTCCTTCTCCACGTAGTCCTTGACAAGCGTGCTCTTGAAGTTCTTCCATGCTTTGCATGCCCCTAGCAAGGCTTGTCGTTGCACGGCGTCTTGGTGTTCTTCTGGGATCTCGAACGATGCCAAAATTTCTGTCACCAGCTCACGTTTCCGAGTCGCAGGCACGCTCTTCCACGAATCGAATGTGATTTCAATTCGTTGTCGTGCAACTATTCGATCGTTCTTCTCCATGCGCCTTCGCTTTGGGAGGAAAGAGGGACCCCAGATACATCGACTTGTGTGATGGTAAATCGTCCTCGTGCTTCTTTGATAGCCCTCTTCCTTGGCGTCTTGATTTTGGAGCGGACGCCTCCGGCGATGATGTTGAAGAATGCGCGGATGACATGTTGCTATTCGACAATTTGTGGGTCTATTAGGATAAAAAATTTGCGATATAAGCATAAATATAATTCCTCTATAATTATATAAGCACACCAATGACAACAATCCATATATACAAATCATAATGAAAATGTAATCATATGAACTGAACAAATCATTCAAGATATAGCACATATTCGACATGTCAAGTATAAAGGCATGTGTCAATTAAAACTAGCAATAAGCTCAAGAATTAATTGATTATTTGTGCTCTCATTGTAGGGTTACACAAGATTAATCTTGGCCATCCCGCTACTCAATCATATACTTTTCATCGATTGGTTATTATATTACTGAATTCAATCTTTGAGCTCTTAACCTTGTCACTTTCAAATTAGATAATATATCATTCACATGTGTGCATTCGGCCAACAGACAGAATCAAAAGACACAAGTGACAATAATTAAAAGACAACAAGTGACAGTAATTAAAAGACAACAAGTGACAGTAATTAAAAGACAACAAGTGACAGTAATTAAAAGACAACAAGTGACAGTAATTAAAAGACAACAAGTGACAGTAATTAAAAGACAACAAGTGACAGATAATTTAAAGACAACAAGTGACAAGTAATTAAAAGACAACAAGTGACGATAATTAAAAGACAACAAGTGACAGATAATATATTCTTCAAAGCTCACGATTAACAATAGTTGCATGATATGAGCATGAATCAAAAGACAACAAGTGACAGTAATTAGAGCTCAAAGATTAAATCCTCCAATCTCAGCATAAGATTTTAATCATCATAGAGCAACAACCGATCCCACAAGCAATCTATGTCCTTCAAGACAACAAATGAAGTGAAGTGAAGTGAGCGATAACGGAGATGGGGAATGGATTCAACGAAGGGTAGAAGTAGCAGAGGGCACCGAGGAGGTGGACGGCGACGGGGTTCCATGGCGGCGACGGGGCCGAGGAGGAGCGGCGGCGAGGGGTTCCGCGGCGGCGGGGCCGAGGCAGGAGGGGCGGCGGCGGCAAAAGGACGGCGGCGCCGGCGGGCCGAGGAGGAGGACGGCGGCGGCAGGGGGAAAGGCGGCGGCGGACGGGATTCGCGGCGGCGGACGGGGTCGAGGCAGCGGCGGCGGCGGGGGCGATGGGCTCGATCGGGATCCGCTGAGCGACTAACCCTAGTGGGGGTGCGCGTGGGGTTATATAAGGAGAGTATCACGAGCGGTTATAAACTAATAACCGTCAGTAATATATATCACGAGCGGTTGTGGTGAGAACCGTCGTGATATGTCGCTCGACAGTGGGGCCCCCGGTCGGTCTCGAAAATAAAAAAAAGGCTCAACCTCGGCCTGCGTGAGCGGGGCTCGAACGCAGCCGAGGGAGGGGGGGGAGGTGGCGGCGGTAGCCAACCCGCCGCTCGGTTTATCTCACCACTATAGTGTGATTTTTTCTTTTGAGGGGTTGCGCGGTTCTCAATTGATAATGACGGTTCTCAATTGTTAACCGTCTGTGATATATTATCACATACGGTTATTAATTGAGAACCGTCTGTGATATGTCGTTCTGACAGGTGGGGCCCACCGGTCGGCCTCGAAAAAAAAAGAAAGGCTCAACCTCAGCGCCGCGTGAGCGGGCTCAACGCGCCGAGGGAGCCGGGGAAAGGATTGAGCGACGGTAGCCAACCCGCCGCTCGGTTTATCTCACCCCTATAGTGTGATTTTTTTCTTTTGAGGGGTTGCGGTTCTCAATTGATATGACGGTTCTCAATTGTTAACCGTCGTGATATATTATCACGAGCGGTTATTAACTGAGAACCGCTCGTGATATGTCGCTCGACGGTGGGGCCCACCGGTCGCTCGAAAAATAAAAGAAAGGCTCAACCTCGGCGCCGCGTGAGCGGGGCTCGAACGCGCCGAGGCGGCCGGGGAAAGGGTGAGCGGCGGTAGCCAACCCGCCGCTCGGTTTTATCTCACCCTATAGTGTGATTTTTTCTTTTGAGGGGTTGCGCGGTTCTCAATTGATATGACGGTTCTCAATTGTTAACCGTCTGTGATATATTATCACAGACGGTTATTAATTGAGAACCGTCTGTGATAACCCGCTGTAGTTACCAACCAGCATTCATATACATCACCTACCAGCATTCATACACATTTTCTCAGATAAACATCAATTCACATATACATCACATACATGCATTGTTATATACGTAAATGCAAATTCACATATACATCACATACATGAATTGTCATTTTCAACATTCACCTAAATATCACACATTTTGAACAATTGGGTGTATGACTCAATCCACTTGCTTAGTTCCTTTAAAATTAGCCCTTCATGATGATCAGTGCGTACGTAACTAGTTTCGTCACGTTGTTCATCATCGACCCTTATGCCATTTCCAAAAGGAGGTAACTCGTCAAATTGATTGTATTCTTCCTCATCCACTACATTCTCTACTCCGACAATTCTCCTTTTTCCATGAAGAACTACATGTCGTTTCTTATTTGCCGGGTCGGTTACATAGAAAACTTGAACAACTTGATTGGCGAGTACGAATGGTTCGTCTTTGTACCCGACACGTTGGAGGTCCACGGTAGTGACACCGTACTTGTCAACCTTCACCTTTGGTAGATGCACCCAACGGCAGCGAAATAAGGGGATCTTGAAAAGCACGTAGTCGAGCTCCCAAATCTCTTCTATGAATCCATAGTACGAGCTTCTCAACCCATCGGTCATCGAACGCATCTATGCGGACACCGCTGCTCAGTTAGTGCTCTTTACATCACGATCCTGTATAGAATGTATACCCATTTATATCATACCCTTGCCATGTCACTGGCTGTAAATGTTGGTCCTTTTGCCAACCATGTCAACAACTCACTTTGCGAGCTCCTAGCGATTTGGTTCTTCAACCATTGGTTGAACCGAGTGTTGTGTTGCCTCATGATCCAAACATCCGCCGCTCCGGATTCATTGTCAAGCACATCCTTGTGTTGGTCAACATAAAGCGCCACCGATCATGTGTTGCAAGCGTGAAATGGGCTTGAGTATACGCGTCCATATCGGAGTGATTGATTTCCTTCCGATAGTTCCGATACCCTTGACCTCCCTCATGACGAGATTGAGGCACACCTATCGGTTGAATCGAGCCATATAATCGACACAAAACTCAATGACCTCTTCGCTTGCATAACCTTCGACGATGCCCTCGGTCGAGAACGATTCGTGCACGTGGGACTTGAGAATTCCATGAACCTCTCAAATGGGTACATGCTACGAGGAATACAGCCCACACATTTTTATCTCCACACAAGGTGAACAATGAGATGGACCATGATATCGAAAAACGAAGGAGGAAATACATTTCAAGATGACATAGAGTCATCACCACATCGTATTGCGAGCATCTAGTCCTTCGGGATCGATGACCTTCGAGCAATTGTGTTAAAAATAACATAGCCTCATAATTGTCTCTCGGACTCTAATCGGTAAAATATTTCTAATTGCAATAGGGAGCATCTGTTCATCAGCACATGACAATCGTGAGACTTCATGCCATTTAACTTCAATTCTTGCATCGAAACAAGTTTCTTGGCGTTGCCGAGTAACGAGACGGAACTTTGACACCATGCAAGCAGCGCACGATTCTGTTTTCTCCACCTTGGATGATCGTAACACGCAGGGGGAAGGTATGTTCGTCCATTGTCATTGCATGTCGGTGCTAACTCAGGCCTGATGTCCATTTCAGCCAAGTCAAGCCGTGCATTGACGCCGTCCTTTGTTTTATCACGAATGTTCAGGAAGAGACCAATCAAGCTGTCACATACATTTTTTTTCACGTGCATGGCGTCGATGCGATGTCGAACATCTAGGTACTCCCAATAAGGTAAGTCCCAAAATATTGATCTCTTCTTCCAGGTGTTTTTCTGACGAGCCCTCAATTTGCGTCCCTTTCCGAGGACAACATCTAAATCCTTAACCATATTATAAACCTCTTTTCCCTTTAAATGTCTTGGAGCTGAACCGTCTTCCTTCTCTCCGTCAAATTGTTTCTTCATCTTGCGGTATGGGTGAGCCCTCCGAAGGAACCGACGGTGACGCATGTAGACGGTTTTGCGTGAGTGTTTCAGCCACACACTCTCGGTTCCATCTAAACAGTGAGTACAAGCTTTGGCACCTTTCGTACTTTGGCCCGATAGGTTAGCACGGCAGGATAATCATTTATGGTGAGAACAATAAAGAGCGCAAAGTGAAGTTCTCTCGCTTGTACGCATCCCATACCTGCCCTTCGTTCCATAGTACTTTTAGATCTTCCACCAATGGTGCTAGGTACACATCAATATCATTCCTGTGTTGCTTTGGCCCTTGGATAAGTATCGTGACAAAATATACTTTCGCTTCATACACAACCAAGGAGGAAGGTTATAGATGCTTGAGAGAGTCACGGGCCATGTGCTATGTCGGTGCTCATGCTACCGAAGGATTCATTCCATCGTACTCATCCGAACCTTATATTCCTTGGTTCTGCATCAAGTCGCAAAACTCCTATCGATGTTTCTCCATTGGGCGGAATCAGCAAGGTGTCTTAGCATTCCATCTTTCTTGCGCTCCTCCGAGTGTTAACGCGACAATTTTGCCTCCTTCGGATTTGCAAAAACCTTTTCAAACGGGAATTATAGGAAAATACCATGCCAACTCTTCCTTAAGCACTAGTCTATAACGCCAAACGAGGCAGCATCTATAAATTCTGTGTGTGCATGTAAGCATCAAATAGATATCCTTATAGATAGTTCTTTAGAATGCTAGCTTTAGTGTGTATTATATAAATAATGTGGAAATCTTATAGTTAGTTGTTAGCTATAACCATTGCAGATGCCCTTATGGGTGCTACTAAAAGGCTCCGCTGCCGCTCCTAGCACACAACCCTGTCAGAAGGATTCTCTCCTCTTCCTCCTGCCGCCCCTTCCTCTTCTTTTCAACTAAAAAATTGAAAACTTTCAACAAGAAATCATTCAACTCGAAAAACACCAAAACTTGCAACTCAAATTGCACACCTTCCAACTCGAATCACAAAACTTTCAATTCGAAATCGAACAAACTTTTAATTCAAACCGCACAGCTTTAAATTCGCAATCAAATCAATAATTGGACACATGTTGGAGGAGATGGTGTTAAATTGATCTACCTTAACACACTATGGGAATTGTTATATTATCAAGTGTCATCAATTGGTGTGATACATTGTGTATATGGATCCTTAAACCTGATATCATCATTGTTAGAAATAATCTCCGTGTGTAGTAGAGTTCAAGACGTAGTAGAGTCCGTCTCCGTGTGTAACTTAAGTTGAAGTTGTATCCAACTTGAAGTCCGAATACGTATACGAGTAGGAGATTATTAGCCTTTATATTGAGTAGGCTTGTACCCAATTTTGTAAGCGAAAGAAAAGAAAAGCAAGAAAAGGGGAGCAAGTAAGAGAATAGAGAAATTCAGAAATTCTCCTGTATTCTCTCCGATTATTTGCAATGTGTGCGTTTTTATTTGCAATGTGCATTTTCTCATGGATCAAAGTTGTAACAAGTGTTATCAGAGCCTAAGCGAGAAGCGAGTCGTTGAAAAAAATCGTCTCGACGATTTCGTTTTGCACTGCCTCGCCCCGCTTCTGAGGCATCCGCTCCACGCGCCATCACGTTTCAGCAGCTCATCCGTGTGGTCAAGGACATGCTGAGTATGATTTTTTATAGATTAGACTTTAGTTTTACAAAATCTGGTTTATGAAAAAGTGTGAAATCTTTTAGAGGAAGATGATCCAGGTGGGATACCCACGGTTAGGTTAGTGTTAGGTTGGTGCCTATAATAACGATATTATTTCAATTAAAATGTTGTTTCTACATATTGTATTAAATTTAGCTTTGTACTTACTTTACAATATTTACTTCAACTCTGCTTTGTTGCACAAATAACTTTATCATGCCTTCCTTTGATAATATCCCTACAACATCATATTTGTTAATTCTCCTGGTGTAACTTGTGGAGTAATATATGTGCTCACCTTGCTTAAATTTGTTGCCAGAGGATGACTTCATTGACTGCGGTGAGGGATACGATGAATAAGCCATGTCTTACAGTCATTCGCCTGTAGCCAGGCAGGATGGGTTGCTCCTTTATTATTTACCTTCCGCTAGTTTACCTTTGTGTTCAACTTTGAGCCTCGTTTTTGTAAACTTGGCCATAAGGCTCATACTCTTTGTCTTATAATAAAGTTGATCGTTATGCATGATATGTATCCCTGCGTAACCTTGTGTACACTAACTTTTTCTGGACTAGTGTGATTTACACAGAGGGTTCTAGAGTTGTTGTTCTGGGATCTGACACCATGTATGAAAAGGGGCATCACCGAATATGTAGCCTGTTGTAACGTGTGCCATATGATTAAAGTCGAACACCAGAGACCAGCAGGATTGCGGTAGCCACTCTAATACCTCAGTGGAAGTGGGAAGAAGTTGTGATAGACTTCATCACTAGCTTGCCATGAACTAAATCTGGATATGACTCTGTATGGGTCACAGTGGATAGGTTAACAAAAGTTGCCCATTTCATCCCAGTTAAGACCACTTATAAGGGAGATAGATTGGATGATCTATACATGTCATGCATTGTGTGCTTGCATGTTATGCCCAAAAGGATAGTCTCAATCGAGGTTCTCAATTTACCTCACATTTATGGGCTAGTCTTTATGAAGCCCTTGGGACACACTTAGCTTTCAGTACAACTTATCACCTATAGACCGATAGACAAACAGAAAGAATGAATCAAATCCTCAAAGATATGCTCTAAGCATATGCTCTAGAATTCACATAGGACTAGGAGAAGTGCATACCATACGCTGAGTTCTTCTACAATAATAGTTACTAGTCTAGCTTGAATGTGTTCCCATTTGAAGCCTTCTACAATAGGAACTGCCGAACCCCTTTGCATCGGATAAAAGTAGGGGATGGCTATGTATTTGGACCAAGCACCCTAAAGCAGGTAGAAGAAAATGTTCACCTAATTAGGCATTAACTGCAAATAAGTCAAT
The DNA here is from genome assembly GCA_036346245.1 of Bonia amplexicaulis. NCBI lineage: Eukaryota > Viridiplantae > Streptophyta > Magnoliopsida > Poales > Poaceae > Bonia > Bonia amplexicaulis. The sequence continues at coordinate 9,248,925 of CM070739.1, forward strand.
TAAGACAGAATTGCTACACCGACAATCGTAGACATGAGCTAAGTTTTGAAGTTGGAGATTACGTTTATCCGAAGGTATCTCCCCTGCGAGGAATTAAAAGGTTCAAGGTCATAGGCAAGCTCACGCCAAGATACATAGGACCATTCCTAGTTACCACCAAACGAGGAGAAGTAGCCAACCAGCTGGAGTTGCTCGTTAACCTAGCAGACATGCATAACGTGTTCCACATGTTGCAGCTCAAGAAATGTCTTAGAGTACCAGAAGAGCAAGCCCTATACTATCGACCTTAAGAAGGACTTAACTTACCTAGAGCATCCTGTCAAGATCATCAATGTCGTAGAGAATCAAATAAGATGTCAGACCATTCATCTCTACAAAGGTCTAGTTGATTAACCATACCGAGAGAGAGACCACATGGGAATGAGAAGACCAGTTGAGGATATATTTCCCTGACCTATTCTCTGACAAGGCAGAATATTGGGGTCAAGATTTTTTGAAGGGGGTAGATTTTGTAACAACCCAAATTGGGGCAATTTAAAATTTTTGATTAAATTCGACATTTGGCTCTTTTTCAAATTCTTTTGGCTTTGGGAGTTCAATTCAAAACCAAAATTCAAATTTGGAAATTTGAATTATGAACCAAATGTAAATCGAATCCCAACTCAAATTCAAATTTGAATTCAAATTCAAGCCAAAATTGAAATTCAAACTGATGTGCACTAGCTCGTGATTCTTATGACATGGAATAAAATGAGCCATTTTACTAAAACGATCAACCACCACAAATACCAAATCCCTCCCCCTCTTAGTCCGTGGCAATCCTAACACAAAATCCATAGAGATGTCCTCCCACGGAGCACTAGGAATAGGTAAATGCGTGTATAAACCATGGGGGTTAAGATGGGACTTAGCTTTATGGCATGTAATGCATTTCAACACGTATCATTTCACGTCTCGCCTCATCTTTGGCCAAAACAAATGATCAGCCAGCACACTCTCGGTCTTTTTAGCACCAAAGTGACCCATAAGACCACCTGCATGAGCTTCATGCAATAAAAGTAATCGAACAGAGCAATCTGGAATGCACAATTTGTTAGCTCTAAATAGGAAACCATCATGCAAATGATACTTATCCCAACCTTTTCCATTACCACACTTTGAGTAGGGTTCAGCAAAGAACGCGTCAATAGCATACAATTCCTTGATACTCTCTAGACCCAAAATTTTAACATCTAGTTGGGAAAGTAACATATGTCGTCTAGACAATGCATCCGCTACAACATTATCCTTCCCTTTCTTATATTTAATAATGTATGGAAAGGATTCTATGAACTCACTCCAACGTGCATGTCTACGGTTTAGTTTTAATTGAACTTTAAGATGTTTCAGAGATTCATGGTCGAATGTATAACAAATTCTCTAGGCCATAAATAGTGCTGCCAAGTTTCCAACACACGCACTAACGCATACAATTCCTTGTCATAAACTGAATAATTAAGCGTTGGACCACTTAACTTTTCACTGAAATAAGCAATTGGCCTACTTTGTTGCATAAGCACCCCACCAATCCCTACACCACTAGTATCACATTCAACCTCAAACATCTTACCAAAATGCGGTAGCGCTAGGAGTGGTGCAGATGTAAGCTTATCTTTCAATTCCTGGAATGCTTTGTCTTGTGCTGCCCCCAATTGAAAGGAACCTCCTTCTTTGTCAATTCATTAATTGGGGCAGCAATAGTGCTAAAATCTTTCACGAACCGGCGGTAGAAACTCGCTAGGCCAAGAAAGCTCCTCACTTGGCTTATATTGTGTGGAGGCGCCAGTCATGAATAGCCTTAATTTTTCCTCATCAACCTCCACGCCTTTACGAAACAACAAAGCCAAGAAACACAACCTTATCTGTGCAAAGGTGCACTTTTAAGGTTAGCATATAGACTTTCTTCTCTCAAAACAGCAAGCACGCACCTCATATGTTCAATATGTTCAGTGAAAGTTTTGTTGTAAATAAGAATATCATCAAAGTATACAACAACAAACTTTCCGATGAATGATCTAAGCACATGATTCATTAATCTCATGAAAGTACTAGGTGTATTTGTTAATCCAAAGGGCATGACTAACCATTCATATAAACCAAATTTAGTCTTAACTGCAATTTTCCATTCATCGCCCTCTTTCATTCTTATTTGATGGTACCCACTTCGAAGATCGATCTTAGTAAATATTGTAGAGCCACTAAGTTCGTCTAGCATGTCATCAAGTCTAGGTATCGGATGCCTATACCTAACAGTGATATTATTTATTGCTCTACAATCAACGCACATTCTCCAAGTACCATCTTTCTTCGGAACCAAAATAACAGGAACAGCACAAGGAGATAGACTTTCCTGTATGTAACCTTTATCAAGAAGCTCTTGAACTTGACGTTGAATTTCTCTAGTCTCCTCTGGATTTGTGCGGTATGGCGCCCGGTTTGGCAATGGCGCTCCTGGTACCAAATCAATTTGATGCTCAATCCCGCGCTTAGGTGGCAGCCCGTGATGAGGACATCTCTACTAGATATTCATCGTCCACTTCAAATGTGCATGGCAAGGCTATTGATAAGGCTCCGGAAGGTCCTATGATAAGAGCAAGAGCTAAGCTACTTCAACAACAGGTGCTTTTGTTCCTTAGAGATTCTTCTATTACGTTAGATGAGAATAACATACTACCTAATGCAAATATGTTATGCCTTCTCAGATTTGAAGCAACAGAAGATCAAGTGGAGAAGGACCAACCTACCACGAGTCATGAGAAGGAGAGTCCATGCGGGCAAGGAGCTATGATATATCTGTCCAACAATTTCTCAATCAAGCAGCCCATGCGGTTGATAAAGGAGGAAAGAAGCCCGTTTGATGGGAGAGCAAAAGGGGAAGAAGCCCAAGGACTTAAACTACAAGCTTTGGATAAGATTTACAAGCCAAATTCGGACTTCCCACGTGCTGAATCCAATTCAAACTCGGATTCAACTCAGAATTCAATTCGGATTCGGTTCGGGACAGCCTGACAAGCAGTTACTAAAAAGGTCATAACTTTCACAAACGGAGTCCGATTCAGGTGTTCTTGTACTCGTTGGAAAGATAATTTCAAGGGCTACGCAATGGAACCAGCACCACCTTCAAATTCGTTATGGATTAAAAGTTATGAACAAAATATGGTGACGGTTTAATTTTAGGTTTTTCCTTTTGTGTGAGTTTGTTTCCAAATACATGTAGGGATGAGTTGGAGTTGGTTTAGAACCTCTTGGCCAGCCATGAGGTGGACAGGGTACTATATATTGAAGGTTAGACCCCCATTGTAAGGCAGACCACGTTTGAGAATAATGAATCTACTAAAGTTTGTTCGAGTTTAGCATTGCTACCGAAGTTCCATAGGGAATTAGGAGTGATTTTCTTCAATCAATATCGTTCAGCCTTTTTATTGGGAATTGGGTGCACGATAGATCTTCGCTTGGTGGTCGGCGAAATCAACACGAGTGTGTTTTGGTGGATTAAAGAGTGTTCGTCCCTTGCATTAGCATTGGAGGATCATTACGATTCATCAAGACTCCCGTGAGTATCCATCCTACGTCGAGAAGATCGGGCGACCCCGTATCAGCCCGGGTGGTACCTCATCGGGAAACACGTCCTCATATGCCTGCAATAGATCAAGACAAACACTAGGCAAAGTAGAGGATAAGTCGTCAATTGATAAAAATGCTTCTTTGTATAGGAATACAAAGAACGTAGTATTAGGTTCACTCATTTCTTTTAAGTCCCTTTTCCTAGACATCATGATTAATCCCTGTTTTCCCGTTGGCTTGGTCATATTTGGCTTTGAAGCTTTTGGCTGTGGATGCACTCCCTTACTATTATTGTGGCTCGCACTAGAATGTTTCTCACTCTCTCGCTTATTTTGAACCTTTCTCTTTTGCTCATCCACAAATACCTCCTCCGGTGTCATGGGTAGCCATGTAAACTTCTCTCCTTTATGGGCAAAAACGAGACGGTTTGCACGACCGCTGATTTGCACATCACGATCAAATAACCAAGGACGTCCCAACAGTAGGTGACATGCATGCATGGGCACCACATCGCACTCCACCACATCATGATATGTGCCAACTGAAATAGGGATTCTTACCATGCATGTTACTCTCATTGATCCGCAATCGTTCAGCCACTACATATATAAGGATGTGGATGACGCTTTGTTTGCAATTCTAACTTCTCAACCATCTCCGTACTTGCAATATTATTGCAGCTGCCACTATCAATAATAACTCGACATACCTTCGCATTCACCAAACAACGTGTATGAAACAAGTTATGCCGCTGCCCCTTATCTTCCTCCACAACCTGGGCACTCAAAGAATGGCATACGACCAAGGCTTCTCCTCCCACATGGTTATGGCTCAACAAAGTGCTAGCCACATCATCCTCATGATCATCTTCAGCTGCAAGATAATGGTTTGCATTAATATCGCCCTCATCATTTACTAGCAGCACCCTCCGGCTAGGGCACTCCGAAGATTTGTGTCCTCTTCCTTTGCACTTAAAACACTGAATATCACGACTGCGTGAAGAAGATGATGATGCGGTGTAGGAGTCCCCGCCGATGCAACGGGATGCTTATCATCGGGCGAGATCTTTGGTGAAGATGCCGATGATCTTGTGGGCCGACCAATTGTGGTGGTCGGCGGCAGCCCAGAACTCACACCTCCTCCTGCAGCCCCTTGTGAGCGGCCCTTGGACAGCTGCTGTCCACGGCCCCAATTCGGTACAACAGGGCGGCCCGCAAAAGAATGAAATTGCCCGTGGCGCTGATCTCGCTTCTCGACTCGCATGGCTTGGTGTACTAGTTCCTGCATTGTGTTATAGGGATACAACTCTACATCATCAGCAATATCTTCATTCAAACCTCGCAAAAACCTTGCCATCTTAGCTTCATCACTTTCTTGAATCTTTGCACGAATCAGCAATACTTCCATTTCTCGTAATAATTATCAGCGGTGCGGGAACCTTGACTAAGGCGCTGCAATCTGTTATGGAGATCTCTTTGGTAATGTTGAGGAATAAATCGACGTCGCATAGCACATTTCATTCCATCCCATGTGTTGATATGATCATTACCGCTGCATATAGTGCCTCAGAATCGATTCCACCATGTCGGTGCATAACCAGAAAATTCTACAGAAGCTAATTTTACCCTCTTTGCATCAGAGAAATAATGGATACGGAAAGTCGGATCGCACTTCTCCTCCCAATCAACATATGCATCCGGATTCTCCTGTCCGGTAAAAGAAGGCACATTTATCTTAACTTTCGCCATGCTGTCCGGATCATCTCGGTAACGATAGTCATGTGGGCGACCACCATTACCATAGTATCCACCACGTCGAGGGAATGGTGACTGCCCCAATGGATCCAAAATGTCACGCGCTTCACCACCATCATCGTAGTAGTCTCCTATGACGTGCCCACGGGGGCCAAGGCCATGTCCGCGTACACCACGACCTCAGAAAGGCCGTCCATCTTCACCTAGGGTGCCCCTACCCTGCGCATCACCTGTAATATCCCGAACGTCGTTACGGCGTAAGTTTCTAATCAATCACGGAGTCGCCGGTTTTTCGGTAAATTACTTGTATGCTGTGGTGGTATGCTGAGAGTTGTCTTATGGACAGGTGGTCTTGTCCCTGAGTGCTCTTGATTTTGTTGATCTTCGTTTCGTCGGATTGAGGCAAGTGAATGTAGCGGTGGTTGCTACCGTTTAACTTGTTATTCCTTCTACTTGCAATTTACATTATTATCTTAATTTGATACATTATGCCATGATTGCATGATATTTTAATTGTGGAGGTGGTAGCAAGTATTTATCCATTATTATGTTGATAATCTGCTAGTAGACATGTGGAATTCTTGCTTAATGTTATAATGTGGACATGAAATTAACATGTGGTGGATGTGGATATATTGAGAGCATGATAATGCTCCTTGTGGATGAATTAATGAGATTTATGAATTATCATATCATTCATGTCATATCATGTCATTTGCATATGTGGATGTCGCCGCACTTAGCCGCGACCGCACTGCACTGACATCGTATATTGCCGTGTCGATGCACCTCTTCGCCCGGAAGCATCGTATATTGCCGTAATACGATGAACTACAATTCCTGCCCTGGCAAGAGTGATGTGGAGCATAGCATGAAGCATTCATATGCATTGCATTGTGGAAAGATTCATTTGCATACATATGCAATATATATTGTGGTGATGTTATTTTGTGGAATATACAACTTTCTAGTTGTAATGTGGAATTGGCTCATGTGAGTTACTTGTGGTATGAGAAATGTGCATGTGGTCGTGGATTGAGGTTCGCCCTTTGTGTATGGTAAGGGTTGTGGTGATGGCATGAGATTCTTTTTACTTGTGTTAATTGTTGAAAACAATTGTGGATGTGAGAATTATTAAAGTATTGGGATGATCCTACATATGTTTTATTGTCTTTGATGGTGGTTTGAAGTTGAGTATATAACATTGTTATTTGTGAAAGATTAAATATTGATGATTAATCTATTGTAGTTGTGGAAGACTAAATGTTTCATATGGTTTAAATTGCTATTTAAATGACTGTATTCATATGCCAATTAAATCTGAAATTTAAAAGGTATGATTCATGGATGTTTATGCTGATTAATAATTATGGACATGAATTGTGGTTGTAGTTGTATGGTATTATAAATGATGATGTACAATTGTTTGTAATTTGAATAGCCTGTTAAACAGTTTGCTTGCTGAGATTTTTATCTCACCCTTGTTTGCCCCTCCCTACAGGTGGACTTTGAGCATGCATTGGAAGGGTAGAGCAGCACCGCACTGATGCATTTGGATTATAATCTTAATGCTGAAATAAAGTTGAAATAATTCTAGTCTTTTGCTTAGTGATCATAGTGATGAATGTTTCATCTTAATAATGTTGAACTTGGAATTGTTCCTTTGGTTATTATTGTTAAGTTGATTATGAATATTAAATTGTTCTCATTATTCTGTTATTTGCTAGTTGATTATGCTTCCGCTTATATTATCCTGTTAATTAAATGTTGCTAGTTTAATTTATCTTGTAAATTAGCTAGTTGTAGAGCAGTTTTGGTAGCATCCCAGGTTATTGTGGATCCTAGGGTGTTACATCACCGGGTAGAGCTCCGCCCTCTATGTCGTCGGCTAGTGGGGCAGCGGGGTTTTGGGCATGATCCCCGTTTCCCACTGCAGGAAAACGCTCATCGAGCATCCTTGCAAAAGTGCCCTCCAACCGCTGTTCAAACGCCATGATCTCGCGATTGAGCCTCCCTTCGAAATGCTGTGTTTGACGGTCAAATTCTGGATGCGTCACTGCAACTTGAGCGTCCTCACAATGAGAATGATGCACACTCTCCGATGTTCCTGCCATGTTAGCTGTGACTGACAACAAATATGTATATATGTGGACAACTCACCTCTTGCTTACCCAAGCTCTTATGCTCCTCGCCGAATCGTGCTGCTTGTACTGGTGGTAGCAACTCAGATGTGGACACACGATTGTAAAGGAAAGCGCTAATGGTGTTTTGGTGGGGTTAGGTAAGTGATAATCAAAGGGAGTGCAGTGCTGAAATTTAGTAGTAGCAAAATCAAATAGTAATCCAACTAGAAATCAATGCCTAGATTGCTAGTCTTTGCACCAACTCTACATAAACACCTTCTGAAAATGCCAAGTGTAGATTCTTGCAGCACAACCTTTTCTTTTTTTTTCTTCTCAATGCACACCTTTTTTTCGTTTTTTTGCTTTTTTTTTTGCTTTTTTTTATCCGAACTGATATGTCACTAATAGCTTGACGAGAGGAAACTGCAAACTTGAATCGGCAAGCTACGGAAATACTAAATGAAACAAACTAGCATGGTGCATAACAAAACATCAATGACTAGCAATACTAGACAGCGTCTCTAAGGATTAGAACTTGGTAATGCACTCTTAAATAACAGAACTAGCAAAAGAAATGGCTGGGTATATTTTTTTCCATTCTGAACGCTAGGATCAAAAGCAAGCTACAAATTAGGTAATGGATAGGAACTAGTCTACTACCGAAATTAGGGATAAATTAATCCTACCGTGGGAACGCCGGCTCTGATACTAGATGATGTGCACTAGCTCGTGAGAGCCAATGCACCGACTTGCCCGATCTCACGACGTAGGATTAAGAATGGTAGTTAGGGGAAAATTTGTAACCCAACGACGAGGAAGCCAACCGTAGCCTACTATCTGAGACAATCGTTAGTTCACAAACCTGAATACTAACTCACACAACTACGCTCGATGGCGTAGAAGCACAAGCTAGGTGCAATTAACGGGAATCACAAGAACTCGGGAAGCAAGAGCACTCTAATTTTTCTTAATAGATCAATATCCAAAAGTAAGTTCTCCCTATGGATAGGAGTAGAGGGGTATATATACTAGGAACAACCCTCCTAGCTGGGTATGAACATAAATCATAACGTTGGAAGATGGAAGGCCAACTGGTTGGAGCATTCAAGGAGTCTTCTTAAATTCTCGCGCGTCTGCTCAACTTCTGCGCAGTCTTTAGTAAATTCTCGGAAGTCCAAAAGACGAACCGTTTGTTGGAGGTGAAAATAGACTTGATTATCGTTCCATCCATATAGGATATGTATAGTAAAATGTGACAGGTTGGTGCGTAAGCCTTCAAAAGTCTTCGCCGCAAAGCATTTATCAGCATGTGCAACTGTTACTAAAATGACCATATCTTTCTTTTCACAACTCCAATGATGCACGGTTTGAAACGTAGGAAAATATACTGGACAAGCCATCCATTGGTCTGATGTATGCTGGTTGGAAACATTATAATTCATGCAGATAATGATTGTAAAACTCGTTGGTTTTCTGGACCTCCCTTTTCCTCTCCAATGCACCTGATCATGTATATGTTTAGCACGTCTTCTCGTGATTGGTCCTTGATATTGTTGGTCCTTGTTATGATCATCTTGAGTGTGTTTATTAAAGATTGGGATGCCCTCATCACAAACTCAAATCAATAATGGAAGGAAATAGAAAACTAGAAATTCAGTTTTGGGCTTGGCCCAATTCTCTTCCTTGGCCCGACGCTCCCTTGGTGATGTGACCACGCCACAAACACATATGACCACAGCGCCCAATATCAAGATTGAACTAAAGGCGAATTCGTTTCTTCAGCTTCAACACATTTTAAATGAGAATATGATGCTACCTAATGATGAAAATATATATTTTTACAGCCCCACATCACTTTTGCACCAATTCAAGCAAGAGTTCAACTTGGACACGTTTTGGAATCCAATTCGGCCTCCAGATCAATTCGGATTCAGCTTGATGGCCCAACTTCAAAAGTGCATAACTTTCACATACGGAGTCCGTTTGAGGTCCACGAGTACTTGTTGGAAAGCTTTTCTCACCTCTTTCCAATGGATCAAGCTTTATCTCCAAATTCCTTCTGTGCGCACCGTAATCATCAAAAGAAGGTGCTACGTCACCTGTTTGGGTCAAATTGGGCCTTGTAATGCTTGGGCCTATCATTTGGCCCACTCGGCCAGTCAGCCCACTCCCCTCCTCCCTTTCCTTCCCTTCCCTCTAGCCTAGTCAAGCTCGGCCTGCCTTTCCCCTCCTCTCTTGCTAGCTCTGCTGTCGACTGTGCCAGCTCACGGTCACAAACACTGACTGGTCATCGCCCGCCTTCACACGTGCCCTGCCTGCGTCATCGTCATCCCATCATCACCTGCTACATTGAATTGCATGTGACAAAGCGTGCTGCACTGTCACGGCTCTGCCTCACCGTTGTGTCACCTTGACCACCACACCGACGAGCGGGCCATGATAGCGCGTCTCCACCGCAGCCACTGCCCAGCCCTATCCCTCCACCTCTGTTTTATTGCTGTACAAAAGTGGATCTTAAGAATTGCACATCCCATAGTTTTAATCTTAGCCTGGTATGATTATTTGTATTTCATGGTTCTTCCTATACAACAAATTTAGCATGCTCAATTAAAATGGGATGTATATTGCTTAAACAAACAGGTAGCCAAGAATATATAGTTCATAGATTATTAGTACACAAAGTATTATAGTATAACACCCCTCAAATTCACGGAAATCCACCAAGTTAATATGTTTGGCATGTCTCTAGATGCTTCAAAAATGTATGACGGGCCACAAATAACATCCTACAATAGGCTCTGCGAGTTTTACAATAAGAGCTACATCAGCACTAAGATATAATAGACAATGTATCAGTAGACCAATACATATAGGATTGGATGTATTTCATAAATTCTAGATAAGGATTTCCTTCACATTTTAGTGCCTAGAATCACACATATGAGCATTTTCGAAAAAGAATCAAGTGTTTGATCAAAATTTACGTATGTAAGCTTTAGGAATATAAGCTTTAGGTCCTGATCCAAATTATATGATACCATAGATATTAGATAGGATTGATGAAACTTGGACAACTCAAATTATTGTGAAATGATGTAGTAGGACTAAAAATGATGTAGCAATGAACTTTGGAACCTGTTACATACCGTGTGCAGATCTACCCTTATTGTAAAGAAATAATTCAAGCAGAACCATTACTGTAAAAAATGGCCAATTCTCCCCCACCCTTGATTGATTTGATCTGAAAAAAGAAACGAAAAAAGGGCTACCACGAAGCATATTGTTGCTCAAATTTCAGCCAACCATGCTTCTAGTTTTGGCGGAATGTAGGGAGATCATTCTGGGCAATTGAAAAGGGAACAATAAGTATCTACAATACAAATGAGGAGAGATTATTTAGCGAAACAGAAAAAGATAGAGGACATTATTATCTAGCTAGAAGAACAGTATATTTGAAATGTTGTTCTTACTTCCTTTTCATACCATTCTATTCTTAAGTGATCACTAAAATGACACAAGATTCATGATTGGGCAACTTGGTTTGTTCACGAATTGCACATAATTGGTGTTAAATCTGATGGCGCAACATGCCAAAAAAAACATCTGAGATTAATCTGGATACACTCAATTTCATCCGTAAGTTGCGAGAAAATGTACGGATTTATTATTGTAGGATACAAATATGTCATTGCAAATGGCAAATACATAGCAGAAATCCATAAATCGTGCTACCATGAAAGGTGGCTAAAAACGCACACCTCTAGTGAATCTATTGATCAAAATATATAGCTGTTAGAAATTGGCCCATTTAATTATGGCACATTTCCTTAATTCCAAAGCATGCATGATTTAGTACCATATTGCTAAGGAAAGGTGAGGAAGACCAATTTATAAGGTGGAGTCCTTACTACTCCTTGAATATGGATAGATGTGGTATGTGGAGGGTTCTGTCTAGTCACACACACTCCTTACCATCTCTATTTTTGCTGAACTCTGCACCACTCTCTCTGTGTTTGAATGAGATTCAAACGTTTGAATTTGAGGCTTTATTGCGGTTTTGATGACAGGCAGTTACCAGTGGGTAAATGGCTGGTTGAACGTGTCAGTTACCAGTGGGTAAATGGCTACTTTAATTATGTCAGTTATCACTCTGTCTATTTATATGCCTGGAGACGTCCAGAGTCTATTTATCATTGCCTCCATTTCCTTCTTCTTTGTGATTCTGTGCTCGAGTACTGTGCTGTCTGAATCTCGTCGACCTTTTTTCCCGGCGTGCACCTAGAAGGAGGGAGAGCGGTTATCTCCGAACCGTTGCCGTAGAGAGTACCTGCACGGGGCGGCAATAAGGTTTCTGGGCAGCACATCTGCGCGACCGTTCACTGCACTGCAACATCTACGTTTTGCACTGCGTCAAGCCTGCGCGGCTTTCTGTTTTTCATCAAGCTAACTAATAAGTCGTTCGCGTGCACGTATGACTTTGTTAATAAATTTTTCTTGAGTATATTCTGAAGTATGTTGAGTAGCCTGCTGTCAGTAGTAAGTATTGCATCACTAGTTTGTTGTATTTGTCTCCTAGTAAAATTTGGAATTAAAATATTGCCCACATTTCCAACAATAGCATACAGGTTACATGAGTTCTGGGCTTAATCAACAAACTAGACTACGAATCAGATACGTGCCATAAGCGGCAGAGGTTCTATTGCCGGATACCAAATAGTAGGAGCACGGCACAGCAGAGTAGTCCGAGCAGGAGTCGCTTAGAGTCCAAGCTGAGCGCGAGACGGAGGAGAAGATGATTATTCGAACAGAGAGGAGAGGGCGCGCGAACAGAGAGGAAATAGGCTTAAGGTACAGTCGATACTACGATACCATGACATCATGTTCTTTGCCCACGCTTTCTATAAATAGCAACGGTGTATATTTCCTTGACAACGTAATTTCTCGTGCATTTTTCACACAAAAGAGATCCATGTACTTAATTCTGTACTTAACTTTGAGGATAACTTCTATCATTTGACAGGAAGCTATGTGCCTTGACTGCAGTCTCCAAAGTCCAGAGTAGGATGAACAAAGCCAAACTAGGCAGAAAGGTTCTAATCGCAAACCGGGGAAGTAGTAACCTTGGATCTAGGGGTGCAAGCGGGTCGGGTTAATCCCAACCGATCTGGCACCGAATCCGATTGGTATCGAATCCGATTGGTATCGAATCCAGAGAAAAAATATGGGTCAGGATATGGTAACAGCAATATCCGTCCGAATCCGATACGTCTTCAAGTTTGATTTCAAGGCCGTGCATTATGCACCAATATAAGGCCAGGGCCTTAGCCCCATTGTAACTCAGGCTATGATTTGAGAAATAGAAATCAGAAAATCACCATGGTTTGGTGGCCATTGTTGGCGTGTTCTTGAGACTTCCATCGAGGAATTGCTCTTGGTGTGTTGAATCCAATTATGGTGTTGGCGTGGGAGAAGGCTTATCTTGGAGAGAGCATCCAACAAGGCGTATCGTGAAAGATCAGGGCCAAAGCAACGGGGTTCAGCTAGCTTGCTAGGTGGATCCGCATCATCTTGGTATCAGAGCGTGGTTAGTCACGGTACGAGGTTGCTGAATTTTTCTTAATGACGGGTTCTATGAAGACTAAAGATGGCGAGGCGCGACATAATGATGACGAGCTAATTGGGGAGGTGCCACAATATGCGGCGTCTTTGCCGCTCGAGGTACGAATTAGATTTGAAGCGACACGTGACTACTACTTAAGTTGTCACCGGAAGCTTGAAGGCAAGGTTGATAATTTGGGGGCACGAATTGATGCTTTGACGGAGGCGCTACGCAACCAGCCACCACAATTTCAGCATGCTGAACGGAGACCTCAATATCTCGAACGACGTGGACCATATGAAGACAACGAACATGAGGAGGTCTTTGATGGTGCAGCGGGCTTTGCTCCACAACCGCGCCATGCTCAGGACTACCGTGGTGCTTGACCGTGGTAGGGACATGCGTGGCAGAGGTGCTGCCCATGGTGGAGGTATGCATGATGGTGTTAGGTTTGCTCAGCGTGTTGCCGTGGATGATGGAATTGGGCGGATAAAAATTTATATCCCATCATTTAATGGTAAAGCTGAACTGGAGGACTACTTGGATTGGGAGATGCGTGTCGAACAAATTTTTGACACCCATCACTATACTGAGGATAAGAAGATCCGTTTGGCGACAATTGATTTCACTGGATATGCTCTTGTTTGGTGGAACCAATTGTGTCGCGTAGGAGCTCGTCCAGATATTGGACACAACTGAAGAATATTTTGAGGCGACGTTTTGTCCCAGCACGCTACACGAGGACCTTGTACAACCTGCTACAACAACTACGTCAAGGTAATTCTAGTGTTGATGAATATTATAAAGAGATGGAGATGTTGATGATCCGTGCAGGACGGAGGAGCATGATGAGGCTACTATGGCACGTTTCTTTAATGGGTTGAATGAGGATGTGCAAGATAGGGTGGAGATGGTCCATTACTACAACATTCAAAATTTGGTGCATCAAGCTGAACGTGCTGAACAACAATTGAAGCGCAAACAAGCCAAGGGTGGACATGCTGACACTCAAACAAAATCATGGAGGCGTTCATTACAGCAAGGCGATGATGTGGGTTCACACTCCACAGTGGCGGCATCAAGTCGTTCAAATGGTGCTCTTTCAAAGGAGGCAAGCAATGGAGGTAAAGAAGCAACTAAAACTGATTCTAGTTTGCCTTCTAATGCTTGTGCTAGAGAAATTGAGTGTTTCAAGTGCAAGGGAAGGGGTCATATGATGCGTGATTGCCCAAATGAACGAAGAGTGGTTCTCACCAAAGATGGCTATGCTTCAACAAGTTCTAGTAGTTATTCTGAAAGCGAAAAATCCGACGATTCCAAGGAGGATGTTGTCTATTGTGATCCAGAATTGAATAGTGTTAATCTTTTGGTCCGAAAGGTGCAAAACAAAGAAACTGAAACCAAAGGACAGCGGTGTAGTGTTTTCCAAGCGGAGTGCAAGATCAAAGATAAAGCATGCAAGTTGATCATAGATGGTGGAAGTTATACCAATGTGATTAGCAAAGATTTGGTGTATGCTTTAGGGCTGTCCATGTGGAGGCATCCTCAACCACATCATGTGGAGTGGCTACACAACTCCGGAAGACTAAAGATAACTCACAAGGTTCGTGTTCTATTTGTTGTTGGTGACTATGTTGACAAGGTGGATTGCGACGTAGTTCCAATGGATGCATGTGGGTTATTGTTGGGAAGACCATGGCAATATGATCGCAATGCTATGCATGAGGGCCGGTCCAACACATACACTTTTGTACATGGGGGAAAGAAGCATGTGTTGAAACCAAAATTGGAGAGTGCTATTCATGTTGATGAAGAAATTACAGCCAAGAAGAAGCATGCTCCCAAGATTACCCCAAAGACGAGGACGGCTTTGCTTCAAGGAGGGAAGGATGATGTGGCACCAAGTAGCACTACAACTTTGGTTAGTGCTTGCAGTTCTGTGCACAATGTTCAAGAAGCTTTGAATACCAATTCTGAGGTTTCTAATATGCACAAGAGACATATTTGGAAAGATAATGAAATTTATTTTCCAACGAATCAAATGACACTTGATTTGGAGCTTCCTACACAAAGTTATGGCAATTTCATTGGATGCGCATGAGCTGTCCGGAGAGACGCGCGAGACTTGCCAAACATAAAGAGTTCGAGTATTGCAATGCAAATAAAAGTAAAATCCGACCACACCATGACTTTCTAAAGGTGGAGAAGGACTATTTTTCTGGTTCCAAACGGATTTGGAAGCCCCTTGAACAAGAAAACAAAACATATAAAGGTTTGAAACCGATTCGGACTCGGATTGGGACAGCTGGCAGACCAATACTAAAACGTCCATAACTTTTACAAACGGAGTCCGATTTGGGCGTTCTTGGACTCGTTGGAAAGCTATTTTGAAGCCCCATACAATGGATGAGGTGCTAGTCACGGAATCCTCACGGTCAAGTCGCAAATTGAGAGAGAAACCAGAGGTAGCAGTTTAGGTATTTCCTTTTTAGTTCGTATTGGAGTTTGTTTCGGCCTTATTCCAAGTAGTGCGTGAGTTGTAATCAAGGCCGTGTATTATGCACCAATATAAGGCCAGGGCCTTAGCCCCATTGTAACTCAGGCTATGATTTGAGAAATAGAAATCAGAAAATCACCATGGTTTGGTGGCCATTGTTGGCGTGTTCTTGAGACTTCCATCGAGGAATTGCTCTTGGTGTGTTGAATCCAATTGTGGTGTTGGATTCTACTCGCTGAAACTTCGGTTTCTCTACCCTTCGTTCACGTGCTGTGGTGTGCGTGGGAGAAGGCTTATCTTGGAGAGAGCATCCAATAAGGCGTATCGTGAAAGATCAGGGCCAAAGCAACGGGGTTCAGCTAGCTTGCTAGGTGGATCCGCATCAATGGTAAAATAAAATCTTCCACATCAGCTATTAAGTAGTAGCATCAAGTTCTTGACAGTACGTCCTCCTTACTCCATCTGTTGTACTGCATACATTCCTTACAAACAAGTAGGAGTGCAAACGGCTCGAGTTAATCCTGACCGATCCGGCACCGAATCCGATTAGTACCGAATCCGATTGGTACCGAATCCGGAGAAAAAATATGGGTTAGGATATGGTAACAACAATATCCGTTCAAATCCGATACATTTGCACCCTTACTTGGATCCCCTTGCATGGTTGCGATGGATAAGAACAAGTTCTGCGCCAATTGTTCTCGCCTGAGTTTGTGACCGTAACACGTTCATAAATACAGTTCGACAACTGCCAACCGGAGGGAAGCTATGCTCTGACGACTGCATGTAACCAGTGCTATGTAAAATAGCCAACAGCCAGTTGATATATTCTGTGTACAGATCTGTTCTTTCTGTTAGCAGATAAATGTACTATGTTCATCCTAGCTTGAAAGTTTCAGGATTTTAGCGAAGTTGAAGAATCAAGAGCAGTGTTACGTTGTTATCTGCAATCTTCGCGTAATGTTTTCATAGACATTTCCATAATAACACTACATGCTCCATCATTCTTGAAACAGTCACATGTATCTGAAATTTTCTCAAGCTTGCTAATCTTAAGGAAAAAAGTGTAACTTCTCGATTTAATAACAGAGTAGACAGCTGGTAATGAACATTTTATCAATAGAACGATTGATTATAAGCCGAAAATTACTAATAGGTGAAATATATATTCCTGTCAGTGCTCCGACGAGGATATTGCAGGTAACAGTCCTGCTGGAATCAGTAATTCAGTAATTACAGAATTTGTAACTATCCTTTCAGTCACATCATTCACTTCTCTATTTGGAACAAATGAAAATAGTTAAAATCATCGTATGTTTATAACCATTAGTTTTCATCGGTACTCCAGAAAGTCACTTTCAAATTATCAAATCATCAAAACAGTCATACCTGTATTCTAGAAACTCACTTTTAGTTTCCCATAATGTATTCCAGATATTTATTTCCTACTTTACAGTCAGGTCAACTTATGCATGAATATGATCAGCAACTTAGTCATAACATTTTTTATTTCAACACAAAATAACCTGAACGCATGCTCTTACTGAAAAGAGAACTTTTGTTGCTCTGAACAAAATACGTTTAAGGTCAACGAAAGTAGAGCTGCAACAATGGTTCATACTTCAAAATGATCATCGACATAAAACTATTCAAGTATGCTGAGCAGAATATGTCCTACTACTATCAACCACCATAACTAAAAGAGATTCAGACAAAGATGCATTTTCTTCTAGACCAGAAAATGAGGGAATTACAGTGTATACACAATCAACACATAAATGAAATTAGTATCCAAGCCACAAAATATTGAACAACAATTCCTTATCAAGATTCCTAAGAAACAAAGCATAGTTTTACCATCCAACCAATTCCAGACGTATCTGTTTCACATTCTAGAAAAGTAACTACGTACAGAGAATAAAAGAAGAAAGGAAACAATAAGAACTGTCCTTGTCAATATCCATAAAAAATTCTTGTCAGCCTCCATTTAGTCTTGCAACACTCAATCCATTTTCTTCTTGATCGTGAAGCTCACACATATATCGCTTTGCATTTTCAAACAAAGTTTAGCCAGTGTCAGCATTAAACAAACCCGGGGATAGACAAGGAGAATAACAAGAGAACTAGAAGGTGATGTTTAACCACGCAGAGCAATCGAGCGATCGACATATCCTTGGTAACGTGAATACCGACCGACGACTCATCTGCGGTGCGGACCTGACGTCTTCACCTCGGCTTCCCCTCCGCCGACGATGAAGACAGGCAATAAAGCACGCAAAAACCGAAAGAACACGAAGAACTCCCGTGAAGTTTGGGTGCAGCAAATCGCAGCGTTTTCTCATGAATCTATTGCTTTAAATAGAAAACAAATATGATCACGAATTCGTGTCCGTGATCAATACGACGCGCACGAGCCATACTCTTTTACAAATCGTGCCATCCCACAACTCAAGATATGCCGCGCGCTCTGGACTCTATAACCGAATAAACAGACAGTTTAACTTGAACCTGAGCTAGATTATCCAACAATCTCCCCCTAATTCTTGCCCGGTTCACTTGACCTTGTCGACGCCAATCTTCTCACGCAATTCACAGAACTTAGCGCGTCTGAGTGACTTAGTCAGGATGTCAGTGAGCTGCTCCTGAGAGCTCGTGAAATCCAAGCATATCCTCCCGCTGTCCAGACATTCATAGATGAAGTGAAATTTAGTATCAATGTGCTTACTTCTGTCGTGAAGGACGGGATTCTTGCTTAAGACGATCGCGGACATGTTGTCCATCTTCAATTTTGGAGGCTGGAGCTCAGTGCCGATCATGTCGCCCAGCAGCCGCGAGAGCCACACCGCTTGGCTTGCCGCCGCCGCACCCGCGATATATTCTGCTTCGCAAGAGGAGAGCGCTACCACCCTTTGCTTCTGGGATTGCCAAGAGATTGGCATTTCACCAAGGAAAAAGATGATCCCAGTGGTGCTCTTCCTATCGTCCACATCTCCCCCCAGGTCGCTGTCACTGTAGCCCGTCAGGTGAATGTCGCCATTTGAGCGCTTGGAGTAGATGATGCCATAGTCGATTGTGCCGGAGATGTACCGGAGTAGGTGCTTGACGGTGACGAGGTGCTCTTGCCGTGGTTTCTCCATGAATCTGCTCACGTAGCCCACGGCAAAAGAGATGTTGGGTCGTGTATGCACTAGATACCGCAAGCTCCCCACCAGGCTGCGATACATCGTTGCGTTCACCTCCACCGTAGCACTGTTCTTGGACAACTTTAGACGCACTTCCAAGGGTGTCTGGCACGCGTTGCAGCCTTCCAGCTGCACTTTTTCAAGCAGCTTACACGCATACGCCTGCTGGCACAGCGTGATGGCGTCCCGGCTCTACTTCACCTCGATCCCAAGGTAGTAAGAGAGCAACCCCAGTCGCTCATGCAGAAGAGTCGATTCATGTCGCCCTTGAACTTGTCGATGTCCTCCGGGCATGATCCTGTGATGATGAGATCGTCGACGTAGATGCCCACCACCACGCGTGATGTCGTGACTCCCCTAGTGCACATGCCATGCTCGCTGGTACACTGGGTAAAGCCGAGGTCACGGAGGCTGCTATCGAGCTTGGCATTCCATGCGCGCGTTGCTTGACGAAGCCCGTACAAGGCTTTTCGTAATCTCAGTACCTTCTCCTCATGGCCAGCCACGACGAAACCCGGCGGTTGCTGAACATACACCTCCTCACTCAGCTCGTCGTTGAGAAACGCCGACTTAACATCCATGTGATGGACAAGCCAACCTTCCTGAGCCGTCACAGCGAGCAGCATCCGCACCGACTCCATCCGAGCAACAGGCGCGAAGACCTCATCGTAGTTGATCCTCGGTTGCTGAACATAGCCTTTCGCCATGAGTCTTGCCTTGTGTTTGACGATGGTCCCCCGTTCATCGAGCTTCAGTTTGAAAACCCACTTCAGACCGATTGGACGGTGGCCTGCAGGCATGTCGACGAGCATCCACGTGATGTTCTGCTCGATCGACGACATCTCCTCGATCATCGCCTTCCGCCAGCACTCCTTGCCACGTGCCTTCTTGAACATGGTTGATGTTCCCACGCACGTGTGGGCGTTGCTCCTATGCGTACTCTCCGGAGTATAAATAGACGTGGTTGATGTTCCCACGCACTTTACGGCGTATAACCAAGACGCGGACGCTGTCCCTGCGCACTCTACTGAGTATAAACAAGACGCAGGTGTCCCCGCGCACGTGTGGGCGTTGCTCCTGCGCATACACTCCGGAGTATAAACAGACGTGGTCGATGTTCCCACGCACTCCCTGGAGTATAAATAAGACGTAGCGTCGAGGTCCACCTCCTCACGTGCTCTACAAAGTATAAATAAAGCGGCGCAAGAGGCTGGCCTCCGTGCACGCTCCGCGGAGTGTGCATGTAGCACAACAGAGGCTGGCCTCCGCAGGCACTCACGGCGCGTGGATAAGGCGTAGCAGAGGCCGGCCACCGCGTGCACCGTATGGAGCACAGACACTCGCACGTCCACTTAGGCTAGGCGCCAGCTCCGCTGCCACCTCTTCGAAGGGTAGGGGATGGAGCGCCCGCGCGTCTACTTCAACTAGGCGCCACCTCCGTTGCCATCATTTTGAAGGGTAGGGGATGGAGCGCTCGCGCGACCACTTAGGCTAGGCACCAGCTCCGCTGCCACCACTTCGAAGGGTAGGGGACGGAGCGCTCATGTGTCTACTACAACTAGGCGCTACGTCCGCTGCCACCACTTCGAAGGGTAGGGGATGGAGCGCTCACGCGTCTACTTCGACTAGGTGCCACCTCCGCTGCCACCACTTCGAAGGGTAGGGGACGGAGCGCTCACGCGTCCACTTAGGCTAGGCGCCAGCTCCGCTACCAGCGCTTCGAAGGGTGGGGGATAGAGCGCTCACGCGTCTACATCGCCTAGGCGCCAGCTCCGCCGCCTCTCTACCGAGCGTATGGACGTGCGCGAAATAAAGTCCTGCGAGTCTGCCGGAGGTAAGCACGGTCGTGGGAAGTGATGGAGACGCATGATTGAATCAAGGGAATTTCCGTGTTACTCAGAGGAGGTGTATAAGGGGGCGCGGTAAAAGCCAAATGTACAAGCGTCATCGGACGCCTACAGCCACTACTCGGCCGGCCTCCTCCTTAACATATGTCCGCGTTGAAGCCTCGCCCGAAGAGACCCGGGCCGCCTAGAAATCCAGCGACTCCTCGGCCCGCCACCAGCGTCGGAGACGCCGTCAGGTCACGAGGTCCAAAAAAAACGGCCGCTTCCTATTAAGCAGCTGCTCCGAACATAGGGATACACTAGTTAGAACATGGGGGCCAGTTTCTACTTTATTCATAGAAGGGGGCGCGTACATTGCAACACACACCAACAGACGACAACCCTGATGCCACACCTGTGGGTTCGCATCACGCCCCGAGGCGTCGACTCCACCTGCGCCCCTCCGTGGGACCTCGTCCAGCCTACGCAAAGCAAATAGGCGAGCAGTAGCGCCGGCGGCGAGACATCACCCGTCCCAGTAGGCATCTCCGGTTGGCGGTCACCGGCTCGTCGACATCTTGCGGCGGCCGGTGTTCGAGAAGCGCCATACTAGGCACGAGGTCACATAGGAGCAGTGGTTGCCAAAGGATATCGCGGCATTGCAAGCGAGGCTGGCCGCATCCCCAATCCGTCGAAGCGTCTGCGATAGCTCTTCGGGCCCGAAGGAGCGAGGCGGCACTTCGGCGACAAGATATTCAAGTGCGCCTTCCAAAGCCAGTAGGGCATCCCATGCGGCTACTGAGGTGTCGCCCAAAATCTAGTGACGTTCCCCAGAGATGTGGTGAGACAGCCTTTCTCCTTCTCCAGGACACCGATTTGCTGGAGAAGGTTGTCCCGCTCCTCCGCGGTCGCTCGCCGTGCCTCGGCATACGAGATTGCCTCCGCACGCTCCGCCTCCAAGCGTTGGATGCGGTCGTCCTTCGTGGAGTGCGCCTCGTCGGCTGCGCGAAGGGCCTCCTCGACAGTGCGAGACGATCCTCTAACGCGCCCCGCTCGCGGGCGTGAGCCGCCCACAACGCCCGACCAAGGGCAAGGGTCTGTAAGCCAAGGCAGTTAGTAAACCTATACAGGACCACTCACCACTAAGAGGTCAGGCACTCACCCTCGTCTCCGAGGCCTCCAGCACGCCTTCAAGGACCTCCGACCCGTAGGACAGCAGCGCCTGGTGATCCAGGTTGGCAGCCGCACTATCTCCGACCCCCTGCCACGCTCCCGCCACCTCCAGTCAAGGAACGAGATCCGTTGGGCTTGGGCGCGCGGCGCCCGCGGCAGTTTTAGGATGGATACTCACGGGAGTCTTGATGAATTGTAATGATCCTGAGGAAACAAAGGAAATTCAGAAACAAGTACAAGAGCTTCTCTCCAAAGGGTATGTACGTGAAAGTTTAAGCCCTTTGTGTTGTTCCTGTTATTTTACTTCCTAAGAAAGATGGATCATGGCGTATGTGCGTAGATTGTCGAGCGATTAATAACATCATAATTGTCGAGTGGTTAGTCATGCCTTTTGGTTTAACTAATGCACCTAGTACATTCATGCGCTTAATGAATCATGTTTTAAGGCATTTTATTGGTAAATTTGTGGTTGTGTACTTTGATGACATTCTGATTTACAAACGCACTGAATCTGAACACATAGACCATCTTAGACAAGTTCTACAAGTTTTACGTGAGGCTAGTTTATTTGGTAGCTTAGAGAAGTGCACGTTTTGCAAAGATCGTGTCATCTTTTTGGGCTATGTTGTTTCGCAGGAGTTGAAGTAGATGAGTCTAAAATTGAAGCGATTAAAATTGGCCAACTCACGTGAGCGTAAGTCGATAAGGAGCTTTCATGGTCTCACTGGTTTTTATCGGCGTTTTGTGAAGGATTTTAGCACCATCGCTGCCCCTTTGAATGAACTTTCTAAAAAGGGTGTTGAATTTGTGTGGGGGGTAGCGCAAGAAAATGCTTTTGCTGAACTTAAGAGACGCTCGACTGAAGCACCGTTGCTTGTTTTACCTGATTTCACTAAAAATTTTGAAATTGAGTGTGATGCTAGTGGATTGGGTATTGGCGGTGTTTTAATGCAAGAGGGTAGACCGGTAGCTTATTTTAGTGAGAAACTGAATGGTGCTCAATTGAATTATCCGGTCTATGACAAAGAGCTTTATGCGTTAGTGCGTGCGTTAGAAACTTGGCAACAATATTTATGGCCTAAAGAGTTTATTATTCATTCTGATCATGAGGCATTGAAGTATTTAAAGGGCCAAGCAAACCTGAACCGTAGACATGCCAAATGGGTCGAATTCATTGAGTCATTTCCTTACATTGTGAAATATAAGAAGGGAAAGGAAAATGTGGTAGCCGTTGCTCTTTCTTGGAAAAGTGTACTTTTAACTCAACTAGGAGTGCACGTCCCTAGTTTAGCGAGTTTGCGTGATTTATATGCTGATGACCATGATTTTTCCATTCCTTATGCACATTGCAAAGAGGGAACAGGCTGGGATAAATTTCACATCCATGATGGGATTTTTTTCGCACTAACAAATTATGCGTTCCAGAATCCTCTATGCATCTGCTATTACTGCAGGAATCACATGCAGGTGGATTGATGGGACATTTTGGACGTGAGAAGACGTTGTCTATGCTGAGTGATCACTTTTATTGGCCTAAGATGAGGCGAGATGTGGAGAGGTATGTGCAGCGATGCATTACTTGCCACAAAGCAAAATCGAAGTTGAGTCCACACGGTTTGCATACCCCTTTACCTGTTCCCAATGCCCCATGGGAGGATATTAGTATGGATTTTGTTTTAGGACTGGCTAGAACTAAGAGGGGGAGTCATTCTGTTTTTGTCGTTGTGGATCGTTTTCGAAGATGGCACACTTTATTCGTGCCACAAGAGCGACAATCGTCGCACATTGTCGACATGTTTTCGTGGAGATCGTGAGGCTGCATGGCGTGCCACGTACTATTGTGTCGGTTCGCGACGTGAAGTTCATGAGCTACTACGGAAGACACTTTGGTAGTGGCGGGGACGAAGTTGTTATTCAAGCACAACTTGTCATCCCCAAAGCGATGGTCAAGCGGTGGTGAACCGCACACTTCGATGCTACTCGGGACCATGATCAAGAAGAATCTGCACGAGTGGGAGGATTGTTTGCCGCACGTGGAATTCGCTTATAATCGGGCCGTGCATTCCACTACGCAGATGTGTCCATTTGAGGCCGCTTTATGGTTTCAAGCCCTTTACGCCGCTTGAATTGTTGCCGCTTCCTATCCAGAACGTCGCAAGTCAAAGTTACTAAAGCGCGGTGATGGGACTTTCAAGGTGCTTGCGAAGATCAACGACAATGCCTACAAGATAGAGCTTTCCGGTGACGACTATGGCGTGAGCTCTACGTTCAATGTCGCAGATTTATCACCTTTCTTTGGTGGTGACGATCCAGTCGAGGACGACGCCTTTTCAAGATGGGGAGGATGATGAGGGCATCCTAACACTTATACATCTTCTCCTATTGGTGGTCATGCACGCATCGATGAGGACATTCCTATTACATATACATCCTCCACTCCAAGCATGCATGACAATAACCAAGAACCAGAGGGCCCAATGACGAGGGCAAGAGCCAAGCGTTTGAACAAAGAGGTGCTTTTGTTCCTTAAGGAGTTTCCTTTAATTGATGATGAACTTGGAATACTAACTCATGCTAGTATTTTATGTATTCTTAGGTATGATTCATGTGAAGACATGGGAGAGCAAAAGGGAGGAGCCCAAGGACTTAGACTACAAGTTTTGGATAAGATTTTCAAGCCAAATTTGCACTTCCCACGTGCTCAATCCAATTCAAACTCGGATTCAACTCAAGATTCAATTCGGATTCGGTCGGGACAGCTGACAGCGATTCTTGAAAAGGCCATAACTTTCACAAACGGAGTCCGATTCATGTGTTCTTGTACTCGTTGGAAAGATAATTTCAAGGGCAACGCAATGGATACGGATGGATCCGGCCCCACCATCAAATTCATCACGGATAAAAGTTATGACCGAAACATGGTGACAGTTTAATTTTAGGTTTTTCCTTTTGTGTGAGTTTGTTTCCAAATACATGTAGGGATGAGTTGTAGTTGATTTAGGACCTCTTGGCCAGCCATGAGGTGGACAGGGTACTATATATTGAGGGTTACACCCCCATTGTAAGGAGACCAATTTTATGCATAAGATTGAAACATAGCTATTGCTTGTTCTTTCAACTCCAAAGTTCATGCGAGGACTTTGAGAGAGAAATAGGCGATCCATTGTTCATTCTGCAATTCAAGGTCAAGCCGTCGTTCCATTGGGAATTGGGGACTTGGCATTCGTCGTTTGTGGTCTCGCGACGAACAATTATTCGGTGTGTTTTTGGCGTATTCCGAAGAG
Source organism: Bonia amplexicaulis (assembly GCA_036346245.1). NCBI lineage: Eukaryota > Viridiplantae > Streptophyta > Magnoliopsida > Poales > Poaceae > Bonia > Bonia amplexicaulis. The sequence goes on from CM070739.1 coordinate 9,273,966, forward strand.
TTGAGGGTTCGTGCATTGGCGCGAGTGTTCAACTAGCGACATCGTCTACTTCGCATCAACTATCCACGGTTTCTCACTGAGAAGATCGGGCCCCCGTATCAAGGAGTGTCGCTGCCGAACCGACCACCGTACCGCACCAATCCTGAGGAAACAAGGAAATTCGAAACAAGTACAAGAGCTTCTCTCCAAAGGGTATGTACGTGAAAGTTTAAGCCCTTGTGCTGTTCTGTTATTTTAGTTCCTAAGAAAGATGGTTCATGGCGTATGTGCGTAGATTGTCGAGCGATTAATAACATCATAATTCGATATCGTCATCCTATACCTCGCTTAGATGATATGCTAGACGAATTGAGTGGTGCTGTTATTTTCTCTAAGATAGATTTTTGTGATGGTTACCATCAAATTAGAATGCATGAAAGGGATGAGTGGAAAACAGCCATTAAAACAAAATATGGGTTGTACAAGTGGTTAGTCATGCCTTTTGGTTTAACTAATGCACCTAGTACATTCATGCGCTTAATGAATCATGTTTTAAGGCATTTTATTGGTAAATTTGTGGTTGTGTACTTTGATGATATTCGATTCTGACATGACCGAATCTGAACACATAGACCATCTTAGACAAGTTCTACAAGTTTTGCGTGAGGCTAGGTTATTTGGTAGCTTAGAGAAGTGCACGTTTTGCAAAGATCGTGTCATCTTTTTGGGCTATGTTGTTTCTGCACAGGGAGTTGAAGTAGATGAGTCTAAAATTGAAGCGATTAAAAATTGGCCAACTCCTGTGAACGTAAGTCAGATAAGGAGCTTTCATGGTCTCGCTGGTTTTTATCGGCGTTTTGTGAAGGATTTTAGCACCATCGCTGCCCCTTTGAATGAACTTACTAAAAAGGGTGTTGAATTTGTGTGGGGGGTAGCGCAAGAAAATGCTTTTGCTGAACTTAAGAGACGCTCGACTGAAGCACCGTTGCTTGTTTTACCTGATTTCACTAAAAATTTTGAAATTGAGTGTGATGCTAGTGGATTGGGTATTGGCGGTGTTTTAATGCAAGAGGTAGACCGGTAGCTTATTTTAGTGAGAAACTGAATGGTGCTCAATTGAATTATCCGGTGTGTGACAAAGAGCTTTATGCGTTAGTGCGTGCGTTAGAAACTTGGCAACAATATTTATGGCCTAAAGAGTTTATTATTCATTCTGATCATGAGGCATTGAAGTATTTAAAGGGCCAAGCAAACCTGAACCGTAGACATGCCAAATGGGTCGAATTCATTGAGTCATTTCCTTACATTGTGAAATATAAGAAGGGAAAGGAAAATGTGGTAGCCGATGCTCTTTCTAGGAAAAGTGTACTTTTAACTCAATTAGGAGTGCACGTCCCTAGTTTAGCGAGTTTGTGTGATTTATATGCTGATGACCATGATTTTTCCATTCCTTATGCACATTGCAAAGAGGGAACAGGCTGGGATAAATTTCACATCCATGATGGGTTTTTATTTCGCACTAACAAATTATGCGTTCCAGAATCCTCTGTGCGTTTGCTATTACTGCAGGAATCACATGCAGGTGGATTGATGGGACATTTTGGACGTGAGAAGACGTTGTCTATGCTGAGTGATCACTTTTATTGGCCTAAGATGCGGCGAGATGTGGAGAGGTATGTGCAGCGATGCATTACGTGCCACAAAGCAAAATCGAAGTTGAATCCACACGGTTTGTACACCCCTTTACCTGTTCCCAATGCCCCATGGGAGGATATTAGTATGGATTTTGTTTTAGGACTGGCTAGAACTAAGAGGGGGAGTGATTCTGTTTTTGTCGTTGTGGATCGTTTTTCGAAGATGGCACACTTTATTCCGTGCCACAAGAGCGACAATGCGTCGCACATTGCTGACTTGTTTTTCAGGGAGATCGTGAGGCTGCATGGCGTGCCACGTACTATTGTGTCGGTTCGCGACGTGAAGTTCATGAGCTACTTCTGGAAGACACTTTGGGGTAAACTGGGGACGAAGTTGTTATTCAGCACAACTTGTCATCCCCAAACTGATGGTCAAACAGAGGTGGTGAACCGCACACTTTCGATGCTACTCCGGACCATGATCAAGAAGAATCTGCGTGAGTGGGAGGATTGTTTGCCGCACGTGGAATTCGCTTATAATCGGGCCGTGCATTCCACTACGCAGATGTGTCCATTTGAGGCCGCTTTATGGTTTCAAGCCCTTTACGCCGCTTGAATTGTTGCCGCTTCCTATCCAGAACGTCGCAAGTCAAAGTTACTAAAGCGCGGTGATGGGACTTTCAAGGTGCTTGCGAAGATCAACGACAATGCCTACAAGATAGAGCTTTCCGGTGACGACTATGGCGTGAGCTCTACGTTCAATGTCGCAGATTTATCACCTTTCTTTGGTGGTGACGATCCAGCGTCGAGGACGACGCCTTTTCAAGATGGGGAGGATGATGAGGGCATCCCTAACACTTATACATCTTCTCCTATTGGTGGTCATGCACGTACTGATGAGGACATTCCTATTACATATACATCCTCCACTCCAAGCATGCATGACAATAACCAAGAACCAGAGGGCCCAATGACGAGGCAAGAGCCAAGCGTTTAAACAAACAGGTGCTTTTGTTCCTTAAGGAGTTTCCTTTAATTGATGATGAACTTGGAATACTAACTCATGCTAGTATTTTATGTATTCTTAGGTATGATTCATGTGAAGACATGAGAGAGCAAAAGGGAGGAGCCCAAGGACTTAGACTACAAGTTTTGGATAAGATTTTCAAGCCAAATTTGCACATCCCACGTGCTCAATCCAATTCAAACTCGGATTCAACTCAGTATTCAATTCGGATTCGGTTCGGGACACCGACTGACAAGCGATTCTTGAAAAGGCCATAACTTTCACAAACGGAGTCCGATTCATGTGTTCTTGTACTCGTTGGAAAGATAATTTCAATGGCAACGCAATGGATCCGGATGGATCCGGCCCCACCATCAAATTCATCACGGATAAAAGTTATGACCGAAACATGGTGACAGTTTAATTTTAGGTTTTTCCTTTTGTGTGAGTTTGTTTCCAAATACATGTAAGGATGAGTTGTAGTTGATTTAGGACCTCTTGGCCAGCCATGAGGTGGACAGGGTACTATATATTGAGGGTTACACCCCCATTGTAAGGAGACCAATTTTATGCATAAGATTGAAACATAGCTATTGCTTGTTCTTTCAACACCAAAGTTCATGCGAGGACTTTGAGAGAGAAATAGGCGATCCATTGTTCATTCTGCAATTCAAGGTCAAGCCGTCGTTCCATTGGGAATTGGGGACTTGGCATTCGTCGTTTGTGGTCTCGCGACGAACAATTATTCGGTGTGTTTTTAGCGTATTCCGAAGAGTTGAGGGTTCGTGCATTGCGCGAGTGTTCAACTAGCGACATCGTCTACTTCGCATCAACTATCCACGGTTCCTCACTGAGAAGATCGGGCCCCCGTATCAAGGAGTGTCGCTGCCGAACCGACCACCGTACCGCACCAATCCTGAGGAAACAAAGGAAATTCAGAAACAAGTACAAGAGCTTCTCTCCAAAGGGTATGTACGTGAAAGTTTAAGCCCTTGTGCTGTTCCTGTTATTTTAGTTCCTAAGAAAGATGGTTCATGGCGTATGTGCGTAGATTGTCGAGCGATTAATAACATCATAATTCGATATCGTCATCCTATACCTCGCTTAGATGATATGCTAGACGAATTGAGTGGTGCTGTTATTTTCTCTAAGATAGATTTGCGCAGTGGTTACCATCAAATTAGAATGCATGAAAGGGATGAATGGAAAACAGCCTTTAAAACAAAATATGGGTTGTACGAGTGGTTAGTCATGCCTTTTGGTTTAACTATGCACCTAGTACATTCATGCGCTTAATGAATCATGTTTTAAGGCATTTTATTGGTAAATTTGTGGTTGTGTACTTTGATGATATTCTGATTTACAGTCGCACTGAATCTGAACACATAGACCATCTTAGACAAGTTCTACAAGTTTTGCGTGAGGCTAGGTTATTTGGTAGCTTAGAGAAGTGCACGTTTTGCAAAGATCGTGTCATCTTTTTGGGCTATGTTGTTTCTGCACAGGGAGTTGAAGTAGAAGAGTCTAAAATTGAAGCGATTAAAAATTGGCCAACTCCTGTGAACGTAAGTCAGATAAGGAGCTTTCATGGTCTCGCTGGTTTTTATCGGCGTTTTGTGAAGGATTTTAGCACCATCGCTGCCACTTTGAATGAACTTACTAAAAAGGGTGTTGAATTTGTGTGGGGGGTAGCGCAAGAAAATGCTTTTGCTGAACTTAAGAGACGCTCGACTGAAGCACCGTTGCTTGTTTTACCTGATTTCACTAAAAATTTTGAAATTGAGTGTGATGCTAGTGGATTGGGTAGACCGGTAGCTTATTTTAGTGAGAAACTGAATGGTGCTCAATTGAATTATCTGGTCTATGACAAAGAGCTTAATGCGTTAGTGAGTGCGTTAGAAACATGCCAACACTATTTATGGCCTAAAGAGTTTATTATTCATTCTGATCATGAGGCATTGAAGTATTTAAAGGGCCAAGCAAACCTGAACCGTAGACATGCCAAATGGGTCGAATCCATTAAGTCATTTCCTTACATTGTGAAATATAAGAAGGGAAAGGAAAATGTGGTAGCTTATGCTCTTTCTAGGAAAAGTGTACTTTAACTCAATTAGGAGTGCACGTCCCTGGTTTAGCGAGTTTGCGTGATTTATATGCTCATGACCATGATGGGTTTTTATTTCACACTAACAAATTATGCGTTCCAGAATCCTCTGTTCGTGATACGGGGTCGCCCGATCTTCTCGACGTAGGATGGATACTCACGGGAGTCTTGATGAATCGTAATGATCCTCCAATGCCAATGCAAGGGACGAACACTATTTAATCCGCCAAAACACACTCGTGTTGATTTCACGACCACTGCGAAGATCTATCGTGCACCCAATTCCCAACGGAAAGGTTGAACGATCTTGATTGAAGAAAATCACTCCTAATTCCCTATGGAACTTAGGTAGCAATACTAAACTCGAACATACTTTAGTAGATTGATTATTCTCAAACGTGGTCTGCCTTACAATGGGGGTCTAACCCTCAATATATAGTACCCTATCCACCTCATGGCTGGCCAAGAGGTTCTAAACCAACTCTAACTCATCCCTACATGTATTTGGAAACAAACTCACACAAAGGAAAAACCTAAAATTAAACCGTCACTATGTTTCGATCATAACTTTTTATCCGTGACGAATTTGAAGGTGGGGCCAGATCCATTGCGTATCCCTTGAAATTATCTTTCCAACGAGTACAAGAACACCTGAATCGGACTCCGTTTGTGAAAGTTATGGCCTTTTTAGTAACTGCCTGTTAGGCTGTCCCGAACCGAATCCGAATTTAATTCTGAGTTGAATCCGAGTTTGGATTGGATTGACCACGTGGGAAGTCCGAATTTGGCATGTAAATCTTATCCAAAGCTTGTAGTTTAAGTCCTTGGGTTTCTTCCCCTTTTGCTCTCCCATCAAACGGGCTTCTTTCCTTCTTGATCAACCGCATGGGCTGCTTGATTGAGAAATTGTTGGACAGATATATCATAGCTCCTTGCCCGTATGGACTCTCCTTCTCATGACTCGTGGTAGGTTGGTCCTTCTCCACTTGATCTTCTGTTGCTTCAAATCTAAGAAGGCATAACATATTTGCATTAGGTAGTATGTTATTCTCATCTAACGTAATAGAAGAATCTCTAAGGAACAAAAGCACCTGCTGTTGAAGTAGCTTAGCTCTTGCTCTTGTCATAGGTCCTTCCCGAGCCTTATCAATAGCTTTGCCATGCACACTTGAAGTGGACGATGAATATGTAGTAGAGATGTCCTCATCATCCTCCCCCTCTTGAAAAGGAGTTGTCCTCGACTCTGTGCCATCTTGTCCAAAGAATGGTGATAAATCAGCAACATTGAAAGTAGTGCTCACCCCATAATCGTCGCCTGGAAGCTCTATCTTGTATGCATTATCATTGATCTTGGCAAGCACTTTAAAAGGACCATCACCACGGGGCATCAATTTTGATTTACGCTTCTCTGGAAAGCGTTCTTTGCGAAGGTGTACCCATACTAGATCACCTGGTTCAAATAGCATTTTCTTTCTAGTCTTGTTAGCCTTAGAAGCATAAGCACGTACCTTCTTTTCAATCACCTCTTTAGTCTTTTCATGGAGCTTTTTCACAAAATCAGCACGCTTAGAAGCCTCCATATTTGTACGTTCTTGTAATGGAAGTGGCATCAAGTCAAGTGGTGTGATCGGTTTGAAACCATACACCACCTCAAATGGACATAGTTGAGTGGTAGAATGCACCACCCGATTATATGCAAATTCAACATGTGGTAGGCAATCTTCCCACTCTTTTAAATTCTTTTTTTATCATTGTCCGAAGCAGCATTGAGAGTGTACGGTTCACGACCTCTGTTTGTCTATCGGTTGTGGATGACAAGTTGTCGAAAAGAGCAACTTTGCCCCACGTTTGGCCCACAAAGTCTTCCAAAAGTAGCTCATAAATTTGACATCTCGATCAGATACAATGGTTCTTGGCATGCCATGCAGTCTCACAATTTCCCTGAAAAACAAGTCAGCTACATGCGACGCGTCGTCGCTCTTATGACAGGGAATAAAATGAGCCATTTTAGAAAACCTATCCACAACAACAAACACAAAATCCCTCCCCCTCTTAGTTCTAGGCAATCCTAGAACAAAATCCATACTAATGTCTTCCCAAGGAGCATTAGGAACTGGAAGTGGAGTATACAAACCATGTGGATTGAGCTTTGACTTCGCTTTATGGCAGGTCACGCATCGTTGAACAAACCTCTCGACATCTCGCCTCATCTTAGGCCAATATAAATGATCAGCTAACATCATGTACGTCTTCTCTCTTCCAAAGTGACCCATCAATCCTCCTGCATGAGACTCCTGCAATATAGCAAACGCACAGAAGACTCTGGAATGCATAGTTTGTTCATACGAAAGAGAAAACCATCATGAACATGAAACTTATCCCACCCTTTCCCATCTTTGCAATTAGAATATGGTGCTGAAAAGTCGTGATCAGAAGCATATAAATCTTTCAAACTTTCTAGCCCTGGAACCTTTACTTCCAATTGAGTGAAAAGCACATGTTTCCTAGACAATGCATCAGCTACCACATTTTCCTTACCTTTCTTGTATTTAACAACGTATGGAAAAGTCTCAATGAATTCAACCCACTTAGCATATCCACGGTTCAGTTTAGCTTGACCTTTCAAATATTTCAAAGCTTCATGATCAGAATGAATGACAAATTCTATAGGCCAAAGATAATGTTGCCAAGTCTCTAATGCGCGCACAAGAGCGTATAATTCTTTGTCATAAACAGGATAATTTAATTGTGCACCATGAAGTTTCTCACTGAAATATGCAACAGGTTTTCTTTCTTGCATCAAAACACCACCAATACCTATTCCACTAGCATCACATTCAATCTCAAAGGTTTTAGTGAAATCAGGTAAAACAAGCAATGGTGCTTCAGTTAAACATTTCTTCAATTCAGCAAAAGCTTTATCTTGTTTTCTCCCCACTCAAAAGTGACTCCTTTTTAGTTAATTCATTTAATGGAGCAGCAATGGTACTAAAATCTTTTACGAATCGTGGTAAAACTAGCAAGTCCATGAAAGCTACGAATTTGACTAACATTGACAGGAGTAGACCAATTTCGAATAGCTTCAATTTTAGATTCATCTACTTCAATTCGTTGAGCTGAAACAACATAGCCTAAGAACACCACTTTGTTTGTGCAAAAAGTACACTTCTCAAGATTAGCATACAATTGTTCGGTTCTTAGCACTTGTAGCACTTGTCTAATGTGTTCAACGTGTTCTTGCAATGAGTGGCTATATATCAAAATGTCATCAAAATAGACTACCACAAATTTTCCAATGAAGTGTCTCAAAACATGGTTCATTAATCGCATGAATGTACTAGGGGCATTAGATAAACCAAAAGGCATCACTAACCATTCATACAACCCAAATTTTGTTTTAAAGGCTGTCTTCCACTCATCACCATGTTTCATTCGAATTTGATGATATCCGCTACGCAAATCAATCTTAGAAAAGATAGTAGAGCCACTCAATTCATCAAGCATATCATCTAACCTAGGAATAGTATGACGATAACGAATGGTAATGTTATTGATTGCTCTACAGTCTACACACATTCTCCATGTTCCATCTTTCTTAGGAACAAGAATGACAGGGACGGCACAAGGGCTAAGACTTTCACGTACATACCCTTTTTCCATGAGTGCTTGAACTTGTCGCTGAATTTCCTTTGTCTCCTCCGGATTTGTGCGGTACGGTGGACGGTTGGGAAGTGGAGCTCCAGGTACCAAGTCAATTTGATGTTCGATGCCTCGAACGGGTGGTAAACCAGCGGGTACATCCTCCGGAAAAACATCCTCATAATCTTGTAACACATGAGAAACCACACTAGGAAGAGAGGTTAAGTCATTAGTAGAAAGCAAAACTTCTTTATATAGTAATACCAAATGCTCCAAAGTGGGATCATCTCTCATCTCTCGCAATTCAGATTTGGTGGCTATCATGACTAATTTTTTCTCTCCCTCACCCTTTCTTTTTCCACTCAGTTTTAGTTTATGGCTCTCACTGACATTTTGTGGAATTACACACTTTTGCTCCTTCACTTTCTCACTCTCCACTTTCACCTCAACCTTTTGCATGTTATCATATATAATTTGAGAAGGAGTTAAAGGCCTTAACAATATTTCTTTATTATTCCACATGAACTAAATTGATTAGTTCTTCCATCATGAATCACAGAACGATCATATTGCCATGGTCTACCTAATAACAAGTGACATACTTCCATGGACACAACATCACATTCTACAGTATCACGATAAGAACCAATCTGAAAACTAACATCAACTGTGTACCCAACATTCATAGACCCATTATTGTTTAACCATTGAATTTGATATGGATGTGGGTGTTTTTATATTTCAAACCAAGTTTAGTGCAAAGTTCTTTGCTAGCTAAGTTATGACAACTACCCCCATCAATAATAACTTTGCAACACTTACCATCTTTACTCACCTGAGCTTTTGTTTGGAAAAGATTGCAGCGTTGTTCATGGTTGGGCTTTGCTCTAACGCTCAATACCGAAGGGGTGCACACAAGGATAGGACCGGATTCGGGGTCACAATACCCATCCCTATGTGTTTCTTCTTCGCCTTCTCCCTCATGGCCATTCTCATGCGCCTTGAAATCAGCAAGGTGCTCTCCATCTTCGTCACTAGCAGAATCATATTCTCCATTCTCGTTATCAACATTACCTTGTTATTTGGACAATCCTTTTGCATATGACCACGACCAAGACACTTGAAGCATTGGATGGAGCTACTCTTGGCAGTAGAACCAACAGAAGATGATGAAGAGGGGACTGATCCTCTCTTTGGAAAAGAAGGAGTGGCGTTCTTGGTACTTGGGGCAGCACGTGTATTAGGAGTAAAACTTCCACTAGATGGATTAGTTTTAAACGAATTGAAACGAGATGTGGTTTTACCTCCTGTAGGTGCTGTACGGGGAGTGTAGGAAGATGATCTTGAAACCCTCATGTCCTGTTGAACTTGCCTCTCAGCCTTAGTGGCTTGATGCACCAACTCCACCAAGTTGTTGTAGGGTTGAAATTCGGCGATTCGCTTGATGGAAGGATGCAAACCAGCAAGGAATCGGGCCATAGTTTGCTCTTCTTGTTCATAAACATTAGCCCTTATCATAGCCATTTCCATTTCTTTGTAGTACTCCTCAATTGTGAAACTCCCTTGCTTCAAATTCTGCAATTTATCAAAGAGGTCACGTTTGTAATGTGTAGGTACAAACCTTGCTCTCATATGGTACTTCATCTCTTCCCATGTAGTGATGGGTGGCTCATTATTCCTCATCCTTTGGTTTTGCATTTGCTCCCACCAAACCAAGGCATAATCATTGAATTCTAGTCCCGCCATATGGATTTTCTTCTCTTCAGAATAGTTGTGCAAGCGGAACACCTTGTCCACCTTGAGCTCCCAAGTGAGGTATTCTTCGGGCTCATGTGTACCTGAAAATGAAGGCATCGTAAATTTGAGCTTACCAAATTTCTCCTCGTGTGGTTGTTCTTCGCCGTAACGATTACGGCGGTGGTAGCCATCGTCATGGTGCGGAAAGTCATCGTCGTCAAAGTGAAGTGCTCCCCCACCACGGCCTCCATGTCCATGGCCCCTCCCCGGACCATGAAAGCCGCCCCCTGCACCTCTCCCGTGGAAGGGTGGATGGATGGCGTTGCCACCACGCGGTCTCGCTGTTCTTGTGCATCTTGGCCACCTCGAGCAACGCCGCTTCCTCATCTCGCGGAGGGATGCCACCCCCACGTTGAACACTACCTTCCTCATGTTGTTGTCGAAGTGCGCGCACCTCACAATGTTGGTACGTAGCACGCTCATTTGTTGGTTCATCTCAATGCGCATATCTTTTGTGGAATTGTTGATCTCTGCCTTGAGTTGCTCCTCCAAGGCCGAAGTAGTGGCGATGAACTCATTGCGCAAAGTTCCCCTCAAAGCTTGGAATTGAAAACGAGTCACCGGGGAATTCAGACCATGCTCCTCTCCCATGTTGTCGTCTCCACCTGACATGGTTAGTAGCACAAGGAAAACACCAAAACCACAAATATATGGGTAATATGTGTTCACTCTATCTCACTTTTTCTTCTCCCAAGTAAAGTTCTTACCTTTCCGAAGTGGATTGAGGCCAAAAGAAACTTACACTTGGTGGTGGCTATAATAACAAGTGATGATCAAGCGGATTTAAAAGTGACTCACAATTGCCGGCAAAGGATATTTTGTGGAGTTTGGTTAGGAAGTATTTATCCTACGATCTGATTTTCGATGTTGTAAAATTAAGTAATAATCCAAGTTAGAATACTTTGCCTATGTGCTGATCCAAAAGATTTAAGTGAAGTATATGAGCGCACACAAAGATCAATGTGACTCGATGCAAACAAAAGGAATGAGCTAACTAGAGGCAATATGAAATTAAAGATTAGATAGCTCGTTTTGCACCAAGTACTAGGAGAGACGCTAGCCAATTGCAATGATATGAATGTAAGGGCACAAGATTGCTCAAAGGAATTAAATAAACAAGCTGAATTTATGGACTAAGAGCTCATCCTAGATTCGCCAATGTTTTTTCTCTCTCTTTTTCTTAGCAATTTTTTTTTCTTGTTCTTCTTCTTCTTCTTTTTAATTGCCGAACTAGGTTTAATTGTCTCTTTGATTTTGCATAGGTCATAAATATTCAGCAAGATGTAGAATACTCAAGAGCAGCCCTAGATGCAATATTCAACAACTAGTCTCAATTGATGAAATAAAAATAGCAGAATTTTTTTCCGCACAAGATTGTTCACGATCTGATCTGATGAGTGTTCACGCACTCGTAGCGATCGGATATTTTGTTTGAATTTTGGATTGGACACAAAGATTAAGCTACGCAAATAAACACGAACGATCAGCACGTAAATAAAATTTCTAATGGATCAAGACATAATAAAACTCACGACAAAATAGCAGATGCGAAACTAGGGTTTGGATTTTTTTTTTTGTGTTTTCAGTTTATGGACTATAGGACAGCAAGTAATAAACTGAAATTTAAAGGGATAAGATCCTACCGAGTAAACCGCGCTCTGATACCAAGATGATACGGGGTCGCCCGATCTTCTCGACATAGGATGGATACTCACGGGAGACTTGATGAATCGTAATGATCCTCCAATGCCAATGCAAGGGACGAACACTCTTTAATCCACCAAAACACACTCGTGTTGATTTCGCCGACCACCAAGCGAAGATCTATCGTGCACCCAATTCCCAACGGAAAGGTTGAACGATCTTGATTGAAGAAAATCACTCCTAATTCCCTATGGAACTTAGGCAGCAATACTAAACTCGAACTTATTTTAGTAGATTGATTATTCTCAAACGTGGTCTGCCTTACAATGGGGGTCTAACCCTCAATATATAGTACCCTATTCACCTCATGGCTGGCCAAGAGGTTCTAAACCAACTCTAACTCATCCCTACATGTATTTGGAAACAAACTCACACAAAAGGAAAAACCTAAAATTAAACCGTCACCATGTTTCGGTCATAACTTTTTATCCGTGACGAATTTGAAGGTGGGGCCAGATCCATTGCGTATTTCTTGAAATTATCTTTCCAACGAGTACAAGAACGCCTGAATCGGACTCCGTTTGTGAAAGTTATGGCCTTTTTAGTAACTGCCTGTCAGGCTGTCCCGAACCGAATCCGAATTTAATTCTGAGTTGAATCCGAGTTTGGATTGGATTGAGCACGTGGGAAGTCCGAATTTGGCATGTAAATCTTATCTAAAGCTTGTAGTTTAAGTCCTTGGGTTTCTTCCCCTTTTGCTCTCCCATCAAACGGGCTTCTTTCCTTCTTGATCAACCGCATGGGCTGCTTGATTGAGAAATTGTTGGACAGATATATCATAGCTCCTTGCCCGCATGGACTCCCCTTCTTATGACTCGTGGTAGGTTGGTCCTTCTCCACTTGATCTTCTGTTGCTTCAAATCTGAGAAGGCATAACATATTTGCATTAGGTATTATGTTATTCTCATGTAACGTAATAGAAGAATCTCTAAGGAACAAAAGCACCTGCTGTTGAAGTAGCTTAGCTCTTGCTCTTGTCATAGGTCCTTCCCGACCCTTATCAATAGCTTTGCCATGCACACTTGAAGTGGACGATGAATATGTAGTAGAGATGTCGTCATCAGTTCGTTTGCTATTACTACAGGAATCACATGCAGGTAGATTGATGAGACATTTTGGACAGGAGAGGACGACGCCTTTTCAAGATGGGGAGGACGATGAGGGCATCCCTAACACTTATACATCTTCTCCTATTGGTGGTCATGCACGTACTGATGAGGACATTCCTATTACATATACATCTTCCACTCCAAGCATGCATGACAATAACCAAGAACCAGAGGGCCCAATGACGAGGGCAAGAGCCAAGCGTTTAAACAAACAGGTGCTTTTGTTCCTTAAGGAGTTTCCTTTAATTGATGATGAACTTGGAATACTACCTCATGCTAGTATTTTATGTATTCTTAGGTATGATTCATGTGAAGACATGGGAGAGCAAAAGGGAGGAGCCCAAGGACTTAGACTGCAAGTTTTGGTTAAGATTTTCAAGCCAAATTTGGACTTCCCATGTGCTCAATCCAATTCAAACTCGGATTCAACTCAGTATTCAATTCGGATTCGGTTCGGGACAGCTGACGAGCGATTCATCGAAAAGGCCATAACTTTCACAAACGGAGTCCGATTCAGGTGTTCTTGTACTCGTTGGAAAGATAATTTCAAGGGCAACGCAATGGATCCGGATGGATCCAGCCCCACAATCAAATTCATCACGGATAAAAAGTTATGACCGAAACATGGTGACAGTTTAATTTTAGGTTTTTCCTTTTGTGTGAGTTTGTTTCCAAATACATGTAGGGATGAGTTGTAGTTGGTGGACAGGGTACTTACTATATATTGAGGGTCACACCCCCATTGTAAGGTGACCAATTTTATGCATAAGATTGAAACATAGCTATTGCTTGTTCTTTCAACACCAAAGTTCATGCAAGGACTTTGAGAGAGAAATAGGCGACCCATTGTTCATTCTGCAATTCAAGGTCAAGCCGTCGTTCCGTTGGGAATTGGGGACTTGGCGTTCGTTGTTTGTGGTCTCGCGACGAACAATTATCCGGTGTGTTTTGGGCGTATTCCGAAGAGTTGAGGGTTCGTGCATTGGCGCGAGTGTTCAACTAGCGACATCGTCTACTTCGCATCAACTATCCACGGTTCCTCACTGAGAAGATCGGGCCCTCGTATCAAGGAGTGTCGCTGCCGAACCGACCACCGTACCGCACCAATCCTGAGGAAACAAAGGAAATTCAGAAACAAGTACAAGAGCTTCTCTCCAAAGGGTATGTACGTGAAAGTTTAAGCCCTTGTGCTGTTCCTGTTATTTTAGTTCCTAAGAAAGATGGTTCATGGCGTATGTGCGTAGATTGTCGAGCGATTAATAACATCATAATTCGATATCGTCATCCTATACCTCGCTTAGATGATATGCTAGACGAATTGAGTGGTGCTGTTATTTTCTCTAAGATAGATTTTCGCAGTGGTTACCATCAAATTAGAATGCATGAAAGGGATGAGTGGAAAACAGCCTTTAAAACAAAATATGGGTTGTAGGAGTGGTTAGTCATGCCTTCTGGTTTAACTAATGCACCTAGTACATTCATGCGCTTAATGAATCATGTTTTAAGGCATTTTATTGGTAAATTTGTGGTTGTGTACTTTGATGATATTCTGATTTACAGTCGCACTGAATCTGAACACATAGACCATCTTAGACAAGTTCTACAAGTTTTGCGTGAGGCTAGGTTATTTGGTAACTTAGAGAAGTGCACGTTTTGCAAAGATCGTGTCATCTTTTTGGGCTATGTTGTTTCTGCACAGGGAGTTGAAGTAGATGAGTCTAAAATTGAAGCGATTAAAAATTGGCCAACTCCTGTGAACGTAAGTCAGATAAGGAGCTTTCATGGTCTCGCTGGTTTTTATCGGCGTTTTGTGAAGGATTTTAGCACCATCGCTGCCCCTTTGAATGAACTTACTAAAAGGGTGTTGAATTTGTGTGGGGGGTAGCGTAAGAAAATGCTTTTGCTGAACTTAAGAGACGCCGACTGAAGCTCCGTTGCTTGTTTTACCTGATTTCACTAAAAATTTTGAAATTGAGTGTGATGCTAGTGAATTGGGTATTGGCGGTGTTTTAATGCAAGAGGGTAGACCGGTAGCTTATTTTAGTGAGAAACTGAATGGTGCTCAATTGAATTATCCGGTCTATGACAAAGAGCTTTATGCGTTAGTGAGTGCGTTAGAAACTTGCCAACACTATTTATGGCCTAAAGAGTTTATTATTCATTCTGATCATGAGGCATTGAAGTATTTAAAGGGCCAAGCAAACCTGAACCGTAGACATGCCAAATGGGTCGAATCCATTGAGTCATTTCCTTACATTGTGAAATATAAGAAGGGAAAGGAAAATGTGGTAGCTTATGCACTTTCTAGGAAAAGTGTACTTCAACTCAATTAGGAGTGCACGTCCCTGGTTTAGCGAGTTTGCGTGATTTATATGCTCATGACCATGATTTTTTCATTCCTTATGCACATTGCAAAGAGGGAATAGGCTGGGATAAATTTCACATCCATGATGGGTTTTTATTTCGCACAAACAAATTATGTGTTCCAAAATCCTCTGTTCGTTTGCTATTACTACGGGAATCACATGCAGGTAGATTGATGAGATATTTTGGACATGAGAAGACGTTGTCTATGCTGAGTGATCACTTTTATTGGCCTAAGATGAGGCGAGATGTGGAGAGGTATGTGCAGCGATGCATTACTTGCCACAAAGCAAAATCAAAGTTGATTCCACACGGTTTGTATACCCCTTTACCTGTTCCCAATGCCCCATGGGAGGATATTGGTATGGATTTTGTTTTAGGACTGCCTAGAACTAAGAGGGGAGTGATTCTGTTTTTGTCGTTGTGGATCGTTTTTCGAAGATGGCACACTTTATTCCGTGCCACAAGAGCGACAATGCGTCGCATATTGCTGACTTGTTTTTCAGGGAGATCGTGAGGCTGCATGGCGTGCCACGTACTATTGTGTCGGATCGCGACGTGAAGTTCATGAGCTACTTCTGGAAGACACTTTGGGGTAAACTGGGGACGAAGTTGTTATTCAGCACAACTTGTCATCCCCAAACTGATGGTCAAACAGAGGTGGTGAACCGCACACTTTCGATGCTACTCCGGACCATGATCAAGAAGAATCTGCTCGAGTGGGAGGATTGTTTGCCGCACGTGGAATTCGCTTATAATCGGGCCGTGCATTCCACTACGCAGATGTGTCCATTTGAGGTAGTTTATGGTTTCAAGCCCTTTACGCCGCTTGATTTGTTGCCGCTTCCTATCCAGAACGTGGCAAGTCAAAGTTACTAACGCGCAGTGATGGGACTTTCAAGGTGCTTGCGAAGATCAACGACAATGCCTACAAGATAGAGCTTTCCGGTGACGACTATGGCGTGAGCTCTACGTTCAATGTCACTGATTTATCACCTTTCTTTGGTGGTGACGATCCAGCGTCGAGGACGACGCCTTTTCAAGATGGGGAGGATGATGAGGGCATCCCTAACACTTATACATCTTCTCCTATTGGTGGTCATGCACACACTGATGAGGACATTCCTATTACATATACATCTTCCACTCCAACATGCATGACAATAACCAAGAACCAGAGGGCCCAATGACGAGGGCAAGAGCCAAGCGTTTAAACAAACAGGTGCTTTTGTTCCTTAAGGAGTTTCCTTTAATTGATGATGAACTTGGAATACTACCTCATGCTAGTATTTTATGTATTCTTAGGTATGATTCATGTGAAGATATGGGAGAGCAAAAGGGAGGAGCCCAAGGACTTAGACTACAAGTTTTGGATAAGATTTTCAAGCCAAATTTGGACTTCCCACGTGCTCAATCCAATTCAAACTCGGATTCAACTCAATATTCAATTCGGATTCGGTTCGGGACAGCTGACAGCGCCATCGAAAAGGCCATAACTTTCACAAACGGAGTCCGATTCAGGTGTTCTTGTACTCGTTGGAAAGATAATTTCAAGGGCAACGCAATGCATTCGGATGGATCCGGCCCCACCATCAAATTCATCACGGATAAAAAGTTATGACCGAAACATGGTGACAATTTAATTTTAGGTTTTTCCTTTTGTGTGAGTTTGTTTCCAAATACATGTAGGGATGAGTTGTAGTTGGTTTAGGACCTCTTGGCCAGCGATGAGGTGGACAGGGTACTTACTATATATTGAGGGTTACACCCCCATTGTAAGGAGACCAATTTTATGCATAAGATTGAAACATAGCTATTGCGAGGACTTTGAGAGAGAAATAGGCGACCCATTGTTCATTCTGCAATTCAAGGTCAAGCCGTCGTTCCATTGGGAATTGGGAACTTGGCGTTCATCATTTGTGATCTCGCGACGAACAA
Organism: Bonia amplexicaulis; assembly: GCA_036346245.1. NCBI lineage: Eukaryota > Viridiplantae > Streptophyta > Magnoliopsida > Poales > Poaceae > Bonia > Bonia amplexicaulis. The sequence goes on from CM070739.1 coordinate 9,291,240, forward strand.
TTATCCGGTGTGTTTTGGGCGTATTCCGAAGAGTTGAGGGTTCGTGCATTGGCGCGAGTGTTCAACTAGCGACATCGTCTACTTCGCATCAACTATCCACGGTTCCTCACTGAGAAGATCGGGCCCCGTATTAAGGAGTGTCGCTGCCGAACCGACCACCGTCCCGCACCAATCCTGAGGAAACAAAGGAAATTCAGAAACAAGTACAAGAGCTTCTCTCCAAAGGGTATGTACGTGAAAGTTTAAGCCCTTGTGCTGTTCCTGCTATTTTAGTTCCTAAGAAAGATGGTTCATGGCGTATGTGCGTAGATTGTTGAGCGATTAATAACATCATAATTCGATATCGTCATCCTATACCTCGCTTAGATGATATGCTAGACGAATTGAGTGGTGCTGTTATTTTCTCTAAGATAGATTTGCGTAGTGGTTACCATCAAATTAGAATGCATGAAAGGGATGAGTGGAAAATAGCCTTTAAAACAAAATATGGGTTGTACGAGTGGTTAGTCATGCCTTTTGGTTTAACTAATGCACCTAGTTCATTCATGCGCTTAATGAATCACGTTTTAAGGCATTTTATTGGTAAATTTGTGGTTGTGTGCTTTGATGATATTCTGATTTACAGTCGCACTGAATCTGAACACATAGACCATCTTAGACAAGTTCTACAAGTTTTGCGTGAGGCTAGGTTATTTGGTAACTTAGAGAAGTGCACGTTTTGCAAAGATCGTGTCATCTTTTTGGGCTTTGTTGTTTCTGCACAGGGATTTGAAGTAGATGAGTCTAAAATTGAAGCGATTAAAAATTGGCCAACTCCTGTGAACGTAAGTCAGATAAGGAGCTTTCATGGTCTCGCTGGTTTTTATCGGCGTTTTGTGAAGGATTTTAGCACCATCGCTGCCCCTTTGAATGAACTTACTAAAAAGGGTGTTGAATTTGTGTGGGGGGTAGCGCAAGAAAATGCTTTTGCTGAACTTAAGAGATGCTCGACTGAAGCACTGTTGCTTGTTTTACCTGATTTCACTAAAAATTTTGAAATTGAGTGTGGCTTGTGGATTGGGTATTGGCGGTGTTTTAATGCAAGAGGGTAGACCAGTAGCTTATTTTAGTGAGAAACTGAATGGTGCTCAATTGAATTATCCGGTCCATGACAAAGAGCTTTATGCGTTAGTGAGTGCGTTAGAAACTTGGCAACACTATTTATGGCCTAAAGAGTTTATTATTCATTCTGATCATGAGGCATTGAAGTATTTAAAGGGCCAAGCAAACCTGAACCGTAGACATGCCAAATGGGTCGAATCCATTGAGTCATTTCCTTACATTGTGAAATATAAGAAGGGAAAGGAAAATGTGGTAGCTGATGCTCTTTCTAGGAAAAGTGTACTTTTAACTCAATTAGGAGTGCACATCCCTGGTTAGCGAGTTTGCGTGATTTATATGCTCATGACCATGAATTTTCCATTCCTTATGCACATTGCAAAGAGGGAAAAGGCTGGGATAAATTTCACATCCATGATGGGTTTTTATTTCGCACTAACAAATTATGCGTTCCAGAATCCTCTGTGCGTTTGCTATTACTACAGGAATTACATGCAGGTGGATTGATGAGACGTTGTCTATGCTGAGTGATCACTTTTATTGGCCTAAGATGAGGCGAGATGTGGAGAGGTATGTGCAGCGATGCGTTACTTGCCACAAAGCAAAATCAAAGTTGAATCCACACGGTTTGTATACCCCTTTACCTGTTCCCAATGCCCCATGGGAGGATATTAGTATGGATTTTGTTTTAGGACTGCCTAGAACTAAGAGGGGGAGTGATTCTGTTTTTGTCGTTGTGGATCGTTTTTCGAAGATGGCACACTTTATTCCGTGCCACAAGAGCGACAATGCGTCGCATATTGCTGACTTGTTTTTCAAGGAGATCGTGAGGCTGCATGGCGTGCCACGTACTATTGTGTCGGATCGCGACGTGAAGTTCATGAGCTACTTCTGGAAGACACTTTGGGGTAAACTGGGGACGAAGTTGTTATTCAGCACAACTTGTCATCTCCAAACTGATGGTCAAACAAAGGTGGTGAACCGCACACTTTCGATGCTACTCCGGACCATGATCAAGAAGAATCTACGCGAGTGGGAGGATTGTTTGCCGCACGTGGAATTCGCTTATAATCGGGTTGTTTGCCGCACGTGGAATTCGCTTATAATCGGGCCGTGCATTCCACTACGCAGATGTGTCCATTTGAGGTAGTTTATGGTTCCAAGCCCTTTACGCCGCTTGATTTGTTGCCGCTTCCTAGTCAACACCATACTCATATGGAGGCGTCCAAGCGAGCTGAATATGTGAAGAAATTGCATCACAAGACAAAAGAAGCGATAGAGCGCAATGTCAAGTACTATGCTGAGAAAGCGAACAAGAAAAGGAAGAAGATGGTTTTTCAACCAGGTGAATTGGTTTGGGTACACGAACGACGAACGCCAAGTCCCCAATTCCCAATGGAACGACGACTTGACCTTGAATTGCACAACGAACAATGGATCCCTGCGAGCAATCGAAAAACTAGCAAGAATAAGACATAGGCAATCTGATATTGTGAATATCAATAATGAAGCATAAATTGTATTGTGAATAACAAAGATGGGATCTCGAAGCTGTCTTGACAGGTGGTCGTCCGACACAACTGAAGAACAAAGTTTGCACAATGGCTAAACCTAAACTCAACGAAATCCAAGTCCTAGCAACGGAAGTGGCAGCTCCTTTATAGGGAGAACGACCAGGGGTGGCATCCAAGTGCACGCCCTAGGGTTACAAGGCCCATGGGCCCAAGTGGTGATGGCGCAGCACCCTTTTTGACTCGGACTCATAAACCAACGTGGACTCTTTTGATGATTGCGGCCGGCTCAGATGGAATTTGAAGATTTGGTTGGATCCGTTGGAATGTAGACTTCATAAGCTTTCCATGAAGTATAAGAACGTCCCAAACGGAGTCCGTATGAGAAAGTTATGCCTGTTTGAACTTGGTACCATTGCAGCAGTCCGAATCTGATTCCAAAACGTGTCCAACTCGGATTCTTGCTTGACTTGGTCCTAAAGTGACGTGGTGACCTCCATTATTCCTTCCATGCATGTCCTGAGTCCACGTCCCTTTCCTTCGTCCTTTCCCAGGTTCCTAAGCACAATTAAATCACTTGCATTAGGTAGTAGTCTATTCTCAGTAACATATGAACCAAGGAATGAATTCACCTGGTAATTAAGTTGACGAGCACGAGCTCGAGTAAGTGGTCCTTGCAACACATGCTGCGGATGAGCTGTATCCATGGAAGGGATGTCCTCATCATCAACCCTTGTCGCAGTCCTGTCAACTTTTCCACTTGGGAACGCTTGTATTGGTAAGGTACAAAACGTGCACGAAAATGCTGCTTCGTTTGCTCCCAGGTGACTATTGGCAATTCCTGGCTTTTCATACATTTACGAACAAACCGCTCCCACCAATGTGTGGCACAATCAGCCAACCCATTGGACGCAAGTAAGAGCTTCCTCTCATTGGAATAATTGTGCATCCGAAATAGTGTATCAATTTCTAGCTCCCAATTGAGGCATTCTTCCACATCTGTACTACCTGAAAATATAGGGATAGGAAATTTGGATTTAGTGACAAAATCCTTACGATGCACGTCGGGGTAGTTGAACATGGTGCGCAGCTCCAAGAAGTTGTTGTTGATGTCCGTACGTAGCTGCGTAACCTCCTCCCCAAGTTGTTCAATTCATACCGAACGGACCCAAGCTCATCGCGCACACCATTATCACGATCCTGAAGTTGCTTTTGTAGCATCTTGCGCAAGCGAGTGTATTCCATCCATGTAACCGATAGATCCTCCTGATGACCTGACATGGCAACAACTCACAAATAGCAAACGAGATTATATCCAGATTAGTAAAACAACATAGCTCTCTCTCTACGCTCGCAACTCACTATCCTGAAAACAAGACAAGCTTACCGTTCCAAAGTGAATCAAGGACGGCAAATCGACAAATGTGACAGCGAACGACCTCAACCCGGTAATGTATGAGCGTAACCAAGAGCAAGGGAGTACACAAACGGGTGTAGGTGGAGCTTGGACAGTTATGTGGATATCCTATGCAATCTGATATTCAAGGTATTGTAAAGCTAAGTAATGATCCAAGCTAGAGTATTTTGCCTATGTGCTGATCCAATAGGTTTAAGTGAAGTAAATGAACGCACACGCAAACATAAATGTGACTTAATGCCAACAAAGGAATGAGCTAGCGAGAAGTAAACGAAAAGTGCGATGTAACAAGCTCGTTTGGCACCAAGTACTAGGAGAGACGCTAGCCAAATGCAATTGAATATAGGAGGGCACAAGATTGCTCAAAGAAAAGGGCTACACAATTTGAAATATGGATGCGACGGTACTATAGCAATGGACATTATCTTGTGATTCTGTAGCAAAATCTCTTTTTTGTAGCAATCGGCAAAAGATTTTTTTAATTTATTTTTAGCCGTGGCTCTTTCTATATGCGGCTGCCTTTTCTTTCTCTCTTCTCTTCTTAATGGCCGAAAGTGTGTTGTGCTACTCTCTTGATTGCGCAAGATCCACAATTCAGCAAAGTGTAAACCAAAATCTAAGAGTAGCCCAAAGCAATATCAATACCTAGTCCCAAAAGATAAAAGGATATAAGTGATGCTCAAAGAAACCAAAGTGCTTCGGACACAAATGGAGCAAGTTGGAGCACGGCACAGCGAGGTGCATCTAGGATTGCTAATCCGAGCCAAAAGCAAGCAAAGACAGGTTGGTATTTGTTATTTTTGGGTGCTAATTAATGGAATCAATCAGTAATTTTATAGGGTTTATGTGGACACAAAGATCAAGCTACACAAATGAGCACAAAGATCAGCACGTAAACAAAATTTCTAATGGCCGAAAACTTAACAAAACACACGAGAAATAACAGATTGAACTACGGTTTTGGTATTGCAATTTTCAGTTTAATAGACGATAGGACAGAAAATAGAAAAGGAGTTCTCACCGAGTAAACCTAGAATCTGATACCATATGATACGGGGAGGCCCGAACTTCTCAGTGAGGAACCGTGAATAGTAGTTGTGAAGTAGACGATGTCGCTAGTTGAACACTCGCGCCAATGCACGAACCCTCAACTCTTCGGAATACGCCCAAAACACACCGGATAATTGTTCGTCGCGAGACCACAAACGACGAAAGCCAAGTCCCCAATTCCCAATGGAACGACGGCTTGACCTTGAATTGCAGAACGAACAATGGTTCACCTATTTCTCTCTCAAAGTCCTCGCATGAACTTTGGTGTTGAAAGAACAAGCAATAGCTATATTTCAATCTTATGCATAAAATTGGTCTCCTTACAATGGGGGTCTAACCCTCAATATATGGTACCCTGTCCACCTCATGGCTGGCCAAGAGGTCCTAAACGAACTCCAACTCATCCCACATGTATTTGGAAAAAACTCACACAAAAGGAAAAACCTAAAATTAAACTGTCACCATGTTTCGGTCATAACTTTTTATTTGAATTGAATTTGAAGGTAGGGCTGGATCCGTTGCGTAGCCCTTAAAATTATCTTTCCAACGAGTACAAGAACACCTGAATCGGACTCCGTTTGTGAAAGTTATTGCCTTTTTAGTAACTGTCTGTCAGGCTGTCCCGAACAGAATCCGAATTGAATCCTGAGTTGAATCCGAGTTTGAATTGGATTGAGCACATGGGAGGTCCGAATTTGGCTTGAAAATCTTATCAAAAACTTGTAGTTTAAGTCCTTGGGCTCCTCCCTTTTGCTCTCCCAAGTGTTCACATGAATTATTCTTAGATGGTCACCGCACTTCAGAGTGTACCTGGTTTGGAGCTTGTCGCCATTGTGGTCAGGAGGTCCACAAGGCATTGGTGTGCAAGCGGAATCCCGCTAGCATTATTAAATGGGAACCGGTTCAAGCATCGTCTTCAGCGCCAGCAGCTTCTTCTCGGGGGTTAGTGCAGATGTTAGCAGCCGCTCCCGCTCAGACTTGGGCACCGCCCCCGCCTCACTACTCTACTCCCGCGGGGTACTTTTGGCCGCCTCCTCCCGCGGCGTTCTTTCCAGCTGTAGCGCCTTCAGCACCTCCTGCACCTCCTGCCGTGGCCGCCCTGCCATATCCGGGTGTTGGAGCACCGGCTACCCCAGCATCCAACAAGGCGTATCGTGAAAGATCAGGGCCAAAGCAACGGGGTTCAACTAGCTTGCTAGGTGGATCCGCATCAGGTGGGACCCTCAGGACGTGCCCAGTAGCCAACTGGGGGTACGCGACCTAGTTCTTGACACCTTCGTCTTCTTCACCATCATGTCCAGGCGTCTTGCTGAAGCGTAGCGGTCTCACCCTTGATTCGGGATTATTTGAGTGAACGAGTGTGGGCACAAACCACCGTGCTCCGCGAGCCAATACACAGGATGTAATTAGATAATATGCATGGCTTATCTAGGAAAGGCTCGGATTATTTTGTTTGCCATAAATTGTTTTTGAAATATGATACATAGAAATTTCCTGAGACCTACCACTTTTAACTAACTAGCTGAATGCCCGTGCGTTGCTACGGATTTAAAAAGTTTTAGAACATATTTGTATACATGTTCTAAAAAAATTTACCACTCGTTAGTTTCAGAACATATAGTATGATAAAATTTTAAAATCCGTAGCAACGCACGGTCATTCAGCTAGTAACGAGTGGTAAAACTTTTTAGAATATGCATACAAATATGTTCTAAAACTTTCTAAAATCCGTAGCAACGCACAGGCATTCAGCAAGTCCCAAGAGAAGTATGTCTTGAAGAAGCATGGCTCATTCCCTTCAGTGACTTTACATAAAGTGGTACAGATGGAGAGATCTTCAATAGACATTGCATGCTCTATGTATTTCTAGGGTAAACAATAATCGTCACACAGTGCATAATAATGACACAATAGCAACTAAAACAATAAGGACAAAGCTTCACGAATCATCATGTCACCGTGTGTGTCAAGAATCATCATGTCTTCAGTCAATAAATAATCTTGAGAAAAGTTGAAGATCTCATAAACATGTTAATGCTCATAGAAATCACATACCCTGAATTGTTTATAAGCAGGATGAATTTTATGGAAAGCAAGTGTAAGAGGACTGACCTTCTTGGACGATAATACATTCAATAGAGGGATCATTTGCCTATAAGACAAAAAGGAGCAGTGTGTTAAAAATATGCTTTGCTTGGTATTGATGATTAAATTCTATTCGGGATACACCAAAACCACACAGAATCAACTATGGCAACATTAGCAGGAACAATTGCCTCTGAATAATAAATGAATCTGGATCACAAGTCTACTATAAATACCAGCAGCAGAAATGAGAGGAATCTTTTGCCCTCAAGCAATGGAGTTCATGACATCAATGGCAGATATCCCTGTTTGAATCATCTCTTCTGGATAGGTTCTCTCACTGGGGTTAATAGAACTTCCTGGAATAAACATTAGAGTATCTGTGCGTTGCAACGGAAACCCAAACCATAGAAGCAAGTCAAATAAATTATTTTGAAGCCCTTTTGATCACATATGAAGAAAACAAACATGACTAAATAAGATTAACTTGGAGTCTATGTACGCATCTGTTTATCTATCCAAAATTTCTTGAAGTCTAGTTCTTTCGAGTCAATAGGTTGTTTTGCATCACTTCTATATGCTTCCATACTAAGCCTCTACATAGGTAGATGTGGCACTGTTAGACATTACAAAAATAAGTGCTCCAATCCAATGTAAACAAAAAAACTGTATGACAGCTGATGCGGATACGCACATGCTTAAATATTATCAGGTGAATACATTATTTAATTGGAAAGAAGTACTGAGCCGCATTAAATATTGTCAGGTGAATTTGTTTCTTAAGGAGTTTTTTTAATTGATGATGAACTTGGAATACTACATCATGCTATTATTTTATGTATTCTTAAGTATGATTCATGTGAAGACTTGGGAGAGCAAAAGGGAGGAGTACAAGGACTAAAACTACAAGTTTTGGATAAGATTTTCAAGTCAAATTCGGATCTCCCACGTGCTCAATCCAATTCAAACTCGGATTCAACTCAGAATTCAATTCGGATTCGGTTCGGGACAGCCTGACAGGCAGTTACTAAAAAGGCCATAACTTTCACAAACGGAGTCCGATTCAGGTGTTCTTGTACTCGTTGGAAAGATAATTTCAAGGGCTACGTAACGAATCTTGCCCACCTTCAAATTCATAACGGATAAAAAGTTATCATCGAAACATGGTGACGGTTTAATTTTAGGTTTTTCCTTTTGTGTGAGTTTATTTCCAAATACATGTAGGGATGAGTTGGAGCTGGTTTAGGACCTGTTGGCCAGCCATGAAATGGACAGGGTACTATATATTGAGGGTTAGACCACCATTGTAAGGCAGACCACGTTTGAGAATAATGAATCTACTAAAGTTTGTTCGAGTTTAACATTGTTGCCTAAATTTCATAGGGAATTAGGAGTGATTTTCTTCAATCAAGATAGTTCAGTCTTTCCGTTGGGAATTGGGTGCACGATAGATCTTCGCTTGGTGGTCGGCGAAATCAACACGAGTGTGTTCTGGCGGATTAAAGGGTGTTCGTCCCTTGCATTGGCATTGGAGGATCATTACGATTCATCAAGACTTCCGTGAGTATACACCAAGGAGGTGCTCCCAGGGTGAGGAATTGAACCGGGGGTCGCCGAGGAGGGAGCGGCACTGGTGGGGACGGTTTTGGCCGGCGTTGGGGAAGAGGCGAGCGGTGGGCTTCGGTGCGTGAAAACTCAATTAGCTCGCAGGGGAGGATGATGGGGAGCAGGGACACGCATGACGCGGTCGGAGTGAAGGTGCCTCGCCAGAGCGCCGGGAATAGCAAGGAGGTGGCAACGGCGTTTGGACGCTTGGCCTGTGGAGGGGAGGAGGAAGTATGGGGAAGGCATGGCTACTTATAGCGGTGGAGGAGGTTGCTGTGGCGCCACTCTGCCGACGACCGAGGTGCAGTACGCGGCGTGGGATGGGATGGTGAGACGACGGCCGACGCCGGATGTCGTGCACGCAGGACATGGGCGCAGACGGGAGCGATGTGACGGCGATGGGGGCAGGTGCAAAGATTTCACAGGAGTAATGATGCGACGTGACGGCACTATGGCTGACGCGCGGAGGATGGCGTGGGGCCGGCTGGTTGAGACGAGAGTGGCGAGGAAGCGAGGAAGGAGACAGAGAAGGTGGGAGGAAAGAAAGCAGCGGGCAAGGGCTGGGCCCAGCAGGCAGAGGGAGAAAAGGAGGGAGGGAGGAAGAGAGAGAAGAGATAAAGGGAGAGAGAGAAAAGGGCTGGGCCCACATGTAGGAGAGGGGAAGTGGGAAAGGAAATAGGGGAAAATGAGCAGCTTTAGCAAAAAAAATTTTGGATTTTGAATTTTGAATTTAAATTTCTATTTCACATTTAAGATTATTGATTTTATTATGAATTACATACATAAATTTTTGGATGTCCAAAGTTGGGGTTTAGTATGCTAATTAATTCAAAAGAAGGAATTTTTGGCTTAACCACTTAGAGATATGTCCAAATATTCTTTTTGGTTTCATTTTATTGTCTTGAATTTGAATTCAAGATTTTGGTATTTTGAATTCATGATCTGTAATGTCATTTTCCATTTTAATTATTTATATGATCATTATTTTCATTTGGGATTATTATTTGGTTATTAATTTGAATGCCACAAATCTCAGAAAGATTTCAAATAAATATTCAAAAGAAATTTGAATGCCCGCAAAATGCAAGAAAAAGTTTTAAAACTTCCATATTTTTGAACACGTGAAATTTAGGATGTTACAGATATATTGAGAGAAGCACATCGCACCCTATATACTGTTCATCCAGGAGAGACAAAGATGTATCGTGATTTGAAGCAGAATTTCTGGTGGAAAAGAATGAAACTGGATATAGCTAATTATGTGGCCTCTTGTGGTATTTGTCAGCAAGTAAAGGCAGAACATAAAAGACTAGCAGGGTTGTTGCAGCCATTAGAGATCCCTCAATGGCCATGGGATGATATTTCTATGGACTTTGTGGTTGCGTTGCCTCAGTCACCGCGAGGCAAGGTGCGATTTGGGTGATAGTGGATCAATTCAGCAAGTCAGCGCACTTCATTCCCATCCGCATGACCAACTCAGCAAGCGATTTGGCTCCTATTTATGTGCGGGAGGTTATGAGACTTCACAGAGTGCCAAAGACTATAATTTCTGACAGAGTTGCCAAGTTGTCCCAAAATTCTGGGAGAGTTTGCAGAGTGCATTGGGCACCCAGTTCCGCCTGAGTACGGCATTTCATCCACAGACAGATGGATATTCGGAGCGCACCATTCAGACCCCAGAGGACATGTTGAGGTCCTGTGTGTTGTCCTCGAAGGGTAGTTCGAAGATCAGCTGCCTTTAGCGGAATTTGTTTATAATAACAGCTAGCATTCAAGTATCAAAACTGCATGTGTTGTATGGCCGAAACTGCAGGTCGCCCCTTTGCTGGGAAGCAGTGGGTGAGAAGGCAGTCTTGGGTCCGGATTAGGTCCAGAAGACAGTTGAGTGGGTGGCCTTGGTGAGGCAGAATATGTTGGTCGCCCAGAGCAGGCAGAAAAGTTATGATGATGTGAGAAGAAGTGATCTGGAATTTGAAGTGCGTGATCAGGTGCTCTTGAGAGTATCTCCCACCAAGGGTGTGGTGAGGTTCGGTACCAAAGAGAAGCTTAGCCCGAGGTACGTTTGGCCTTTCACGATCCTAGCTTGAATCGGGAAGTTGGCATACCGTTTGGATCTTCCCGAGTCTATGCGCGGGGTGCATAACGTGTTTCAGGTGTCCATGTTAAGGAAGTACCTACGAGATCCGGAGCTTCAAATAACACTGGAACCATTAATACTTGAACAAGATCTATCCATTGAATCCAAGATAGTACGAATTTTGGAAAGATCAGAGAAGGTGTTGAGGAATAAAATTTTAAAGTATGTCAAGGTGTTCTGGTCGCAGCAGACCGAGAGGGAGGCTACTTGGAATTGGAGTCTCGCATGCGTGAACAATATCCAGAATTATTCACAATAGGTGTGTCTTTTTATGAGTAAGTGTAGTCATGATTAATTCTTGGTGTATGCATGGGTAGAATTCAGGGTCGAATTCTGTTTAAGGGGGGTAGAATGTAATACCCCAAAAGTCTTTTGAGAATTAAATGTTTAATTGGAGAGAGGGACCATAAAGTAAAGAATTAAATAATGTCTTTTTTGGGGGGGTTTCTAAATTTTCACGGCAACTGGGCTCGGGCCAAGGCCTGTGGGAAACCGCCAAAGAGGGGGGAGGCCCCACCCCTCAACCCTAGCCGCCCCTCCTCCCCGCCCATTGCACCGCCCCTCCTCCTGCCCATGCACCACCCCAACAGCCCCTCTGCTCCATTGGAGCACTCCTACCGGTGAAAAAGATCTCCATTCGCTGCCGGTCGAGCGGAGGAAGGAGATCAATCGCAGCGAGGCGTTTGGATCCGGAGGAAGGGAAAAAGGGGAAAGGAAAAGAGAAGGAGTTCGTGGGGTGTTCATCGTGTTCTATAGCGATTCGTCAAGGGTAACCCCCGTTTTCCCCCAATTAGATGTATATTTTAGTTGTGGTAGCAATGTCGATATTCTGGACTGCTAGGACAGATTTTGTTGGATGGCTATTTTGGGGTAGTTTCGTGGGGATTTAGGCCTGGACTTCTCCTAGAGTTTTGTATAGGACGTCGTTATCTTTCTGTGAAGTACTAGAACGCGTCATTCGGACGTTTGTAGTAGAAGTTATGATTTTTCTAGTAAGACTGATCTACAGATTGGGAGTTTTCTGTCAGGAAGGATTATGAAATGTTTCCAAACAAAATCATAAAAACTCAGTTTAGACTTAGGAAAATGGTTAGGTGGTGGGTGCTTGCCGGAATGCAATGTTGTTTGGAGACGCAATGTTGATTGCCAGGCACAAGGGGTATGTGGTTGGTGCATAAGTCAATTAAGAACCGGTCTGTGAGCTACTGTTGCAAAGCTCTATCATACTACCACAAGGATGATATGGGACAGTGATGGGGGGATGGGGTCCCAATCTTCCGATAGGATGATAACTTCGATTTTGGTGCAGGTGAACCTTGCGATCCGACTACAACCGTATGACGTCGCTTGCGCCTTAGCAATCGCTGAACCAACCCCAAGTTGTTATCAACCGTGCCAAGAACGCGGTTGACCTGACCACTAAAATCCTACATGCAATCGAAGAACAATTAAGAACAAGATAACAAGAAATCTGAAATTGCAAATATTTATATTGAGTTCAAAAGGTGGGATTAGAAGGTCGTCTTGACAGTGGTCGTCAAACACAATCGAAGAAACAGTTTGCACAAGGGCTAAACCAAATCTCAACGAAATCCAAGTACTAGCATAGGGAGGCGGTGGCTCTTATATAGGGTTACAAGGTCCATGGACCCAAGTTGAGGTGGCGCAGCACCCTTTCGACTCGGACTCAGAAACCAACATGGACTCTTTCGACGATTGCAGCCGGCTCGTATAGAATATAAATATGGGGTTATTTCCTTTATAAAGTAGACTTCATAAGCTTTCCATGAAGTCCTAGAACGTCCCAAACGGAGTCCGTATGAAAAAGTTATGTCCGTTTGAACTTGACAACATCGCAGCAGTCCGAATTCGATTCCAGTACGTGCCCAATGTGTACTCTTTTGATGATTGCGGCCAGCTTGGATAGAATTTAAATATGAGCTTGGTTCATATAGAAAGTAGACTTTATAAGCTTTGCCTGAAGTCCAAGAACGTCGCAAACGGAGTCTGTATGAGAAAGTTATGACCGTTTGAACTTGACAACATCACAGCTGTCCGAATCCGATTCCAGTACGTGCCCAACACGGAGTCTTTTGACGATTGCCGTCCGTACAGAAGGAATTTAGAGGTGATACCAGATCCATTGGAAAGAAGAAAAGCTTTCCAACAAGTACTCGTGGAGCTCAAACGGATTTCGTATGTGAAAGTTGTGCACATTTGAAGTTGGACCTGTTAGGCTGAATCCGAATTGATCTGGAGGCCGAATTGGAATCCAAAACATGTCCACACCTGACAATATTTAATGCGGCTCAATACTTCTTTCCAATTAAATAATGTATTCGCCTGAAAAGTGCTAAGCATGTGCGTATCCGCATCAGGAAGTGTATTTATCCGGTGGCAATACGAGATGATCATGTCTTGTGGGTAAAGCTGTACAACCTCTGCAGAGTGTACAATCTATCATGGGTAGTTGTGCCCACGGTCGTGGGCAAGCTGAGTAAAGTTTTTGATGGATTAGACTTTATTTTCAAAATGGTTTATGAAAATCGTATGGATGGATGGAATCCATATGAGATCTTTTTGGAAAAGATGGTCCAGGTGGGATACCTATGGATAGGTTACTGTTTGGTTGAAGCCTACACTAAAAATATTATTTTGATAAAATCTTGTTTCTATCGATTGTATCAAATTCAGCTTTTGAATCTACTTACAGTATTTACTTCAATTTAGCTTTATGCTCAACTACCCTTACTATGCCTTCCTTTGTCAATCCTTATGCATGCATTAACTCTGTTAAACCTCCTGGTGTAACTTGTGGAGTACTTTATGTGCTCATGTTGGTCAATTCATCATTTTTAGTGGATACTTGGGGGCATTTTTAAAGAGGCACCATTCACCCCCCTGGTGCGGATACGCACATGCTTAGCACTTTTCAGGCGAATGCATTATTTCAATGGAAAGAAGTATTGAGCCGCATTAAATTTGTCAGGTGAATTTGTTTCTTAAGGAGTTTCTTTTAATAGCGTCATGCTATTATTTTTTGTATTCTTAGGTATGATTCATGGGAAGACTTGGGAGAGCAAAAGGGAGGAGCACAAGGACTTAAAACTATAAGTTTTGGATAAGATTTTCAAGCCAAATTTGGACCTCCCACGTGCTCAATCCAATTCAAACTCGGATTCAACTCGAGATTCGATTCGGATTCGGTTCAGACACCTGACAGTGAGCGATTACTAAAAGGCCATACTTTCATAAACGGAGTCCGATTCAGGTGTTCTTATACTCGTTGGAAAGATAATTTCAAGAGCTACGCAATGGATCTGGCCACACCATCAAATTCGTCACGGATAAAAAGTTATGACCGAAACATGGTGACGGTTTAATTTTAGGTTTTTCCTTTTGTGTGAGTTTGTTTTCAAATACATGTAGGGATGAGTTGAAGTTGGTTTAGGACCTCTTGGCCAGCCATGAGGTGGATAGGGAACCATATATTGAGGGTTAGTGATGAGGACATCCCTTCCATGGATACAACTCGTCCGCAGCACGTGTTGCAAGGACACTTACTCGAGCTCGTGCTCGTCAACTTAATTACCAGGTGAATTCATTCCTTGGTTCATATGTTACTGAGAATAGACCGCTACCTAATGCATGTGATTTAATTGTGCTTAGGAACCTGGGAAAGGACGAAGGAAAGGGACGTGGACTCATGGACATGCATGGAAGGAATAATGGAGGTCACCACGTCATTTTGGGACCAAGTCAAGCAAGAATCCGAGTTGGACACGTTTTGGAATCAGATTCGGACTGCTGCAAAGGTACCAAGTTCAAACGGGCATAACTTCCTCATACGGACTCCGTTTGGGATGATCTTGTACTTCATGGAAAGCTTATGAAGTCTACTTTCCAACGGATCCAACCTTATCTTCAAATTCCATCTAAGCCGGCCGCAATCATCAGAATAGTCCACGTTGGTTTCTGAGTCCGAGTCAAAAAGGGTGCTGCGCCACCACCACTTGGGCCCATGGGCGTTGTAACCCTTGGGCGTGCACTTGGACGCCACCCCTGGTCGTTCTCCCTATAAAGGAGCCACCGCCTCCGTTGTTAGGACTTGGATTTCGTTGATTTTAGGTTTAGCCATTGTGCAAACTTTGTTCTTCAGTTGTATCGGACGACCATCTGTCAAGACAGCTTTGAGATCCCATCTTTGTTATTCGCAATACAATTTATGCTTCATTCATATTCGCAATATCAGATTGCCTATGTCTTATTCTTGCTAGTTCTTCGATTGCTCGCAGGATTGAACTTCGTGTTCAGGTTGATCACGCCCCAGCGAGGTCAATAACACTGGAGTTGGTTCTGCGATTGCTAAGCATAGCGTCATTGTACGGTTGTAGTCGGATCGTGAGAGTCACCTCCACCAAAATCGATAGTTATCAATCTCATCGAAAGATCGGACACCTCGTCTACATCAAGTGGTATCAGAGCCCAAGGTTGCTCGGTGAGAATTTCCAGTTTACCATAGATTAGAATGCTTTTCCTTACCTAGAATACACAAAAACAAAACGAAAAAAAAATTAACAGTAGATCAATCTGTCCAAACCAGTCTTAGCCTCGCAATTTTAGGACCTCTTTAGCCAGCCATGAGGTGGAGAGGGAACTATATATTGAGGGTTAGACCCGCATTGTAAGGAGACCACGTTTGAGAATAATGAATCTACTAAAGTTTGTTCGAGTTTAGCATTGCTACCGAAGTTCCATGGGGAATTAGGAGTGATTTTCTTCAATCAAGATCGTTCAACCTTTCCAATGGGAATTGGGAGCGCGATGGAACTTCATCGGTGGTCGTTAAGTTCAGCACGTGTGGTTGGGTGAATTATAGAGTTTTAACTCTTGCATTGGCAACGAGAGATCACTACGGTTCATCAAATCCACGTGAGTATCTTGATCCTACGCCGAGAAGATCGGGCGACCCCATATCACACGGCCTCTTCCCTGACCACGACCAACAGCGGCGCCAATATAATTCCGACGACCGGCAGCAGCACCTCCATTCCCATTACCAGGAGCGGAAGGTCGAGCAGCATAGGCAGCAGCTCGGTTTCTTTGTTCTTGATCCAAACGAGCAGCAACTTCCTCATCTGTTTCATCGTTCGAGCTCTTCGTCTTGTACACTTGCATTTCTGGGGGCTTGACGTAGCTCTTGGACAATTTCAGCAACAAGATTAGTTCGCATTACCATGAGGTTTTGGGTCAGTTGCTGATTGACATTGTCCATAAGTTCTTCGGAGGTCTTCGGACAGCTTATCTTGCTTTTCTTCAACTGGTTCAAGACTTGCTCAATTCTCGTGAAGATGATCACGCCAGGCGTTGAGGTGGAACCTTGTGATGGGTTGATTGTGTTGCCCAACATCCTCAACATCATAATCTTCTCCGTTTCCTGCCATGATTAGTTGTACAAATCTCTATATTATAGATATATGTATGTGGACGACTCGATTTTCACCTTCTCTTACCAACCGAAGCTCATGTAATTTCCAGTGAGTGCAGAGTTGTGCTCCACTGTGGTGTCGGTGGTTGGTTTACAATAGGGTGATAATCAAGCGAATACAAGTTGAGAATTGCACAACCCGTGGCTATTTGTGGAGCTTGGTGGAGAATGATGCACAAGGAATACAATCTGAATTCTAGTTGTTGAAAAGCTAAGTAGCAATCCAAACTAGAAGATCGATGCCTAGTGCTGACCACAAGATATGAGTGATGTAAACGGATCAACGCACGCGTAAAGAAAATTCAGATTTGATGCAAACAAGGAGTATGCTCAGGATACAAGTGTTGCAATCAGACCCAAGCAAAATTTTGCACCAAAGAAAATATAGCAAATTGGTTACACAACTTGATGCGAGAAATTTCAGCACTTATGCACATAAACAATCTGATCCTTCACTTTCTCTTTCACAATTTTCTCTCTCTTTTTTTGCAAATTATTTTTTTTCTTTTTTTGACATTTTTTTACAATACTAACAACAAATATCAGATATGATACTTGCACAACTTTACAATAGAAAATCAAACAAAAACCAGTAGCTATAACTTGATAGGATCAAAGTTTACGCAAAGGATGAATCGATTCTGCGCTTTCTTTTGTGGAGATTTTCGGTATATGAAAAGGGCACAAAGGACACGCAAAGGATGATATGATCAGCAACTAAACAAAGACTCTAATGGACTGAAACTTAACCAAACTCACTAAAATAACAGATTGAAACAAAGGGCTATGGAAAAAAATTGTGGCTTTTTGGTGGATAGGACGAACACAAAATATATGTAGCAAAGGGTAAAGAATCCTACCGTGGCAACGAATGCACTGATACCAAGATGATGCGGGGGATGCCCGATCTTCACGGAGGGGAAATATGCGAGATGAAGATAACTAGCTGCGAGCAGCCAAGGTAGTGCATCCTGACAATTCTTGAGGCCAACCACTGCCTATGCAATGACCTGCAACAAGTATTCGCCCAACCACACTCTAAGTTCCCAATCCACACAACCACGCACGAAGTTGGAAGCACAGAAAGGTTGCCGTCTAATGACCGCTTTTGCAATCTCACTAGGAAAATTACAAGAGCAAAGGAAGAGAGAATTCTCAAGTTTTTTGGTAGCACTTGGCTAACTATTCTGAAATCATATAGCTGAAAGTTGTCCCCTTAGAAGAAAGAAGAAAGGGGTATTTATACTAGGAACAACCCTCCTAGCTAGGTGTGAACATACTCCAAAATGGGATCCATTTTCGTGTGCCCTTTAAGTTCCCTAGACTTAGAAGGCAGTAATTTCATGTGGCCTCGCGCTGTAGTTATTGTCCCGAACAGCTAGTCTTGAAACTTGCATATCTTTTGACTCAGGCCTCCAAATGATGCACCGTTTGTTGTGCTAGAAAGAGGACTTAATTTCCTATACATTCCTGGTCCCTTGCATGCTGGGCACGCCCATATTTGTGTGGGAGTAGGTAGAAAGTTGGCAGTCAAATTCTGACGCTACGCATGCAACGCTTGATGGCCTGAACAGCTTGCTAGTATTCTTGATGTCCAGCTCAGCCTTCTTCACATCTAACTCGTCATAGGTGGATGTTGTTAAACAATGTACTCCGGTAGCTAAGTCTTGATCCTTGTAATGTGCTCCTTCTGCTTGAATTATCTCCGTAGGTGCAAACCTAAGTAAAATAAGCATACAAGACTTAGGCAGTATATAATTCTTGTCTACAACAATATTAGATTCAGCTAGACACGCATTCACCTCTTGTTGTATTTGCTTAGTACGGTTCCTAGTCATGGGACCCAAATAAGCCTCTTTTGTAGAAGCTTCAACTTGCAGTTGTGTAGAATCTTGTGGAGTAGATGATGAATGGGTTGAGCCAGGGATGTCCTCATCAGTGATTCTCTCTGTATCAATTGGAGTTTGAGTTGAATCTTTGGTTGACAAGTGCAAAATGGGTTAGCTTTTAACAGGGAATAATCTCAAAGCCATTTGTCTATCATATTTAACTGAAAAAGCAAATAACTAGAGAGAAAGATACAAGCACTGGTTTGGCCAAAACTAGAGGTT
Source organism: Bonia amplexicaulis (assembly GCA_036346245.1). Taxonomy (NCBI): domain Eukaryota; kingdom Viridiplantae; phylum Streptophyta; class Magnoliopsida; order Poales; family Poaceae; genus Bonia; species Bonia amplexicaulis. The sequence continues at coordinate 9,309,742 of CM070739.1, forward strand.
CCAATCAAATTGAACAAAGACATCACAAAAATACTAGCAATCTAGCCACTGACGCCTGGGTGATCTGACCGCAAGAGGAATGCCGGTCATACCGCCAGAGGAATTGTGGTCAGACCGCCGGATTGATTCCAGTCTGACTGAGTTTCAGTTTTTCAATTTTGTTTCCACAAACCAAACACTGGAAGAACAGTAGTTACTGCGAAGGAGGAACCAAAAAGAATCATTTTGAAAACCAAAAGCTGACTGCAAGGACTGAGAATACAGACTGAACCAATTAAGAAAAGCAATCGGCAAGCAACTGAAAAAGACACAAAACAGAGATTACTCCTGCTGCAGGAAACCGAAAACTGAAACCATAGTAAAAACAGAAGAGCAGGAAGACAGAGAAATTGCCGAACAATTGCTATTCTTCTTGGGCCAATGAAAACCGAAATTTAAGCTAAATAGCCGACTCATCTTCAGGAAAGAAAGACACAGATTAAAACACAGCTTGGCGAAAACGTACAGAGCAGGAGACAAGAGATTGCCGAGAACTGAAAAGAGATCAACAGAGAGACAAAAATTCAGATTTCTCATGATTCTTCAATCCTTTGCTTATGAGATTTTGCATTTCAGCAGGACATGATCTCAGGACTTGAAGACACAAATTTGAACACAACCTTTTGAAGAAAAATCAGGAATCTCAAAGTCCCCTGCCTCCAAACCCTAGGTTTTTGCAAACAGGGGAAGAGCATTCGGGAATATCTTCAGTCAAATCTGTTTTTCTAGTCTTTGGGCAAGTCATTTCTTATGGCTACAAGTCTTTTCGGTTTTTTCAGCGAAACTTTGTTCGGTTTCCAGTGAGCAAATTTATTCTTCTTCCTAGTTGCTATATCTACCGGAGAAGAAAATAATGTGGATACTCGGGGTGATTTTGAAGGCACCATTCACCCTCCCGCTATTGCCGTTTTCGATCCTACACACTGATGCTAGCTTCCAAACTGATAAAGATGAATTTTGATTGCGGTCTAGGTTTGTGTTTTGTCTTAATGGAGGAGTAGTGATCTAGAAAAGTTCCAAGTATGAGACGATTGCCGATTCTACAATGGAGGCTGAGTATATTGCGGCTTCCGAAGCTGCAAAGGAGGCTATTTGGGTAAAGAAGTTCATCTTTGAGCTGGGTGTGGTTTCTAGTGCTTCTAGTCCAATGAATCTCTATTGTGATAATAGTGGAGCCACTGCACAAGCTAGGGAGCCTAGATCGCATCAAAAATCTAGGCACATACTTCGGTGTTTTCACCTCATTCACGAGATTGATCATAGAGGTGATATTAAGATATGCAAAGTGCACACGGATTTAAATATTTTTGATCTATTGACAAAGCCTCTTCCATAGCCAAAGCATGAGGCGCACACAAGAGTTATGGGTATTAGATACTTGCACGATTGACTCAAGTGCAAGCGAAAGATTATTAGTGATATGCCCTAGAGGCAATCATAGAAATGATTGTATCATTTCTATGTTTATGATCTTTTAAATAAGATGTTATTTTGTCCCTTCAATAAATATCTTTGTATTGATTAACAAGTGTTTGACTTGTTCGTGGAACTCTTTGTTTATGTTTTGATGTTATTCTAAATTATCCTAATCTTATATCATTATGTGGTACAATTATGATTTATAGATCAACACATGTATTGATTAATGATCATGTTTCATGGATCATGAATATGAGATATCAAATCAATAATATAGACACATGTTAGAGAACATGGTAATGGATTGACCCACCATGAGACACTGCAGGAATTGTTATATCCTTAAATGTCATCAGTTGGTCTCATACATAGTGTATATAGGATCCTTAGACCTGAAATCGTCATTGTTTCCTACATGTGTAATAGTTTGCTTAGAGGTTACCAGACACTACTCTGTGACTGGGTGGTTACAAAGGTAGCTTTCGGGTTTACTATGAAATATGCGGAAGAATATGAGCGATCGATATGATTGATCAATGGAAAATCAGGCCGATCAAATTGGTTCGGAATTGAGTTAATGTGATTAACATAATTGATAAGTGGAAAAGCGGGACCGCCGTGCTAGGTAATCATACCGCACATTATAGGTGTTATGTGTTCATATCGCGCGATACAATTGAATTCTGCACATTACTCATTTTTGCAGGGTTGTGTGAATAGTATGGCCCATTGTGTATGTGATGCATGTATGAGTTTTTCATGGCATATGTGTCATGTTGATTTATAGCCATGGACTACATATTATTGTATAACGGCCTATGTGTTGACTTGTGATGCTTGATTTTAATATGTAATTTATTGTTAGCTATTAGGAGTAATAGCTAAGAAGATGGATGTGGTGAACCCAAGCATTGATGGCTCGGTGGATAGGAAGCGTGGTGATAGAGATTGCCATACTAAGGGCCATACTATCTCACAGTTTAGTATGATTTAATTGTGAATGTTTTTATGTTCCTGTTATGCTATTATTCATATTATTATTATCTTGGGTGTTCTAACATGATACAATAATATATCTATAGAAAAATTAAGTAAAACTTGATGCCCTTCTGATAGTTGCACCTATCAAAATTTGCTTATTAATTGGTAGGTCTACCAAAGTAGGGTATCATTAATTATCTCAATGAGATAGGGTAAAGTGTTGGACACTTTATATATAATATTGGTTTAATTTGACTAGGCTATCAAAATATTTTTGGGTCTACGAGCATAGTGTTGAAGTCGGGACATATGGATGTCACTCAACAAACAAGAGTTACATGTGATACAATTAGCAAGTGATTGCTTACTTACGTCGCTACGTTTCTAGCAGTGATGCCAAAGATCGACTACTACCACTACACCGATGTGCTCTTCGTTGAATCGGCTTCTTCAACTGTACTTTCGCTGCACTGTACGTCTAGTGGTAACAATTATGATCTCTTACTCGCACTGTAACACCCCAGCCAAACAATGGCCTAGAATGCTACCAAACTAACAACATAATAAAACTAAGCTAAGGCATTCTATAAAATCTCAGCAGAGCCTCCTTTGTTTATTGATAAAAATGAAGTTCTAACAAGTATTATCAAAAGGTATGAATAACCGCAAGCAAAGTAATTTTGTTACTAAGCAGAAACATCTATAAAACTTAAGTAAAGCGTAGAAGCAATATAAAGAAGTTCTAATCCATTATTACATCTTAATCCGAAGGTCTTAATCAAATACCACTTGAACTATTCAACAAATAATAATTAGAGTTCTCTATCTTCTCCATGGTGAATATTTCGTGCAAGTGGAACAATACTAATCCCTCTTTATTCCCATGCATGCTGATCTCATGAAGGTACCTAAAATAAACAAACAACAACAACAAAAACAACAGCAAGAGTGAGTCCAATGACTCAGCAAGTATGATAAGATAGTAACAAGAACAACCATGAACATCATCTCACAAATTTATCCATCAATCATATAACGAACCATGCTATGCAATATGATCAAAAATCTCTTTATCTCTTCTCTTTCGCATTTTACCGGTAATGCGGAGTGTGCATCCGTCAATGCCCATACTCCACAAGTATGGGGACCTTTAGCCCGTCATGACATCAACATGACGAGGACCTCGACGCTTGGTCATCTCGTGACCAAGATTTCAATATATCGGCATGATGCATATATGTGAATGTCTCAATAAATAAAAAACTTGCATTCACCATGAAGAACATGAAGAATTCCCCACGAATTCCTCCTCTTCTCTTTCTCCTCCTTTTCTCTTCTTGATCTTCCCTTTCTCCGGATCTGGTTGCTCTCCTCCCTAGGGCTGTGCATTTTGTCACCGAACCGAAAAAACCGAACCGAAAAAACCGAACCGTACCGGTCAATTCGGTTTGACCGGTATTCGGTATTCGGTTAGGTTTCTAAAAAATTGGCATCTCATTAATTCGGTTTTTCCGGTATAAACCGAGTGGAAACCGAAAAAACCGAAAAAAACCGATTGGTGCTACTGCTTGCCCCGCTTCGACTCGGCCCAGCCCACTCGACTCACGCGGAACGCGGTCACACCATATAGCCGCACCCGCACGCAGTCGCGCCTCGCGCGTCGCCTACTCGCCGTCTCGTCTTCAACCCTAACCCTCGCCGCTCGCCGCTCCGAGCCTTCGAGGCTCCGGTGCTCCCCGCATCCCCCACCGACTCCGGGGCTCCCCGCCTCCCCCACCGACTCCGGGGCTCCCTCTCCCAAGACTCGTCGCGCGTCGGGGCTCCTTCTCCCAAGACGCCAGCGCCAAGCCCCCACCGACATCACCGCCGACCTCCGGTGCTCCCCCAGCCCAGGCTCGGCTGGCGGCCGCTCGGGCTCATCGGGGCTCCCTCTCCCAAGACTCATCGCACATCGGGGCTCCTTCTCCCAAGACGCCAGCGCCAAGCCCCCACCGACATCACCGCCGACCTCCGGTGCTCCCCCAGCCCAGGCTCGGCCGACAACCAGGTCTTCTCGTGTTCTCCAGTAGAGTCATCATACATTATCTTGAATTCTTGATCTGAAATGGTAAATGCTCCAGAGTCCACCTCTAGATCTACCAAATTGGTGATTGACTGATTTGTTTGATGCCATGACTCCTGAATTCTTGATGTGTGCACCTGTGATAATGGTGAATACAGTAGCACCATCCGATTGTTCATCCAAATAATGACCAGGAATGGATGGTTAAGTGTATGAACTACTACAGATGTTTTCATGCTAATGCTTTTCATGTAGACTGTTCATTGTTCATTGTGCATTTGTGCTAAGTGTTAACATGAATAGAAAAAATAGATACTGCTATGCTTCCATAGACAAGTGAGGGAAATGATGTACATAGTTCATTTTAGCAGAAATTGGCAGTGAAGTGAAAGAAATGATGTTGATATTTTCCTTGACACTTACTGCTGTTCGTGTATGGCCGAAATCCCCCCTATGGCCGAAATCCCACCTGGGCCAAGGCCCAGGCCAGGTTGCTAGGAAAATTCAGAAATCCCCCTTAAAACTTGTTATTTTATTCTTTTCTTTAAGGTCCTTCTCTCTAATTACACAATTATTTCTAGATAGACTTTTGAGATATTACATTCTACCCCCCTTAAACAGAATTCAACCCCGAATTCTTTCCGGGCTTACACTGAGGATTAATCACAACTAAAAACTTGACCAAACTAACACGCATATGTTGTGATTATTATCGGATATTGCTGTCGCTTGCGAGACTCTAATTCCTATGTTGCCTCTCTCTCTGTCTGCTGTGACCAAAACACCTTGACATACTTTAAAATTTTATTCCTCCATGCTTGCACCCCGTGCATAGATTCTGGAAGATCTGAGCGGTATGCCAATATCCCGATCCGAACCATGATCGTGAGGGGTCCGACGTACTCTCAAGAGCACCGACCCTCACCGAGCCCCAAATCCTTCTCCTCACTTCAAGATAAGCGCTCGCCGCTCTGGGCCAATGATTATGTCTCACCAAGGCCACTCATTTGGTTAACCTCCGAATCCTCGCAACTAACAAAAACGATTAAATATACCTGGGTTATCATTCCCTTTAGTACCAACTCACACGACATGCACAACACATGTATCTCGTATTTCCACCCTCAATCGATCTCTTTACCTTAACAAGGAGCACCTCCTTTAACCACAGGCGCACAACCGTGCTCAAAGTAAACCAACTCTTTCACAGATAAAATTCAACCAAACATAAAGAATTCTCATTGCAACCACACATCTCCAACTCCCCACCGAAAGGGTCAAGCCAAAAGGAGAGAAAATGAGGATTCAACACGAAATCCTCTCCACATTCAAGTAGGTAGTTTGTAAATAAACAACATATAAGTCAAAAGAGAATCAATCCAACGCCAAACCCTTTTTTTAAAAAAAACCGGAAAATCCACAAATACAAACATATGGTCATCTCAAACCACAAAAGTCTTTTGCTATCAACACATAGCTCAAACAGGAATCAAAGAGCATTTTACTACCCGAGAAAATTTTTTTCTAGGATTAAACTTTCTTTTGATCCACACGATTCCAAATCATCCCTTACCACACCAGCTCATTTCCTTTAAATTCGCAACATCAACACCATGTTCGACCCGAGTGCATCAACCTCATCTTTGCAGAAGGACTCTACTGCTCTTACAATAACATACTCTAGTCAACTCATCTACCCACCGGTTATTTTAAATGAATAATTTCCAATGCACCTCATCGTTAGTTTCACCGACAATCTCTTCACTACAATTCTCTAAGGATAAACAATCATGGGATTCTCAGACCACACACTCGTTTATTACACCCAAAGGATACTATCATGGTTCATCACATTATTTAGAATCCACCCATTCCACTATTCTCACACAACGTCACTAGCCACTCAGGTCCTAGCATAGATCATCAAACCAAAAATTTTCCATCTCCAGGGTTCATATTCATGTACTTCGACATAATTGATATAAAAACTCTCGAATTCGGTGACTAGAACCTTTCACAATCAACCATGCTCAAACATTAACAACTATATAAAAACATATTCTCAACCTGATTATCTATAGGAAGATTCTAACTCCTGGAGGGATACTCACTGAATCCAAGTCATACATGGCAATAATTTCAACAATTTCTACTATGCCAAAAATTCCTATAACAGTCCGACTTCCCCACAATTATAATATCATTACTATACCATCATAATCCTCCTACTAACGCCCTACAAGTACCCAATCACGTTACTCCAATAAAATTGATCAAGATTCTCATACTTCCAATAATTCTATTATTCCATCAAAATGAATGTAACACTCTTGAACCACAATTTACTATAGGACCTTCTAGTTGCAACAGTATAACTAATTAGCTCCAAAGACAACAACTTCTTTAAATCAAATCCTCACCGAGAATTATTCGACAGAATCAATTTATCACTCCAAGAATCTCAAACAACTTGACACCCGCGATCTCACCCAAACCAACCAGCTGGCCAGACCAACCAGTTGCCAAACATATCCTAAAAGGGCTTGCAACCCAAATCGGTTACCCCTCTCTTAGGAGAGATAAAAAGAAGTAAATCTCAGCACATGGGACAATGCTACCAATCGCAATAGACACCAGATCATGAGAAATAGCAATGATCTTAGAAAACAAAACATAAGATCACCGTTGAAGGCACATGCCCCTCAAGATGAGAAATATCCAATATCAACCAATAAGAATACAACATTGTCATTTTAAACTCAAGAAACTCTTATGCAGTGAAAATAAGAAATCAAGCACACCTATAGAAGTTACACAACCTGACTCCATCCTCAAATACTTTTACCACAATCTTTCTTTTACCAAAGAGAACGACTTCCTTCGATTACAATATTACTTTATCAATTCCAACGAAAGAGATTTGAAGACCACGAATCATAAATCTTTTAAGAACTAATAAAACTTTTCAACGCGTTAGTTTGCTCAAAACAATTTTCAGCTTCCACCTAAGTCATGAGGTCTAGAAGGTCGCGTACGCAAATCCCAAAATTTTTTATTTTAAATATTATCATGGAAGTTATCAATTTCTTTTTAATATTGAACATTCGGCATTTTCATCAACCCACATACTGACAATCATACTAACATCAAAGTAGTACACTCCTAATAAGAATCATCATATTCTCATATCCCTTTATAACTTTTCCAAAAGGAACATATTAATTCACTTCATCATGTTTCTATTATCTAAACAAGACTGCAATTACTTGATCTAGGAAAAGCCTAGTGCACAAGCCACCATATTAGAACAAAGCTATTAAACAAGATGATACTAGAACAAGGCATTCTTGCAGATCATGCTAGTATAAATCCCTCATTAAGTTTCATATATTCAATTCTTTTGATGCTCAACTCTAATTTAGCTCAAATTGATTATACTCTAGTCATTACTAGCAACGGTTGATTGTTATTTTATCATAACAACATTCAGGATCCAACTCCGTTTTATCACCACAAAACAATCATTAGCATAGATTTAATATCCCACCTCACGTTCGGAAAATAGAACAAAATAACTTTAAACTTCAATAATACCAGCTTTGTAAGGAAAAATTCTACAAGTCAATACATCAATCTTCATCTTTTTTTTATTATACATATTTCAACAATTTAACATGGTGAAAGATAGATGAATCTAGCAATTGAACAAGCTCATACAGTATCTAAATAAATGACAGATTAAAGGTTAATATTACCAAGACAATATTCCAACACCTCCTTCTTAATAATTCCAAACAGTTAGATTAATTACTAAAGACAAACATAATTCAATTTATCCAACATGATAGAAATTTAATCAATCATAATAATCATTGTAATTCTTTTGCACCCTCCTCAATAACTACATGGGTTCCAATCATGTATATGCAATTTCTTAATCACAGTTCTTTAATAAACTATCAAAATAAATATCAAAATTAATCAACTACACTTCCAAGGATGCTAGTTGGAATTAACTATGCACCACGCTAACTTCTCAACCTTGATAATTCATACCTTACGAATTAGTTTATATGATTACCACCTTCCACTTAAGCATAGCAAAACGCTATAAAGGGTTTTAACACTCTCTTTCTGAAAGGAGAGGAATTAAACTTCAACGCACGAAATAATCCAAAGAAATTCATTGATCCAAAACTTTCCTATGTTAGCAAATCTACAACATAAAACTTTCGTTAATAAAAATACCAAGCGAACAAATAAGACATGTTTCACAACATGACACAATTCCCACGAAGGGACCAAACTTGCAAATCAACAATGTTCCCAGATAGCAAAAGCGTCTCAATAGTTTGAAATGCAATAATTGCATCAAAGAACATGTAGAGACCAAATGAAACCCTCAACTGAAATGAATCACGACACCAAGATAAATTCATCCTCCTCAACAGGATGAGAATTGGCTAAATTCAACTCAAGGAATAGAGAAACTTTTCTAGAGAACTTATTCCTAACCTTTGAAATTAGTTTACCCAAGGAAAGAACCAAATGAATATCACAGAGAGTGCTATAACGTGGCCATACCTACGGCCGCACCGCGATCTCTGTCTCTCAACTTAACTATCCACACACTAAACAGTCATGTAGTCAAATCATAAGCACCCAAAGATCACCTCATAATATGTACAAAGTCAAACATTAGGTACATATTCAACTATGATAATCGACGGAAACGTAGATGCAATGCAAACCCCATTCCCACCTACAGTGCTTAGTGTGTCAAATTAATATTTCATTAACCACGGACCTACAGCCCGCTCTGATACCAACTGTAACACCCAGCCAAACAATGGCCTAGAATGCTACCAAACTAACAACATAATAAAACTAAGCTAAGGCATTCTATAAAATCTCGACAGAGCCTCCTTTGTTTATTGATAAAATGAAGTTCTAACAAGTATTATCAAAAGGTATGAATAACCGCAAGCAAAGTAATTTTGTTACTAAGCAGAAACATCTATAAAACTTAAGTAAAGCGTAGAAGCAATATAAAGAAGTTCTAATCCATTATTACATCTTAATCCGAAGGTCTTAATCAAATACCACTTGAACTATTCAACAAATAATAATTAGATTCTCTATCTTCTCCATGGTGAATATAAACAAACAACAACAAAAACAACAGCAAGAGTGAGTCCAATGACTCAGCAAGTATGATAAGATCATAACAAGAACAACCATGAACATCATCTCACAAATTTATCCATCAATCACATAACGAACCATGCTATGCAATATAATAAAAAATCTCTTTATCTCTTCTCTTTCGCATTTTACCGGTAATACGGAGTGTGCATCCGTCAATGCACACCCATGCATGTACCATCATGTACAGGGACCAATTGCCTATACTCCACAAGTATGGGGACCTTTAGCCCGTCATGGCATCAACATGACGGGGACCTCGACGCTTGGTCATCTCGTGACCAAGACTTCAATATATCGGCATGATACATATATGTGAATGTCTCAATAAATAAAAAACTTGCATTCACCATGTCTATGCATCATAGATTCTCATAAATAACTTCAATTGCAAACTACCATAAACAGTACCAACATATCATTATCATAATCAAGATCACAAACACCCATAATATCGATCAAACATCCACAAACCATCATTCATCAACAATCACACTATAAAATTTCAACCATCATTATACTTGCCTTAACCGCGAGAAAACGGAGGATGAGTAGGTGCAGCCCCTAGAACCCGTCCTCCTCTTGAACAATAATTATAATGTTTTCTAAGACAATAGAAACGGGTCTATGGATAAAATAAAAACACCCTTAAACTAACCCAACATATTTAACTTGACCCAAACTCAAATCTTCTCTCGGCCAACCCCTGCCTTCTACAGACAGCCACTTTGAAAAATTCATAACTTTTGATAATAAGGTCCAATGAGGCATTCTCAGATTATCTGGAAAGATAATTAAATTATCTAACTAAACCTATTTGGGGAGCCTTCCAGATTCGGCCATCTTTTACCCGATCCAACCAGTTTCCCTCAATCTATATTTGTCTCTGGACAGCGCACTAAAAACGTCGTAACTTCCACCCCGAAAGTCGGAATTTGTACTTCTTGATCTTTCTGGAAAGCTAAGAAAATTATCTACAACTTTCCTAATATGAAGATCCTCTGATTCTCTGGTTTACTAATTTCTAAAATCGATCTACCGAAACCCGTCGGGAAACCCTCCGAGATGCAAAACAGTCAACTTATAAAAATCATAACTTTTGTTACACAAGTCCGAATGACGCGTTCTAGGACCTCATGGAAAGATAATTTCATCCTCTACAATTCTCTAGGAGAGGTCCAGATCTGAATCCCCACGGATCTAACCCAAAACAGCCGTCTAACACATTCTGTCCTAGCTGTCCAGACTTACGAAATTGCTATCAAAATCACAGAATAATATTCTAATGGGAAACAAGGATTACCCCTTGACGAAAGGATGAAGAACACGAAGAATTCCCCACGAATTCCTCCTCTTCTCTTTCTCCTCCATTTCTCTTCTTGATCTTCCCTTTCTCCGGATCCGGTTGCTCTCCTCTCTCCGCTTGATTTCTTTGCCACCAATGGAGGAGAATGGAGGAGAGGGGGAGGGCGACAAGGGGAGGACATGGGGAGTGGGCTGCATGGGGGAGGAGGAGGGCGGTGCATGGGGGAGGAGGAGGCGCAGGGGAGTAGGTAGGCGGCTAGGGTTGGGGAGGGTGGGAGCCTCCCTTGGTCGAATCCCACAGGCCAAGGCCCAGGCCCAGGTTGCTAGGAAAATTCAGAAATCCCCCTTAAAACTTGTTATTTTATTCTTTTCTTTAATGTCCTTCTCTCTAATTACACAATTATTTCTAGATAGACTTTTGGGATATTACACGCAACTTCTTGGTTTACGCGGTAGAAAATTTTAATTTACGCTAGTGTAGCCTACCTGTATCCCAACACTTCAAAATATATCTCTACCTCTTACGCGTTCTTGACACCAGAAAAGATCAAGAAAAGAGAAATTCAAATAAGAAAGTTAAGCAAATCAAAAACACAATGAATGATTTATGGTACAACTCACTTGGACAAATTTTGGATGACATTTTACTTGAAGAGGAGGGTTTTACAGCCACTCTCTTAGGATGGCAGAGCTCTAACCTAGAGCATATACACAAAAGGCTTCAATACTTGAAAACCCTAACCCTAGACTTAATGGAGAGACTTAACTCTCACAACTCAACACAAGACTTATATAGTGGAGACTTCTCACCTCACATCAAACCTTAACATGCATATTCTTAGTGAATCACACTACTTACATATGCAAAAACCTGGTAACTCATACATAAATGGATTTTACATTTACACACTTGCACGCATTCAAAGCGCGACTTCTAAAGCTCCAATAGCCCAATAAGACATTTAATCCTTAAAGACGTGACGTAAACCACTTAAACTAATGCTGCGGTTTTGCAAATCCTCACTCCATCCGAAAAAAAGCCTGACTTCGGCACTATTTTTTACTACACTTTGTAACAATTTGCCATCCGCCGTCCACCCTAGCTACCAAGTCTAGCCAAGATGTTAGTTCTCAGTTTATGATTTATAGTTTCTTTTAAATAAATAAATATAATATTTTTTATGGTTGTTTTTGAAACAGTTTATCGCATTATTTGCCCAAGCGCGCCGTCAGTTTGGCTCTTATATGCCGTAGCCGAAAAAAACACCCGTTTTGAAGCGTCATCAGTCATCAGGCGGGCCAGCAGCTGCTGAGAGCAGACGCGCCCCAAAACTCCCAAAAGCCCCAGGCTCTTCTCTCCTCTCCCCGGCCGACGCGATGCCCCCCAGATCGGACCACGCCGCAGGCAGCGCGGCCGCTGCCGCGGCAGCCCAGGGCCACGGATCCGACTTCGACTCCATCGACCCCCTCTTCCACGTCCTCCGCGTGCTCCCCTTCTCCTTCCTCCGGCCGCCGCGCACCCGCCTGAAGCTGCCGTCCAATCTGGCGCTCCCCTCCCCCATGACCGTCTTCTCCCTCATCCTCCTCACTTACTTCGCCGTCGTCTCCGGCCTCGTCTACGACGTCATCGTCGAGCCCCCCGGCATCGGCAGCGCCCAGGACCCCGCCACCGGCGCCGTCCGCCCCGTCGTCTTCCTCCCCGGCCGCGTCAACGGCCAGTACATCATTGAGGGCCTCTCCTCCGGCTTCATGTTCCTCCTCGGCGGCATCGGAATCATCCTCCTCGACCTCGCCGTCGACCGCACCAGGCCCCGAAGCCTCCGCGTCTCATTCGGCGGCTCCGGCGTCGCTGCCATCGTCATCGCGTACGCCATGGCCATGCTCTTCATCCGCATCAAGATCCCCGGCTACCTGTGGTGAGGCCGACAAATCTTACCAGTTCATTTGATCAGATCCGTCACAAGATCTCTATCTCTAGATCTGTTTGCTGAGGTCGATGGAACTAGTGTACTCTTTTAATGATGTTATCGTAGGATGCTGGATGATCTCGACTTTTAATTTGTGATCTGAGAATTATCTTTCTGAAGTGACAATAAACAGAGTTTTCTTGGAATTGTGATTGCATGATACTGCTGCTATCCAGATCTATTTTCTTTTTGATTGAATTAGCACAATTAAGAGAATTGCTAAAAAATCTAGAATGTAAACTTGTAACTAAGAATCTTATGCCTCTTACCTCCATTGGATTTTGTTGGAGATAGAGGAGCTGTGATAAGATCATAAGGAGGTGGGGATGAGGTCTAGAAATGTTATTGGCATTTTAGGTTAAGACAGGTATGTATGACTTGTTGTTCTGCCCCCCTTTACTTATGTTAATGTAGGATGTTGCATAGTTTTGCCTTCTTTAGATTTGTCATTTGAGATTTTGATTTTCAAATGGTAATAAACTATGCTTTCTTGATATGTTCATTACATGATGAGCCTACAATCAACTGTTGCAAAGTATGTTTGATTTGCATAGTTCCGTTGTTAATTTTGTAGAGTTAGGGATTTACATTGTTCATGTTTCCATTTTGCATTTTGAATGTGTAACACCCCGCCCCTCCTCTGGGCCCGGAATGCTACCACTATTGCAAACTCTTACCATTCCTTCAATTACTAGAAGAATTTAAGCCAACACTAAATTATCTAGGTAGTAGCGAATAGATACACCATAGTTTTTTTTCAGCTCTTACTCTAGCATACTAGTAGAGACGAAAATAAACTGACAAAAGGTGATACAAGGTCTTTGTTGGTTTGTGAAGATTATTCATGTGCTACTCCCACCGCAGCATGTCGTCCTCAACGGTCACCTAAAACAATAAAGCAAGGGTGAGTCCACAGACTCAGCAAGCACAAAGCAAAACAGAAAATAACAGGTTTACGAATCAATCTAGCACCATCACAGTTTCATTCACCACTCGTTTCCATCTAATCTCAAATTCTCATCAACCAATCATGATGCATATGCATATGCACTTCTTTCTTTTCTCTTTAGTCTATACCGGTATAGCAGAGCGAGCACCCGTCGATGCTCACCCAGGCCCGCCATGTTTCTATGCGGGGATCTCAAGCCCGTCCTTTTTCATACGGGGACCATAGTAGCCCGTCCTTTTTCATACGGGGACCTCAATCTCCACTCCCGTGGAGCGTCCACACAAAGCGGACCAACACTATCTCTTTTCATGACATACATGCAATGCAGTTTCTCCATTTATTCATATCAACATGTCATGCCCCAGCATTCATCGTTCATCATTTCTCATCATGCATCCAAAAATAATTAACTTACCACAACATGACAAGCAAAACACCATCATTCATCTAACAGAAACTACTACCTAAATTTACCGCTTTACCATGCACTTACCTGGTTAACCAAATGGAGCGAAGCGACGTGCAGATGGTGTCGACTCAGGACCTTGGCTGTAGATCAGGATCTGATTATACCCAGACTGTAGATCAATTTTTGAGAACACCTTGGCTCCTTTCAGTTGATCAAACAAGTCCTCGATGCGAGGCAAAGGGTATTTATTCTTGATGGTCACTTGATTTAGAGCGCGGTAATCTATGCACATGCGCCAACTCCCATCCTTTTTCTCAGTGAATAGGACAGGGGCTCCCCAAGGTGACACACTACGACGAATCAAGCCCTTGGACAACAACTCATCTAGTTGCTTCTTCAACTCCTCTTGCAAGGGTCGTGCCAAACGATAGGGAGACGTAGAGATAGGTCTTGTACCAGGAACAAGATCAATTCTGAACTCCACATCTCGCTTGGGTGGCATACCCGGAAGCTCCTCAGGAAACACATCGGGATACTTTCGCACCATAGGAATATCCTCAACGTGCAACGGCGCACTTGGCTTCTCCGTAAGGGCTAGAAGTAACCCAGACTTCATTGTTCGTCGGCCAGGAAATAAGCTGGCCAACACAAGGAGGGAACACGTGGGTGCATTCCCTTGAAAGATTATCTCCTTCCCTGAAGGTGCTTGCAAGGTAACTGTCCTCCAAAAGCAGGAAATCACGGCTTGGTAGCAATGCAACCAGTCCATGCCAAGGATAACATCGAAAGATTTCAACTGAATAACCATGGGGTTGGCAATAAATTCCTCACCATCTGTTGCAACCACACAGCTGGGGCATACTGTGGAGCTAGCAATGATACCCCTTGGGGTACTAACCATAACCGATTGGAAAATTTGCTGAACACTCAGCTTGGCCTTCCTAGCAAACTCCCAGGACACAAAAGAATAGGTAGCACCGGAGTCAAAAAGAACAAGGGCTTCACATGAGTCCACTAGCAAGGTACATGTAACCACGTCAGGTCGACCCGCGGACTCAAGAAGCAAAGTGAGTAGACTCGGGGTGTGTGGCGGCGAGCCCCGACGCTCATTGTGGCAAGCACGGATTGAGGCGTGTAGCATGTTGGAATAAAGGAGTTGGTGCGGGATGCCAATAATACCCGTGGTGGAGCCGAGAGAGAGGAGGTGCGGCAAGACAGGCGTACCGTCATCATCGGATCGACCCCGAGGTGAAGAATTTGATGAAGACGAAGATAATGGCTCCCACTTGATGATGCTAGCGGGATTCTGACGACAAACCAACATTTTGTGGCCCGCTTGGCCACAGTGCCGACAGTCCCCCGTCTAGGAACACTCAGTAGCGCGGTGTCCACCACCGCACTTGAAACAAATCATGCCTTATCGTGGGACAGGACGCAAGGCTGAGGTCGCCGATGAAGGACGAGGCGCTGAAGAAAACGGCCTCGAAGTCTTGGACTTGGACGATTGTGGGGGACGCTCGCCCCACTTGGACTTCTTAGGAGCGGGCCGCGACGCCCACCCCTTCTCAGTGAAGCTCCTCTTGGTCACCACCAAGCGCCGGACCACCGGAGGGTTGCGCCCTTTAGTGAGCTGCATCTCCATCTCCATCCCTCTAGCCTGCTCCACCACGGACCTAAAGTCACGCGGCGCAGTAGCTCCCAAGACATGCTTGGGAACTCGAGTTGAGCCCTCGGCGGAACCTTTTGGCCTTCTCAAGGTCGTTATTATGACCGATGCACAAGCGGATCGATTGTTGAATCCGCCAGACTCGTGTACTGGCCATCTTTCCCTGCACAAAAGTCGACAGGGCGACCTCCATACTCTCCACAAAAGAATCGGGTAATACCGCCTTGAACTACTCGACAAAGACTTCCTGTAGTAGACCCTGGCGGGGTCCCTGGCGAAAGAACCCTTCCCACCGATATCCGCCGCCTTCAATTGGAAAGCCACAAAGCGAGCCACCGAGAACTCATCTCAAGGGCTCCGAATTGCCTCTCCATGTAGCGCAGCCAATCCGCAGCCTGGACTGGTGTGCCCGATCCATTGAAGCTATCTAGTCGCAAGGCCAACCACTCACGAAGGCCCATCTTCGCCTCCCAGACGACCGAGCAAAGAACAGAGCAAAGAAGGAGAACGGCAGCAGCGGCGTGGCTGCCGGGCGCTTGATGGCGAAGCGCACGGACCTCCTCTAAGAACTCTTGCAGCAAGGCAGAAGACCTCGCCGGATCTCTAGCTACAGACTGTTCAGCTGAAGCAACCTCTGCGTCGGGTGCCTCCTGCTGAACCTCAAGTGGTGGCTCCACTTGGGCATGGCCACGCCCACGGCCCCGGCCGCGACCTCCACGGCCACGCCTGCGACCTCTTGCTCTCGGCATCTCTGTTCAAGACAGATAGCCAATCACACAACTAGCCCACGAACATTCATTTCAGCAGCACAAATCAACATCAAAGCTAACGAAAGCGTAAATGCAATGTAGGACCCATTCCCCATCCTATGGTGCACCAGTGTGTCAAATTTTTATCATTAGACCTAAGTCAAATTTTAGTTGAATAATTATCCTAAACTGTCAAATTTCTTTACCACGGACCTAACACCCGCTCTGATACCAACTGTAACACCCCGCCCCTCCTCTGGCCCCGGAATGCTACCACTATTGCAAACTCTTACCATTCCTTCAATTACTAGAAGAATTTAAGCCAACACTAAATTATCTAGGTAGTAGCGAATAGATACACCATAGTTTTTTTTTCAGCTCTTACTCTAGCATACTATTAGAGACGAAAATAAACTGACAAAAGGTGATACAAGGAGTGCTGCTGGTTTGCGAAGATTATGCATGTGCTACTCCCACCCGCGCATGCCGTCCTCAATGGTCACCTAAAAACAATAAAGCAAGGGTGAGTCCACAGACTCAGCAAGCACAAAGCAAAACAGAAAATAACAGGTTTACGAATCAATCTAGCACCATCACAGTTTCATTCACCACTCGTTTCCATCTAATCTCAAATTCTCATCAACCAATCATGATGCATATGCATATGCACTTCTTTCTTTTCTCTTTAGTCTATACCAGTATAGCAGAGCGAGCACCCGTCGATGCTCACCCAGGCCCGCCATGTTTCCATGCGGGGATCTCAAGCCCGTCCTTTTTCATACGGGGACCATAGTAGCCCGTCCTTTTTCATACGGGGACCTCAATCTCCACTCCCGTGGAGCGTCCACACAAAGCGGACCAACACTATCTCTTTTCATGACATGCATGCAATGCAGTTTCTCCATTTATTCATATCAACATGTCATGCCCCAGCATTCATCGTTCATCATTTCTCATCATGCATCCAAAAATAATTAACTTACCACAACATGACAAGCAAAGCACCATCATATATCTAACAGAAACTACTACCCAAATTTACCGCTTTATCATGCACTTGCCTGGTTAACCAAATGGAGCGAAGCGACGTGCAGACGGCGTCGACTCAGGACCTTCACCTGTACAAACGCCAACCCGACTCAACGCATCGAATCAAAAACCAGGACTTAAGCGGATAACGACGATTCTACAAGCCTGACTCGACTCGGGCAAAATACCCGAAATTAAGGACCCGACGCGTAGGAACCAACTCTATTTTTTTCTTTTATTTTTCTCCTCTTTTCTTTTCTTTCTCTCTTTTTTTTCTTCTTCTCTTCCTCTCCTTTCTCTCTCTCTCTTTTTTTCTCTTTTGGCCGAATGGCCTTATCCCCTCCTTTTTCTTTCTTTCTTATCCGGCCCCTCTCTCTCCCCTTCTTTTTTTTTCGGCCGATCGGCCTCCTCATTTACTCCTGGCGGCTTGTGGTGTGCGGCCAGTCTTGGTGTCGCCGGCGGCTCTCCGCCCCCTCCTCTCCTCTCCTACCCTCACTCTCTTCCATGCGACCGCATCCAGGCGCTTCTCCCTGGCGCTGACGGCGGCATGGCAAGCTTCGGCTCGCCGGCCCGGCGGGCTCACCGCCGCCGTCCGCCGCCGCCTTCTACCTCGCCTCGGATCCGGTGGCCCAGACCGGATCGCCGCCCCCCTGCCCGCTGGCTGGGGGCACTGGCGCCGCCGTCCGGTCGGCATGGCCACCGGCCGCCATCCTCGGCTCTGGCCTGCGCCTCCACGCCTCCCTCGGCTCTCTGGCCACCTCCCCAATCTACCATTCGTCGGTTTGCTTCACTACTCTCTGTGCCCTTCATCTACCTTTTACATGCTATTGTGCTAAGCTATGGCACCGAAACAAGAATGGAAGGTAAGGGCTTACTTGATTGCCTAGCTAGAAAAGAAATGGGCGAGGATGAGGTTGGGGTTCTCGGTGGTCGTGGATGGTCCCCCTAGTTGCTGTCGACGGTGGTCTTGCTGTCGTGATTAGCACAAGGATGTCGTTCATGCCCCTCACTCCTTGCCTTCGTCTTCCTCTTCTCCCTTGCTCCTGCTTGCTCTCTTCCTCTCGGCTCCCTCTTCCTTACTCACTCTGTGCGGTGCGACTGCCTTGGGATATTTGTCTTGGGTGGTGCTTGGCAGCAGGGTAGGGGTGGCAGGCATGCAGCATGCCACGGCTTGGGATAGCGGGCAGATCCAAAAAGGCAGGCTTGCTGGCTGTCCACTGCTTTCACTGTGCATTTCCCTTTATGCCCTTCCCGTTTAGCCTTGGTTGGATATGGCACTAAGGGCTTTTTGGTCCAACTACACTGCACTACTACTCTTTTGCAATTCAGTGGTATTACAGAATGCTTGAAATTAGGTTCATGCAAGACCCATTTTTTTCACTAGTTAGTGACTATCTGAATATACCTAAGTTCATTTCAACATAGATCATTCCGTATTCTTGTGGTTAGCTTTTGAGATCTCAGTGAGAACCTTCCGATATAATTGTCCAAGCTAATACGAATTTTGTTCTGCGTTTAAATGCAGTGGCCTTCTTGAGTTAGATAGGTTTTTTTCTGCGATTAAATGTGGTGACCTTATTGAGTTTTTTTTCTGCGTTTAAATGTGGTGACCTTATTGAGACTTAGTTAGTTAGGTTTGTTCTGCGTTTAAATGTGGCGACCTTCTTGAGTTACTTAGGTTCGTTTTTTCTAGCATAAGTTTAGGTTTAGATTTCAACCTTTGCGTCCTCTTTAAAGAAAATTTAAAACAAGTGGGGAGCAACTTCTGGGGTTATGGCTCTACCAAACATTTTGGGGAATTGTTGTTTGAACATATGGTATAAGTTTAAGCTAAGCATACTAAGTCTTGGGGTGATTCAACACGATTTTGTTAAAATTTGTTTAAAGGATGAAAAATAACAAGTAAATTTGTTTAAAGGATGGAAAAAATAACAAGTAGCTATTTCGGAAGAACCGTTGGACAGAAATAGGATAGAATACATATGCTGATGTAGTATGCGTGGATATACTCCAATTGTGCTTGAGTATTTGAACAATCTCACATAGTTGTTGAATGTGAATTATCAGCTGGATGATATCATATGACATGATAAGTGTTCGTGACATTAAAGGGTGGTTAGCCTTGAAATTGACATGATATGTATTCAACACGAGTCACAATCTTTTTGTAGATACTTGTACTGGAGCTTTAATTCTTATTGGTGTTACAATATTAAATAGGAAAACAGGCGGGTGATAACATTTTTACAGATAATATTTGTTTCACTTAAATAAATGGAACCGGCGCTCCCCCTATAAATTTTAGAGAATAGATGGAGTAAACATGTTGATGTGAAAGATGAAACAAGAAAGGGGTCTTGGTGAGGAAACAGAAGACATTAGCTCAATAAAATACCAATAGCTTTGTATATATAACCTCAAGTCGTGTACAGTCTAGCTCTATCCTTTTCCATATTGTGCATTTTTTTTTCTTGCTAATTGTATATTGGTCTGTTCGATTTGAGAATTACCCATCCTAGCGTCATTCGATCCTAGGCGTGCCTATGTTTTGTACTTTTGTTAAGTGGAATGGAGCTCTCTGGTTCTTCAAGTTTTTTTAAAATGGTAAAATGGAGTTACCTTCTCGAATTGACTCATTCTATATAAAGAAGAAAAAATTACTGCAATTGTGGAATTAATTCATCCCACAAAATTTTGTTGGATGATCCCATTTCGCTCCATACTGGATGTCTCTACTCCATCCAAGATGGATTTACCGATTACTCCATTAGATGGGGATATTCTTGAAACCAAACAGATGATAATATGGTGATATCCTTTAGGTAGTTTTTCTTTTTTGTTTTCTTTCTGTCTGTTTGTAATTGTGTAGTTGCAAAGGGGGAACCATCTATCTTATATTTGTATCATGAGTACTCTTTGTATCATATTTTACCCTACCACTGGAGCCTTAATGTGGACAGTGTCATCTGCAATTTGAAGCTAATAATGTGTGATAATTTATCATCAGAGTGAAAATACAGTTATATTTGCCAGAAGCCATTAGTGTAACTTAGTTCATCAACTTTAGTGAGAGAATTGTGTTTTAGAACATAATATTATACAAAGTTGCATCTGCACTGCTATGCTTATACACATTGTAATATGGGATTCTAATCAACTTGAATGGGAGAATGCACTTGTCCTTTTTGTTGTGAGTTGAAACAGGACTTGTCTAATAATGTTTTCCCAGTATGGAAATATGGAAATGTTTGAGATGCAGCCTTTGAGTTCGAAATTTTGGTTAAACATAAGTCATAACATGATACTGACCTGAGGGACAGCTGTGGTTTATTACACTCTTCATGATGCAGACACTTGGTTTTGTAAACAAAAAATCAATAAAATGACGGGTATAACCTGTTCTCTGTACTAAATGTTGGTGGAACTCGAACATAAGTTGTAACACGATGCTGACCTTTACCTAACAGGCGTGTAAAATTTTGGACTTTAAGACCATGTAAAAGTTTCCAAACAGATTCTCCGTTCATTTTTTTTCTGGCAATGATATGAGATGAAAGTGCTTCATTATTTTCACCTGATGCTATTGTTCTGAAAAAAAATATTGAGATTTAGATGTTTTATAGTTCTCTAAATTTTGAGATAGTGATGTCAAGTGTTGTTCGAGTCCAAAGTAGATGAGTTTCTATAAAGTTATGTGAGCTATGACTTGTATATTGGCTTTTAAAAACTGTTTTTCTACGGTAAATGGTTTTTATACAGTACCTAACTTTCAAATGGAGTATGGCACTATTCTTTTCAACTTTTAAAAGTTATTTTCGGCTTTTCTACAGTAACTAGCTTTTAAACAGAGTATCTTTTCATGATAGAGTTTACTAGTTAATTGTAGTGCATACTGTACCGACTTCATTTATATCGGAAAAATCGTACGTGCGTTTCTGTTATTTTGTAATCTCTCCCGCGAAAAGTCTAAAAACTATAAGCCGCAGCCAAAAGCCATAAGTTTCAGCTAAAAAGAACAGGCCCTATATTTTCAAGGTGGAGTCTACTAGTCAATTGTATTACACACTATAGCAACTTCATTTGTATCAGCTAAAATCACACGCCAGTATATCTTTATACAACCTTCTCGATAAGCTGTTATTATTTAAGTCAAAAGGTTGTATAAACGGGCCATGTTTGAGCGAGATATTAATGATATGCAAAGAAAAATGTTTCGTTTCTCATTATCCCCCAATAAATTGCGTGGTTCTTAGCTGTCCTGAAAAATTTTGTTAAATAATTTACAGCCAAGAGAAACAATAAAATGAGAAGTATGCCAAAAAGATATGAGGCGTTTGTATGAAAGACGGGTTGGACGGTGAGCTCCAGCCCTATTGAACATGCACTTTGTGAAATTGATCTGACCTATGCTTCGAGTCACTCAGATCATTCAACTCCGTTTGATAATCCCACGACATGCTCTATGTTGAATTAATCCGATTCTTGATCCTATACAATTGGATTATCCGACTCAATGCTGATTTTTCGACAAAGCCTGAAACTTCACACACAATTCAAATGTTATCTGAAGTGGATCGGATGACCAACAGAGAGGGTGAATTGGAATTCTTTTGCATAAAAGGCTAAATTAAAATTTTAATCTTTACTGTCCTAACCTACGTGCCTAGGGTTTCTAGTGAAATTTCGCAACCTAGTTTAAACCCTAAACAATTCTAGTAAGCTATGAAATGAAAGACAATAAGGTATATACGAAAATGTAAAAAAGATAAGGAACACACCCAATTTTTTTACTGAGGTCTTAGAGATCGACGATCTCCCCTACTCCTCATTGGAGCACTCTCGCAAGAGTATATCTCTGACTTGAGATCGCGTAAGGAATTAATCCACTCATGGTAGTCCTTCTTCACTCCGGATAGGTGATGAGGACATCCTTTCCATGCATACAACCATGCCGGCTGCACATAAAACTGAAACTATGATACAAGGACCAATGACTAGAGCGCGAGCACGTCAACTTAACCATCAGGTGAATGCGTTCCTAAGTTTGCATACAAATGTTTCAAAGAATGGAATACTACTTAATTCTTGTGATGATTTAATTGTCCATAGGAACCACGGGGAAGAACCACGTGATCTCAAGTATAGAAGTGGAACTGTCAAGCGCAAACCAAGTCTTGTTCGTGAGTTCAACTCGGATTCGGCCTTCCCAATAGCGTCTACTTCAAACGGCCGTAACTTTTGATCCAGAAGGTTTCTTGGGGCCCGTGAGTACTCGTTGGAAAGATCTTGAAGTCTACTTTCAGTCCAACCGAGCCGATCAGAAACTGCAAAATAAGTCACGTCACTTTTCCAGTCCGAGTCAAAGTGGGTCTTGGGCCTTGTAATCGAGTCTTGTTCGGCTTCCATGTGTTTTGGCCGACCCTCCACCTTCCGTGTCCCTTAAATAGGCAGCCGCACCCTCTTCTAGGGTTTGGGTTTTGTTAGACTAAGTTAGCTTTTGCTACTTCGCCTTGTACTCGCGCGTGTCGGCTAGACCGCCCTTATACTTGTCTTCGGAACCCCACCGTTTTTCTGTTTTCAATTGAATCCTACATCGTTTATTTACAATTGAGTTGTTGTTCATCTTGTTCTTGCATGTTCTTCGATTGCTTGCAGGAACAAGTACCTTCGTGGTTAGGTTGATCGTGCGCCGATAAGGTCACGAACAACCTCTGGAGTTGGTGTATCGATCGCTAAGGCGCAACGTCCTTGGCTGGTTGTAGTCGGGTCGTCAACGTCATCTCCTTCCCCAATCGAATCTACCACTCTCATCGAAAGATCGGGACCGCTAGTGTTATCAATAGGTGGATTGCAAACCTTTACAAGCCTCCCGATGCCTCCCACAAGCTCCTCCAAGGAAGGTCATTGAGCCAATGCCTCCAAGCCATCTAGAAGACATTGATCTCCAAGAGTAATAAGCTCAAAAAGGCCACTTGAACCCAGTAAGGTCAAGCAACTAGGAGTGATATATAACCTAGGCCTAATCTACTCTCTCAAATTCTCACAAAGCACTCAAGATCTTCAATCCAAGCTTCAAAGTGCCCTTGGGCTCTTTAATAGGATGGATACTGAAATGGAGTCCCAAGAGCACTAACTTGAATGCCAATAGGGTATATGTATAGCTCCCTCCTCAAAAACTAGCTGGTAGACACATGTATTTCAAAATACCTCTTTAAGTCGGATAATCCGACTCACTCGGATTATCCGGCTTAAACTATTCTAATGGTCCAAAATATAGCTGTTGCATACACTCGGATTGACTAACCCAATTCGGATAATCCGACCCACTCGGATTATTCGCTTGGCTTGGATCATCCGAGCTAGTGCAATGTCTCGAGAACACTTGCTTTATGAAATTGATTTGGGTCATGCTTCGACCCACTTGGATCATCCAACTCTCATTGAAAACTCCAGGATATGTTCTCTGTTGAATTGATCCGACCTAGTCAGATTATCTAACTCAATGAAGATTTTTTTCTAATCAAGTCTAAAACTTCACACAAAGTCCTAGTGTGTATCATATCCAACTATCCAACCTTACCAAGCTCAAGTTACTAACCTTGAACCCACTTTAATAGTATGGCCAAAGCAAAAAATAAACTATCACTAGAATCATCCAAACTCAACTCTTAGAATCATTTCTGGTCATAAAGTCCTTAATCTTCATGGTTTGCCATCATTTACACCTTTTTAGGGATCCATGAATACCAAGAACTTCCAATATGCCAATGTCAAGCACTAACTCATGTTATAACCTTGAAACATAGTTAGTCTTAACAAATAAACATCATTAATCACCAATACAATAACATTACTGAAAATAGGGGCATAGATGTTTACAATCTGTCCCCTTTTGGTGATTGATGATAACACAATCTTAAATAGAGTGAATTGAGAGATATGATACAACAAGTAAGTGCAAGCATTGATCCAATATATAAAAGACATGGAGATCATGATCCATCGTATATGAATAAAAGACTACCACAATATGAGCAAGATATAGAAATAATCCTGAAGTTACACAAGCTCTCTAAAACATTCCAAGTATGGCACGGAAACAAAATAGCTCCCCCTAAATTCATGCCAACAAGATATATTTCTAAATGACAGACAAACATGAGAAATAAAACAACCAAAGCAACAGTAGAGTATATAAGTACCCAAAATATGAGTCATGTTGATACGGGGAGGGCCCGATCTTCTCAGTGAGGAACCGTGGATAGTTGATGCGAAGTAGACGATGTCACTAGTTGAACACTCGCGCCAATGCACAAACCCTCAACTCTTCGGAATACGCCCAAAACACACCGGATAATTGTTCGTCATGAGACCACAAACGACGAGCGCCAAGTCCCCAATTCCCAATGGAACGACGGCTTGACCTTGAAATGCAGAACAATGGATCGCTTAGTTCTCTCTCAAAGTCCTCGCATGAACTCTGGTGTTGAAAGAACAAGCAATAGCTATGTTTCAATCTTATGCATAAAATTGGTCTGCCTTACAATGGGGGTCTAACCCTCAATATATAGTACCCTGTCCACCTCATGGCTGGACAAGAGGTCCTAAATCAACTCCAACTCATCCCTACATGTATTTGGAAACAAACTCACACAGAAGGAAAAACCTAAACTTAAACTATCACAATATTTCGGTCATACCTTTTTATCCGTGATGAATTTGAAGGTGGAGCCAGATCTATTGTGTAGCCCTTGAAATTATCTTTCCAACGAGTACAAGAACACATGAATCAGACTCCGTTTGTGAAAGTTATGGCCTTTTTAGTAACTGCCTGTCAGGCTGTCCCGAACCAAATTCGAATTGAATTCTGAGTTGAATCCGAGTTTGAATTGGATTGAGCACGTGGTAGGTCCGAATTTGGCTTAAAGATCTTATCCAAAATTTGTAGTTTAAGTCCTTGGGCTCCTCCCTTGTGCTCTCCCATCAACCGGGCTTCTTTCCTCCTTGATCAACTGCATGGGTTGTTTGATTTTCTCCTTGCTAACTGCTTTGGCCTTCTTGTTCTTCATTGCTAGGCAGCAAATATGGGTACCCTCCTTCTTGCGCTCCTCTATTGCTTTGGCTCCGGCCTCCCTCTCGGTTCCAAAGACTTGAAGCTTGTCAAACCTGAGAATGCGCAACGTATTGTTTTTATGTAGTATCCAATTCTCACAGAAAACACAAAGAAACTTGTTAAGAAACAATTGCACCTGTTGTTTGAGAAGTATAGATCTTGCTTTATAAACAGCGTCATAAGTGTTAGGGATATCCTCATCATCCTCCCTTTCTTCAAAAAAAGCCGTCCTCCGCTTTTGATAGCCCGAAAATGTGCTACACAAAGAAAACAACGTATATGCATGGTATATGTATTTATCATTCAAACAACTTCCGTGTAGCGCAAGTGATTTGCTAGACATGTACTAAACAAAGAGAACAACGCATATACGTGATATATGTATGAATCAATTATTGTGTTATTCGCGTTGTTTTGCACAAAATAAGTAACACAACTGCAACTATAGGATGTATTTGATATATACATTGCGGTACCTTCATTCACATTATTATCACAAGTAATGCATGTTCGATAAACATAGAACTTGTCATCTACACCATAATCTCCAATCAAAATGAACGTATATGTGTAGGCATAAGGACTAACTAGTGATTTTAAACATGAAACTTCAGCAAGGTTTTCAATCACACTAGATAGCTCTTTAGGATCATCGAACATGATATAGTATAAAGAATCATCAAGAGATATTCTAGTAAGAACGTCTTTATGAGTAATCAATTCCACATTATATAAATTGAGCGAAGAAATTTCAGAACATAGAATATTCGAAGCTAGTTCTCACTCTTACGTACCTTTGCGTGATGCATATTCAATTCAACACCATTGTTACCTTTAACATCCTTCTTACTTATTGTAGGTGTTGTAGGTATCAAATCGTCATGACAAAACCATGAGGCAGCAAGCACTCCATCCGCAACCGTGGTTATCTCCTCGTCTTTTACTTCCAACGATGCCGGTTGTTGAAAATTCAACTCCTCTTCTTTAATATTGACCTGCACAATATGAGAAATAACACTAGAAGTAGAGAGTAAATTGTTAATTTCAGCAATAACCTCACTTTGGCTATCATCTACTTCCCTCTTTTCTATTGGTGTATCTCTCTCACACTCAATGGAGATGCTCTCCACTTCACATATGGTGAAATCACACAGCTCACTCTTTTTATCATTCTCATTCAATTTGGCTATTTGTCTCTCATTCTCACATGGGTTTGGATACATCGCATCCCCCAAAGATTGTGGGTCAGCAACGGAGTAATCACGAGTAACCACAATCTCTTCATGAAGCAATTTAACATGTAGACTCTGCTTGAGCTCGATGAGTACTTGATGGAAAGCTTATCTCATTCTCTTTCCAATAGATCTAGCCTCACCTCCAAATTCCTTTTGAGCGCGACGCAATATGCAAAACAGTTTGTGTTGTTTCTGATTCCGAACCGGGCTGGTGTTGTGCCACCTCCACTTGGGCCCATGGGCCTTATGGTTCTAGAGGCGTGCGCCCACCCCCTTGGCCGTCACCCTCATGTAGTCTCGTGTGCTACACTTTCGGGTTTGGATTTTGTTTGCTTAGTTTTTCCATTGGAAAACACTTGTTCTTTGCTTGTATCGACTAGACCAACCATAAAGAACATCTACGGTATCCCATCTTTTGAACTCAATGATATATTTGTAATTCAGATTGCTTGTTACTTTGTTCTTGCTTGTTCTTCGATTGCTTACAGGAATTGATCCTTGTGATCAAATCAATCAGGTCTTTGGCATGGTTGATAACGACTTGGTGATTAGTTCAGCGATTGCTTGGTTCTTATGTGTTGTGTTCGTAGCCTGGATCGTGAGAGTTGATCATTGTCTAATTGGAATTATCCTTCTCATCGAAAGATCGGGACAACATCTGTTCATCAAGTGGTATAAGAGCTCACGGTTGCTCTAAGAGTTTACTGTCTTTCATAGTTAGATTGTTTAATTATGAAAGTCTAGAAAAAGCCAAAAACATTATTAGGGTTAGTTTATCCTGTCCAAACCAATTTTGTCTTGCAATTTTTCTTTTCAGTATTTTGCTTGTTCAACTTTTGGTTGCATCGTCATGTCTTGTTGATTTCTAGTTTTAGTTGGTGTCTAGATTGATCATTGTCTTTTGCGCATCTTGTGTGTTTTTGCTCCCTGCCACAACACCACCAATCGCTGCTGCACCACCCCAAAATCCCCTGCCATAGCCAACACCAATCACCTTGCCGCGCCAACCAAATCGCCCTACCATGGTTGCTTCTTCCCTACCAAGGCTGATGAGGACATCTCTACTACATATTCATCGTCCACTTCAAGTGTGCATGGCAAAGCTATTCATAAGGCTCGGGAAGGACCTATGACAAGAGCAAGAGCTAAGCTACTTCAACAGCAGGTGCTTTTGTTCCTTAGAGATTCTTCTATTACGTTAGATGAGAATAACATACTACCTAATGCAAATATGTTATGCCTTCTCAGATTTGAAGCAACAGAAGATCAAGTGGAGAAGGACCAACCTACCACGAGTCATGAGAAGGAGAGTCCATGCGGGCAAGGAGCTATGATATATCTGTCCAACAATTTCTCAATCAAGCAGCCCATGCGGTTGATCAAGGAGGAAAGAAGCCCGTTTGATGGGAGAGCAAAAGGAGAAGAAGCCCAAGGACTTAAACTACAAGCTTTGGATAAGATTTACATGCCAAATTCGGACTTCCCACGTGCTCAATCCAATTCAAACTCGGATTCAACTCAGAATTCAATTCGGATTCGGTTCGGGACAGCCTGACAAGTAGTTACTAAAAAGGCCATAACTTTCACAAACGGAGTCCGATTCAGGTGTTCTTGTACTCGTTGGAAAGATAATTTCAAGGGCTACCCAATGGATCCGGCTCCACCTTCAATATTCTACATCTTGCTGAATATTTGTGACCAATGCAAAATCAAAGAGACAATTAAACCTAGTTCGGCCCTTGAAAAAAAAGAAGAAGAAGAAAAAAAAAGATAGCTAAAAAAAAGAAAAAAACATTGGCCGAATTTAGGATGAGTTCTTAGTCCATAAATTCTGCTTGTGTAGTTAATTCCTTTGAAATTGGCTAGCGTCTCTCCTAGTACTTGGTGCAAAACGAGCTATCTAATCTTTAATTTCATATTGCCTCTAGTTAGCTCATTCCTTTGTTTGCATCGAGTCACATTGATCTTTTGTGTGTGCTCATATACTTCACTTAAATCTTTTGGATCAGCACTTAGGCAAAGTATTCTAACTTGGATTATTACTTAATTTTACAACATCAAGAAATCAGATCGTGTAGGATAAATACTTCCTAACCAAACTCCACAAAATATCCTTTGCCGTGCAATTGTGAGTCACTTTTAAATCCGCTTGATTATCACTTGTTATTATAGCCACCACCAAGTGTAAGTATCTTTTGGCCTCAATCCACTTCGGAAAGGTAAGAACTTTACTTGGGAGAAGAAAAAGTGAGATAGAGTGAACACATAATACCCATATATTTGTGGTTTTGGTGTTTCCTTGTGCTACTAACCATGTCAGGTGGAGACGACAACATGGGAGAGGAGCATGGTCTGAATTCCCCGGTGACTCGTTTTCAATTCCAAGCTTTGAGGGGAACTTTGCGCAATGAGTTCATCGCCACTACTTCGGCCTTGGAGGAGCAACTCAAGGCAGAGATCAACAATTCCACACAAGACATGCGCATTGAGATGAACCAACAAATGAGTGTGCTACATACCAACATTGTGAATGATGTGGTGCGCGCATTTCGACCACAACAAGAGGAAGGCAGTGTTCATCGTGGGGGTGGCATCCCTCCGCAAGATGAGGAAGCAGGCGTTGCTCGAGGTGGCCAAGATGCACAGCAACAGCGAGACCGCGTGGTGGCAAACGCCATCCGTCCACCCATCCCTGGGAGAGGTGCAGGGGCGGCTTTCATGGTCCGGGGAGGGGCCATGGACATGGAGGCCGTGGTGGGGGAGCACTTCACTTTGACGATGATGACTTTCCGCAGCATGACGACGGCTACCACCGCCGTAATCGTTACGGCGAAGAACGACCACACGAGGAGAAATTTGGTAAGCTCAAATTTACGATGCTTTCATTTTCAGGTACACATGAGCCCGAAGAATACCTCACTTGGGAGCTCAAGGTGGACAAGGTGTTCCGCTTGCACAACTATTCTGAAGAGAAGAAAATCCATATGGCCGGACTAGAATTCAATGATTATGCCTTGGTTTGGTGGGAGCAAATGCAAAACCAAAGGATGAGGAATAATGAGCCACCCATCACTACATGGGAAGAGATGAAGTACCATATGAGAGCAAGGTTTGTACCTGCACATTACAAGCGTGACCTCTTTGATAAATTGCAGAATTTGAAGCAAGGGAGTTTCACAATTGAGGAGTACTACAAAGAAATGGAAATGGCTATGATAAGGGCTAATGTTTATGAACAAGAAGAGCAAACTATGGCCCGATTCCTTGCTGGTTTGCATCCTTCCATCAAGCAAATCGCCGAATTTCAACCCTACAACAACTTGGTGGAGTTGGTGCATCAAGCCACTAAGGCTGATAGGCAAGTTCAACAGGACATGAGGGTTTCAAGATCATCTTCCTACACTCCCCGTACAGCACCTACAGGAGGTAAAACCACATCTCGTTTCAATTCGTTTAAAACTAATCCATCTAGTAAAAGTTTTACTCCTATTGCACGTGCTGCCCCAAGTACCAAGAACGCCACTCCTTTTCCAAAGAGAGGATCAGTCCCCTCTTCATCATCTTCTGTTGGTTCTACGGCCAAGAGTAGCTCCATCCAATGCTTCAAGTGTTTTGGTCGTGGACATATGCAAAAGGATTGTCCAAATAACAAGGTAATGTTGATAACTGAGAATGGAGAATATGATTCTGCTAGTGACGAAGATGGAGAGCACCTTGCTGATTTCGAGGCGCATGAGAATGGCCATGAGGGAGAAGCGAAGAAGAAACACATAGGGATGGGTATTGTGACCCCGAATCCGGTCCTATCCTTGTGTGCACCCCTTCGGTATTGAGTGTTCAAGCAAAGCCCAACCATGAACAACGCTGCAATCTTTTCCAAACAAAAGCTCAGGTGAGTAAAGATGGTAAGTGTTGCAAAGTTATTATTGATGGGGGTAGTTGTCATAACTTAGCTAGCAAAGAACTTTGCACTAAACTTGGTTTGAAATATAAGAAACACCCACATCCATATCAAATTCAATGGTTAAACAATAATGGGTCTATGAATGTTGGGTACACAGTTGATGTTAGTTTTCAGATTGGTTCTTATCGTGATACTGTAGAATGTGATGTTGTGTCCATGGAAGTATGTCACTTGTTATTAGGTAGACCATGGTAATATGATCGTTCTGTGATTCATGATGGAAGAACTAATCAATACAAGTTCATGTGGAATAATAAAGAACTATTGTTAAGGCCTTTAACTCCTTCTCAAATTATATATGATAACATGCAAAAGGTTGAGGTGAAAGTGGAGAGTGAGAAAGTGAAGGAGCAAAAGTGTGTAATTCCACAAAATGTCAGTGAGAGCCATAAACTAAAACTGAGAGGAAAAAGAAAGGGTGAGGGAGAGAAAAAATTAGTTATGATAGCCACCAAATCTGAGTTGCGAGAGATGAGAGATGATCCTACTTTGGAGCATTTGGTATTACTATATAAAGAAGTTTTGCTTTCTACTAAGGACTTAACCTCTCTTCCTAGTGTGGTTTCTCATGTGTTACAAGATTATGAGGATGTTTTCCGGAGGACGACCATTGGTTTACCACCCGTTCGAGGCATCGAACATCAAATTGACTTGGTACCTGGAGCTCCACTTCCCAACCGTCCGTCGTACCGCACAAATCTGGAGGAGACAAAGGAAATTCAGCGACAAGTTCAAGCACCCATGGAAAAAGGGTATGTACGCGAAAGTCTTAGCCCTTGTGCCGTCCTTGTCATTCTTGTTCCTAAGAAAGATGGTACATGGAGAATGTGTGTAGACTGTAGAGCAATCAATAACATTACCATTCGTTATCGTCATCCTATTTCTAGGTTAGATGATATGCTTCATGAATTGAGTGGCTCTACTATGTTTTCTAAGATTGATTTGCGTAGCGGATATCATTAAATTCGAATGAAACATGGTGATGAGTGGAAGACAGCCTTTAAAACAAAATTTGGGTTGTATGAATGGTTAGTGATGCCTTTTGGTTTATCTAATGCCCCTAGTACATTCATGCGATTAATGAACAATGTTTTGAGACACTTCATTGGAAAATTTGTGGTATTCTATTTTGATGACATTTTGATATATAGCCACTCATTGCAAGAACATGTTGAACACATTAGACAAGTGCTACAAGTGCTAAGAACCGAACAATTGTATGCTAATATTGAGAAGTGTACTTTTTGCACAAACAAAGTGGTGTTCTTAGCTATGTTGTTTCAGCTCAAGGAATTGAAGTAGATGAATCTAAAATTGAAGCTATTCAAAATTGGTCTACTCCTGTCAATGTTAGTCAAATTCGTAGCTTTCATGGACTTGCTAGTTTTTATCGCCGATTTGTAAAAGATTTTAGTACCATTGCTGCTCCATTAAATGAATTAACTAAAAAAGGAGTCACTTTTAAGTGGGGAGAAAAACAAGATAAAGCTTTTGCTGAATTGAAGAAATGTTTAACTGAAGCACCATTGCTTGTTTTACCTGATTTCACTAAAACTTTGAGATTGAATGTGATGCTAGTGGAATAGGTATTGGTGGTGTTTTGATGCAAGAAAGAAAATCTGTTGCATATTTCAGTGAGAAACTTCATGGTGCACAATTAAATTATCCTGTTTATGACAAAGAATTGTATGCTCTTGTGCGCGCATTAGAGACTTGGCAACGTTATCTTTGGCCTAAAGAATTTGTCATTCATTCTGATCATGAAGCTTGGAAATATTTGAAAGGTCAAGCTAAACTGAACCGTAGACAAGCTAAGTGGGTTGAATTCATTGAGACTTTTCCATACGTTGTTAAATACAAGAAGGTAAGGAAAATGTGGTAGCTGATGCATTGTCTAGGAAAGATGTGCTTTTCACTCAATTGGAAGTAAAGGTTCCAGGGCTAGAAAGTTTGAAAGATTTATATGCTTCTGATCACGACTTTTCAGCACCATATTCTAATTACAAAGATGGGAAAGGGTGGGATAAGTTTCATGTTCATGATGGTTTTCTCTTTCGTATGAACAAACTATGCGTTCCAAAGCCTTCTGTGCGTTTGCTACTATTGCAGGAGTCTCATGCAGGAGGATTGATGGGTCACTTTGGAAGAGAGAAGACGTACATGATGTTAGCTGATCATTTCTATTGGCCTAAGATGAGGCGAGATGTCGAGAGGTTTGTTCAACGATGCGTGACGTGCCATAAAGCGAAGTCAAAGCTCAATCCACATGGTTTGTATACTCCACTTCCAGTTCCTAATGCTCCTTGGGAAGATATTAGTATGGATTTTGTTCTAGGATTGCCTAGAACTAAGAGGAGCGGATTCGTGTTTGTAGTTGTGGATAGGTTTTCTAAAATGACTCATTTTATTCCTGTCATAAGAGCGACGACGCCGCATGTAGCTGACTTGTTTTTCAGGGAAATTGTGAGACTGCATGGCATGCCAAGAACCATTGTATCTGATTGAGATGTCAAATTTATGAGCTACTTTTGGAAGACTTTGTGGGCCAAACATGGGACAAAGTTGCTCTTTTCGACAACTTGTCATCCACAAACCGATGGACAAACAGAGGTCGTGAACCGTACACTCTCAATGCTGCTGCGGACAATGATAAAAAAGAATTTAAAAGGGTGGGAAGATTGCCTACCGCATGTTGAAGTTGCATATAATCGGGTGGTGCATTCTACAACTCAACTATGTCCATTTGAGGTGGTGTATGGTTTCAAACCGATCACACCACTTGACTTGATGCCACTTCCATTACAAGAACGTACAAATATGGAGGCTTCTAAGCGTGTTGATTTTGTGAAAAAGCTGCATGAAAAGACTAAAGAGGTAATTGAAAAGAAGGTACGTGCTTATGCTTCTAAGGCTAACAAGACTAGAAAGAAAATGCTATTTGAACCAGGTGATCTAGTATGGGTACACCTTCGCAAAGAACGCTTTCCGGAGAAGCGTAAATCAAAATTGATGCCCCGTGGTGATAGTCCTTTTAAAGTGTAGATCAATGATAATGCATACAAGATAGAGCTTCCAGGAGACGATTATGGGGTGAGCACTACTTTCAATGTTGCTGATTTATTATCACCATTCTTTGGACAAGATGGCACAGAGTCGAGGACGACTCCTTTTCAAGAGGGGGAGGATGATGAGGACATCTCTACTACATATTCATCGTCCACTTCAAGTGTGCATGGCAAAGCTATTGATAAGGCTCGTGAAGGACCTATGACAAGAGCAAGAGCTAAGCTACTTCAACAGCAGGTGCTTTTGTTCGTTAGAGATTCTTCTATTACGTTAGATGAGAATAACATACTACCTAATGCAAATATGTTATGCCTTCTCAGATTTGAAGCAACAGAAGATCAAGTGGAGAAGGACCAACCTACCACGAGTCATGAGAAGGAGAGTCCATGCGGGCAAGGAGCAATGATATATCTGTCCAACAATTTCTCAATCAAGCAGCCCATGCGGTTGATCAAGGAGGAAAGAAGCCCGTTTGATGGGAGAGCAAAAGGGGAAGAAGCCCAAGGACTTAAACTACAAGCTTTGGATAAGATTTACATGCCAAATTCGGACTTCCCACGTGCTCAATCCAATTCAAACTCGGGTTCAACTCAGAATTCAATTCGGATTCGGTTCGGGACAGCCTGACAGGCAGTTACTAAAAAGACCATAACTTTCACAAACGGAGTCCGATTTAGGTGTTCTTGTACTTGTTGGAAAGATAATTTCAAGGGCTACGCAATGGATCCGGCCCCACCATCAAATTCATCACGGATAAAAAGTTATGACCGAAATATTGTGATGGCTTAATTTTAGGTTTTTCCTTTTGTGTGAGTTTGTTTCCAAATATATGTAGGGATGAGTTGGAGTTGGTTTAGAACCTCTTGGCCAGCCATGTGGTGGATAGGATACTATATATTGAGGGTTAGACCCCCATTGTAAGGCAGACCACGTTTGAGAATAATGAATCTACTAAAGTTTGTTCGAGTTTAGTATTTCTACCGAAGTTCCATGGGGAATTAGGAGAGATTTTATTCAATCAAGATCGTTCAGCCTTTCCGTTGGGAATTGGGTGCACGATAGATCTTCACTTGGTGGTCGGCGAAATCAACACGAGTGTGTTTTGGCGGATTACAGAGTGTTCGTCCCTTACATTGGTATTGGAGGATCATTACGATTCATCAAGACTCCCGTGAGTATCCATCCTACATCGAGAAGATCGGGCGATCCCGTATCATCTTGGTATCAGAGCGCGGTTTACTCGGTAGGATCTTATCCCTTTAAATTTCAGTTTATTACATATTGTCCTATAGTCCTTAAACCGAAAACACAAAAAAAAATCCAAACGCTAGTTTCACATCTGCTATTTTCGTGAGTTTTATTATGTCTTGATCCATTAGAAATTTTGTTTACGTGCTGATCGTTCATGTTTATTTGCGTAGCTTAATCTTTGTGTCCAATCCAAATTCAAAAAAAATTTCAATCGCTACAGTGCATGAACAGCACTACATTGCAAAAAAAAATCAGATGTTTTTATTTAATCAATTGAGACTAGCTGTTGAATATTGCATCTTGGGCTGCTCTTGAGTATTCTACATCTTGCTGAATATTTGTGACCAATGCAAAATCAAAGAGACAATTAAACCTAGTTCGGCCCTTGAAAAAAAAGAAGAAGAAGAAGAAAAAAAAGATAGCTAAAAAAAAAAAAAACATTGGCCGAATTTAGGATGAGTTCTTAGTCCATAAATTCTGCTTGTGTAGTTAATTCCTTTGAAATTGGCTAGCGTCTCTCCTAGTACTTGGTGCAAAACGAGCTATCTAATCTTTAATTTCATATTGCCTCTAGTTAGCTCATTCCTTTGTTTGCATCGAGTCACATTGATCTTTGTGTGTGCGTTCATATACTTCACTTAAATCTTTTGGATCAGCACTTAGGCAAAGTATTCTAACTTGGATTATTACTTAATTTTACAACATCGAGAAATCAGATCGTGTAGGATAAATACTTCCTAACCAAACTCCACAAAATATCCTTTGCCGTGCAATTGTGAGTCACTTTTAAATCCGCTTGATCATCACTTGTTATTATAGCCACCACCAAGTGTAAGTATCTTTTGGCCTCAATCCACTCGAAAGGTAAGAACTTTACTTGGGAGAAGAAAAAGTGAGATAGAGTGAACACATTCTATCTCATTCCATCGCATGTGCAGCACCACCACGACCACCACCTTGGCCTTGGCCACGCCCTCCATGGCCTCCTCCTCCTCGTCCTCCAATATGTGGTGGACGCACCACGTTGGAAGCCACTCGATGTTGCGGTTCAGGAGATAGATGTGCAGCAGCGTCTCCTCCTTGAACACTTGCTTCATCGCCACCATTGCGAGCTTGTATGAGCATAGTGAGGGCTCCAATGTCCTTCCGCAATTGGCGCACATTTTCATCATCTTGTATCTCCATGTTTTGCATCTTCCGTGCAATTTGATCAGTAAAAGCATCATGCTTTTCATGGAGTTGATCGATCCCTTGGTGTAAAATGTTCACAGAATACCCAAATTGATATTGCTTAACGAATGCTTGAGTTTCATTTGTCTCACCACTCTCATCATGGTGTTCTCCTCCACCTGACATGGTAGCTATGCAACAAACAAGTAGCTCTGCAGAATAATGCTTTATGGAAATCACTCAATCTCACTATTTTCTCTCCAAGTAAAGTTCTTACCCTTCCGAAGTGAATTAAGGCCAATAAAAACTTACACCTGGTAGAAGTGACAACAGCAACGTGATGATTAAGCGAATTCAAGAGTGTTCACTACTTACACAACAACGGTTATATGGTGGAGCTTGGTATGGAAGTGTATATACTAAAATCTGAAATTCTTGATGTTGTAAAGTTAAGTAATAATCCAAGCTAGAATACTTTGCCAAAGTGCTGAACCAAAAGATTTAAGTGAAGTATATGAACGCACACGCAAAGATCAATGTGACTTGATGCAAACAAAGGAATGAGCTTAACTAGAGGCAATCTGAAATTAAAGATTAGATAGCTCGTTTTGCACCAAGAAATAGGAGAGACGCTAGCCAATTGCAATGATATCAATGTAAGGGCACGAGATTGCTCAAGAAATTAAATCACACAGTCTGAATCTATGGACTAGGAACTCACCAAATTCGGCCATGCTTTTTTTTCTTTTTCTTTTCTTCTTTTTTTCAGTTGTCCCTTTTTTTAAGGCCGATCTAGCTTTAATCGTTCCTTTGATTTTTTTTACGGGTCACAAATATTTAGCAAAGTGTAAAATACTAAGAGCAACCCTAGATGCAATATTCAACAGCTAGTCTCAATTGATGAAAAAAAATATCAGCAAGATTATTTTTTTGGATTGGACACAAAGATTAAGCTACGCAAATAAACACGAACGATCATGATGCGGATACGCACAAGTTTAGCACTTTTGAGTCAAATACATTATTTTACTGGAAAGAAGTATTGAGCCGCATTAAATATTGTAAGGTGAATTTGTTTCTTAAGGAGTTTCTTTTAATTGATAATGAACTTGGAATACTACCTCATGCTATTGTTTTATGTATTCTTAGGTATGATTCACGTGAAGACTTGGGAGAGCAAAAGGGAGGAGCACAAGGACTTAAACTACAAGTTTTGGATAAGATTTTCAAGCCAAATTCGGACCTCCCACATGCTCAATCCAATTCAAACTCGGATTCAACTCAGAATTCAATTCGGATTCACATGAGTTGGACCGAATCCGAATTGAATTCTGAGTTGAATCCGAGTTTGAATTGGATTGAGGACGTGGGAGGTCCGAATTTGACTTGTAAATCTTATCCAAAACTTGTAGTTTTAGTTCTTGTGCTCCTCCCTTTTGCTCTCCCAAGTCTTCACATGAATCATACCTGACAATATTTAATGCGGCTCAAT
Source organism: Bonia amplexicaulis (assembly GCA_036346245.1). NCBI lineage: Eukaryota > Viridiplantae > Streptophyta > Magnoliopsida > Poales > Poaceae > Bonia > Bonia amplexicaulis. The sequence goes on from CM070739.1 coordinate 9,347,813, forward strand.
ACTTCTTTCCAATTAAATAATGTATTCACCTGAAAAGTGCTAAGCGTGTACGTATCCGCATCATCCTCCCCTTCTTCAAGAAAAGCCGTATATGCATGGTATATATATTTGTCATCAACACTTCTTTTGCTTAGCATATCAAGAACATCTGAAGGCGTAGTAGATAAAAAGAACAACACATATGCATGGTATATGTATGAATCAATTATCGTGTCATTCTCGTTGTTCCACACAAAACAAATTAATATAACGGCAACCATAAGATGTATACATTGCAACATTGTCTTTCATATCATTCTCCCTCCCATGAGAAAAAGTTGTCCTCGACTTTGCTAGGCACATGGACAAGTCATTAATAGGCCAAACCAAATTAAGTTGTTCAAATATGGGGGAGAAAATTTTTAGTTCCTTCCATGCTTCAACTGCGCTACTCTGATTATTTGTACATGATTGTACATTAAAGGATGAATAAGTAGGCTTAAGAAATCTTTTGAAACATGCAGCACTATTGTTGAAACTCATCTCATTGTGATCATGATATGGCGCAGAAGATTGTTTATCGAAAATATGCAATTTCAATTCAACAAATTTATCACATGTAATGCATATTCGGTAAACATAAAACTTATCATCTATACTATAATTTCCAATCAAATTGAACTTATATGTATATGCATAGGTACTAACTAGTGATTTTAAACATGAAATTTCAGCAACATTCTCAATCACAGTAGATAGTTCTTTAGGATCATCAAACATGATATAATATAAAGAATCATCAGGAGATATTCTCGTAAGAACTTCCTTATGAGTAATTAATTCCACATTATGTAAATTGAGCAAAGAAATTTCAGAACATGGAATTTTCATTCGTATATATGAGTTCTCACAAGTACTCACCGTTTCACAATTAATTTTAGCACCAATATTGTTACCTTTATTGTTCTCCTCAGTTGATATAGGTGTTGTATGTATTAAATCATCATGATGTAACAACGGATCAGCAAGTACTTCATCTTTAACTATGATTATCTCCTCATCGTTTATCTCCAATGGTGCCAGTTGTTGAACATTTGATTCCTGTTCTTTAATATCAACCTGCACAATTTGAGAAATAACACTAGAAGTAGATATTAATGTGTTAGTTTCATAATCAGCCTCACTTTGTCCATCTTCCACTTCTCTCTTTTCTTTTGGTGTATCTCTCACACTCTCAGTTTGGATGCTCTCAAACTCACATATGGTGGAATCACACAGCTCACTCTTTTTAGCACTATCACTCAATTTGGCTATGTGGCTCTCATTCTCACATAGGTTTTGATGCATCTCAATTGTTGTCTGTATCATTGGGGCAGCATAAGATGTCTCCTTTACCGAAGGGAAAGTCCCATGCTCGGTCATCTTCTCATGTGTCACACTAGTGGAACCATAAGAGCTGAAGTATGGACATGGATTGAACCGTGATGTACGTTTCTCCATAAGTCTCTTCTCCTGTATAATAGCATAATTCACAAGATCATGCATGCTACTAAAATATTTATGTTTAAGTATAGCGGCGATCTCAGAATTCAAGCCACCCTTGAAGTATGCCTTCTCCCTTGATGGACTAGTGACACCGGCACGACACATCGCATCTTGCAGTTCAAAATAGTAATCTTGGACAGTATTACTCCCTTGTGTGATATTCTCCAGATGGTGAAGCAATTCCTGAGCATAATACGATGGCACAAACTCGCTTCTCATAAACGCCTTCAAATCTAACCAAGATTTAATGAATTGTTTTCCAATTAGTTGTTGCCACCAACTATAAGCATAGTCTTCAAACTCCTTTGTGGCACGTATCACCTCTTGGTCTTTGGAAAGTTTATGAAATCTAAACACTTTTTCCATTTGCCATTCCCACTCAAGATACTCCTCTGGATCATCACTGCCATAGAAAGGAACAAAGCTATCTTTTTGTTGTTGTGGACGAAGTGCTTGCACAATATCATTCACGATGTTTTTGTGTAACACCTTCATTTGTTGATTGATTTCAATATGGAAATCCTTCATAATCCTGTAACACATGAGAAACCACACTAGGAAGAGATGTTAAGTCATTAGTAGAAAGCAAAACTTCTTTATACAGCAATACTAAATGCTCCAAAGTGGGATCATCTCTCATCTCTCGCAAATCAGATTTGGTGGCTATGATGATTAACTTTTTCTCTCCCTCACCCTTTCTTTTTCCACTCAGTTTTTGTTTATGGCTCTCACTCACATTTTGTGGAATCACACACTTTTGCTCCTTCACTTTCTCACTCTCCACTTTGACCTCAACCCTTTGCATGTTATCATGTATAATTTGAGAAGGAGTTAAAGGCCGTAACAATATTTCTTTATTATTCCACATGAACTAAATTGATTAGTTCTTCCATCATGAATCACAGAACGATCATATTGCCATGGTCTACCTAATAACAAGTGACATACTTCCATGGACACAACATCACATTCTACAGTATCACGATAAGATCCAATCTGAAAACTAACATCAACTGTGTACCCAACATTCATAGACCCATTATTGCTTAACCATTGAATTTGATATGGATGTGGGTGTTTCTTATATTTCAAATCAAGTTTAGTGCAAAGTTCTTTGCTAGCTAAGTTATGACAACTACCCCCATCAATAATAACTTTGCAACACTTACCATCTTTACTCACCTGAGCTTTTGTTTGGAAAAGATTGCAGCGTTGTTCATGGTTGGGCTCTGTTTGAACGCTCAATACCGAAGGGGTGCACACAAGGATAGGACAGGATTCGGGGTAACAATACCCATCCCTATGTGTTTCTTCTTCGCCTGCTCCCTCATGGCCATTCTCATGCGCCTCGAAATCAGCAAGGTGCTCTCCATCTTCGTCACTAGCAGAATCATATTCTCCATTCTCAGTTATTAAGATTACCTTGTTATTTGGACAATCCTTTTGCATATGTCCACGACCAAGACACTTGAAGCATTGGATGGAGCTACTCTTGGCCGTAGAACCAACAGAAGATGATGAAGAGGGGACTGATCCTCTCTTTGGAAAAGAAGGAGTGGCGTTCTTGGTACTTGGGGCAGCACGTGCACTAGGAGTAAAACTTCCACTAGATGGATTAGTTTTAAACGAATTGAAACGAGATGTGGTTTTACCTCCTGTAGGTGCTGTACGGGGAGTGTAGGAAGATGATCTTGAAACCCTCATGTCCTGTTGAACTTGCCTCTCAGCCTTAGTGGCTTGATGCACCAACTCCACCAAGTTGTTGTAGGGTTGAAATTCGGCGATTCGCTTGATGGAAGGATGCAAACCAGCAAGGAATCGGACCATAGTTTGCTCTTCTTGTTCATAAACATTGGCCCTTATCATAGCCATTTCCATTTCTTTGTAGTATCCTCAATTGTGAAACTCCCTTGCTTCAAATTCTGCAATTTATCAAAGAGGCCACGTTTGTAATGTGTAGGTACAAACCTTGCTCTCATATGGTACTTCATCTCTTCCCATGTAGTGATGGGTGGCTCATTATTCCTCATCCTTTGGTTTTGCATTTGCTCCCACCAAACCAAGGCATAATCATTGAATTCTAGTCCCGCCATATAGATTTTCTTCTCCTCAGAATAGTTGTGAAAGCGGAACACCTTGAGCTCCCAAGTGAGGTATTCTTCGGGCTCATGTGTACCTGAAAATGAAGGCATCGTAAATTTGAGTTTACCAAATTTCTCCTCGTGGTCGTTCTTCGCCGAACGACACGGCGGTGGTAGCCATCGTCATGGTGCGGAAAGTCATCGTCGTCAAAGTGAAGTGCTCCCCCACCACGGCCTCCATGTCCATGGCCCCTCCCCAGACCATGAAAGCCGCCTGCACCTCTCCCAGGGAAGGGTGGACGGATGGCGTTTGCCACCACGCGGTCTCGTTGTTGCTGTGCATCTTGGCCACCTCGAGCAACGCCTGCTTCCTCATCTCGCGGAGGGATGCCACCCCCATGATGAAGATCGGGCGACCCCGTATCAGGATACCTCAAGAAAGACTAATCTCGAGTGCTAACATGACAAGTTTCAGTTCAAATTGAGCAAGTTTAATTAACTTATCATCGCAAAAGCTAGTTTACACATATGACGTCATGATAAATGTAGCAAATAATCACAAGTCATGGCATGGTGTAAAGCATTTTAAGCATATCATAACAGGATAATAATCAAGGCTCAATGTAGTTATATTACAATGCAGAATGACATGCAGAAAATCCAGCTCCGCCTCGACATAAAATGCAACTTTTAGTTCAAGTTGAGTTAGGTCAACATTAAGATCTAGAAGTTTCCAAATGAACTCCCCTGAACCAAAGCAATAAAAACGAGAAGCTAGCAAAGAAATCAAGGAGTGCAGTCTTTAAAGCATAGATAAGACAAATAGGAAACTATGGCTCAGACTGACTCAAATCTACCCCATATGACTCCAGGAATATCAACTGGACATCTAACAGACTAAGGAGCAAACACGTACCCTGTCTACCCGAGAGTGGCCCAACCCTCGCTAGAACCTATAAGCAGTGGGTAAGCTCGACCTAGTAAGTCGAAAACTAGCTAATAAGCAGCATCCTAGAATCACAAGATAAGAGTAAGAAGTCTAAGCAACTCGGCAATAGAACCACTCTAACCTATGCTAGAAGGACTAAACCCAATGCACCCGTATGCAATGCAATCAGAAAGGAGTAAGAGCATAATAAATATAGTAAAGCAGAAGCACAAGCTCCCCCTCACAGCAGTCCATAAGGACAAACCACCCCAGGCTCTCCCCGCAGAGCTGAAAACCGAGAGGTATCCAATGGCTTGGTAAAGATGTCGGTTAATTGGTGGTCACTCTCCACAAACTAGAGCACTGTGTCACCTTTCTCTATATGGTCTCGAAGGAAGTGATATCTGATATCGATATGCTTGGTCCGAGAATGCTGCACTGGGTTCTTAGCAATGTTAATCGCAGAAGTGTTATCACAAAAGAGTAGAACACTGTCGATAACTAACCCAATGTCCCGCAGAGTCGAGACCATACAAAGCACCTGGCTACAGCAACTGGTTGCAGCAATGTACTCGGCCTCTGCGGTGGTCAGTGCAACACCGGACGGCTTCCTCGAAGAACAGGAAACGAGAGAAGTGCCATGAATTGGCAGGTATCAGAAGTGCTCTTCCTATCTGATGAGGATATCCCTAGCACTTCTGACGCTGTTTATAAAGCAAGATATATACTTCTCAAACAACAGGTGTAATTGTTTCTTAACAAGTTTCTTTGTGTTTTCTGTGAGAATTGGATACTACATAAAAACAATACGTTGTGCATTCTCAGGTTTGACAAGCTTCAAGTCTTTGGAACCGAGAGGGAGGCTGGAGCCAAAGCAATAGAGGAGCGCAAGAAGGAGGGTACCCATATTTGCTGCAAAGCAATGAAGAACAAGAAGGCCAAAGCAGTTGGCAAGGAGAAAATCAAACAGCCCATGCAGTTGATCAAGGAGGAAAGAAGGCCAGTTGATGGGAGAGCAAAAGGGAGGAGCCCAAGGACTTAAACTACAAGTTTTGTATAAGATTTTCAAGTCAAATTCGGACCTCCCACGTGCTCAATCCAATTCAAACTCAGATTCAACCCAGAATTCAATTCGGATTCAGTTCGGGACAGCCTGATAGACTGTTACTAAAAAGACCATAACTTTCACAAACGGAGTCCGATTCAGGTGTTCCTGTACTTGTTGGAAAGATAATTTCAAGGGCTACGCAATGGATCTGGCCGCACCTTTAAATGCATCACGGATAAAAAGTTATGACCGAAATATGGTGATAGTTTATTTTTAGGTTTTTCCTTTTGTGTGAGTTTGTTTCCAAATACAGGTAGGGATGAGTTGGAGTTGGTTTAGGACCTCTTGGCCAGCCATGAGGTGGACAAGGTACTATATATTGAGGGTTAGACCCCTATTGTAAGGAGACCAATTTTATGCATAAGATTGTAACATAGCTATTGCTTGTTCTTTCAACACCAAAGTTCATGCGAGGACTTTGAGAGAGAAATAGCTGATTCATTGTTCGTTCTGCAATTCAAGGTCAAGCCGTCGTTCCATTGGGAATTGGGGACTTGGCATTCGTCGTTTGTGGTCTCGTGACGAACCATTATCCGGTGTGTTTTGGGCGTATTCTGAAGAGTTGAGGGTTCGTGCATTGGCGCGAGTGTTCAACTAGCGACATCGTCTACTTCGCATCAACTATTTTGGGCGTTTTGGGCGTTAAATTACCCCTAGCTGTTATCAAAATAAAAATATGTGTTCTACATGAAAATTGTAGGTTTTTTTAAGTCATGAATCCAGAGAGGTATCATTTGCTGTATTGGATCATTATTTTTAAAGATACGAAATTGTGAAGCAGCGCTGCTGCAGAAGGTAATTTGCTGAATTGTTGAGCGGAGAGGAGTTTGTGCGGGTTCGGGGTTCTAGCGACGTCTTAATTATTTTAGTCGTGTTTGTATGCTGTGGCCGTGTGCTGAGAGTTGTCTTTTGGACAGGTGGTCTTGTCCTTGAGCGCTCTTGATTTTACTTCGCTTCATCGGATTGAGGCAAGTGAACGTAGCGTTGGTTGCTACCGTTTAACTTATTATTCCTTCTAATTGCAATTCACATTATTATCTTAATTTGATACAAGATGCCATGATTTCATGATATTTTAATTGTGGAGATGGTAGCAAATATTTATCCATTGATATATTGATAATATGCTAGAAGACATATGGAATTCTTGCTTAATGTTATAGTGTGGAACATGAAAATAACATATGATGGATGTGGACATGCTGAGAGCATGATAATGCTCCTTGTGGATGAATTAATGAGATTTATGAATTATCATATCATTCATGTCATATCATGTCATTTGCATATGTGGATGTCGCCGCACTTAGCCACGATGTACCGGTACAGCATCGTATATTGCCATAATACGATGCACCTCTTCGCCCACGGAAGCATCGTATATTGCCGTAATACGATGAACTACAATTCCTACCCTGGCAAGAGTGATGTGGAGCATAGCATGAAAGCATTCATATGCAATGCATTGTGGAAAGATTCATTTGCATACATATGCAATATATTGCGGTGATGTTATTTTGTGGAATATACAACTTTCTAGTTGTAATGTGGAATTGGCTCGTGTGAGCTATTTATGGTATGAAGATTGTGGATGTAGTCGTGGAATGGGATTCATCCCTTGTGTATGGTAAGGGTTGTGATTGTAGCATGAGATTCTTTCCTCATGTAGTAATTGTTGATAGCAATTGTGGACGTGAGAATTATTAAAGTAATGAGATGGTCATTACATATGTTTTATTGTCTTTGGTGGTGATAGGGGTTGATGTTTTAAAGTAGTCAAACAAGATTTATTTGCTAATGCTTTACCGTCATTGATGGTAATTTGAGGTTGAGGATATAAACATTGTTATTTGTGGAAGATTAAATGTTGATGATTAATCTATTGTAGTTTATGGAAGATTAAATATTCCATTTACATTTAATTGTGGATAAAATGATTGTATTCATATGCCAATTAAATCTGAAATTGAAGAGGTATGATTCATGGGAGTTCGTGGTGATTAATAATTGTGGACATGAATTGTAGTTGTGGTTGTATGGAATTATAGATGATGATGTATAATTGTTTGTAGTTTGAATAGCCTGTTAAACAGTTTGTTTGCTGAGATTTTATAATTCCAAACAACTACAACCACAATTCATGTCCACAATTATTAAACCACCACAAACCTCCATGAATCATACCTCTTCAATTTTCAGATTTAATTGGCATATGAATGCAGTCATTTTATCCACAATTAAATGCAAATGAAACATTTAATCTTCCACAAACCACAATAGATTAATCATCAACATTTAATCTTCCACAATTAACAATGTTTATATCCTCAACCTCAAATCACCATCATTGACGGTAAGCATTAGCAAATAAATCTTGTTTGACTACTTTAAAATCTCAACCACTATCACCACCAAGGACAATAAAACACATGTATGTTGTTCTTCAATACTGTATTATTTCTCACATCTACAACTGCTATCAACAATTACTACAAGAGAAAAGAATCTCATGCCACAACCACAACCCTTACCATACACAGGGGACGAACCCCATTTCATGACCATCCACATTTCTCATACCACAAGTCGCTCACATGAGCCAATTCCACATTACAACTATGAAGTTGTATATTTCACATTACAACTATGAAGTTGAATATTCCACAAAATAACTTCACCACAATACATTGCATATGCATGCAAATGATATTTCCACAATGCAATGCATATGAATGTGTATGCTCCACACCACTCTTTCCCAGCGGGATAAGAGGTGCATCGTATTACAGCAATATACGATGCAGTACCGGTACGGTCGCGGCTAGGTGCGGCGACATCCACATATGTAAATGTCATGATATGAATGATATGATAATCATAAACCACATGAATTCCAACTTCAAAGGAGCATCATCATGCTCACAACATATCCATATCCATAAGTTCACCACATGTTTATTTTCATATTCCACATTCGCACATTAAGCAACATTCCACATGACTACTAGCAGTTTATCAACATATCAATTGACCAATACTTACTACCATCACCACATTTAGAATATCATACAACCATGGCATAATGTATCAAATTATGATAATAATGTAAATTGCAAGTAGAAGGAATAACGAGTTAAACGGTAGCAACCACCGCTACGTTTAATTGACTCAACCGACGAAGTGAAGCAAATCAAGAGCGCTCAGGGACAAATCCACATGTCCAAAAGGCATCTCTCAGCACAAAGCTACAGCATACAAACACGACTTAATAATTAAAGACGTCGCTAGAACCCTGAACCCGTACAAACTCCTCTCCGCTCAACAGTTCAACAATCTACCCACTACAGCAGCGCTGCTTAACATTTTACTATCTTTAAAAATATTAATCCAATTACGGCACACGATACCTCTCTGGATTCATCACTTAAAAGCCTACATTTTTCATGTAGATCACATATTTTTATTTTGATCACAGCTAGGTGTAATTTAATGCCCAAAACAGAGGATGATCTGCACAAGAAGGAGGGTATCCATATTTGCTACATAGCAATAAAGAACAAGAAGGCCAAAGCGGTTGGCAAGGAGAAAATCATGCAGTCCATGCGGTTGATCAAGGAGGAAAGAAGCCCGTTTGATGGGAGAGCAAAAGGGGAAGAAACCCAAGGACTTAAACTACAAGTTTTGGATAAGATTTTTAAGCCAAATTTGGACCTCCCACGTGCTCAATCCAATTCAAACTCGGATTAAACTCAGGATTCAATTCGGATTCGGTTCGGGACAGCCTGAGAGGCAGTTACTAAAAAGGTCATAACTTTCACAAACAGAGCCCGATTAAGGTGTTCTTGTACTTGTTGGAAAGCTTATTTCAAGGGCTACGCAATAGATCCATCCGCACCTTCAAATTCGTCATGGATAAAAAGTTATGACCGAAACATTGTGACGGCTTAATTTTAGATTTTTCCTTTTGTGTGAGTTTGTTTCCAAATACATGTAGGGATGAGTTGGAGTTGGTTTAGGACCTCTTGTCTAGCCATGAGGTAGACAAGGAACTATATATTGATGGTTAAACCCCCATTGTAAGGCAGACCACGTTTGAGAATAATGAATCTACTAAAGTTTATTCGAGTTTAGCATTGCTACCGAAGTTCCATGGGGAATTAGGAGTGAATTTCTTCAATCAAGATCGCTCGCCTTCCGTTGGGAATTGGGTGCAGTAGATCTTCGCTTGGTGGTCGCGAAATCAACACGAGTGTGTTTTGGCGGATTAAAGAGTGTTCGACCCTTGCATTGGCATTGGAGGATCATTACGATTCATCAAGACTCCCGTGAGTGTCCATCCTACGTCGAGAAGATCGGGCGACCCCGTATCATCTTGGTATCAGAGAGCGGTTTACTCAGTAGGATCTTATCCCTTTAAATTTCAGTTTATTACTTGCTGTCCTATAGTCCATAAACCGAAAACACAAAAAAAATTCCAAACCGTAGTTTCGCATCTGTTATTTTCGTGAGTTTTCTTAAGTCTTGATCCATTATAAATTTTGTTTACGTGTTGATCTTTGTGTTCCTTCGCGTAACTTGATCTTGTGTCCCCATAAAACAAAAAAAAATAGATTCAATTTACTCTTGAAGTTGAGTCCGTGTCTACAACTCCTCCCAGATCAATCCGAGTACAACCCTAGAATCCAATTCGGTTTTGGCTAGCTATCCGCTTCCGAATCCGTTTGGAAGTTGCCATCCGAAACCAACTCTAGGAGAGGAGTTAATGTTCACGTTGGTTTCCTTGAACACCATGCATACGAGCTTCACTTATCTCCTTTGAATACTTGAGACTAGTCATTGATATTGCATTGAGGGCTGCTCCTGAATACCACTCCAGCCGATCAAAAAAAATTTCAAAGTTTAGAGAATGAGAGAGTGATGAGGACATCCTTTCCATGCATACAACCATGCCGACTCCACATCAAACTGAAACTATGATACAAGGACCAATGACTAGAGCGCGAGCACGTCAACTTAACCATCAGGTGAATGCGTTCCTAAGTTTGCATACAAATATTTCAAAGAATGGAATACTACTTAATTCTTGTGATGATTTAATTGTCCTTAGGAACCATGGGGAAGAACCACATGAGCTCAAGTATAGAAGTGGAACCATCAAGTGCAAACCAAGTCCTGTTCACAAGTTTGACTCGGATTCGGCCTTTTTGACAGCGTCTACTTCAAATGGCCATAACTTTTGATCCAGAAGGTTACTCGGGGCCCGTGAGTACTCGTTGGAAAGCTCTTGAAGTCTACTTTCAGATGGATCCGGCCTCACCTCCAAATTCCATCCGAGTCGGTCAGAAACTGCAAAACAAGTCACGTCACTTTTCCAGTCCGAGTCAAAGTGAACCTTGGGCCTTGTAATTCGAGTCCTTTTCGGCTTCCTTGTGTTTTGGCCGACCCTCCACCTTCCGTGGTCCTTAAATAGTCAGCCGCACCCTCTTCTAGGGTTTGGGTTTTGTTTAGACTAAGTTAGCTTTTGCTACTTTGCCTTGTACCGCGTGTTGGCTAGACCGCCCAATACTTGTCTTCGGAACCCCACCGTTTTTTTTCTGTTTTCGATTGAATCTTACATCGTTATTTGCAATTGAGTTGCTGTTCATCTTGTTCTTGCTTGTTCGTCGATTGCTTGCAGGAACAAGAACCCTCGTGGTTAGGTTGATCGCGCGCCGACAAGGTCACGAACAATCTCTGGAGTTGGTGTATCGATCGCTAAGGCGCAACGTCCTTGGATGGTTGTAGTCGGATCGTCAACGTCATCTCCTTCCCCAATCGAATCTACCACTCTCATCGAAAGCCACGGCATAAAAAAAACAGAAGAGAGAGAAAAACCTAACTTTTGCATACGACCTCCGATTGAGGCGATTCTTGATCCGTTGGAAAGGAAATCGGAAGATAGAGAGAAAAACCTAACTTTTGCATTCTTGATCCGTCTGGGAAATCTGGAGATTTTAGATCCGCGTAAGCCTCCAGGCACATGCGCGGCAGCTTCGACCCCAAAAAAGGTCGTTTAGGGCCTCAAAACGGGCCCGCAAACCGAGGAAAAATCAAGTTTCTCAGAATTTGCTCAAAATTGACAGAGCCCGTCTGCACGTGATTCTAAGGTCCCCTGTGAAGACGGTACCCTTTTTCGAGCTCCAGAACTCCGTGTGCAACGTCATCTAGTTTCTTTCTCGCGGTGTGTCTTCGTTTGTGTTCTAGGCTCGCCTCTAGTACGGTCTCAGCCTAGGACCAGCACGGTATCGTCGTTGAGCGATTATTCAACTTGCTTTGACTAATGTGGTTCTAAGTTATCCTTTGTTCACTCTCAGCCACCCATAGCTCCACAGATTTGGCTACCACCTCACAGGAACTAGCGACCGAGGCAGCGATACACCCAATTTCCAGGAGATATTGTCTTGTCTTGTCGGCTGCAATCACCTCCTGCTTGCTGTGGTAAGAACTTGTAAGAGCTTGACAGAACAGATTGAGAGTGTTCGACTTGATTTAACCACATCTCAGTAGTTGTGAGGGCATAACCTGCAGTTTTATTAATTTTTTCTTTCTTCTTGGTTTGTTCTTGTCTTCTAACAATGTCGAGAACCAGGTGGGCCCGAGGGCAGCGCCACATTCCCTCGGACTAGGGCATCATACAACACTTTGAGCGCCAAATGAAGCTGCAAACCGAGGGACTTGAAGAGGATGTAAGGGTCACCAACGAACGCCTTGGCCAATTGAGGCCGCGCAGATCAACACCAACACTACGCTTGCAACATTGGAGGCTTCGTTGGCACCGCCAACGCTCACTTGCCGAGATTTTGAGACGTCTTGATGAGAGGGGCCGTGCATCTCCCGCTGCACCAACTCAGCGTACTCGTGCCAATATTGGTGTCGTGGGCAGCAGGGTGGACGAAAATGGTGGAGACGAATATGCGGCTGACACTGAGATTGATGATGATGAGGACGCTCACCGTCATCGTCAACCACGCCGGAATGAGGTACGTGAGAATGAAGAATCGCTTGGTAAGATTAAGTTCACTATACCACCTTTTGATGGAAAATATAACCCTGATGCTTATATCACTTGGGAATTGGCTGTTGATCAGAAATTTGCTTGTCATGCATTCCCTGGAAACAAAAGGGTTAGGGCTGCTACTAGTGAGTTTACTGATTTTGCGTCTGTTTGGTGGAGTGAATGTTGTAAGAAAATCCTTTCACCATACCACCAACTTGGGATGCATTAAAAGAATCATGCGAGCTAGATTTGTTCCTCATATTATGCACGTGATTTGTTACATAAGTTGCAACAATTGAGGCAAGGTAGTAAAAGCGTAGAGGAATATTTTCAAGAATTGCAAACAGGCATGCTGCGTTGTGACTTAGAGGAAACTGAAGAAGCCGCTATGGCTAGGTTTATGGGTGGTTTGAATCGGGAAATTCAGGATATCTTAGCTTACAAGGAATATAACTCTATCACTCGCTTATTTCATCTTGCTTGTAAAGCTGAAAGAGAAGTATAGGGACGACGCGCGAGCACTAGGACTAACGTTTCTGCAGGTCGTGCAAACATTTGGTCTCAACGTGCATCTGCCGCACCATCAAGCCAACCCCCAACACCTTCTTCCTCCAACAGCAAGCCACGGTTTTCATCATCAAACCCGCATCTCGGGCATCCGAAGCAACAAAGGGACAGCCCAAGCACATGCGAAGAGCTCTTCGTCCGTTGCATCTACGGGACGAACGAGGGATATCCAATGTCATCAATGCAAGGGGTATGGCCATGTGAGGAGTGAGTGCCCGACCAAGCGTGTTTTGATTGCGAGAGATGATGGTGAGTATTCTTCTGCTAGTGATTTGGATGAGGATACATATGCTATGCTTGCAGCTGACCATGCAGGTAGTGGGAAGGAGCAAGAAGAAGAGCACATTGGTGCTGAAGATGCAGAGCGCTATGAGAGCCTCATTGTGCAGCGTGTGTTGAGTGTACAAATGGAGAGGGCGGAGCAAAATCAGCGGCACATCCTTTTCCAAACAAAGTGCGTCGTGAAGGAACGCTCATGCCGAGTGATAATTGATGGAGGAGCTGCAACAACTTGGTGAGCTCCGATATGGTGGAGAAGCTATGCGTTGAACACCAAACCTCACCCACAACCTTACTACATTCAATGGTTCAATAACAGCGGCAAGGTGAAGGTAACACGAATGGTGAGAGTAAATTTTGCTATTGGTTCTTATCACGATGTTGTAGAATGCGATGTTGTACCTATGCAAGCATGCTCTATGCTGTTAGGTAGACCGTGGCAATATGATAAAGATTCACGCATCATGGTAAGACAAACCAATATTCTTTTGTGCATCATGACAAGAAAATTGTGTTACATCCTATGTCTCCCAAGCTATTTTCAAAGATGAGATTGCTAGAGCAAGTAGAGAGAAAATCAGGAGCATAATAGAGTGAAAATCAGATTGTTGCAAGTTTAACTTGAGCAACATAAAAGAAAAACTCTAAATCTGTTCATAAGATGAAAAATGAGATTAAATTGAAAGGTGCATGTTTTCTTGCTACTAAGTCTGAAGTGACTGAGCTGGATGCTAGTACTTCTATTTGCTATGCCTTACTTTGCAAACAAGCTTTATTTTCATTCGAGGAGGTACCTTCTTCTGTGCCTCCTGCTGTCACTAATCTTTTGCAGGAGTACATGGATGTCTTTCCAAAGGACGTGCCACCAGGGCTACCACCAAGGCGAGGGATTGAGCACCAGATTGATTTGATTCCCGGGGCATCTTTGCCCAATCGTGCACCATACAGGACCAATCCGGAAGAAACTAAGGAGATTCAGCGTCAAGTTCAAGAATTGCTTGATAAAGGCTATGTGCGTGAGTCTCTTAGTCCTTGTGCTGTTCCGTAATTTTAGTGCCTAAGAAAGATGGCTCATGGCGTATGTGTGTGTGGACTGAGAGCGATCAATAACATTACCATTAGATATCGTCACCCTATTCCTAGGTTAGATGATATGCTTGATGAATTAAGTGGCTATATTTATTGTCTTCTCTAAAGTTGATTTGCGTAGTGGGTACCAACAAATTCGCATGAAATTGGGAGATGAATGGAAAACAGCATTTAAAACTAAGTTCGGTTTGTATGAGTGGTTAGTGATGCCATTTGGTTTAACTAATGCACCTAGCACATTCATGAGATTAATGAACGAGGTTTTATGTTTTCATTGGTAAATTTGTAGTGGTCTATTTTGATGATATATTGATATATAGCAGATCACTAGAGGAACACCTTTGCCATTTACGTGATGTTTTTTATGCTTTACGTAATGCACGATTATTTGGTAACGTTGAGAAGTGCACATTTTGCACGGATCGAGTCTCTTTTCTTGGCTATGTTGTTACTCCACAGGGCATTGAAGTTGATCAAGCCAAGGTTGAGGCAATACAGAGTTGGCCGACTCCTAAACGGTCACGCAGGTGCGAAGTTTTCTAGGACTTGCTGGATTCTATCGTCGTTTTGTGAAGGATTTCAGCACCATCGCTGCACCATTGAATGAGCTCACTAAAAGGGGTGCTGTTTACTTGGGGAATGCACAGGAAGACGCCTTCAACACATTGAAAGATAAGTTAACACATGCACCATTACTCCAACTTCCAGATTTTAGTAAGACTTTTGAGCTAGAATGTGATGCTAGTGGAATTGGATTGGGTGGTGTGCTGTTGCAAGAAGGTAAACCTGTGGCATACTTTAGTGAAAAATTGAGTGGGCCTAGTTTGAACTATTCTACTTATGATAAGGAATTATATGCTCTAGTTCGAACTTTAGAGACATGGCAACATTATTTATGGCCCAAAGAATTTGTCATTCATTCTGATCATGAGTCATTAAAGCATATTAGAAGTCAAGCAAAATTGAACCGTAGGCATGCAAAGTGGGTTGAATTCATAGAGTCTTTTCCTTATGTCATAAAACACAAAAGGAAAGGGAATGTTATTGCTGATGCATTGTCTAGGAGATATACCATGCTCTCACAACTTGACTTCAAAATTTTGGATTGGAAACAATTAAGGAGCATTATGTTCATGATGATGATTTTAAAGACGTGTTGCTGAATTGCAAAGAGGGAAAAACGTGGAATAAATTTGTCCTAAATGATGGATTTGTGTTTCGCTAACAAACTATGCATTCCAGCTAGCTCCGTTCGTTTGTTGTTGTTACAGGAAGCGCATGGAGGTGGGCTGATGGGGCATTTTGGAGCGAAGAAGACGGAAGACATACTTGCTAGTCATTTCTTTTGGCCAAAGATGAGACGTGATGTGGAACGTTTTGTTGCTCGCTGCACTACGTGTCAAAAGGCTAAGTCACGACTTAATCCTCACGGTTTGTATATGCCTCTACCTGTTCCTAGTGTGCCTTGGGAAGATATTTCTATGGACTTTGTTTTAGGACCGCCTAGGACAACGAAGGGAGGGATAGCATATTTGTTGTTGTGGATAGATTTTCTAAGATGGCCCACTTCATACCATGTCATAAAAGTGATGATGCTACCAATATTGCTGATTTGTTCTTTCGTGAAGTTGTTCGTTTGCATGGTGTGCCAAATACAATAGTTTCCGATCGTGACACTAAATTCCTTAGCCATTTTGGAGAACTTTATGGGCTAAATTGGGGACTAAGCTGTTATTTTCGACTACATGTCATCCCCAAACTGATGGGCAAACTGAAGTTGTGAATAGAACGTTATCTACCATGCTTAGGGCTGTTTTGAAAAGAACATTAAAATGTGGGAAGAATGCTTGCCTCATATTGAATTTGCTTATAATCGTTCGCTGCATTCTACTACAAAGTTGTGCCCTTTGAGATTGTCTATGGCTTTGTGCCTCGTGCTCCTATTGATTTGCTACCACTTCCATCTTGGAGAAGTTAAATTTTGATGCTAAACAGCGTGCTGACTTGATGTTGAAACTGCATGAGACAACCAAAGAAAATATTGAACGTATGAATGCTAAATATAAACTTGCTGGTAGTAAAGGAAGGAGGCATTTAACTTTTCAACCGGGTGATTTAGTTTGGTTGCATTTGAGAAAAGAAAGATTTCCTGAATTGAGGAGGTCTAAGTTGATGCCTAGAGCTGATGGTCCTTTCAAAGTGTTGGAAAAGATTAATGATAATGCATATAAACTTGAGTTGCCTGCAGATTTTGGGGTTAGTCCCACATTTAACATTGCAGATTTGAAGCCATACTTAGGAGAAGAAGATGAGCTTGAGTCGCGGACGACTCAAATGCAAGAAGGGAGGATGATGAGGACATCCTTTCCATGCATACAACCATGCCGACTCCACATCAAACTGAAACTATGATACAAGGACCAATGACTAGCGCGAGCACGTCAACTTAACCATCGGTGAATGCGCTCCTAAGTTTGCATACAAATGTTTCAAAGAATGGAATACTACTTAATTCTTGTGATGATTTAATTGTCCTTAGGAACCATGGGGAAGAACCACATGAGCTCAAGTATAGAAGTGGAACCATCAAGTGCAAACCAAGTCCTGTTCACAAGTTTGACTCGGATTCGGCCTTTTTGACAGCGTCTACTTCAAATGGCCATAACTTTTGATCCAGAAGGTTACTCGGGGCCCGTGAGTACTCGTTGGAAAGCTCTTGAAGTCTACTTTCAGATGGATCCGGCCTCACCTCCAAATTCCATCCGAGTCGGTCAGAAACGGCAAAACAAGTCACGTCACTTTTCCAGTCCGAGTCAAAGTGAACCTTGGGCCTTGTAATTCGAGTCCTTTTCGGCTTCCTTGTGTTTTGGCCGACCCTCCACCTTCCGTGGTCCTTAAATAGTCAGCCGCACCCTCTTCTAGGGTTTGGGTTTTGTTTAGACTAAGTTAGCTTTTGCTACTTTGCCTTGTACTCGCGCGTGTTGGCTAGACCGCCCGAATACTTGTCTTCGGAACCCCACCGTTTTTTTTCTGTTTTCGATTGAATCTTACATCGTTATTTGCAATTGAGTTGCTGTTCATCTTGTTCTTGCTTGTTCGTCGATTGCTTGCAGGAACAAGAACCCTCGTGGTTAGGTTGATCGCGCGCCGACAAGGTCACGAACAATCTCTGGAGTTGGTGTATCGATCGCTAAGGCGCAACGTCCTTGGATGGTTGTAGTCGGATCGTCAACGTCATCTCCTTCCCCAATCGAATCTACCACTGATACGGGGTCGCCCGATCTTCTCGACGTAGGATGGATACTCACGGGAGTCTTGATGAATCGCAATGATCCTCCAATGCCAATGCAAGGGACGAACACTTTAATCCGCCAAACCACACTCGTGTTGATTTCACGACCACCAAGCGAAGATCTATCGTGCACCCAATTCCCAACGGAAAGGCTGAACGATCTTGATTGAAGAAAGTAACTCCTAATTCCCTATGGAACTTAGGCAACAATGCTAAACTCGAACATACTTTAGTAGATTGATTATTCTCAAACGTGGTCTGCCTTACAATGGGGCTCTAACCCTCAATATATAGTACCCTATCCACCTCATGGCTGGCCAAGAGGTTCTAAACCAACTCTAACTCATCCGTACATGTATTTGGAAACAAACTCACACAAAAGGAAAAACCTAAAATTAAACCGTCACCATGTTTCGGTCATAACTTTTATCCGTGACGAATTTGAAGGTGGGGCCGGATCCATTGCGTAGCCTTGAAATTATCTTTCCAACGAGTACAAGAACACCTGAATCGGACTCCGTTTGTGAAAGTTATGGCCTTTTAGTAACTGCCTGTCAGGCTGTCCTGAACGGAATCCGAATTTAATTCTGAGTTGAATCCGAGTTTGGATTGGATTGAGCACGTGGAAGTCCGAATTTGGCATGTAAATCTTATCCAAAGCTTGTAGTTTAAGTCCTTGGGTTTCTTCCCCTTTTGCTCTCCCATCAAACGGGCTTCTTTCCTTCTTGATCAACCGCATGGGCTGCTTGATTGAGAAATTGTGGGACAGATATATCATAGCTCCTTGCCCACATGGACTCTCCTTCTCATGACTCGTGGTAGGTTGGTCCTTCTCCACTTGATCTTCTGTTGCTTCAAATCTGAGAAGGCATAACATATTTGCATTAGGTAGTATGTTATTCTCATCTAACGTAATAGAAGAATGTCTAAGGAACAAAAGCACCTGCTGTTGAAGTAGCTTAGCTCTTGCTCTTGTCATAGGTCCTTCCCGAGCCTTATCAATAGCTTTGCCATGCACACTTGAAGTGGACGATGAATATGTAGTAGAGATGTCCTCATCATCCTCCCCCTCTTGAAAAGGAGTCGTCCTCGACTGTGCCATCTTGTCCAAAGAATGGTGATAAATCAGCAACATTGAAAGTAGTGCTCACCCCATAATCATCTCCTGGGAGCTCTATCTTGTATGCATTATCATTGATCTTGGCAAGCACTTTAAAAGGACCATCACCACGAGGCATCAATTTTGATTTATGCTTCTCCGAAAGCGTTCTTTGCAAGGTGTACCCATACTAGATCACCTGGTTCAAATAGCATTTTCTTTCTAGTCTTGTTAGCCTTATAAGCATAAGCACGCACCTTCTTTTCAATTACCTCTTTAGTCTTTTCATGGAGCTTTTCACAAAATCAGCACGCTTAGAAGCCTCCATATTTGTACGTTCTTGTAATGGAAGTGGCATCAAGTCAAGTGGTGTGATCGGTTTGAAACCATACACCACCTCAAATGGACATAGTTGAGTTGTAGAATGCACCACCCGATTATATGCAAATTCAACATGCGGTAGGCAATCTTCCCACTCTTTTAAATTCTTTTTATCATTGTCCCAGCAGCATTGAGAGTGTACGGTTCACGACCTCTGTTTGTCCATCGGTTTGTGGATGACAAGTTGTTGAAAAGAGCAACTTTGTCCCAAGTTTGGCCCACAAAGTCTTCCAAAAGTAGCTCATAAATTTGACATCTCGATCAGATACAATGGTTCATGGCATGCCATGCGTCTCACAATTTCCGAAAAACAAGTCACTACATGCGATGCGTCGTCGCTCTTATGACAGGAATAAAATGAGCCATTTTAGAAAACCTATCCACAACTACAAACACAGAATCCTCCTCTTAGTTCTAGGCAATCCTAGAACAAAATCCATACTAATATCTTCCCAAGGAGCATTAGGAACTGGAAGTGGAGTATACAAACCATGTGGATTGAGCTTTGACTTCGCTTTATGGCACGTCACGCATCGTTGAACAAACCTCTCGACATCTCGCCTCATCTTAGGCCAATAGAAATGATCAGCTAACATCATGTACGCCTTCTCTTCCAAAGTGACCCATCAATCCTCCCGCATGAGACTCCTGCAATAGTAGCAAACGCACGTAAGACTCGAACGCATAGTTTGTTCATACGAAAGAGAAAACCATCATGAACATGAAACTTATCCCACCCTTTCCCATCTTTGCAATTAGAATATGGTGCTGAAAAGTCGTGATCAGAAGCATATAAATCTTTCAAACTTTCTAGCCCTGGAACCTTTACTTCCAATTGAGTGAAAAGCACATGTTTCCTAGATAATGCATCAGCTACCACATTTTCCTTACCTTTCTTGTATTTAACAACGTATGGAAAAGTCTCAATGAATTCAACCCACTTAGCATGTCTACGGTTCAGTTTAGCTTGACCTTTCAAATATTTCAAAGCTTCATGATCAGAATGAATGACAAATTCTTTAGGCCAAAGATAATGTTGCCAAGTCTCTAATGCGCGCACAAGAGCATACAATTCTTTGTCATAAACAGGATAATTTAATTGTGCGCCATGAAGTTTCTCACCGAAATATGCAACAGGTTTTCTTTCTTGCATCAAAACACCACCAATACCTATTCCACTAGCATCACATTCAATCTCAAAGGTTTTAGTGAAATCAGGTAAAACAAGCAATGGTGCTTCAGTTAAACATTTCTTCAATTCAGCAAAAGCTTTATCTTGTTTTTCTCCCCACTCAAAAGTGACTCCTCTTTTAGTTAATTCATTTAATGGAGCAGCATTGGTACTAAAATCTTTTACAAATCGGCGATAAAAACTAGCAAGTCCATAAAAGCTACAAATTTGACTAACATTGACAGGAGTGGACCAATTTCGAATAGCTTCAATTTTAGATTCATCTACTTCAATTCCTTGTGCTGAAACAACATAGCCTAAGAACACCACTTTGTTTGTGCAAAAAGTACACTTCTCAAGATTAGCATACAATTGTTCGGTTCTTAGCACTTGTAGCACTTGTCTAATGTGTTCAACATGTTCTTGCAATGAGTGGCTATATATCAAAATGTCATCAAAATAGACTACCACAAATTTTCCAATGAAATGTCTCAAAACATGGTTCATTAATCGCATGAATGTACTAGGGGCATTAGATAAACCAAAAGGCATCACTAACCATTCATACAACCCAAATTTTGTTTTAAAGGCTGTCTTCCACTCATCACCATGTTTCATTCGAATTTGATGATATCCGCTAAGCAAATCAATCTTAGAAAAGATAGTAGAGCCACTCAATTCATCAAGCATATCATCTAACCTAGGAATAGGATGACGATAATGAATGGTAATGTTATTGATTGCTCTACAGTCTACACACATTCTCCATGTACCATCTTTCTTAGGAACAAGAATGACAGGGACGGCACAAGGGCTAAGACTTTCGCAGACATACCCTTTTTCCATGAGTGCTTGAACTTGTCGCTGAATTTCCTTTGTCTCCTCCGGATTTGTGCGGACAGTGGACGGTTGGGAAGTGGAGCTCCAGGTACCAAGTCAATTTGATGTTCGATGCCTCGAACGTGATGAGGACATCGCTAGTAATGCCAAAGCTAGTAATGAGACTTCAATAACAGGACCAATAACAAGAGCACGAGCCAAGAAACTACAATCCCAGGTGAACCTGCTCCTTAATGAACATGTCATTAATTTTAATGAGAATTGTATACTACCTAAAAACAATGTTTTACTTGTGCTCAGGTTTGAAGAGTCAGCGATGAATGGAGATCAAGGACAGCATGAACAATGGTCAGCCCATGAATAGTGCAATGCGTGAACAGTACCAGGCATGCTACAGTACGCGCGCTACAGTGTTGCGGGCCGTGAACAGTAACCGTACGGCCCATGAACAGTACCGTGCTACAGTGCGCGTGAATAGTACCACATGGAAAGTTTAGTGTTGGATAGCCTTGGGCTGAGACTATATATTAAGGGGTAGACCCCCATTGTAAAGGGAACCACTTTGATAATAGAAAAACTCTTGTTCTTTCGTTGGGCAAACCAGCTTGAGAGAATTGGGAGTTCATTGAAATTAAGATTGTTCAACCTTTTCCGCTGGAATTGGGCGCAATAGAACTTCATTGGTGGTCGTGAAGTTCAGCACGTGAGGTTGGGCGAATTATAGAGTGCTAACTCTTGCATTGGCAACGGGGGATCACTACGGTTCATCAAATCCACGTGAGTATCCAGATCCTACGTCGAGAAGATCGGGCGACCCCGTATCATCTGGTATCAGAGCGCGGTTTACTCGGTAGGATTATTTACCCTTACTTTTAGATTGATTTATTTTTCGGCCTATAGTCCATTAAACTGAAAATTGCAACAAAAAAATTAACCAAACCCTAGTTTTTGCATCTGTTAATTTTGTGAGTTTTGTTAGGTTTTGATCCATTAGAATTTTTGTTTAGGTGCTGATCATTCGTGTTTATTTGCGTAGCCTAATCTTTGTGTCCAATCCAAAAAAAAAAAAAATCTTGCTGATATTCTTTTCATCATTTGAGACTAGCTGTTGAATATTGCATCTAGGGCTGCTCTTGAGTACTTCACACCTTGCTGAATATTTGTGACCTATGCAAAACCAAAAGAACAATTAAACCTAGTTTGGCCTTTGAAAGAAAAGAAAAAGAGGAAGTTGAGCCAAAAAAAAAAGAGAAGGAAAGAAAGAAAGAAAGAAAGAAAGAAAGAAAAAGAAAGCATTGGCCGAATTTGGGTGAGTTCTTAATCCATAAATTCAGATTGTGTAATTTAACCTCTTGAGCAATCTCGTGCCCTTACATTCATATCATTGCAATTGGCTAGCGTCTCTCCTAGTACTTGGTGCGAAACGAGCTATCTATTCTTTAATTTCAGATTGCCTAGCTCATTCCTTTGTTTGCATCGAGTCACATTAATCTTTGCGTGTGCGTTCATATACTTCACTTAAATCTTTTGGATCAGCACTTAGGCAAAGTATTCTAGCTTGGATTATTACTTAACTTTACAACATCAAGAATTTCAGATTGCTAGGATATACACTCTCATGCCAAGCTCCACCATATAACCGTTGTTGTGCAAGTAGTGAACACTCTTAATTTCGCTTGATCATCACTGTGCTGTTGTCACTTCTACCAGGTGTAAGTTTTTATTGGCCTTAATTCACTTCGGAAGGGTAAGAACTTTACTTGGAGAGAGGACATAGTGAGATTGAGTGATTTCCACAAAGCATTATTATATACACAGCTATTTGTTTCTTGCATAACTAACCATGTCAGGTGGAGAAGAACACCATGATGAGAGTGGTGGGACAAATGAAACTCAGGCATTCGTCAAGCAATATCAATTTGGGGCACTCCGCGAACACTTTCAACGTGAGCTACACCAAGGGCTCAATCAACTCCACGAGAAGCATGATTCTTTTGCTGATCAAATTGCAAGGGATATGCAAAATATGGAGATACAAGCTGATGAAAATGTGCGCCAATTGCGGGAGGACATTGGGACCCTCACTAGGCTTATACAAGCTCGCAATGGCGGCGAAGCAAGTGTTCAAGGAGGAGAAGCTGCTGCACATGTACCTCCCCGCACCGCAACACCGAGTGGCAGCCAACGTGGTGCGCCCACCACAGCTAGGAGGACGAGGAGGAGCCCATGGAGGGCGTGGTCAGGGTCTAGGTGGAGGCCGTGGTGGGCGTGGTGGTGCTGCACATGCGATGGAAGTGGATGGTGATTTTGCTTTGCATTACAATGACCATTATCGTCGTCCACGCAATGAAGATGATGGATTGGGCAGGCTCAAGTTTTCCATGCCCAAGTTTGCAGGTGGAACAGATCCCGAGGAGTATCTCACTTGGGAATTGAAGGTTGATAAAATATTCCGTATGCATCACTATACGGATGAGAGAAAGATACAGTTGGCATCACTTGAGTTTGAAGGTTATGCTTTGGATTGGTGGGAACAAGTCATTACTCAAAGAGTTGAGAATGGAGAAAACCCTGTTGCAACATGGCAAGAGATGAAGGGAAATGAGAGCCCGCTTTGTTCCTCGTCATTACAAACGTGATCTATTTGATAAATTGCAGAATATGAAGCAGGAGCACATTCGTGGAGGAGTACTACAAGGAGATGGAGCTAGCCATGATTCGAGCCAAGGTTCAAGAACAAGAAGAGCAAACCATGGCACGCTTCCTCTCGTGTTTGAACCATCAAGTCAAAAGAATTGTCAATTTTCAGCCTTATACCAATCTTTATGAGTTAGTGCATCAAGCTACAAAGGCAGAACGACAATTGCAAGAGGATGCTAAGTTTGCAAGATCAACGCCCTTTGCTGCACGACACCGACCAGCGGAGGAAGATATGGTTCCAAATCACAAGTAAGCCAACGAACAGCTCAAAGTGGTGGTTCAAGCTTTCGCTCATCATCTAGCAAGAAGGAAGAAGCCACCCAAGTGCAAGGAAGCCATCAAATCCAGCAGCTAGTGTCCCTCTTCTGTGGGTTCTACAGCAAGAGTAGCGGTATACAATGCTTCAAATGCCTTGGTCGTGGTCATATGCAAAAGGATTGCCCAAATAACAAAGCGATGTTGATATTAGATAATGGAGAATATGATTCTGCAAGTGAAGAAGAGAATGATCACCATGCTGATTTAGGGACATATGATGATGCACATGAGGAGGAGCAAGACATAGAGTATTGTGAACCCGGAGTTGGTCCTATACTTGTGTGTGCTCCGACAGTGTTGAGTGTGCAACCAAAGCCTTCCCAAGAACAGCGCTGCAATTTATTCCATACAAGAGCTCAAGTTAGCAAAGATGGCAAATTTTGCAAGGTAATCATTGATGGTGGAGTTGTCGTAATTTGGCTAGCAAGGAGCTTTATAAAAACTTGGATTGAAGTACAAGAAACACCCACATCCGTATCAGATCCAGTGGTTGCATGAGAAAGGTTCGTTGAGTGTGGGATACACCGTGGATGTTGAATTTGAAATTGGCACTTATCGTGATACGGTGGAGTGTGATGTGGTGCCTATGGACGATGTCACTTGCTGCTAGGAAGGCCATGGCAATATGATCGTGTTGTGATTCATGATGGAAGAACTAACCAATACAAGTTTTGGTGGAACAAAAAACAAGTCGTGCTGCTACCGTTGACTCCTTCTCAAATAGTAAATGATACTGTACAAAAGATTGAAGTGCAAGTTGAGAGGAGAAAGGAGAGAACAAAGAGTGTGATTCCACAAAAGTGAGTGAGAGCCACAAACCAAACCCGAGAGGTAAAGGCAAGAGTGAGGGAGAGAAAACTTAATCATGATAGCCACCAAATCTGATCCGAGAGAGATGAAAGATGACCCACTTTGATGCACCTTGTATTGTTGTACAAGGATGCATTGCTTTCTACTAATGACTTAACATCTCTTCCTAGTGCTGTTTCTCAAGTTTTGCGTGCTTATGACGACGTGTTTCGGAGGAGGTGCCCGCTGGTCTACCACCTATTCGAGGTATTGAGCATCAAATTGACTTAGTCCCGGAGCCCTCTTCCCAACCGCCGCATCCGCACAAATCCAAGAAACGAAGGAGATTCAGCGCCAAGTGCAAGCACTTTTGGACAAAGGGTACGACGACGAGAGTCTTAGTCCTTGTGCCGCCTCGTTATTATTGTTCCTAAGAAAGATGGTACTTGGAGAATGTGCATAGACTGTAGAGCTATTAACAACATAACCGTCGTTATCGTCATCCTATTCCTAGGTTAGATGATATGCTTGATGAGTTAAGTGGTTCTACTATCTTTTCTAAGATTGACTTTATGAGTGGCTACCATCAAATAAGAATGAAACATGGTGATGAATGAAAAACTGCTTTTAAAACGAAATTTGGCTTGTATGAATGGTTAGTGATGCCTTTTGGATTGTCCAATGCTCCTAGTACATTCATGCGCTTAATGAACCATGTTTTGAGACACTTCATTGGAAAATTTGTGGTAGTTTACTTTGATGATATTCTGATATATAGTCGCTTCTAAGATCATATTGAACACATCAAACAAGTGCTAGAAGTGCTTAGGAAAGAATGCTTGTATGCCAATCTTGAAAAGTGTACTTTTTGCACTAGTAAGGTTGTGTTTCTAGGCTATGTTGTTTCAGCTCATGGCATTGAAGTGGATGAATCTAAAATTGAAGCTATTAGAAATTGGCCAATTCACGTGAATGTGAGTCAAATTCGTAGCTTCCATGGGCTTGCTAGTTTCTATCGGCGATTTGTGAAAGATTTTAGCACCATTGCTGCCCCATTAAATGAATTAACTAAAAGGAGTGATTTTTGAGTGGGAGAAAACAAGACAAAGCTTTTGCTGAATTGAAGAAATGTTTGACTGAAGCACCATTGCTTGCTTTACCTGATTTCACAAAAACTTTTGAGATTGAATGTGATGCTAGTGGAATAGGTATTGGTGGTGTTTTGATGCAAGAAAGAAAACCTGTTGCATATTTTAGTGAGAAACTTCATGGTGCACAATTGAATTATCCTGTTTATGATAAAGAACTATATGCTCTTGTGCGTGTGTTGGAAACTTGGCAACATTATCTTTGGCCTAAGGAATTCATAATACATTCTGATCATGAATCTTTGAAATATTTAAAGGGGCAAGCGAAATTGAATCTAGACATGCTAAGTGGGTAGAATTCATTGAGACCTTTCCATACATTATCAAATATAAGAAAGGCAAAGAGAATGTGGTAGCTGATGCTTTGTCTAGAAAACATGTGCTGTTGACTCAGTTGGAAGTAAAGGTACCAGGGTTGGAAAGTTTGAAAGATTTATATGCTTCCGATCATGAATTTGCAGCTCCATATTCTAATTGCAAAGATGGAAAAGGTGGGATAAATTTCATATTCATGATGGTTTTCTCTTTCGCATGAATAAGCTATGTGTTCCGGATTCCTCTGTGCGTTTGTTATTGTTGCAGGAATCTCATGCAGGAGGATTGATGGGGCATTTCGGGAGGGAGAAGACTTATATGATGTTAGCTGATAACTTTTATTGGCCAAAGATGAGGCGAGACGTCGAGAGGTTTGTTCAAAGATGCATCACATGCCATAAGGCGAAGTCAAAACTCAATCCACATGGTTTGTATACTCCACTTCCGGTTCCTAGTGCTCCTTGGGAAGATATTAACATGGATTTTGTATTAGGACTGCCTAGGACCAAGAGGGGGAGGGATTCAGTCTTTGTTGTTGTGAATAGGTTTTCTAAAATGGCACATTTTATTCTCTGTCATATGAGCGATGATGCATCACATGTAGCTGACTTGTTTTCAGGGAGATTGTGAGATTGCATGGAATGCCAAGAACATTGTTTCAGATCGCGACGTCAAGTTCATGAGCTACTTTTGGAAGACTTTGTGGGCCAAACTTGGGACAAAGTTATTGTTTTCAACGACTTGTCACCCACAAACAGATGGGCAAACGGAGGTGGTGAACCGCACACTTTCAACGTTGTTACGCACCATGATAAAGAAGAACTTGAAAGAGTGGGAAGATTGTCACCGCATGTGGAGTTTGCATATAACAGGCGGTACATTCTACAACTCAATTGAGTCCATTCGAGGTGGTGTACGGCTTCAAACCAATCACGCCCTTGATTTACTTCCTCTCCCACTACAAGAACGTGCAAATATGGAGGCTTCTAAACGTGCTGATTTTGTGAAAAACCCATGCCACAACTAAAGAGGTGATTGAAAAGAAGGTACGTGCTTATGCTTCCAAAGCTAACAAATCTAGAAAGAAAATGCTATTTGAACCAGGTGATTTAGTGTGGGTCCACCTTCGAAAAGATCGCTTTCCATGAAGCGTAGATCCAAATTGATGCCCGTGGTGATGGACCTTTAAAGTTCTTGCCAAGATCAATGACAATGCATACAAGATTGAGCTTCCGGTGATGACTATGGGGTAAGTTCTACATTTAATGTTGCTGATCTATCACCTTTCTTTGGACAAGATTGTATGTAGTCGAGGTCGACTCCTTTTCAAGAAGGGAGGATGATGAGGACATCGCTAGTAATGCCAAAGCTAGTAATGAGACTTCAATAACAGGACCAATAACAAGAGCACGAGCCAAGAAACTACAATCCTAGGTGAACCTGCTCCATAATGAACATGTTATTAATTTTAATGAGAATTGTATACTACCTAAAAACAATATTTTACTTGTGCTCAGGTTTGAAGAGTCAGCGATGAATGGAGATCAAGGACAGCATGAACAATGGTCAGCCCATGAATAGTGCAATGCGTGAACAAGTACCATGCTACAAGACGCGATTGCGCTACGGTGTTGCGGGCTGTGAACAAGAACTGACGGCCCATGAACAGTACCGTGCTACAAGGCGCGTGAATAGTACCACATGGAAAGTTTAGTGTTGGATAGCCTTGGCTGAGACTATATATTAAGGGTAGACCCCATTGTAAAGGGAACCACTTTGATAATAGAAAAACTCTTGTTCTTTCGTTGGGCAAACCAGCTTGAGAGAATTGGGAGTTCATTGAAATTAAGATTGTTCAACCT
Source organism: Bonia amplexicaulis (assembly GCA_036346245.1). Classification (NCBI taxonomy): domain Eukaryota; kingdom Viridiplantae; phylum Streptophyta; class Magnoliopsida; order Poales; family Poaceae; genus Bonia; species Bonia amplexicaulis. The sequence continues at coordinate 9,376,340 of CM070739.1, forward strand.
TTTCCGCTGGGAATTGGGAGCGCAATAGAACTTCATTGGTGGTCGTGAAGTTCAGCACGTGAGGTTGGGCGAATTATAGAGTGCTAACTCTTGCATTGGCAACGGGGGATCACTACGGTTCATCAAATCCACGTGAGTATCCAGATCCTACGTCGAGAAGATCGGGCGACCCCGTATCAGAACGGGTGGTAAACCAGCGGGTACGTCCTCCGGAAAAACATCCTCATAATCTTGTAACACATGAGAAACCACACTAGGAAGAGAGGTTAAGTCATTAGTAGAAAGCAAAACTTCTTTATATAGTAATACCAAATGCTCCAAAGTGGGATCATCTCTCATCTCTCGCAACTCAGATTTGGTGGCTATCATGACTAATTTTTTCTCTCCCTCACCCTTTCTTTTTCCACTCAGTTTTAGTTTATGGCCTCACTGACATTTTGTGGAATTATACACTTTTGCTCCTTCACTTTCTCACTCTCCACTTTCACCTCAACCTTTTGCATGTTATCATATATAATTTGAGAAGGAGTTAAAGGCCTTAACAATATTTCTTTATTATTCCACATGAACTTGTATTGATTAGTTCTTCCATCATGAATCACGAGCGATCATATTGCCATGGTCTACCTAATAACAAGTGACATACTTCCATGGACACAACATCACATTCTACAATATCACGATAAGAACCAATCTGAAAACTAACATCAACTGTGTACCCAACATTCATAGACCCATTATTGTTTAACCATTGAATTTGATATGGATGTGGGTGTTTCTTATATTTCAAACCAAGTTTAGTGCAAAGTTCTTTGCTAGCTAAGTTATGACAACTACCCCCATCAATAATAACTTTGCAACACTTACCATCTTTACTCACCTGAGCCTTTGTTTGGAAAAGATTGCAGCGTTGTTCATGGTTGGGCTTTGCTTGAACGCTCAATACCGAAGGGGTGCACACAAGGATAGGACCGGATTCGGGGTCACAATAACCATCCCTATGTGTTTCTTCTTCGCCTTCTCCCTCATGGCCATTCTCATGCGCCTCGAAATCAGCAAGGTGCTCTCCATCTTCATCACTAGCAGAATCATATTCACCATTCTCAGTTATCAACATTACCTTGTTATTTGGACAATCCTTTTGCATATGTCCACGACCAAGACACTTGAAGCATTGGATGGAGCTACTCTTCGTAGAACCAAGAGAAGATGATGAAGAGGGACTGATCCTCTCTTTGGAAAAGAAGGAGTGGCGTTCTTGGTACTTGGGGCAGCACGTGCACTAGGAGTAAAACTTCCACTAGATGGATTAGTTTTAAGCGAATTGAAACGAGATGTGGTTTTACCTCCTATAGGTGCTGTCACGGGAGTGTAGGAAGATGATCTTGAAACCCTCATGTCCTGTTGAACTTGCCTCTCAGCCTTAGTGGCTTGATGCACCAACTCCACCAAGTTGTTGTAGGGTTGAAATTCGGCGATTCGGTTGATGGAAGGATGCAAACTAGCAAGGAATCGGGCCATAGTTTGCTCTTCTTGTTCATAAACATTAGCCCTTATCATAGCCTTTTCCATTTCTTTGTAGTACTCCTCAATTGTGAAACTCCTTTGCTTCAAATTCTGCAATTTATCAAAGAGGTCACGTTTGTAATGTGTAGGTACAAACCTTGATCTCATTTGGTACTTCATCTCTTCCCATGTAGTGATGGGTGGCTCATTATTCCTCATCCTTTGGTTTTGCATTTGCTCCCACCAAACCAAGGCATAATCATTGAATTCTAGTCCCGCCATATGGATTTTCTTCTCTTCAGAATAGTTGTGCAAGCGGAACACCTTGTCCACCTTGAGCTCCCAAGTGAGGTATTCTTGAGCTCATGTGTACCGAAAATGAAGGCATCGTAAATTTGAGCTTACCAAATTTCTCCTCGTGTGGTCGTTCTTCGCCGTAACGATTACGGCGGTGGTAGCCATCGTCATGGTGCGGAAAGTCATCGTCGTCAAAGTGAAGTGCTCCCCCACCACGGCCTCCATGTCCATGGCCCCTCCCCGGACCATGAAAGCCGCCCCCTGCACCTCTCCCAGGGAAGGGTGGACGGATGGCGTTTGCCACCACGCGGTCTCGCTGTTCTTTGTGCATCTTGGCCACCTCGAGCAACGCCGCTTCCTCATCTCGCGGAGGATGCCACCCCACGTTGAACACTACCTTCCTCTTGTTGTTGTCGGTCGCGCGCACCACATCATTCACAATGTTGGTACGTAGCACGCTCATTTGTTGGTTCATCTCAATGCGCATATCTTGTGTGGAATTGTTGATCTCCGCCTTGAGTTGCTCCTCCAAGGCCGAAGTAGTGGCGATGAACTCATTGCGCAAAGTTCCCCTCAAAGCTTGGAATTGAAAACGAGTCACCGGAGAATTCAGACCATGCTCCTCTCCCATGTTGTCGTCTCCACCTGACATGGTTAGTAGCACAAGGAAAACACCAAAACCACAAATATATGGGTAATATGTGTTCACTCTATCTCACTTTTCTTCTCCCAAGTAAAGTTCTTACCTTCCAAGTGGATTGAGGCCAAAAGAAACTTACACTTGGTGGTGGCTATAATAACAAGTGATGATCAAGCGGATTTAAAAGTGACTCACAATTGCCCGGCAAAGGATATTTTGTGGAGTTTGGTTAGGAAGTATTTATCCTACGATCTGATTTTCGATGTTGTAAAATTAAGTAATAATCCAAGTTAGAATATTTTGCCTAAGTGCTGATCCAAAAGATTTAAGTGAAGTATATGAACGCACACGCAAAGATCAATGTGACTCGATGCAAACAAAAGGAATGAGCTAACTAGAGGCAATATGAAATTAAAGATTAGATAGCTCGTTTTGCACCAAGTACTAGGAGAGACACTAGCCAATTGCAATGATATGAATGTAAGGGCACAAGATTGCTCAAAAGAATTAAATACACAAGCTGAATTTATGGACTAAGAGCTCATCCTAGATTCGGCCAATGTTTTTTTTTCTTTTTTTTTCTTAGCAATTTTTTTTCTTGTTCTTCTTCTTCTTCTTTTTCAAGGGCCGAACTAGGTTTAATTGTCTCTTTGATTTTGCATAGGTCACAAATATTCAGCAAGATGTAGAATACTCAAGAGCAGCCCTAGATGCAATATTCAACAACTAGTCTCAATTGATGAAATAAAAATAGCAGAATTATTTTTTTCGCGCGGCACTGTAGCATCACTGTTCACGGTACTGTACAATACTGTTCACGCACTGTAGCAATCGGATATTTTGTTTGAATTTTGGATTGGACACAAAGATTAAGCTACGCAAATAAACACGAACGATCAGCACGTAAACAAAATTTCTAATGGATCAAGACATAATAAAACTCACGAAAAAATAGCAGATGCGAAACTAGGGTTTGGATTTTTTTTTTGTGTTTTCGGTTTATGGACTATAGGACAGCAAGTAATAAACTGAAATTTAAAGGGATAACCGAGTAAACCGCGCTCTGATACCAAGATCATACGGGGTCGCCCGATCTTCTCGACGTAGGATGGATACTCACGGGAGTCTTGATGAATCGCAATGATCCTCCAATGCCAATGCAAGGGACGAACACTCTTTAATCCGCCAAACCACACTCGTGTTGATTTCGCCGACCACCAAGCGAAGATCTATCGTGCACCCAATTCCCAACGGAAAGGCTGAACGATCTTGATTGAAGAAAGTAACTCCTAATTCCCTATGGAACTTAGGCAACAATGCTAAACTCGAACATACTTTAGTAGATTGATTATTCTCAAACGTGGTCTGCCTTACAATGGGGCTCTAACCCTCAATATATAGTACCCTATCCACCTCATGGCTGGCCAAGAGGTTCTAAACCAACTCTAACTCATCCGTACATGTATTTGGAAACAAACTCACACAAAAGGAAAAACCTAAAATTAAACCGTCACCATGTTTCGGTCATAACTTTTTATCCGTGACGAATTTGAAGGTGGGGCCGGATCCATTGCGTAGCCCTTGAAATTATCTTTCCAACGAGTACAAGAACACCTGAATCGGACTCCGTTTGTGAAAGTTATGGCCTTTTTAGTAACTGCCTGTCAGGCTGTCCCGAACGGAATCCGAATTTAATTCTGAGTTGAATCCGAGTTTGGATTGGATTGAGCACGTGGGAAGTCCGAATTTGGCATGTAAATCTTATCCAAAGCTTGTAGTTTAAGTCGAATTTGGCATGTAAATCTTATCCAAAGCTTGTAGTTTAAGTCTTCTTCCCTTTGCTCTCCCATCAAACGGGCTTCTTTCCTTCTTGATCAACCGCATGGGCTGCTTGATTGAGAAATTGTGGGACAGATATATCATAGCTCCTTGCCCACATGGACTCTCCTTCTCATGACTCGTGGTAGGTTGGTCCTTCTCCACTTGATCTTCTGTTGCTTCAAATCTGAGAAGGCATAACATATTTGCATTAGGTAGTATGTTATTCTCATCTAACGTAATAGAAGAATGTCTAAGGAACAAAAGCACCTGCTGTTGAAGTAGCTTAGCTCTTGCTCTTGTCATAGGTCCTTCCCGAGCCTTATCAATAGCTTTGCCATGCACACTTGAAGTGGACGATGAATATGTAGTAGAGATGTCCTCATCATCCTCCCCCTCTTGAAAAGGAGTCGTCCTCGACTCTGTGCCATCTTGTCCAAAGAATGGTGATAAATCAACATTGAAAGTAGTGCTCACCCCATAATCATCTCCGGGAGCTCTATCTTGTATGCATTATCATTGATCTTGGCAAGCACTTTAAAAGGACCATCACCACGAGGCATCAATTTTGATTTACGCTTCTCCGGAAAGCGTTCTTTGCGAAGGTGTACCCATACTAGATCACCGGTTCAAATAGCATTTTCTTTCTAGTCTTGTTAGCCTTAGAAGCATAAGCACGTACCTTCTTTTCAATTACCTCTTTAGTCTTTTCATGGAGCTTTTCACAAAATCAGCACGCTTAGAAGCCTCCATATTTATACGTTCTTGTAATGGAAGTGGCATCAAGTCAAGTGGTGTGATCGGTTTGAAACCATACACCACCTCAAATGGACATAGTTGAGTTGTAGAATGCACCACCCGATTATATGCAAATTCAACATGCGGTAGGCAATCTTCCCACTCTTTTAAATTCTTTTTATCATTGTCCCAGCAGCATTGAGAGTGTACGGTTCACGACCTCTGTTTGTCCATCGGTTTGTGGATGACAAGTTGTTGAAAAGAGCAACTTTGTCCCAAGTTTGGCCCACAAAGTCTTCCAAAAGTAGCTCATAAATTTGACATCTCGATCAGATACAATGGTTCATGGCATGCCATGCAGTCTCACAATTTCCCTGAAAAACAAGTCAGCTACATGCGACGCGTCGTCGCTCTTATGACAGGGAATAAAATGAGCCATTTTAGAAAACCTATCCACAACTACAAACACAGAATCCCGCTCCCTCTTAGTTCTAGGCAATCCTAGAACAAAATCCATACTAATATCTTCCCAAGGAGCATTAGGAACTGGAAGTGGAGTATACAAACCATGTGGATTGAGCTTTGACTTCGCTTTATGGCACGTCACGCATCGTTGAACAAACCTCTCGACATCTCGCCTCATCTTAGGCCAATAGAAATGATCAGCTAACATCATGTACGTCTTCTCTCTTCCAAAGTGACCCATCAATCCTCCTGCATGAGACTCCTGCAATAGTAGCAAACGCACAGAAGACTCTGGAACGCATAGTTTGTTCATACGAAAGAGAAAACCATCATGAACATGAAACTTATCCCACCCTTTCCCATCTTTGCAATTAGAATATGGTGCTGAAAAGTCGTGATCAGAAGCATATAAATCTTTCAAACTTTCTAGCCCTGGAACCTTTACTTCCAATTGAGTGAAAAGCACATGTTTCCTAGATAATGCATCAGCTACCACATTTTCCTTACCTTTCTTGTATTTAACAACGTATGGAAAAGTCTCAATGAATTCAACCCACTTAGCATGTCTACGGTTCAGTTTAGCTTGACCTTTCAAATATTTCAAAGCTTCATGATCAGAATGAATGACAAATTCTTTAGGCCAAAGATAATGTTGCCAAGTCTCTAATGCGCGCACAAGAGCATACAATTCTTTGTCATAAACAGGATAATTTAATTGTGCACCATGAAGTTTCTCACTGAAATATGCAACAGGTTTTCTTTCTTGCATCAAAACACCACCAATACCTATTCCACTAGCATCACATTCAATCTCAAAGGTTTTAGTGAAATCAGGTAAAACAAGCAATGGTGCTTCAGTTAAACATTTCTTCAATTCAGCAAAAGCTTTATCTTGTTTTTCTCCCACTCAAAAGTGACTCCTCTTTAGTTAATTCATTTAATGGAGCAGCATTGGTACTAAAATCTTTTACAAATCGTGATAAAAACTAGCAAGTCCATAAAAGCTACAAATTTGACTAACATTGACAGGAGTGGACCAATTTCGAATAGCTTCAATTTTAGATTCATCTACTTCAATTCCTTGTGCTGAAACAACATAGCCTAAGAACACCACTTTGTTTGTGCAAAAAGTACACTTCTCAAGATTAGCATACAATTGTTCGGTTCTTAGCACTTGTAGCACTTGTCTAATGTGTTCAACATGTTCTTGCAATGAGTGGCTATATATCAAAATGTCATCAAAATAGACTACCACAAATTTTCCAATGAAATGTCTCAAAACATGGTTCATTAATCGCATGAATGTACTAGGGCATTAGATAAACCAAAAGGCATCACTAACCATTCATACAACCCAAATTTTGTTTTAAAGGCTGTCTTCCACTCATCACCATGTTTCATTCGAATTTGATGATATCCGCTACGCAAATCAATCTTAGAAAAGATAGTAGAGCCACTCAATTCATCAAGCATATCATCTAACCTAGGAATAGGATGACGATAATGAATGGTAATGTTATTGATTGCTCTACAGTCTACACACATTCTCCATGTACCATCTTTCTTAGGAACAAGAATGACAGGGACGGCACAAGGGCTAAGACTTTCGCGTACATACCCTTTTTCCATGAGTGCTTGAACTTGTCGCTGAATTTCCTTTGTCTCCTCCGGATTTGTGCGGTACGGCGGACGGTTGGGAAGTGGAGCTCCAGGTACCAAGTCAATTTGATGTTCGATGCCTCGAACGGGTGGTAAACCAGCGGGTACGTCCTCCGGAAAAACATCCTCATAATCTTGTAACACATGAGAAACCACACTAGGAAGAGAGGTTAAGTCATTAGTAGAAAGCAAAACTTCTTTATATAGTAATACCAAATGCTCCAAAGTGGGATCATCTCTCATCTCGCAACTCAGATTTGGTGGCTATCATGACTAATTTTTCTCTCCTCACCCTTTCTTTTTCCACTCAGTTTTAGTTTATGGCTCTCTTGACATTTTGTGGAATTATACACTTTTGCTCCTTCACTTTCTCACTCTCCACTTTCACCTCAACCTTTTGCATGTTATCATATATAATTTGAGAAGGAGTTAAAGGCCTTAACAATATTTCTTTATTATTCCACATGAACTTGTATTGATTAGTTCTTCCATCATGAATCACAGAACGATCATATTGCCATGGTCTACCTAATAACAAGTGACATACTTCCATGGACACAACATCACATTCTACAATATCACGATAAGAACCAATCTGAAAACTAACATCAACTGTGTACCCAACATTCATAGACCCATTATTGTTTAACCATTGAATTTGATATGGATGTGGGTGTTTCTTATATTTCAAACCAAGTTTAGTGCAAAGTTCTTTGCTAGCTAAGTTATGACAACTACCCCCATCAATAATAACTTTGCAACACTTACCATCTTTACTCACCTGAGCCTTTGTTTGGAAAAGATTGCAGCGTTGTTCATGGTTGGGCTTTGCTTGAACGCTCAATACCGAAGGGTGCACACAAGGATAGGACGGATTCGGGGTCACAATAACCATCCCTATGTGTTTCTTCTTCGCCTTCTCCCTCATGGCCATTCTCATGCGCCTCGAAATCAGCAAGGTGCTCTCCATCTTCATCACTAGCAGAATCATATTCACCATTCTCAGTTATCAACATTACCTTGTTATTTGGACAATCCTTTTGCATATGTCCACGACCAAGACACTTGAAGCATTGGATGGAGCTACTCTTGGCCGTAGAACCAACAGAAGATGATGAAGAGGGGACTGATCCTCTCTTTGGAAAAGAAGGAGTGGCGTTCTTGGTACTTGGGGCAGCACGTGCACTAGGAGTAAAACTTCCACTAGATGGATTAGTTTTAAACGAATTGAAACGAGATGTGGTTTTACCTCCTGTAGGTGCTGTACGGGGAGTGTAGGAAGATGATCTTGAAACCCTCATGTCCTGTTGAACTTGCCTCTCAGCCTTAGTGGCTTGATGCACCAACTCCACCAAGTTGTTGTAGGGTTGAAATTCGGCGATTCGCTTGATGGAAGGATGCAAACTAGCAAGGAATCGGGCCATAGTTTGCTCTTCTTGTTCATAAACATTAGCCCTTATCATAGCCTTTTCCATTTCTTTGTAGTACTCCTCAATTGTGAAACTCCCTTGCTTCAAATTCTGCAATTTATCAAAGAGGTCACGTTTGTAATGTGTAGGTACAAACCTTGATCTCATTTGGTACTTCATCTCTTCCCATGTAGTGAAGGGTGGCTCATTATTCCTCATCCTTTGGTTTTGCATTTGCTCCCACCAAACCAAGGCATAATCATTGAATTCTAGTCCCGCCATATGGATTTTCTTCTCTTCAGAATAGTTGTGCAAGCGGAACACCTTGTCCACCTTGAGCTCCCAAGTGAGGTATTCTTCGGGCTCATGTGTACCTGAAAATGAAGGCATCGTAAATTTGAGCTTACCAAATTTCTCCTCGTGTGGTCGTTCTTCGCCGTAACGACACGGCGGTGGTAGCCATCGTCATGGTGCGGAAAGTCATCGTCGTCAAAGTGAAGTGCTCCCCACCACGGCCTCCATGTCCATGGCCCTCCCGGACCATGAAAGCCGCCCCCTGCACCTCTCCCAGGGAAGGGTGGACGGATGGCGTTTGCCACCACGCGGTCTCGCTGTTCTTTGTGCATCTTGGCCACCTCGAGCAACGCCTGCTTCCTCATCTCGCGGAGGGATGCCACCCCCACGTTGAACACTACCTTCCTCTTGTTGTTGTCGAAGTGCGCGCACCACATCATTCACAATGTTGGTACGTAGCACGCTCATTTGTTGGTTCATCTCAATGCGCATATCTTGTGTGGAATTGTTGATCTCCGCCTTGAGTTGCTCCTCCAAGGCCGAAGTAGTGGCGATGAACTCATTGCGCAAAGTTCCCCTCAAAGCTTGGAATTGAAAACGAGTCACCGGAGAATTCAGACCATGCTCCTCTCCCATGTTGTCGTCTCCACCTGACATGGTTAGTAGCACAAGGAAAACACCAAAACCACAAATATATGGGTAATATGTGTTCACTCTATCTCACTTTTTCTTCTCCCAAGTAAAGTTCTTACCTTTCCGAAGTGGATTGAGGCCAAAAGAAACTTACACTTGGTGGTGGCTATAATAACAAGTGATGATCAAGCGGATTTAAAAGTGACTCACAATTGCCCGGCAAAGGATATTTTGTGGAGTTTGGTTAGGAAGTATTTATCCTACACGATCTGATTTCTCGATGTTGTAAAATTAAGTAATAATCCAAGTTAGAATATTTTGCCTAAGTGCTGATCCAAAAGATTTAAGTGAAGTATATGAACGCACACGCAAAGATCAATGTGACTCGATGCAAACAAAAGGAATGAGCTAACTAGAGGCAATATGAAATTAAAGATTAGATAGCTCGTTTTGCACCAAGTACTAGGAGAGACACTAGCCAATTGCAATGATATGAATGTAAGGGCACAAGATTGCTCAAAAGAATTAAATACACAAGCTGAATTTATGGACTAAGAGCTCATCCTAGATTCGGCCAATGTTTTTTTTCTTTTTTTTCTTAGCAATTTTTTTTTCTTGTTCTTCTTCTTCTTCTTTTTCAAGGGCCGAACTAGGTTTAATTGTCTCTTTGATTTTGCATAGGTCACAAATATTCAGCAAGATGTAGAATACTCAAGAGCAGCCCTAGATGCAATATTCAACAACTAGTCTCAATTGATGAAATAAAAATAGCAGAATTATTTTTTTTTCGCGTGACACTGTAGCATCACTGTTCACGGTACTGTACAGTACTGTTCACGCACTGTAGCGATCGGATATTTTGTTTGAATTTTGGATTGGACACAAAGATTAAGCTACGCAAATAAACACGAACGATCAGCACGTAAACAAAATTTCTAATGGATCAAGACATAATAAAACTCACGAAAAAATAGCAGATGCGAAACTAGGGTTTGGATTTTTTTTTGTGTTTTCGGTTTATGGACTATAGGACAGCAAGTAATAAACTGAAATTTAAAGGGATAAGATCCTACCGAGTAAACCGCGCTCTGATACCAAGATGATACGGGGTCGCCCGATCTTCTCGACGTAGGATGGATACTCACGGGAGTCTTGATGAATCGCAATGATCCTCCAATGCCAATGCAAGGGACGAACACTCTTTAATCCGCCAAACCACACTCGTGTTGATTTCGCCGACCACCAAGCGAAGATCTATCGTGCACCCAATTCCCAACGGAAAGGCTGAACGATCTTGATTGAAGAAAGTAACTCCTAATTCCCTATGGAACTTAGGCAACAATGCTAAACTCGAACATACTTTAGTAGATTGATTATTCTCAAACGTGGTCTGCCTTACAATGGGGCTCTAACCCTCAATATATAGTACCCTATCCACCTCATGGCTGGCCAAGAGGTTCTAAACCAACTCTAACTCATCCGTACATGTATTTGGAAACAAACTCACACAAAAGGAAAACCTAAAATTAAACCGTCACCATGTTTCGGTCATAACTTTTATCCGTGACGAATTTGAAGGTGGGGCCGGATCCATTGCGTAGCCCTTGAAATTATCTTTCCAACGAGTACAAGAACACCTGAATCGGACTCCGTTTGTGAAAGTTATGGCCTTTTTAGTAACTGCCTGTCAGGCTGTCCCGAACGGAATCCGAATTTAATTCTGAGTTGAATCCGAGTTTGGATTGGATTGAGCACGTGGGAAGTCCGAATTTGGCATGTAAATCTTATCCAAAGCTTGTAGTTTAAGTCCTTGGGTTTCTTCCCCTTTTGCTCTCCCATCAAACGGGCTTCTTTCCTTCTTGATCAACCGCATGGGCTGCTTGATTGAGAAATTGTGGGACAGATATATCATAGCTCCTTGCCCACATGGACTCTCCTTCTCATGACTCGTGGTAGGTTGGTCCTTCTCCACTTGATCTTCTGTTGCTTCAAATCTGAGAAGGCATAACATATTTGCATTAGGTAGTATGTTATTCTCATCTAACTTAATAGAAGAATGTCTAAGGAACAAAAGCACCTGCTGTTGAAGTAGCTTAGCTCTTGCTCTTGTCATAGGTCCTTCCCGAGCCTTATCAATAGCTTTGCCATGCACACTTGAAGTGGACGATGAATATGTAGTAGAGATGTCCTCATCAACCACTCTCATCGAAAGATCGGGACCCCTAGTGCTATCAGAGAGTATCTTTTAATTACCTTTATACCCCTACCTTCCACAAAAAGTTTGTGACCCATAAAACAGTGAGTTGAATATATTTGGGTGATTGGCAAGGTAGCAAAAAAAAGAGTGGTTAGCAAAAAGAGAGAGAGAGAGAGAAAAATCGAGAAAAGGCTGATTGGTGAGAGGTTCGAGTTTATAATTTCGGTTTGAGTGACTTAAATTCTTGAGCAATCTTGTGCCTTCTACTCTTATTCTTGCAATTGGCTAGCGTCTCTCCTAGTACTTGGTGCAAAACAAGCTATTTATGTCCTTTACTTTCAGATTGCTGTCAATTAGCTCATTCCTTTGTTTGCATTAAGTCACATTGATCTTTGCGTGTGTGTTCATACACTTCACTTATACCTATTGGATCAGCACATAGGCAATACTTTCTACCTTGGATTATTACTTAATTTTACAACATCGAAAAATCAGATCGTGTAGGATAAATACTTCCAAACCAAGCTCCACAAAATATCCTTTGCCATGCAATTGTGAGTCACTTTTGAATCCGCTTGATCATCACTTGTTGTTATAGCCACCACCAAGTGTAAGTTTCTTTTGGTCTCAATTCACTTCGGAAAGGTAAGAACTTTACTTGGGAGAGAAAATAGTGAGATTGAGTGTTTCCATATATATATATGTTGCATAACTAACCATGACAGGATATTCAACAATTCGTTTCTCTCGGTGTGAACCAAATAGGAACGAATCTTCAGTATTTCGTTCCTCATGGTGCGATTCCAAACCCAACAATATGTCTCTTCTGTTCTATGGAAGTGAAGATCCAGAGGAGTATCTTGAGCGAGAATGGCGATTGGAGAAAGAGTTTAGAGTTCAGAAGCTTCCCAAAGACCAAGAAGTGATGCGAGCCACTATACAGTTTAAAAGACTATGCTTATAGTTGGTGGCAACAATTATCTCGAAAACGATTCATTAGATCTTGGGAAGGTTTGAAGGTGATCATGAGAAACGAGTTTGTGCCATCCTATTATGAGTGGGGATTGCTCCATCATTTGGAAAGTATCACACAAGGGAGTAATACAGTTCAGGATTATTATTTTCAGCTGCAAGATGCATTGCGTCGTGCAGGAGTCACTAGTGAATTCAAAGAGATGGCATACTTCAAAGGAGGCTTGAATTCTGATATTACCACTACACTTCGACATACATATTTTAGTAGCATGCATGATCTTGTGAATTATGCTATTAAGCAAGAAGAGAGACTTATGGAGAGACGTACATCACGGTTCAATCTATATCCGTACTTCAACTCTTATGGTTCCGCTAGTGTGACACATGAGAAGATGACCGAGCATGGGACTTTCCCTTCGGTAAAGGAGACGTCTTGTGCTGCCACAATGATACATACAACAATTGAGATGCATCAAAACCTATGTGAGAATGAGAGCCACATAGCCAAATTGAGTGAGAGTGTTAAAAAGAGCATGATGTGTGATTCCACCATATGTGATTCCAAATTGACAGTGTGAGAGATACACCAAAAGAAAATAGAGAAGTAGAAGATAGACAAAGTGAGATTGATTTTGAAAGTAACACATTAATATCTACTTCTAGTATTATTTCTCACATTATGCAGGTTAATATTAAAGAAGAGGAGGCAAATATTCAACAACTGGCTCCATTGGAGATAAACGATGAGGAGATAATCTTAGTTAAAGATGAAGTACTTGTTGGCCCGTTGTTACAACATGATGATTTCATACCTACAACACCTAAATCAACTGAGGAGAACAATAAAGGTAACTGATGTAGACGAGGTATCCGATCTTTCGATGAGATTGATAACTATCGATTTTGGTGGAGGTGACTCTCACGATCCGAGTACAACCGTACGACGACGCTATGCCTTAGCAATCGCAGAACCAACTCAAGTGTTATTGACCTCATTGGAGGCGTGATCAACCTGAACACGAAGTTCAATCACTGCGAGCAATCGAAGAACTAGCAAGAATACGACATAGGCAATCTGATATTGCGAATATGAATGAAGCATAAACTGTATTGTGAATAACAAAGATGGGATCTCGAAGCTGTCTTGACATGTCGTCGTCCGACACAACTGAAGAACAAAGTTTGCACAATGGCTAAACCTAAACTCAACGAAATCCAAGTCCTAGCAACGGAGGTGGAGGCTCCTTTATAGGGAGAACGACCAGGGGTGGCGTCCAAGTGCACGCCCTAGGGTTACAAGGCCCATGGGCCCAAGTGGTGGTGGCGCAACACCCTTTTTGACTCGGACTCAGAAACCAATGTGGACTCTTTTGATGATTGCGGCCGGCTCAGATGGAATTTGAAGATGAGGTTGGATCCGTTGGAAAGTAGACTTCATAAGCTTTCCATGAAGTACAATGATACGGGGTCGCCGATCTTCTCGACGTAGGATGGATACTCACGAGAGTCTTGATGAATCGTAATGATCCTCCAATGCCATTGCAAGGGACGAACACTCTTTAATCCGCCAAATCACACTCGTGTTGATTTCGCCGACCACCAAGCGAAGATCTATCGTGCAACCAATTCCCAATGGAAAGGCTGAACGATCTTGATTGAAGAAAATCACTCCTAATTCCCTATGGAACTTAGGCAACAATGCTAAACTCGAACAAACTTTAGTAGATTCATTATTCTCAAACGTGGTCTGCCTTACAATGGGGGTCTAACCCTCAATATATAGTACCTATCCACCTCATGGCTGGCCAAGAGGTTCTAAACCAACTCCAACTCATCCCTACATGTATTTGGAAACAAACTCACACAAAAAGAAAAACCTAAAATTAAACCGTCACCATGTTTCGGTCATAACTTTTTATCCGTGACAAATTTGAAGGTAGGGCCGGATCCATTGCGTAGCCCTTGAAATTATCTTTCCAACGAGTGCCGTTTGTGAAAGTTATGGCCTTTTTAGTAACTGCCTATCAGGCTGTCCCGAACCGAATCCGAACTGAATTCTGAGTTGGATCCGAGTTTGAATTGGATTGAGCACGTGGGAAGTCCGAATTTGGCATGTAAATCTTATCCAAAGCTTGTAGTTTAAGTCCTTGGGCTTCTTCCCCTTTTGCTCTCCCATCGAACGGGCTTCTTTCCTCCTTGATCAACCGCATGAGCTGCTTGATTGAGAAATTGTTGGACAGATATATCATAGCTCCTTGCCCGCATGGACTCTCCTTCTCATGACTCGTGGTAGGTTGATCCTTCTCCACTTGATCTTCTGTTGCTTCAAATCTGAGAAGGCATAACATATTTGCATTAGGTAGTATGTTATTCTCATCTAACGTAATAGCACCGGCTGTTGAAGTAGCTTAGCTCTTGCTCTTGTCATAGGTCCTTCCCGAGCCTCATCATCCTCCCCCTCTTGAAAAGGAGTCGTCCTCGACTCTGTGCCATCTTGTCCAAAGAATGGTGATATATCGGCAACATTAAAAGTAGTGCTCACCCCATAATCGTCTCCTGGAAGCTCTATCTTGTATGCATTATCATTGATCTTGGAAAGCACTTTAAAAGGACCATCACCACGGGGCATCATTTTGATTTACACTTCTCCGGAAAGCGTTCTTTGCGAAGGTGTACCCATACTAGATCACCTGGTTCAAATAGTATTTTCTTTCTAGTCTTGTTAGCCTTAGAAGCATAAGCACATTCCTTCTTTTCAATTACCTCTTTAGTCTTTTCATGGAGCTTTTTTCACAAAATTAGCACGCTTAGAAGCCTCCATATTTGTACGTTCTTGTAATGGAAGTGGCATCAAGTAAAGTGGTGTGATCGGTTTGAAACCATACACCACCTCAAATGGACATAGTTGAGTTGTAGAATGCACCACCCGATTATATGCAAATTCAACATGCGGTAGGCAATCTTCCCACTCTTTTAAATTCTTTTTTATCATTGTCCGCAGCAGCATTGAGAGTGTACGGTTCACGACCTCTGTTTGTCCATCGGATTGTGGATGACAAGTTGTCGAAAAGAGCAACTTTGTCCCATGTTTGGCCCACAAAGTCTTCCAAAAGTAGCTCATAAATTTGACATCTCGATCAGATACAATGGTTCTTGGCATGCCATGCAGTCTCACAATTTCCCTGAAAAACAAGTCAGCTACATGTGACGCGTCGTCGCTCATATGACAGGGAATAAAATGAGCCATTTTAGAAAACCTATCCACAACTACAAACACAGAATCCCTCCCCCTCTTAGTTCTAGGCAATCCTAGAACAAAATCCATACTAATATCTTCCCAAGGAGCTTTAGGAACTGGAAGTGCAGTATACAAACCATGTGGATTGAGCTTTGACTTCGATTTATGGCACATCACGCATCGTTGAACAAACCTCTCGACATCTCGCCTTATCTTAGGCCAATAGAAATGATCAGCTAACATCATGTACGACTTCTCTCTTCCAAAGTGACCCATCAATCCTCCTGCATGAGACTCCTGCAATAGTAGCAAACGCACAGAAGACTCTGAAACGCATAGTTTGTTCATACGAAAGAGAAAACCATCATGAACATGAAACTTATCCCACCCTTTCCCATCTTTGCAACTAGAATATGGTGCTGAAAAGTCGTGATCAGAAGCATATAAATCTTTCAAACTTTCTAGCCCTGGAACCTTTACTTCCAATTGAGTGAAAAGCACATGTTTCCTAGACAATGCATCAGTTACCACATTTTCCTTACCTTTCTTGTATTTAACAACGTATGGAAAAGTCTCAATGAATTCAACCCACTTAGCATGTCTACGGTTCAGTTTAGC
Organism: Bonia amplexicaulis; assembly: GCA_036346245.1. NCBI lineage: Eukaryota > Viridiplantae > Streptophyta > Magnoliopsida > Poales > Poaceae > Bonia > Bonia amplexicaulis. The sequence goes on from CM070739.1 coordinate 9,392,827, forward strand.
TTGACCTTTCAAATATTTCAATGCTTCATGATCAGAATGAATGACAAATTCTTTAGGCCAAAGATAATGTTGCCAAGTCTCTAATGCGCGCACAAGAGCATACAATTCTTTGTCATAAACAGGATAATTTAATTGTGCACCATGAAGTTTCTCACTGAAATATGCAACAGTTTTCTTTCTTGCATCAAAACACCACCAATACCTATTCCACTAGCATCACATTCAATCTCAAAGGTTTAGTGAAATCAGGTAAAACAAGCAATGGTGCTTCAGTTAAACATTTCTTCAATTCAGCAAAAACTTTATCTTGTTTTTCTCCCCACTCAAAAGTGACTCCTTTTTTAGTTAATTCATTTAATGGAGCAGCAATGGTACTAAAATCTTTTACAAATCGGCGATAAAAACTAGCAAGTCCATGAAAGCTACGAATTTGACTAACATTGTGAGAGTAGACCAATTTCGAATAGCTTCAATTTTAGATTCATCTACTTCAATTCCTTGAGCTGAAACAACATAGCCTAAGAACACCACTTTGTTTGTGCAAAAAGTACATTTCTCAAGATTAGCATACAATTGTTCGGTTCTTAGCACTTGTCTAATGTGTTCAACATGTTCTTGCAATGAGTGGCTATATATCAAAATGTCATCAAAATAGACTACCACAAATTTTCCAATGAAGTGTCTCAAAACATGGTTCATATATCGCATGAATGTACTAGGGGCATTAGATAAACCAAAAGGCATCACTAACCATTCATACAACCCAAATTTTGTTTTAAAGGCTGTCTTCCACTCATCACCATGTTTCATTCGAATTTGATGATATCCGCTACGCAAATCAATCTTAGAAAAGATAGTAGAGCCACACAATTCATCAAACATATCATCTAACCTAGGAAAGGATGACGATAACGAATGGTAACGTTATTGATTGCTCTACAGTCTACACACATTCTCCATGTACCATCTTTCTTAGGAACAAGAATGACAGGGACGGCACAAGGGCTAAGACTTTCGCGTACATACCCTTTTTCCATGAGTGCTTGAACTTGTGGCTGAATTTCCTTTGTCTCCTCCGGATTTGTGCTGATACGTGACGGTTGGGAAGTGGAGCTCCAGGTACCAAGTCAATTTGATGTTCGATGCCTCGAACGGGTGGTAAAGAAAGCAAAACTTCTTTACATAGTAATACCAAATGCTCCAAAGTGGGATCATCTCTCATCTCTCGCAACTCAGATTTGGTGGCTATCATGACTAATTTTTTCTCTCCCTCACCCTTTCTTTTTCCACTCAGTTTTAGTTTATGGCTCTCACTGACATTTTGTGGAATTACACACTTTTGCTCCTTCACTTTCTCACTCTCCACTTTCACCTCAACCTTTTGCATGTTATCATATATAATTTAAGAAGGAGTTAAAGGCCTTAACAATATTCCTTAATATTCCACATGAACTTGTATTGATTAGTTCTTCCATCATGAATCACAGAACGATCATATTGCCATGGTCTACCTAATAACAAGTGACATACTTCCATGGACACAACATCACATTCTACAGTATCACAATAAGATCCAATCTGAAAACTAACATCAACTGTGTACCCAACATTCATAGACCCATTATTGCTTAACCATTGAATTTGATATGGATGTGGGTGTTTCTTATATTTCAAATCAAGTTTAGTGCAAAGTTCTTTGCTAGCTAAGTTATGACAACTACCCCCATCAATAATAACTTTGCAACACTCACCTGAGCTTTTATTTGGAAAAGATTGCAGCGTTGTTCATGGTTGGGCTCTGTTTGAACGCTCAATACCGAAGGGGTGCACACAAGGATAGGACCGGATTCGGGGTAACAATACCCATCCCTATGTGTTTCTTCTTCGCCTTCTCCCTCATGGCCATTCTCATGCGCCTCGAAATCAGCAAGGTGCTCTCCATCTTCGTCACTAGCAGAATCATATTCTCCATTCTCAGAAATCAACATTACCTTGTTATTTGGACAATCCTTTTGCAGGATGGAGCTACTCTTGGCCGTAAAACCAACAGAAGATGATGAAGAGGGGACTGATCCTCTCTTTGGAAAAGAAGGAGTGGCGTTCTTATTACTTGGGGCAGCACGTGCACTAGGAGTAAAACTTCCACTAGATGGATTAGTTTTAAACGAATTGAAACGAGATGTGGTTTTACCTCCTGTAGGTGCTGTACGGGGAGTGTAGGAAGATGATCTTGAAACTTGCCTCTCAGCCTTAGTGGCTTGATGCACCAACTCCACCAAGTTGTTGTAGGGTTGAAATTCGGCGATTCGCTTGATGGAAGGATGCAAACCAGCAAGGAATTGGGCCATAGTTTGCTCTTCTTGTTCATAAACATTAGCCCTTATCATAGCCATTTCCATTTCTTTCTAGTACTCCTCAATTGTGAAACTCTCTTGCTTCAAATTCTGCAATTTATCAAAGAGGTCACGTTTGTAATGTGTAGGTACAAACCTTGCTCTCATATGGTACTTCATCTCTTCCCATGTAGTGAGGGGTGGCTCATTATTCCTCATCCTTTGGTTTTGCATTTGCTCCCACCAAACCAAGGCATAATCATTGAATTCGAGTCCCGCCATATGGATTTTCTTCTCTTCAGAATAGTTGTGCAAGCGGAACACCTTGTCCACCTTGAGCTCCCAAGTGAGGTATTCTTGGGCTCATGTGTACACGAAAATGAAGGCATCGTAAATTTGAGCTTACCAAATTTCTCCTCGTGTGGTCGTTCTTGGCAGTAACGATTACGGCGGTGGTAGCCATCGTCATGGTGCGGAAAGTCATCGTCGTCAATGTGAAGTGCTCCCCCACCACGGCCTCCATGTCCATGGCCCCTCCCCGGACCATGAAAGCCGCCCCCTGCACCTCTCCCAGGGAAGGGTGGACGGATGGCGTTTGCCACCACGCGATCTCGCTGTTGCTGTGCATCTTGGCCACCTCGAGCAACGCCTACTTCCTCATCTCACGGAGGGATGCCACCCCCATGATGAACACTACCTTCCTCTTGTTGTGGTCGAAGTGCGCGCACCACATCGTTCACAATGTTGGTACGTAGCACGCTCATTTGTTGGTTCATCTCAATGCGCATATCTTGTGTGGAATTGTTGATCTCTGCCTTGAGTTGCTCCTCCAAGGCCGAAGTAGTGGCGATGAACTCATTGCGCAAAGTTCCCCTCAAAGCTTGGAATTGAAAACGAGTCACCGGGGAATTCAAACCATGCTCCTCTCCCATGCTGTCGTCTCCACCTGACATGGTTAGTAGCACAAGGAAAACACCAAAACCACAAATATATGGGTAATATGTGTTCACTCTATGTCACTTTTTCTTCTCCCAAGTAAACTTCTTACCTTTCCGAAGTGGATTGAGGCCAAAAGAAACTTACACTTGGTGGTGGCTATAATAACTAGTGATGATGAAGCGGATTTAAAAGTGACTCACAATTGCACGGCAAAGGATATTTTGTGGAGTTTGGTTATGAAGTATTTATCCTACACGATCTGATTTCTCGATATTGTAAAATTAAGTAATAATCCAAGTTAGAATACTTTGCCTAGTGCTGATCTAAAAGATTTAAGTGAAGTATATGAACGCACACGCAAAGATCAATGTGACTCGATGCAAACAAAGGAATGAGCTAACTAGAGGCAATATGAAATTAAAGATTAGATAGCTCGTTTTGCACCAAGTACTAGGAGAGACGCTAGCCAATTGCAACGATATGAATGAAAGGGCACAAGATTGCTCAAAGGAATTAAATACACAAGCTGAATTTATGGACTAAGAGCTCATCCTAGATTCGGCCAATGTTTTTTTTCTCTCTTTTTTTTCTTAGCTATTGTTTTTCTTCTTCGTCTTCTTCTTTTTTTTCATGAGCTGAACTAGGTTTAATTGTCTCTTTGATTTTGCATAGGTCACAAATATTCAGCAAGATGTAGAATACTCAAGAGCAGCCCTAGATGCAATATTCAACAGCTAGTCTCAATTGATGAAACGGGGTCGCCCGATCTTCTCGACGTAGGATGGATGCTCACGAGAGTCTTGATGAATCGTAATGATCCTCCAATGCCAATGCAAGGGAAGAACACTCTTTAATCCGCCAAATCACACTCGTGTTGATTTCACGACCACCTGCGAAGATCTATCGTGCACCCAATTCCCAATGGAAAGGCTGAACGATCTTGATTGAAGAAAATCACTCCTAATTCCCTATGGAACTTAGGCAACAATGCTAAACTGAAGAAATCACTCCTAATTCCCTATGGAACTTAGGCAACAATGCTAAACTCGAACAAACTTTAGTAGACTTATTATTCTCAAACGTGGTTTGCCTTACAATGGGGGTCTAACCCTCAATATATAGTACCCTATCCACCTCATGGCTGGCCAAGAGGTTCTAAACTAACTCCAACTCATCCCAACATGTATTTGGAAACAAACTCACACAAAAGGAAAAACCTAAAATTAAACCGTCAACATGTTTCGGTCATAACTTTTTATCCGTGATGAATTTGAAGGTGGGGCCAGATCCATTGCGTAGCCCTTGAAATTATCTTTCCAACGAGTACAAGAACACCTGAATCGGACTCTGTTGTGAAAGTTATAGCTTTTTTAGTAACTACCTATCAGGCTGTCCCGAACCAAATCCGAATTGAATTCTGAGTTGAATCCGAGTTTGAATTGGATTGAGCACGTGGGAAGTCCGAATTTGGCATGTAAATCTTATCCACAGCTTGTAGTTTAAGTCCTTGGGCTTCTTCCCCTTTTGCTCTCCCATCAAACATGCTTCTTTCCTCCTTGATCAACCGCATGGGCTGCTTGATTGAGAAATTGTTGGACAGATATATCATAGCTCCTTGCCCGTATGGACTCTCCTTCTCATGACTCGTGGTAGGTTGGTCCTTCTCCACTTGATCTTCTGTTGCTTCAAATCTGAGAAAGGCATAACATATTTGCATTAGGTAGTATGTTATTCTCATCTAACGTAATAGAAGAATCTCTAAGGAACAAAAGCACTCTTTGTTGAAGTAGCTTAGCTCTTGCTCTTGTCATAGGTCCTTCCCGAGCCTTATCAATAGCTTTGCCATGCACACTTGAAGTGGACGATGAATATGTAGTAGAGATGTCCTCATCATACAAGAATGTCCCAAACGGAGTCCGTATGAGAAAGTTATACCCGTTTGAACTTGGTACCATTGCAGCAGTCCGAATCTGATTCCAAAACGTGTCCAGCTCGGATTCTTGCTTGACTTGGTCCTAAAGTGACGTGGTGACCTCCATTATTCCTTCCATGCATGTCCATGAGTCCACGTCTCTTTCCTTCGTCCTTTCCCAGGTTCCTAAGCATAATTAAATCACTTGCATTAGGTAGCAGTTATTCTCAGTAACATATGAACCAAGGAATGAATTCACCTGGTAATTAAGTTGACGAGCACAAGCTCGAGTAAGTGGTCCTTGCAACACATGCTGCGGATGAGTTGTATCCATGGAAGGGATGTCCTCATCATCCTCCCCTTCTTGCATTTGAGTCGTCCGCGACTCAAGCTCGTCTTCTTCTCCCAAGTAGGGCTTCAAATCTGCAATGTTAAAAGTGGAACTAACCCAAAATCTGCAGGCAGTTCAAGCTTGTATACATTATCATTAATCTTTTTCTAACACCTTGAAAGGACCATCAGCTCTTAGCATCAATTTTGATTTTCTCAATTCAGGGAACCTATCTTTTCTTACGTGCAACCAAACAAGATCCCCAGGTTCAAAAGTTAAATGTTTCCTCCCCTTACTGCCAGTAAGTTTATATTTATCATTCATGCGCTCTATATTCTCCTTAGTTCTCTCATGTATTTTTAAAATCAATTCAGCACGTTGTTTAGCATCAGGGTTCAATTTCTCTGAAGATGGTATAAGCATTAAATCAATACGAGCACGAGGCACAAAACCATAAACAACTTCAAAAGGGCACATCTTTGTAGTAGAATGCAACGAACGATTGTAAGAAAACTCAATATGAGGCAAACATTCTTCCCACATTTTTAAGTTCTTTTTCAACACAGCCCTAAGCATTGTTGACAAAGTTCTATTCACAACCTCAGTTTATCCATCAGTTTGGGGATGACAAGTAGTAGAAAATAACAGCTTAGTCCCCAATTTAGCCCATAAAGTTCTCCAAAAATGGCTAAGGAATTTAGCATCACGATCTGAAACTATAGTATTAGGTACACCATGAGAGCGAATAACTTCACGAAAGAATAAATCAGCAATATTGGTAGCATCATCGCTCTTATGACATGGTATAAAATGGGTCATCTTAGAAAATCTATCAACAACCACGAATATACTATCCCTCCCCTTCTTTGTTCTAGGTAATCCTAAAATAAAGTCCATCGAAATATCTTCCCACGGAACGCTAGGAACGCGTAAAGGCATATATAAACCATGAGGATTAAGTCGTGACACTCAACAGTATCGATGTAATCACCAATTTTGAACTGGACCTTCACCATGTTTGTAATCTTCATTTCACCACAATCACTCAACCATTGCACGTGATATGGGTGGGGATGTTGCAGCGACTTGAGCCCAAGTTTTTCACATCTCTCTACTTGGAAGATTATGGCGCTTCCTCCATCAACTATGACTTTGCATACCTTTTTGGACTCTAGCTCTTGTTTGGAAAAGATTGTGCTGTGACTATTCTCGACTTCCTTGATCAGACGCTTAGTACCTTGGTGACAACCGGTGAAACACCTTGTTCAAAGTCACAATAGGTTTGCTCTTCTTGTTCTGAGGCATTATCTTCTGCATCTTCTTCTAGATCACTAGATGATTCGTACTCTCCTTCTTCTGTGACCAGCATGGTGCGGTTGTTGGGGCACTCCTTCATCATGTGACCACGTCCCTTACACTTAAAGCACACAATATCACTACTCTTGCTTGTAGATCCGATGGAAGAAGCTGTAGATGTTGTAGGTTTGCTCTTCTCTTTAAAAGCTGAAATCTCATTTCCACTTGTGGTCGCACGAGCATTGGAGCTATTGCTACCACTAGGATTGGTTGTGATGCCTTGGCCAATATTGAATTGTGGGACAAACTTGCCTCCACTTCGTAGCTCGAGCACCGAAAGTGGTAGACCTGTTTTGCTTGGAGTCTTCTTGCACTTGGCGTTCGACCTTGGAAGATAAATGCACCAACTCTACAACATTACGGTAAGGCTGCAAATCAACAATTCGCTTTACATTACGATTTAATCCATACAAAAATCGTGCCATGGATTGCTCGTCATCTTCATGTATGTTGGCTCTGATCATTGCCTTTTCCATCTCCTTATGATACTCCTCAACGGATTGCTTTCCTTGTCTCAAATTCTGGAGCTTATCAAAGAGGTCTCTTTTATAATGCTTTGGGATGAATCTTGCTCTCATCTCTCTTTTCATTTCAGCCCAAGTAGCAATAATGAGTTCTCCTTCTTCTTCTCATTGTTTCGAACTTGTTCCCACCGATTAGAGCATAATCTTCAAACTCAAGAGAGGCCATTGCCAACTTCTTTTCTTGGAGTAGTTGTGTAGGCGAAATATCTTGTCAACCTTTAACTCCCACATGAGATAAGCTTCTGGATCAGATCCACCATCAAACTTTGGCATGGTAAATTTTAGCCTACCAAACCTCTCCTCCTCGTGCCGTTCATGACCATAGTTTTATCGTCGATGAAACCCATCATTCTAGTGTAGCCCATGTTCTTCTTCATTATATCCTTCATTAATATCAGCATGGTTGATATTTCCTCTTCCACTGACCTCTTCCCCGACCATGACCGGTGGCGCCAATATAATTCGACGACGGCGACATCACCTCCATTCCCATGACTAGGAGCGGAAGGTCGAGCGGGATAGGCAGCAGCTCGGTTTCTTTGTTCTTGATCCAAACGAGTAGCAACTTCCTCATCTGTTTCATCGAGCTCTTCGTCTTGTACACTTGCATTTCCGGGGGCTTGACGTAGCTCTTGGACAATTTTAGCAACAAGATTAGTTCGCATTACCGTGAGGTTTTGGGTCGATTCTTCGATTGACATTGTCCATAAGTCGGAGATCTTCGGACGACTTATCTTGCTTTTCTTCAAGCGGTTCAAGACTTGCTCAATTCTCGGCGAAGATGATCACGCCAGCGTTGAGGTGGAACCTTGTGATGGGTTGATTGTGTTGCCCAACATCCTCAACATCATAATATTCTCCATTTCCTGCCATGATTAGTTGTACAAATCTCTATATTATAGATATATGTATGTGGACGACTCGATTTCACCTTCTCTTACCAACCGAAGCTCATGTAATTTCCAAGTAAGTGCAAAGTTGTGCTCCACTGTGGTGTCGGTGGTTGGTTTACAATAGGGTGATAATCAGGCGAATACAAGTTGAGAATTGCACAACCCGTGGCTATTTGTGGAGCTTGGTGGAGAATGATGCACAAGGAATACAATCTGAATTCTAGTTGTTGAAAAGCTAAGTAGCAATCCAAACTAGAATATCGATGCCTAGTGCTGACCACAAGATATGAGTGATGTAAAAGGATCAACGCACGCGTAAAGAAAATTCAGATTTGATGCAAACAAGGAGTATGCTCAGGATGCAAGTGTTGCAATCAGACCCAAGCAAAATTTTGCACCAAAGAAAATATAGCAAATTGGTTACACAACTTGATGCGAGAAATTTCAGCACTTATGCACATAAACAATCTGATCCTTCACTTTCTCTTTCACAATTTTCTCTTCTTTTTTTTGCAATTTGTTTCTCTTTTTTTTGACACTATGTTTTACAATACTAACAACAAAGATCAGATATGACACTTGCACAACTTTACAATAGAAAATCAAACAAAAACCATTAGCTATAATTTGATAGGATCAAAGTTTACGCAAAGGATGAATCGTTTACGCTCTTTCTTTTTGTGTAGATTTTCAGGTATATGAAAAGGGCACAAAGGACACGCAAAGGATGATATGATCAAGAACTAAACAAAGACTCTAATGGTGAAACTTAACCAAACTCACTAAAATAACATTGAAGCAGATTGAAGCGGTGTAGATAACTAGCGTGAGCGACCAAGATAGTAGTGCAACGACAATTCTTGAGGCCAACCACGCCTATGCAATGACCGCAACAAGTATTCGCCCAACCACACTCTAAGTTCCCAATCCACACAACCACGCACGTAGTTGGAAGCACGAAAGGTTCTTGGTCGAAGCCACCGCTTTTGCAATCTCACTAGGAAAATTACAAGAGCAAAGGAAGAGAGAATTCTCAAGTTTTTGGTAGCACTTAGCTAACTATTCTGAAATCATATAGCTGAAAGTTGTCCCTTTAGAAGAAAGAAGAAAGGGTATTTATACTAGGAACAACCCTCCTAGCTAGGTGTGAACATACTCCAAAATGGGATCCATTTTCGTGTGCCTTTAAGTTCCCTAGGCTTAGAGGCGGTAATTTCATGTGGCCTCTTGTTGTAGTTATTGTCCTGACGACTAGTCTTGAAACTTGCATATCTTTTGACTCATGCCTCCAAATGATGCACCGTTTGTTGTGCTAGAAAGAGGACTTAATTTCCTGCTCCCCATGCATGCTGGACACGCCCATATTTGTGTGGAGTAGGTAGAAAGTTGGCAATCAAATTTTGATCACAAGATGCAATGCTTGATGGCTGAAACGACTTGCTAGTATTCTTGATGTCCATTCACCTTCTTCACATCTAACTCGTCATAAGTGGATGTTGTTAAACAATGTACTCCGGTAGCTAAGTCTTGATCCTTGTAATGTGCTCCTTCTGCTTGAATTATCTCCGTAGGTGCAAACCTAAGTAAAATAAGCATACGAGACTTAGGTAGTATATAATTCTTGTCTACAATAATATTAGATTCAGCTAGGCACGCATTCACTTCTTGTTGTATTTGCTTAGTACGGTTCCTAGTCATGGGACCCAAATAAGCCTCTTTTGTAGAAGCTTCAACTTGCAGTTGTGTAGAATCTTGTGGAGTAGATGATGAATGGGTTGAGCCAGGGATGTCCTCATCAGAGGGAGAATGATATGAAAGACAATATGATACGGGGATGCCCGATCTTCTCAGTGAGGAACAGTGGATAGTTGATGCGAAGTAGACGATGTCGCTAGTTGAACACTCGCGCCAATGCGCGAACCCTCAACTCTTCGGAATACACCCAAAATACACCGGATAATTGTTCGTCGCGAGACCACAAACGACGAACGCCAAGTCCCCAATTCCCAATGGAACGACGACTTGACATTGAATTGCAGAATGAACAATGGATCGCCTATTTCTCTCTCAAAGTCCTCGCATGAACTTTGGTGTTGAAAGAACAAGCAATAGCTATGTTTCAATCTTATGCATAAAATTGGTCTCCCTTACAATGGGGGTCTAACCCTCAATATATAGTACCCTGTCCATCTCATGGCTGGACAAGAGGTCCTAAACCAACTCCAACTCATCCGTACATGTATTTCGAAACAAACTCACGCAAAAGGAAAAATCTAAAATTAAACCTTCACTTTGTTTCGATCATAACTTTTTATCTGTGATGAATTTGAAGGTGGGGCCTGATCCATTGCGTAGCCCCTGAAATTATCTTTCCAACGAGTATAAGAACACCTGAATCGGACTCCGTTTGTGAAAGTTATGACCTTTTTAGTAACTGCCTATCAGGCTGTCCCGAACCGAATCCGAATTGAATTCTGAGTTGAATCCGAGTTTGAATTGGATTGAGCACGTGGGAGGTCCGGATTTTGGCTTGCAAATCTTATCAAAAACTTGTAGTTTAAGTCCTTGTGCTCCTCCCTTTTGCTCTCCCAAGTCTTCACATGTATCATACCTAAGAATACATAAAATAATAGCATGATGTAGGATTCCAAGTTCATCATCAATAAAAGAAACTCCTTAAGAAACAAATTCACCTGACAATATGTAATGCGGCTCAATACTTCTTTCCAGTGAAATAATGTGTTTGACTGAAAAGTGCTAAACTTGTGCGTATCCGCATTAACAACCCACAACATAAATGAGCCAGGCCGATGCACTAGGTTGTGCTTTGGACGCCACCCTAGCCCAACCTGTCGGCCTGGCCCAACATGAATATTGTTAGGCCTGGCACTGCTCAGTCTAGGCACGATCCATCCCTGTATGGTCTGTTAGGGCTATTTTATTTTTTAATATTTATACGATATTATTTTATAGTTTATGAATTTTTATATAGTTCATTTTATAAGTATATATAATTTTATTTGTATTTTGTATTTTTATATATTTTCTAGGGCTTCTTATGTTTTAATTTTTTTTATGTCAAATAGGCTAACCGTCTGCTCCATAGGCAAATCGTGCCGAGCTGGTCCGGTATGACCATGAGGCCTTGGGTTGGTGCTCAGCCCATAACCCGGTACGACACGATCCGTCTAAAGTAAGAGGTCAAACAGCCGTGTTCAGTGCCGCCCAATTGGCCTACTCTACTGGTATCGTGACCGCCTAGCGCCGGCTTGGCCCGTACGCGATCAAATCACCCCAACCCCAGCCCACCACGCTCAGCCGTCTCTGCCCGATCCGCCGGCCGGGTAGAGGATGGCGATGATGAGCCGGACGCGGGATCTGCTGATGGAAGGGTTCGAGGGGCTTGTGCGGGAGGGGTTGTTCAAGTGGGCCCTCCCCCGCCGCGCGGTTGCGCTGGTGGACGGCGACGAGGACCCCGACCAGTCGCCCTCCTCCGGCAAGCGTTCTTCCGTCCCAGGCCTCTCTCCCAAGGCCAACGCCGTCGTCGCTCGCTGCTCCCGGTAATTGCCTAGACAAACGGATGGGAGAACAACCTCTTGCTCGATTCGCTTCGCGTTTTTAGTGTTTCTTGAGTTTTGGGAAGGGGGAAATGCTCTGGGATGTGATTAATTTCGTACTTAGGTTGTGGGGTTAAGGCAAGCTCATTCCACAAGCTTGGGGGTCTTTGCTGTGGAACCGGCATGAACTTTTTTTTGTGAAGGTATTAGATCATTTCGAAAGCCAAGCTTGTCCTTTTATTTCGTTCTTTCTTTCTTTTTATGGAATTGGTTAGTACTTTTGCTGTCTAAACTACAGGCGTCGCGACGGAGGTGACAATTATCAGAAAATCTTCAAATATATATTTTTTGTTTTTTGGTGCGAGTTCAACCCTAGCATCCAAGAGACCAAGACGCCCTGGATGCCACACATGTGGACTATCGCTTTAGTAGGGACTAGTATTAGGTTGCATGTTATGATTTGTTATGGGAGTCCATGGGTACCACGTTCGAAGGAGCATTTAGGGTATATTTGTCTGAATTCCTATGAGTTCGTGTTGGATCTGTGGTAACTGGTATGTGCAAGGTAGCATGTTGCATGCATTGTAGCTGCTCAGTAGAATTAAGGGTTTTTTGTGAACCATAGGATTGCATAGCATTATGTGAACTGGACATGTTTTGAGAAATAGAGTTGATATGAACACGTATGCAACAGCAGCTGTTTGAGATTCAGATGAATTAGTTTTTCTTTCAGATATATCGACGCTTATCATTCTGAGTTAATTAAAACAATATGTTGTGTGAAATAATATAGTTTATCTCCAATGTTTCATGGAACTTGTAATGTTGTTTGTTTTTTTACTGTGTTTTGTGTAGCACTGCCACAGTTCATCAGACATGGCTGTGCAGTGTGGTAATTTATTCTAATTATTATATTATATAACCAAAATTCCCTTTTCTTAGTTGCATAACATGAATTTTGCTTCCATTAGATGTTGAACAGTTGCTTTTTGTGCTAATTACCTTTCAGAATTCTCGATATTTCTATCGGTGACCTGCAAAATGACTTTGATATGCAAGCATCTGATTCCATAAAGCAGCCAAGAAACTATGCAAGAAACCTTTTGGAATATTGCTGCTTCAGGACACTTGCACATGTCTCACAAGTTGCAGGGTATCTTTCTGACAAAAGCTTTCGCCAGCTAACATTTGATATGATGTTAGCTTGGGAAGTTCCCTCCTCGTCAAGCCAGCTCATTGTTAAGGTAGAAGCTTTGTGTTGTTTACTTTCTCTAGATAACTTGTGAGTCTTTCAGAATAAGTTGGGTTTGCATTACATCATCTGCACAGGTGTCTTTTCTTACATTAAGGATTTTTAAGAGTCTCTATTATATTGAATTTCATCCCCCTTCATTTGCAGGTTGAGGTAGATAGCACAGTTAGTTTAGAGGCTTTCTCAAGAATAGCACCTGCCATTCCAACAATTGCTGATGTAGTAACTTGTTCAAATCTCTTTGATGTACTTTCATCATCATGTGGAGGCCGTCTTTCATTTCCTGTATATGATAAGTACCTTACAGCATTGGACAGGTCACTTTCTGTACTATAATGCTGTCATAATAATAATAATAATACAGAATGGCTTGTTCAAATATTGACCGCTAGCAATTTCATCTTTTGTTTACCCTCTGATTGCTCTGTCAAAACAGCAAAGTTCATACTTATGTTTCTTATGTAATGCTTATTAGTTCTTAAAATAAAATAAACCCCACGTGAGACAATTTAATCCTAGATATCTGTTATTGAGCTCACATTTTGATTTTTTTTCTTTGTGTTCATGGCATATGTTTTCCCTGTGGTGCAAATTATTCCCTTATAGAGTCAATTTTGCTTACTTCAGTCAAGATAACAGAAATGGATCATTTTATGCATTCATGCTGATGTGCTAGTATACTACCACCACTTGTGACCAGTATTAATAAAGGAATGGACTCATGGAGATATTTGGCGCAATATAATTAACCACAGCTAATTTCTTCTGCCCCACTGATGTGTAAATCTGTTTATCGTAATTGTTGCTAGAACACATACCTGCATTATGCATTTGATGTCTTCCGTTCTCACTGCTTATTCTCAACAAACATAAGCCAAATCCATGAATTAAGATGGAGATATTTTGGGCAATCGCTAAGTGAGCTGTTGTGTTCAAGACATTTTACTTGCTACAACCTTGCAGTAGATATCATTATGTGGTTCCTCTTTCGCGCTGCATTAGTAGATCCATCAGGTTGAATTAAGAATTTATGATGGATGTATTGTGAGCAAATAACAATTACACTTTTGCTAGCTTAAAGTTGTACTTGCTACTGCAGGGTGTAGAGTGACGTTGTATGGCATTGTGATTGTAGTGGTTATACAAGTATACCATGGTGCATACCATGATTGAAGAGAATGCATAAATGTACCACGGTACATAGCATGGACATTGTTTCCTTCTGCCAAGTGCAGTGGTAGGAATCGTGTTATCTGAATGTTGACCATCTATACCTCCTTGTTCATATATATAGACAGACCATTTTTCCGTCAATAAAAAACATGTAAGTGTTAATGCATATTCTAAAGTTGATATCAGTATCTGAAATAGGATGATAATTGGGATTCCTTTTAAATCTTAAATCATTTGTTGATGATTTACCCTTCTTTTAAAGTAGATCATAAGTAAATGCATGAGTTAGCATGCCTACCAACTTTTATTGCCAAACAAAGTTATACTCTTTTTTTCTCTTAATATAGAATATGTAAGCATGAATTTCTGTTGGATCTTGTTTGGTAAAGACAGGACTGAGAATATGTTTTATCTCATATAGAGCAATCAAGAAAATGAAGGTGCAATCTGAGTCATCGCTTCTATCGAGCCTCCGATCTCAGAGAGGAGAAAGGATTATAGAAGTAGATGGAACATTGACAACTCAACCAGTACTTGAGCATGTTGGGATTTCAACATGGCCAGGTGTGTTTAGCTTATTGATGGAGCTGATCAAGTTGCTTTCATGTTTGATTACTTACTAGTGAACAGGTGTGAACTTGCCTTGTTCCTTTCATTATATCACTGGTTTTCAACCTTTGCCTACGCAGGAAGGTTGACACTTACGGATCATGCTCTTTACTTCGAAGCGCTTCGGGTTGTGACCTATGATAAGCCCAAAGCCTATGAACTTGCAGAAGATGTAAAGCAGGTTGTTAAACCTGAGCTGACTGGTCCATGGGGTTCACGGCTATTTGACAAAGCCATTATGTATAAATCAACAACCTTGTAAGTTTTCACACTTAACAAAGCAAGTAAGCAATAGCTTGTGCTTGTAATGGTCTTTTATTCATTAATTTTTACTTTTAACTTAGAGCTTCTTGCTATCGTCCAAAAATTCCTTTCTATTAGAACCTAGTAGCAATGGCTTTCCTCAGCTGGTTTCCTTATAATTAGCATACAGATTTGTTCTTATCACCTTTGGTTACATGGCTTCTGTATATTGAATGCAGAACAGAACCAGCGATCATAGAATTTCCAGAGTTAACTGGCTACTCCCGCCGTGATTATTGGTTGGCCATTATATCGCAAGTTCTTTATGTCCACAGATTTGTTAGGAAGTTCGACATAACTGGAATTGATAAAGAGGAAACAATTCTGAAGGCTGCACTTAGCATTCTGCGGTTACAAGCCATTGAAGAGTTAGCTTTTCCAGTTTCAAATCGATATGAGTCTCTTTTGATGTTCAATCTATGCGACAAACTTCCTGGAGGTGATGTAATACTTGAAACACTAGCCAATACTATATCATCAATAAGTTCAGCTCAAGCTAACCAACCTCGCACGAGCCGTGGAATGCATTCAATGTCTGCCTTTGCTGTCCTGTCAAATTTGGGTGTGGTATCACCAGTTAATAATTGTGAGAGACTCTTTGTTGGTGAGATAGTTGTTGGGGAAATGAGTTCCTTGCAGAAGGCAGTTACTGACTCAATGAACAACTATAAGAAGGTTGAATTGGCCCAAGCTACAGTTGATGGAGTCAAAGTTGATGGGCTTGATACAAACTTGGCAGTGATGAAGGTAAACTCAGAACAAAAACTAGCCTCTTCATCTGCTGATTATTTGCTTTAGATTGTGCCGCCTTGCCAAGCATTATCACCTGTTCAAGCAGGCTCTCAGCCTCTCACTTAATTTTGCTTCAATTTGGACTTTGTATTGTTCAGAACCAGATACTTGTTTCGGTGTCTATTGTAACATTGTTTTAATGAAAGTTTTAGAATTGGAAATATACACATGCTCTATGCTTGTCTCACGAAAGTCCTAGATGGAGACGGAGAGTTCAGGGTTGCAGCCATTCTGTCATCCTCTTCACGTTCAAAACATATTCTTTTGAGAACTTGCATGTTCAGCAGATTATTGTGTCAACAGATTTGAAGAAAAATTGGAGCGGGGGTAGTCTTATCTCTACTTTAAGCCATCCATTTGCTTTACTCACGGTATTGTTCCAATTGTAACTAAAGTAATAAGCATTGCTACTAGTCTAATCTGTAACGGAAAGTTTAGCATGTCTCTTTTTTTTTTGCTTGGAGTTCATTTATCTTTTAGTGTAACTGCTCAACATCAAGTAGGAGGTAAAATGACTTGGCCATGGTTGTCACGGCGTCGCCTAGGCGACACCAAGTCGTCCTAGCGGCTGGAGGGGGACACCAAGGCTCGTCGCCCAAGGATGAGGAGTTAGGCGTCCACCTCCAGGCCGAATCCGGCCACCGGCTCAGATCTGGAGCCGGCTGCTTCTTCCCACACCGCCGTTGCCTCATCTGGCGAGGAGGGAGCGGAGGTCGTCGACGACGTGGATGAATTCATGAAAGTGTGCGCGGCAAAGCTCCTCGATCTCGGTGGAGGCGGCGGCGGGGGAAGAGAGCGGGGGGAGGAGGCGGGGCGGGGAGAGGAGGCGGCAAGGAGGGAGGCAATGGGAGAGGAGGCGGCGGCGGGGGAGGAGGCAGCGGACGGGGGAGGCGGCGGCAGGGAGAAACGAGAGAGAGAGAGACCGAGAGAGAGGAGGTCGGGCTCGAGGGACGGGGGAACCGGGGGAGTAGATAAATTAGGGGCGGCTATGGCTTCGGCTTGTAGTTGTATGCGAGTCATGTGAGTATGTGACCGTATGCATGTACATCTCTCCGTGGTGTTCGCCATGGCGTCACCGCACGGCGACGGGGCGTCTCCTAGGCGTCCTAGCACCGTGGTCGCCATTTACGCTATTACAACCATGGACTTGGCCATGCTGTGCTAAATACATGTTTAGTTGGTAACTAACAGAGTAGTGAGGGTTTTCTTTATATGCGGCCACCCTCCACCAAATGCATTAGGTATTTGGACTTCATCGGGATCCTCATTTTCTAATAGACGAAATGTATATATTTCTCCTGGAGAAATTTGCACTGTGCACACTAGCAATTTTTAGATTTTGCATATTTCTGCATGCACTTCAAAATGTGCAAATTACCTCTATTTTAAAGATTGTACATGAACTAGAATTTACCATCTTGCCTCCTGTTTTTGAAGTTGTGAATTTAGTCCTTTGCAGTCATTTACAGAAACTCAAAAGGTATAAGTGGGTTTGGTGCAATTTTATCTTCTTGTCGTGTGTATTTTCTATACATTATTTTTCTCTGGAAGGTTTTTGTTTACCATATTATGGCACCCAACGATGTCTGGCAAGTATTGAAATTTTGGTTTCCCATAGATGTTTTTCTAATATGATTCTTAATTGCATTTAGGAATTGCTATCTCCGGTAAGTGAGCTTTGGAGGGTTTTGGTATTGCTTGCATCATGGGATGAGCCTCTGAAGTCCATGGTGTTTTGCTTGATATCTTCTTATATTATCAGCAGGTATGCTACTTTCTCCTTGGATGTTTTCATTTTAACTTTTAGACATGATGCTATGTCACTGTAGTATGCTGTGTTGGTTATTTTACATTACACAACTTATTGGTAGAACATAATTAAAAGCATGAATTATGTTCGGCAACAGCTCATGGAATATGGAGCCTGCCAAAATAAACTTAAGGGGTTTGCAGCAATTAATATTTGTTTAAGGAATCTGTGGGTGGTTGCAGTTTGCATAGTACCTTTTGTTGGTACATTATGGAAGTCCACTTACGATGCCAGCACTAACATCAAATTGAAGCAATCGTTTTAGCTGTCTGCTCTTCTGCCCTTGCAATGAAATGAGATTTTTTTGTGGCTCTTGGGGGGCCATGGCAGGCTCACTTTTCCATTCGAAAGGCATCAAAACACATATGGCTAGCAAAATAGCTAACCTTTGTTGCCCTAGTGGTCCCGCCTGGGGTGGGGGATGCCGTAGAGGCTCGCCTCGCCTTGGCCATCTAGGCGGTCACCCAGGAGTTCGCCTTTTCCTCTGTTCTTCTGCTACCGATGTGTTCATCCTTCGTTCTTCTTCCTCTCCTACGGTAGGCTGGCGGCAAGGTCTCTTTGGTCTCCACCGCCTCCAAGTTCCCTCCAACCAGGCCTCAACAAATCTTTCCAGTCTCTACTCTCCAGATCTACAGGTGTGCTTCTGTCTGGTCTACATTCCCGTTCTGTTGCACTGCGTACCTCTACCCTTTGATCTGATCCTGATCTATGCCCTCGCCTTAAGAACACCATGGCGTCCTGGTGCCTCTTTGGTGTTGTGGTCACTAAGTATGCTGTGGCAACCATGTAGCTAACTAGATCACACTCCGCATGGTGACTTTAGGGCCCTTCGAATCATGTTAATAAAACAACTCCCGAACACATGTGCAGGTGCGCACTCATCTAGAATTACGTGTTGAAGCCTGAACCTTTATATGTTCTAAATGGTAATGTCGGGCCCGGATTACGACATCCAAAACCATCTGTTTATACTACACTAGTCTAGGATCACGCTAGTACACACAGTGACAATATAGATGAAATATCATTCCATTCAACGCAATAACAAAGAAAGTAGCAAATTATTATTAAATAGTAGCAACAGGACCTTATAGTCAAAGGCCTAGTTCTTTTCAACTTATGACCTATGGCTTCCCCCAAACAAACGGGACGGCTTTTCTGCTGCTGTTTTGAAGTTACTTATCAGGATAGAGCCTTTTCGAAATAGCTTATCGACTTATCAACATTCATTTTATTTACACAAGCGCTCGTAATAGGGCCAAAAGCCATCAGTCACAGCTAAACAAATAGAAACAAAGTTTACACACTTTGCCTCGCTTAAACTAACAAAACTCTTGCAGCGGAATAGAGATAACTTGAAGCCATCTGACATGCCATAGGCAATCGACTAGGTAGCTCATCCTAGTTCGTGAAGTGCTTGTAGCACTCCTCCGGATTAGCTGGTTCTCCCTTGGCAACTGATCAACAATGTGCATAGCCGTGAGTACATAAAATACTCAGCAAGTCGTATGTACAACGATGTAACTATAATCATGCAAGGCTTGACAAAGGATGGTCATATGGCTCTTTTTCAAAACGCAGGTAATTGGTTGTAAAAACAATAAATGGATTGTGAAGCATATTTGGAAATGTACTGTAAATAAGACAATTGCATCAAAAACACAAGTGAACTACCCGTCCAGTTGTGTTCCCTCAACACTGGGGTATGCGTTAATCAGGTCACCTACCCAGAATGATTCCTTAACCAGTTCACATTTTCAATGTGGACCCAACGTTGTGAGAGAGATTGCTTAATCAGCGAATCAGCACCTTAACCAGGTGTCTCATAGAGTCGGAGTTCGCTCGCACAGCCCAAAGGAATAACCCTCCCATTAACCTACATCTACAAACCTATGCAACACTAGAGTACAACAGTTTATTACGCAACATAATTGATCATAAGTGTATGAGCCCAACGTACAACTAAGTATGGCTAAACATGGCTACGTCAACTCATGTTGTGACTACAATTATGTCCAGCTAATGACCCAATTCTAGGTTGACAACGGATACATGGCATTCAATAATCAAGGTGGCATAATGACAAGCAGGTATTTAGCTACTCCCAGTAAATAAGGTTGATAATAAAGTAGCATGCATGTTGATGTAAAACGAAGTACTTTTGCAAACATAGGTACAACATGATCAAGGTTACATTTTGCCTTGCTCGTACATTGTTGCTGCTGAATCTTGCTCTTTGAATCATTCACTCACTCCCCAAGGATCAATGTCTATCGAAAGAGAGCGCAAAACACAAATAAATACCAAACTGAAAATCAAATGAACTCCAAAACAATACTGGAATGAAGAGCTCCATTTAGATGAATTTAGGAAGAACAGGTTCAATCGGAGCTCATATGAAGGAGAATGGGCTTCCGGAAGTTTGGACGGGGGAAATTGGGAAAATAGGAGGAGAGAGGTTATGGGTGACTAACAGGTGGGCCCTACGGAATTTCGGAATTTCAGAATTAAAGGAAATTCCGCAAAAAGCTAACAATGACTTACAGGTGGGCCTTGGCTCTTGGACCTAGTCACGGATCAGATCGAGTCCACGGTGGACCGAGTGCACATGCTTTTGTGGATGACAAAAGGGGCATGTATGTCATTGGGTCTAGGTTTAGATCTAGGGTTAATGTTTGGGGTGTTACTACGCTTGCTAACTGGGATAACACGGTGGCAGCTCAGCTGACTTGGCGCTGAGGTGGCACTGATGTCGGCAGCCATGTAGCACCAGCGGCGAGGAGCGATTGCAGTGGTGCTCTCCGGTGAACCTTGGCGAGACGGTGATGACGGCAGTGATTTCAGATCTAGGGCGGGGTTGGCTCAAGTCTAGGCAAATAGGCCACAACAATCAACGTGACGCGCACAATGGCTAACGGCGAGGGTGAATGCGGCGGCATGGTAAGCTGGCGACAGGGTTGCGGCTAGGGGGAATCCACCAGGTAGGCTTTGTTAGACTTCAGCCTACCCTCCGCCGGAGCCACCCCCTGGACTATCGGAGCTCGGAAGCGGCGCACGACGATGGCGGCACCAAGTGGTGGCAACATCAGAGCATGGAGAGAGACAGGAAGAGAAAGAGGGGAGTGGGGAGAGGAGAGAGGAGGTGGCGCTGGGGTCACCGTTGGCAAGGGGCGGTGGCGTCACATGTAGAGGGAGATGGGGGGAGAGAGAAAGGAAGAGAAAGAGGGGAGAGAGCGAAGAGAGAGAGGAGGTGGTGCTGAGAGGCAAAGGGCGACGACATCGCGCGTAGAGAGAGGCAACGCCATTGGGTGCGCAGGACGGCAAGAGAACAGATAGAAGTAGAAGAAAGGGAAAAGAAAGGATGGGGAGGAAAGGAAAGGAAAGAGAAGGGAGAGAAAAGGAAAAGAGGGAAAACAGAAGAAAATTAGGAAGAGAATATGAAAAAGGAAGAAAAAGGAAATTTGGCTAGATTGTGCCGATTCATATCAGAGTCGAGTTCGTGGGCTTTTTGAGGATTTTATGACGATCAGAAGTCTGTCTAAAAATTACGGATTATGATCTAGTACGCATGTACGTGGCTAGACAGCTTGGCATTTCAATCTCCGTTAGTAATTACAGAAGATCGAGCCGTCCAATGATTTCACGGTAATTTCTCTATTTTATATTATTTTTCTAATTTTGATTTTATCATTAATTTTGATACACAGATGATAGATCGCTACTCATTAGAAGCATATTATATATTTTTGTGATGCCTTCATTGTAAAATACATATATATTTTCATAGTGAGGTACCTTCATTGTATTTCTCTTTTTTTCTTTGCTTCTCTTCTATTCATATATGAATTTGGATTACATAAGAGTAAAATACTATATTTATATCAATTTAGCTTAGTCATTTGAGCCCACCCTCCATTTTCATCCTGGCTTCACCACCGGCTGTGATGGATTCCCGAGGAAGATGTGGTGAGCACCGCGTAGAACGCGATGAGGCGAAACCAATGGTGACCATGGTGTGGGCACATGCTTACCGATGACAAAGAAATCCAGCAAGGAAGGAGCGTGGCGCACGGACTTTGGGCTTCGATTTGTGGAGATGGTGTCAAAATCTAGGACAACTTCTTAGGGTTTGGGAGAGGGAAGCAAGGCGAACTTTGTGACGTCGGTGGGTGGCGTTATTTATAAGCGAGGATGGCATACGGAGTGCGGACGCTGAAACCGGGGCGGCAGAGTCATTGCTTTCGTGCGCAAGAAGAACAGGGCGGCGGGTTGTGGCGACGGATGTGGCCTGGTAGGGTTTGGTGGTGAAGTAGGCCGACATAGGCAAGCTGGGCCAACTCGGCTAGTTGGGCAAGGCAGGGCCGAAGCGGGGCTGCAGGCGAGATGGCAGGACAAGACGGTGAGTTGGCAGGGAAAGATGATGGGTCGGCCATGATTCGGCCTAAAGGATTTACGGGAAGTTGACTTGATTTAGGATTTCCAAAAAAGGAATTAAATCAAATCAAGCTCAATGAAGTAGCAAATAAACTCCAAAAATCCCAAGAAAATATGAAGATGCATATTTGAATATGTTGGTTTGAATAAATTATTTCCACTACCAAACTCTATATTGTTTAGCCATATTAAATTCTTTTGATATTCAAAAAATACATTAAAGTGGGAATTAATTTATATTAGGGGTTTTGACTTTAAAAACCTTTTAAAAAGGCAAAGATTGGGGTGTTACAGGTATCAAGTATTAGCCCCTGTTGTATTGCAGTTGAAGCAAAGTGACCAGAGCTAATGAAAGTGAAGGGTGTAGTTGGTTACTGTTATCGAGCCGAGGAATACCAAAAAGTATAGGAGCAAACCCAAATTCAGCTAACCAATTTGGTAGGTTGAATGGTTCACCTCTGTAATGTGACACCTTGATTTTTGTGCCTTCTAAAAGACTTCTAAATAAAAATAACCATTTGGATTTTCTCGAACTAATTAAAGCTTAATTGGAAATTTCTGAAATCAAAATAATTTAATTTGAATAAAGTAAACTTCAATTAAATCAAAATTCCATTTTCTTGAATTTTTAGAATTTTCTAAGTTTATTTTGTATTTATTTTGCTTTATTTGAATTCCTGGCGATCTTAAAATCCAAAATCCTTGCGAGCCACATTTGAGCCAGCCTAGTCCTCTCCTTTTTCATTGGTGGGAGCCCCTCTTTTTGTCCACTTAGTGGGCCTTGACCCTAGGCGTGGGAAATGGTAACGGATAATCGGTTTTATCTGATATTCGTATTCGAGAAAACGCGAATGTGGTAAGCAAAATCCGTATTCGAAAATATTCGTATTCGTGTTCGACAATATTTGTATCCATATTTGAGAATATTCGTGTTTGCATTCGTATTTAAGAATATTTGTATTCGTATTCGAGACTATTCGATCCATTTCCTATGTGATCCGGAATTTTGTGATTCGAATTTTGTATTTGGGCGGTTTAAAACCGGTAACCGCTCTGGTAACCGGTCAAACCGGCAAAACCGCTAGGAATTTGCTCTACCGAGATTTGTTACAGAAGTTATAGGAGAATATTCGTATTCGACCAAATTAAGTACATATTCGATTCGAATTCATATCCGTTACGACATTCGATTCATATTCGTATTCGTTTTAAAATATGGATTCGTATTCGTATTTAAGACTATTCAATCGTATCCGATCCGTTTCCATCCCTACTTGACCCACTTCTTTTCCACACTTGCCTAACCCCTCCAAACCCTAACCTTACCTAGTGTGGCCCGTCATCGTCGCCGGCCCATTGCCCTGCTGAGTCTACCCACCGTTCACGCATCGTGGCCACAAATGCCGACGACCATCGGATTCCATGCGCCGCCGCCGTCGGGTTGACATGGCAGCCACGTTAGTGCCACCTCGTCTCTACCTAGCACCAGTGCCGCATGGCAAGCTATGTGGATGCCAACGTGTCAACTGAGCTCAGATACAATCTTCTCTCTGACGTGGTGGGTGCCATGCGTTAGCCACACATGTCAAACTGTAGATCTACTCTCTCTTACGTGCAGGTCCCGCATGTTAGCAAGCTGTACCCTGAACCCGGTCCATGGTAGACCAATACCAGTTCTGTGGACGTGGTCTATTATGGACCAATGGCCCACCTGTCAGCCTTTGTGTATTTTTCGAAAATTTCAGAGATTCAAAAATTCCCAAATATTTCTTGGCCCTACTTGTTAGTCTCTGGAATTATCTCTACTCCATTAATTTTTCGAATTCCCCTCTTGTCCAAACTTCTGGAGGCCCGTTCTTCTTTATACGAGCTTTAATTGACCCCGTTAATCTAAAATCAAACTAACCTTTCAGTACCTCTTTTTCTCGATTTGAAGTTTATTTGAATTTTGTTTGTATTTGCGCTCTCTCTCTCTCTCTTGTTAGACGTTGACACTCTCAGAGACGATTGAACGAATTAAAGACAAAGGAAACTGAAGACCAAGAGAACATCATCATATATGCCATTGAACTAGGCCATACCCTACAACCACATGTTCAGGTTGGAGTGGATCTGGCTGATTAATTTATAACGTCTTGACTTTGGTCCCGCCATTTGGTGGTGTGGGTACCAGGCTGGATGGGTATGACAAGGCCAACGAAGGGGCTCTGACTGTGGTGGATGGAACCCTTCAATGGTGAAACCTTAGCGGGCGAGACTGGATTGAGACGGAGTATTGTAAAGGCCTTGTTATGTTCCAACAAAGTACACGTAGGTCATATCTAGGCCTTGTTATCTTCCAACAAAGTACACGCAGGTCATATCTAGGCCTTGTTATCTTCCAACAAAGTACACGCAGGTCATATCTAGGCCTTGTTATGTTCCAACAAAGTACACGCTGGTCATATCTTATGGGTTATACAACCTCTGCAAAGTGAAACTATTCAAATAGATATGAATAGAGGTAGAGTTCACTGAAGATTTTTGTAATGGGTTATCCACGGTCATGGACATACTTAAGGATTTCACATAGAGGTAGAGTTTTCATAAAAATGTGGTTTGGTTGGAAAGTGAACGGGGAGTTCACTGAAGATTTTTGTTATCTAAAGCTAGAACTAGTGAGTTAAGTGGTTTGGTGAGGTTGTAGATAGTGAAGGGTGATACCCTGCCAATCTATTCATTTCGCTTACCATTGTTTTAACAATTATTTAGTAGAGTAAATTACACTACAGGTCACACAACTTGTAAGGTAGGTGCAAATAAGTCACACAACTTGTAAGGTGGGTGCAAATAAGTCAGACAACTGTTATTTTGCTCCCTTAGATCACACAACTTGTAAGGTGCGTGCAAGTAGGTCACATAACTTGTAAGGTGGATGCAAATAGATCACACAACTTGTAAGGTAGGTGCAAGTAGGTCACACCACCATTGGTTTTGACGTCGGTTTCGATCACGTTGTGATCTATTTGCACTCACCTTATAAGTTGTGTGACCTAAGGGAGCAAAATAATAGTTGTGACCTACTTGACCTGTGGTGTAATTTACTCAATTTATTATTATTTCTCAAATATGCTTTGAATCTATTTATTGTATTTAAATTCAAGTTATTGCTTAGAACCATATGGCCATTCATTGTCAAGCCTTGTATGAATATATTTGCATCACTATTATCTATGACTTGCTAAGTACTCTCTATACTCGCGGCTATACACATTGTTGCTTAGCTGCTGAAGAAGATATTAATGTAAGTGCTAATGAGGAGTACTACTTTGAGGATCGTGGAGACCTAAGTCGTGCTACCTTAGTTGATTGCCTGTGGCATATGGATGGGCTAAATTGAAGTTATCTTTATTGCTTTCACTGCAGCTTATTTGAGCTATTCAGCCTTTGAGACTATTAATGGTAAGCTTTTGCCATAAAGGTCCGGATTTGTATATTCGGGTCCCACCAGAGATTGTATCAAAGCCATATCGACCGTATGTCGTGACCTTAGTTAGAATAGTCGTTATTAGGAAAAACTTCAAACCTTATTTTACAAAATAAAAATCTTAAAGATGTGCTATCCTCATCTTTTCTTAGTTTTCTACTCTTACCCTGTTCGTATTATCCTTTTCTTACCTCACTTCTTCCTTCACCTTTTTAAATACAAAATGGATCCTCTTTTCCGCAAAACTTCTTTGATGGTCGATTCCCATGCCAAGCATCGTGATAGATGGCCAAGCAATCAATCCTGGTTCATCAAGACCATTAGCAACAAATGCATTTGCAAGATTAGCCATATATGATAAGTCAGCGGAGGCTATCCTTGTGCTTCGAATCACGTCACTAGTTTGAGTTAGGACCTGGGATCGAGTAGACTCTCCTTGTGCTTCGAAGCACGTCACTAGTTTGAGTTAGGACCTGGGATCGAGTAGACTCTTAGTACCTTCTGTTTTTTTCCAGTGTGTGGTATGAGCCGTGGAACTGCCCTGAGGCAACTTGTTTCGCACTCAATACTAAAATTCGGTTTATTGAGTTAATGCTTAATAGCTTTCTGGCTATTTGTGTATGCTCCAGAGTTCCTTGGGTATAACCTACTTCCCCAATTAGCTTCCTTCTGCCTTCCCCTTCCCCTCTCACCTATTATGCTCTTCCCCATCATCTATTGTGCTTCTCTGTCTCATCTATTAAACCCAGGCCAGTTAACAAATGGAAAAGAACCCCACCTTCAATCGCAATAGTGATTCGGTGGCAGTCAACGCCAGAACTGATGCCGACACCAATGTCAACACTGAAGTAGATAATCACCAACTGCCACCCTCAGCATTGGCAGCAACGTTTTACAACCCAAATTAGTTTCTTGCATGCAGACTCAGCTTATGCGATTGATGATACAACCAGTGAACAACAGCAATGCCAATAGTGATGCACCGTCAGTGGAAGCACCAATGGTGTCCTCAGTTCAAGTTTGTAGAGTTCAGACCACCCATCTTTGAGGATGAGGAAACTTGGCTTCACGCTTTGGAAGAGAAGATGGATGTCACACAACGAGATGAGTGGGATGAATTTGTCTTTCCCACTTTCCAACCGAGAGGAGCTGCATTAGAATGGTCAGAGAACTACCTAGCTGCCTGGTAGAACCAGCATGCTATCACTTGGAGAATTCCACCATTGCTTTTCGCCAATTCTATGTCCCTTCACGACTTCAGGGAACCAGGTTGTTTAGAGATCGTGCCTGTAACCATTATGGAGGGGTATGGGATAGTGCTAATGAGCGTCGTAACTATTATCCTAGTTGTGAAGGAAACCATTCCCAGATAATGTCCGTGGAGCAAGATTACATGTTCTTTTGTGAATGCCACGATCGTTACCATGCCCCATGAATCCAGCACTAGTCATTCAAACATTAGCAGAAGGAGGCAGAACAACTGTCATCTGAAGAGTCAGAATTGCTGAAGCTCCAACCTTGGCGGCCAACCTCAGGAGATCATATTAACAAAGAGGGCTTAAAAGTGTGGTGCAATATCCAGCAATACGATGTCACCAATATTAACAAAGGAGTCAGAGAACTAGTACAAAGCTTTCACTATGTAAGCCAGTTATGGTAGACAGCTTTGTACGCAGAGCTTTGAAAGAAATGCATTATAGTAAATAATTCCTTGGAAGTCTCTCTGAGCAATAACATCTGTGAAATGGTTAACTAAAGACTGAGTCAGGTTGAATGATGGTTGTAGTGCCATAGCCCTCTTGGCTACTAGGGGAATTCATGTTTGAGAATAAGCCACCACTTCATACAAGCGTGTGCCCTTGCGGTGAAACAAGATGTATTTTCACCGGACCTACCCACTGTGGCACTAGATGTCAAGTTGGTTGAGTACCCGGAAAAAGCCCCAACCTTCCAAGAGTCGTACTGGATACCAGCTAATGAGCTAACAAGAAATTAAGAGGCAGAACAAAGAACTGCAAGACAAAGGTTATACCAGGCCTAGCCTATCACTATGGAATCCCAGTGCTGTCGTTAAGAAGAAGAATGGTAGTATGAAAATGTGTGTGTGAATTACCGATATCTCGAAAAGTTAATCATCGATAACAAGTGTTCGCTGTTATGAACAGTGCTTGATCTATATATATACATGTACAGGTCTGGCATATATGCAGAAAACCCCATATGCAATAGGGTAAATACACAGATATGTAACACACGTCTAACACCCCCCCTCAAACTTATGGTGGATCAACAACGTGAAGTTTGGAGAGGTGAAAACTGTGCTGAGCCCTGGTTTGTGCCTTTGTGAAAAAATCTGCCAACTGAAGCATGGAAGGTATATACTGAAGAGCAACAATCTGGTCCTGCACCTGTGTCCGCATGTAGGAAGCATCAACACCAATATGCTTTGTAAGCTCATGCTTCACCGGATCTTTAGCAATGCTAATAGCACCTGTACTGTCAGACAAAGGAGGAGTTAGTGCAGAAACAGAAACACCAAAGTCCCCAAGTAACCACCGTAGCCAAGTAACCTCCGCAGTCAACAAAGCCATAGCTCGCAACTCAGCCTTAGCACTCGAAGGAGAAACTGCTGTCTGCTTCTTAGTCTTCTAAGCAATGAGAGAACCATCAAGAAAAACACAATAGGCAGAGAGAGACCGGCGATCGGAGGATCATCGCCCGGTGGCATCGAATATGCCTGGAGTCAGAAAGAGGCGGAGCGAGGGAAAAAGAGACGACGAGAGATAGTTCCACGAAGATATTGTAGAACACGAAGAAGATGACTATAATGGAGCTGAGTGGGAGCAGAAACAAACTGACTCAAGATATGCACAGGGTACGAAATGTCAGGACGAGTGACTCCAAGGTAAACAAGACTCCCAATAAGGTGACGGTAGCGAGTAGAATCAGCAAGAGGCTCACCATCAGTAGGACGAAGATGAACATTAAGCTCCATGGGAGTCTCAGCTGTGCGCTGATCAGTAAGAGATGCACGATCAAGAAGATCCTGGATATACTTTTCTTGGGACAGATAGAAACCCTCAGGAGTAGAAATAACCTCAATCCCAAGAAAGTAGCGAAGAGAACCCAGATCAGACATAAGAAACTACTCATGAAGACGCTCCTTAACAAAAGTGATATACTGAGAATCATCTCCAGTAATGATCATATCATCAACATATAAAAGGAGAAGCGTCCGACCACGAGATGAAGTGTGGATAAAAAGAGCAGGATCATGAGCACTAGCCGAAAAACCAGCTGCAGTGACAACAGAGGAAAAACGATCAAACCAGGCACGAGGAGCTTGCTTGAGGCCATAGAGAGATCTGCGAAGACGACAAACCATACCCTCAGGAACAGAATAACCAGGGGGTGCCAGTGCGCTCAAGGGCAGCGATCTCCACCATCGCATGCTGTCACTCCTGATGAACAACAGCATCACGATAAGACGTCGGTTCGACAAGAGCAGCGGCAGGAAAACCAAAACGCTCAAGAGGCCGAATTGACTGGCGATCACGAAGAGTATAACGAGGAGTGGCCGAAGGGGGTGATCCGTCAGAAGAGGAGGGCATATCAGAAGGATCCTCAACTCGTGGGCGACGAGTATAGTAGAGAGGATAAGAAGGAACAAGATTAGGAGCAACCTCAGGAGAGGATGGGTGGTGAAGAAGATCTTGGTCGAGAAGGCACCGAGAAACCAAAGGTCGTGGTGGAGTGGGGATTATAGGATTGGAAGGAAAATTAGAAATGAAAGCGGCTCAACAATGTAAGGCAGTGGAGGAAGGAGAAGGACGAGGATAGAAAGGACAAGACTCATCAAAAGTAACATCCCGAGAAATCCGCATCCGTCGACCAACAGGATCCCAACAACGATATCCCTTGTGCACCCCACTGTAGCCCAGAAAAACACACTCAACTGACTGAGCGGTCAGTTTGGTGCGCTCATGAGGTGCAAGAAGAACATAGCACACACACCCAAAGAGGCGAAGACTAGAATAATCAGGAGTCTAGACATAGAGACGCTCAACTGGAATTCCACCCTGAAGAGCAGAGAAGGGCTGAATGTTGACTAAGAAAGTGGCAGTAGAAACGGCCTCATCTCAGAAATGTGGTGGAACAGCAGAAGCAAACATGAGAGCACGAGCTGTCTCAAGAAGATGACGATGCTTATGTTCACCACACCATTCGAGCATGAGCACCGGACAAGAAAAGCGAGAGAGTGCCTGCTCACCAGAAAACCACGAAAGACTCCCGACAAATACTCTCCAGCGGAATCAGCACGAAAAACACGAATAGGAGAGTCAAACTGAGTGCGAACCATAGTGGCAAGTCTTGTAGATAGATAAAACCTCACTACGAGATGACATAAAGTAAATCCATGTATGTCGAGAAAAATCATCAATAAAAATAATATAATATCGTTGACCTCCTTTCGAAACAAAAGGAACTGGTCCCCATACATCAGAATGAACAAGATCAAAAGGACGCTGAGACACTGAATCACTAGAAGGATAAGGGAGTTGAAGCTGTTTGCCAAGTTTACAACCCTAACAATTTAGAGAGGCATCACCGCATACGAGACCTAAAAGACCTCGGCGAAGTAACGAAGACATACGGGAACCACAAAGATGTCCTAAGCGATGATGCCACTAAGCAAACGATGCGGTGGAGGCGCCAGCAGCTGTAGAAGCCGTGGTGGAGGCAAGAAGACTAACTGGGGCAGCGGAAGGAAGGTGAAGCCGGTCAAGCTCCCAGGAGTTGTGAGTCACGGCGGCGAGGCGATACCAACCGAGTCCCGTGCGGCGATCCCGAACACAACAAGAATCGAATCGAAAATAACACGACAACCATGATCGGTGAGTGGCGGCCAGATATGAGTCGCATGGTTAGTTTTGGAACATGAGAAACAAAGAGAACATGAAAAGAGGTATTTGAAAGAGTGCCTCGTCTGTGACGTAAAGAGATGTACCATCTGCCGTGTGGACGATGATAGGAGCAGCTAAAGAACTAATAGAAGTAAGACAGGTGGAATCAGATGTCATATGAAAAGAAGCATCAGAATCAAGAATCCAAGGTGATGTACCTGAGGAAGGAGAAGTAGAAGGTGGTCTCTCACCTAAGACCGAGCAAGCAGAACCAATGTAACCGCACGATGCGAGAAGCAACCATGCGCCCTAGCAATGTGAGAAGGCCGAGTGTTACCGTAACTCTCTTGGGAAGAGGAACCTCCGGTGCCCCTGAGGACGAGCACCACGACGAAGATCATTCTTCTTCTTGTAGCAAAACTGTTCCACATGTCCATCCTTGTTACAATAAGTGCAGTGGAGTCCCTTACCAACAGAATCCTTTGGTGGAGGCACAACTGAGGAAGGAGTAACCAAAGGCACAACGGGTGTAGAAGCTGCCAAAACCGAAGGAAACGATGATGATGACAAGAAACCCATGATGTAAGTCGAATCTCCTCAGTACGAATAGCTGCAAGGGCCTCCAACAGAGTCACACGAGGGTGATGAGCCGAGAATCGAGCACGAGTCCGCTCAAACTCGCACTGAGACGTGTCAAAAATCGTAGATGCTTGAAGCTCCATGTGAGACTGCTGACGCTGACAACACTGACAGGTACGGCAAATATCTGACCCCAAAGAGTCGATCTGTCGCCATATCGCAGATAACTGAGCATAAAACTCATCCACAGTGGCATCTCCTCACTGACGATCGCTCTGCCGCCTGCAAAGAAGGTATAAGGAATCACCAGATGGCTCGTAGCGGCTGCGTAGATGCGTCCACATTGCCTGTGCAGAAGCTAATTCAACATCACCAGTGAGATGCACCTCCATGCTAGCAACCAAAATAGCAGAGGCACGAGCATCTTCATCAATCCATGTCTTGTAAGTAGCATATTGAGTCTGAAAAGTCTCCATAGCATCCTCAAAAGTCGAAGTAGCTTTTGTACGGGCGTCTTCGGAAGCATCCGTCGGGAGGACAGGTGCAGCAGGTGGAGTAGGACGAGACGGGCAAGGCAACTCGCCAGTAAGAAAGTCCCAAAGGCGCTGACCACGCATGTGGAGGCGCATGTGTCAAATCGATCCGATAATTGAGACCATCGAAGATCACCGGCAACAAGGAACAGAAACGGTGCCTGCAAAAGAAGACATTTTTTCTTTTTTTTTCTTTTCCCCCGGTTCGGTCGGTTTACAAAACTGATCGAGTAAGCCTCGGTCAACACTCGCGGGCGAGCGGCAGACTGTGAGCGGAGGAGGCGGGCGGCGGAGGTCGGCGACGGCGGAGTCGGCGATGGCAACAGCGGTCTCGGCGATCTGCCGTGGCGGGCGGCGATGGCGTGCTGGCCGGGTGAGTCCGATCCGGTGGCGGCCGTGGCGGGCGGCGACGATCAGCGTGTCTTGGGCGAGCCTGAGTCCGATCAGTTAGCGGCCGTGGCGGGCGGCGACGACTTCATGGTCGGGCGAGCTCGATCCGATTGGATCTGGCGAAGGGTGGCCCGGCGGCGACGGCAGCCTGGGAAGAGTCAGCGGCGACGGTTCAGGCGCCGGGAAAGACCGACAACGAGCGGTAGAAGCAGCAGCACAAATCCAGCCCCAGCTGGAGAAACGAACCAGCGGCGGCACGAATCCCTAGGTATCACGAAACCCTAGGTTTGGCTCTGATACCATGTTATGAACAGTGCTTGATCTATTCATGAGGCCAATGGGCCTATATATATACATGTACAGGTCTGGCATATATGCAGAAAACCCCTTATATAATAGGGTAAATACACAGATATGTAACACACATCTAACATTCGCTTCCAAAGATCAACAACGGAGGCCACATGAGAATCCTCCTACTCATGATTGGAATTACCTGGTGTATTGCATAGTTTGAAGATTTGGCATCACCACCTCATCAGTGACCGCGGCAAGATTTATATGAAGCATGAAGGCATGAAGTATATTTTCTTCCGTCAGAGCTCAGCCAAAAAAAGGTGGTTGAAATGGATCTAGGGTTATGATGTTCGAAATCATAACTTTGCCTTGCACCTACGATTGAAGATCAATAACTTTGCCTTGCACCTACGAATGCATGTATGAAGCATCCACTCCAGGCTCATCTTCATTGAAGTCGGCGGCCTTGGAGCGCTTCATGTTGAGCTTGATTCCTTTGGTGTCAGAATCATCTCGCTGAGCTTGTTGGATCTGGTGGCAAATGTTGATTTGGCAGATCTACTGCGAAAATATGATGATCAAGAATAGTAACCAGAGCAACATTTGGACTTCCAGAAGCCAAACCCAGAGTTAGCTACAGAAGGATATTGGGTCAATATAGTGCTCCAGCCCACACCGGAGGACCAGATCCAACAAGCTCAGCGAGATGATTATGACACCAAAGGAATCAAGCTCAACATGAAGCGCTCCAAGGACGCCGACTTCAATGAAGATGAGCATGGAGTGGATGCTTCATACATGCAATCGTAGGTGCAAGGCAAAGTTATTGATCTTCAATATGTGCCCTCGGAGTTTCAATTAGTAGATTTCTTCACTAAGGCACAGACTAGAGCTCAGCGTCGATTCTACCTCTCCAAACTCAATGTTGTTGATCCACCATGAGTTTAAGGGAGGTGTTAGATATGTGTATAGTTGAGGGGTCTCTTTGCATATTATACATGGACATATATTGGCATGTTGGGCCCTTTTTGGTAATACATGGCCTCATTCTTACAATAGGCACCCAAATATTTGTGTCAAGCTACGTCTACAGATACCAAATGTCCCTTAGTCAAAGTGCTAGTGTAGCTGCTACTACTAATCTGAATTTTAATACATTTAAGTTCTTGGCTATGATGAACATCTCAACTGTGCTCCTAGCATTCTTCACATTTGTGATGTCCCTATGTTTCTATGCTGACACAGGGGATGGTTAGTCTATTTTCTTGTTATGGTACTATTGTTTTCGGCAACTTTCATGTTCCTCACAAGACTAACTAGTCAAGGAAAGCCAATGGCTGCGGTCAAGGTGACATCTCCACCTCCAATGAACACAATGGAGCAGCTCTTAGCTGTTCAAAATGCTATTTCCAAAGTCGAAAAGCTTGTTCAAGATGCAAATATAGTTCTTCTGAAGATGAGAGCTCTATTGTTGGCTTTTCCCTCCCAGGTAATTATATCTTTTTAGTTCTCACTCTTCGACCCTTTTTAGGAATTACTTTATGTTGTTGCTTTATTTCTGTGCTGTGTAGGCTGATACCGGTAACATTGTACTGAGAATATAATTGGGCATGTTCTTTTTTGCTTCGGCTTATGGCTTTTGGCTGCGACTTATGCCTTTTGGATTGTTCGTGAGAGAGAGTACGAAGTAACAGAAACTCGCGTGCGCCGATATAAATGAAGTCGTTACAGTGTATGCTACAATTAACTTGTAGATCTTATCTTGAAAAAACACTCCGTTTGAAAGTTAGTTACTGTAGAAAAACCGAAAACCAGTTTTTAGAAGCTGAAAAGAAGAGGTCTAATGTGGTCACATTGTGTTAGATGTTATTGTGCAAAGAAAACCCGAGTCATATACTTTAGCTTGCAAATGAATACTTAATCTAGTGAGAAAATAACGATAAGTTAATTCAAACCATATAAAGACATGTTTTCTTTCATGAAATTATTATCCAGTACCGATGGTTTACCTAGAAGTATGTACAGACTGAATAACGAAACCATATTAATCCAAAATAGCAGAAATTTACAGTTCTTTGGTTACTTTTCATTTGGTTCTGCTTTTCATTATACAAAACCAAACTAATGAAAATTGATATGTAATTTTATTTTTTGTTGTAGATTTAAGAATAATAATCAATGCACGTCCATATTGGTCAGAATTGCAAATTATTTGAAGTCAAATTGTATTGTGTTTCACTTTAAAAATTATCTTAAGAGACCCAGTGTACACAATTACACATCTTATCTGATGCGCTCATTGTTGAACATTGTATGTGATTGAATTATTAGCACATTAAATATTTCATCTTCCATTTTATTTTTTCTGGATGGTCTGTGGAATGGATTTTCAGGTTTTCTCAAAATGTTCCTTTATAATTAGAACTCTGATAATATATTATGCATATTATTTAAATTTTCATATTTGTGTAGTCCTTTGGAAATAATTTTCAAACATTCTGAGATATATCCTAAAAATCACAGGAAAATGTAAATCTTTCGAAGGAAGATCATTCTTGAAAGGAATATTACCATAAACGTCATAATGTTGTGATGTTAACTGAATGCTGATGTGGACTGTTTTATGTTTGCCATCATGGCATCTGAAGGAAGTAAACAGTAATACTAGGTTTGCTATGTTACATAGTTCCCTCTCTACTAAACTTCAGTCTGTAAGCTGGCCTTAGGTTGTGCCCTCCTTTCACCTTTCTGCCCTGGCCTAGCCTTTTGTTGGCCTCACCTTCTCGGTCTTGTGATTGCGACCTAGAAATGGAAGCTTACATCATCAGTGTTGTAGTATAATTGAATTGTCCACCTTTCCTTATTAGTTTAGGCTTTTGGGTAAACTGGCTAGTGTATGTGTCGGACCCGGATTTTGCAATCCAGACCCTGCTGTGCCTTACTGCATTATTCCCTGGATCAGTAGATAATGCACACAGATACATTGCTGAATCATTTCATACACGCGGAATTCACAACAAGTCATAATAATATTGCATTGCAAAAGTAAAGTTAGGCCTTCACAAATGCGCAGTTGTTACAATAGAGCCAAGCAGGCCAAATATTTACATTACAAAAATCTAGCAGCGGAAGAGATACAAAGTAGGCCTTTAAACCACAAGCAGAGACTGAGGGCAAAAGTGGCTGTACAAACATTACTAGGGCTCTAGTAATATTTGAATGAAGCCACACCTTAGTCTAGATGCCTTAGGTTCTAAGCGCGGATTATTCGTCCTAACTCCCGGCGCGGTCTTCTCCATCTGTAGCAGGTGCTTCCTCGTAGGCATACGGATCTTGAGCTCCCGAATCTGGATTGTTGGTATTGCGAGAGTGAGCACACTAACCACCGTGTTCAGCGAGTCAACGCACAGAATGCAGTAGGTAGTATGCAAGGCTTTTAACAAGGAAAGGCTCAAGTTGTTTTGTTTGTGGAAATATGCTTTTTGAACTATGATACTTAAAATTCCCTAGGACCTAGCTAGTTGGATTTTAAACATGATACTCAATGACATGTACATTTATTTATATCGAATCAGGGGCCATCCACTATTACATGGCCTCTGCTCCTCATGCTATGCTTTCAGCGTTATAACCGCTTACTTTACCACTGGGACGACACCTAGGACAATTCAAATAAGGGCGTTTCTCTGCCCTCCACTTTTCCATTTCCACCTCTTCACAGTTTTTGAAACAGAACTATATCTAGTTAAGTTCCCATGTCCGCCCTTGACCGTGGGCACGGCTATTCGAATAGTTTTTGACTCTGAAGAGTGTGTACACTTTACCCACATGAGATAGATCTGCTCATTGCCCTACACAGTTCCTAAGCCATGCAGTTGAGAAGATTATCACAGGGCCTTTACGATGCATGTTCTTAGCAGAGTTACGACCGCTAAGGTTTCCACTTCCTCCGGGTACGACCACCCTTCCAGAAGCCCCCTCTTGTGCCATCACGTCGGAGGATGTGGCCATCCTCTACCCGCCCGTGTTCACACCGACGCAACTCATACTAAGTCCATGCAAATTAGTTGGCCCTGCCTACACTTTGCCAGCATGTGGTTGTACTTGTTGTACCGTGGGAGGTCATCACAAGATTCAGTCCTTAATGGTTATCTGGGCGGTTCTACCACGATCCACTTGTGCTATCACGGCACCACTTTATCACAAATCTGTGCTATCACGGCACCATTCAACACCCATACCCTCAACCATCCGCCCAGATATTTTAGCATGTAAGGTTCTTTCGGACGAAAATATGCTTATACCAACATAAACCAGTCATCATCACAATGACTGCCCAATACTGCTTTCTTTTAATTCGCAAGATATGCTAGGGTGCTTTCACCCCCTCGTTTGTCTAAAACAACTCTAAGCATGCAATTATAATTATAGACTTAGTTTCAAAAGAGTTGTAGTATTATTACTTTTACTAGGGTGACAAGGATCACATAGCCAAAAATATTGCAAGGGACATATACTAAAATCAAGAGAACATGGGCATATGTCTAAAAGCTGAAATTAACATGTATTGCAACATAGACATAAGCATGCAACTTGTAATACTTAAACCAAAATACTTTATTGAAAACGTAGGCTCAAAATGATCAAAGTATTGACTCGCCTTGGTTGCTGAGGTCTGGGTTTTGAACGTTGGATTCTACAGCAGCTGCAGCTTCCTCCTCTTGAGTCTCGAAAGCTACGATTTGTACGCCCGAAAATTTAGATAAAAACATCACAACCATCAAATAACACAATGAAAATTTGAACAAGTTCTAAAAGTGTTAGTTCTGGTTTCATTAGGTAGCCCTTGATTTTAGATGAATTTAGAAATTGATTTCACTAAATTTGGAGCTAAAATGAATAAGTTATACACATTTGAATATCTTCGGTTTGAATAAATCCAGAAAAGATTAAAATCTGACATGTGGGGCCCATTTGTCGTTGCCGCCTTCATGAAGGCCGACACGTGGGGCCCGCCGGCGATATTTCGCGCCGCCTTTGCCCGCTGCCCCGGCGGGGGCCCTAAGGCGTGGTCGGGTGTCTTGAATCGCCGGCGGTGGGGCCCTTTGTCGTGACATTTTAAAAGAATGGCTCAACCTCGGCGCTGCGTGGCGGGGCTCGAGCAGCCGAGGAGCCGGGGAAGAGGGGTGGCGGCGGTAGCCAACCCGTCGCTCGGTTTATCTCACCCTTAAGGGATGATTTTCCCCTGGGGGATACGCGGGAGGGTGGGCGCCCGAGGCCGCCGGGCGGTGGCCGTTGCGGCGAGGGAGGCTCACCGAGGTTCGGAGTTTCGTGAAATGCAAAGGCGAGCTTGCGAAGTGGTGGTGGTGACGAGGAGGCGGGGATCACCGGAGGTGGGTCGACGAGCAGCAGGCGGCTCAGGGAGGTCTTCTGGCCGTGAGCTACGGTCGGCGAGGAGCTCGTGAGGCGGCAATAGCTCGGCGACAGTGCGAGATGGTGTGGGAGCAAGGAATTAAGCTCCCACGGTGAGGATCAGCGTGATCGCCGCAAGGGCCGTCGGTAGGAGTTGGGAAGAAGGGGTTCACCGCGCAAGGGTGGTTTTGGGGCAATTGGCCGGGAAGCGTTGTAGGTGTCACGGCGGATCTTTTAGGCGCGTCCGCGCCTTTATAGCCGACCGAGCGGGGCGCCACGTGGACCCGCCGCGGGACATGGCGGCTGCCATGTGCTTGTTGCGCGGCCGATCATGGCGGCAGGGCGTGGCGGGTCGTGGGCGGCGTCGTGGCCTTCCCATCTTGCCGCTTCTCTGCGGGATTCCGCGAGTGGTCACGCCAAGTCGTGGCGGAGGGGTCCGGAGCGCGCACACGCGGAGGAGGAGGAAGAAAGGGAAAGCGGGCCCCGACATGCGGGCCCGCTTGCCGAGAGAGAGGGCGGGTGAGGGATCGCGTGGGCGGCCGAGATGGCGCCGGGTGAGGCGTGGCGCCATCCGGACCGGACGCGTGTCGGCAGGGGAGGAGGCGCATCCGGGCGACGTGGGCGGATCCAACCCGTCCATGCGTCGGCCGGGGGTGGGGTTTTGGGGTTTTTATTTTGATTTTGAATTTTCAGAAATGCTAGAAGGCATAATATAAGTCGGAAAAATACTAAATCACCACCAAAAATTCTAGAAAATTCACAGAGGCTCAAAGAGATATTTTTGGGTTTAATAAAATTAGTTTGCCATAAAATGGTTATTTCGTTTAATACTCTAGGCCTATAACTGACTTATTTTCCTTTTTCCTTTTTATTTTTCTCCTCTTTTCTTTTATAATTGGAGGTATATTTACTTCGTGTAAAAGCACTCATATATATACATATATATATACATGCATATACATATATATATATATGTATATATATCTAAGCTTGCCCTACTTATGTTACTTTTGAAATTTTCTCTATGGATCATCTTTTCAGATTCGAATTCAAATTTAGAACTCCCTATTAATTAAGCAAGTGGGCTCTTCCATGAAATTCTTCAGAAAAACACCTTCAAAACCCAACTCAACACAATACTCTACAAAATGTTTTCACAACACTTTATTATACAGATCCTCTAAGTTTTCAGGATGTTACAGTATGCAACTCAATATGGTATCAGAACCAAGAGACGTTAAGTTCAAGACCGGTTGGCTCAATTAAACAAATAATTGCTATGTCTTAGGCCTAAGAAAGCATACACGTAAGAAGTATTGAAGTATAAATGAATTGCTCGTCTTTCTTTATCAGATTAGGCCTTTGGGTGAACGGGCTAATACATACAACTCAATAATCAGTAGTAGTTTCAAAATGTTCAATGATGTTGCAACTTGCAACTGTTGATAAGAATTTTTGCATTGTCTGAACTTTTCTGGGAGGATAAACCTCGTGACATCCAAGTGATTCACAATAACAAGTTTGACATTTACTACTGCTTTCCTTTACCTCTTGCACTGAACCTTGAGCCTGTCAAAAAGAAATATAGCGCCTTTTGGTTTATGGTCTCAATGACTCCTTGTGATGCAACCTCGAAATTGCCTTCCCTAGTGAATTATCCCTCCAAATCGAGGTAATCTAATGTTTGCCATGTCAGAAAGTGAGGCAAGATTGAAAAGAATACTGTTGTAGGGGTGGCCCCCACCTAAACCCAGCTGATCTGTTAGGAGGTTGCAAAGCTCAAAGATAGGGTATATACAATGACATAAATGTCCCTAGGAAGGGTATTTGAGTGTAAGGGTACAATTGTAAAACATTCCCCGTGTGACTATATATATACACGGTCCAGGCCATGGGGAAACCCTAAGCATTGCTCACCTAACTCTCCACTACCACATCTCTCTGTTTGGTGCAGAATCACAACAGTGCGCCGTCCGTGGGGAACAGCAAGAGCAAGCTCCAAGATCTGAAGAATGATAGCACCAAAGAAAGCTTCATCATCGGTGGTGGGGAAGAAGAAGGGCGCGACGGAGCCCCGCGTCAGCATGAGAGCCTCGGTGTCAGCAATCGCGAGCGCAGACGTCGGCACGGGCGCGGCGGCTACGGACATCGACGATCACGACACGACGATCAACCCGCCGGCGCAACGATCGACCCTACACGTGGCAAGACCGACCGGGTTGTCGGGAGCGGTAACGCCGGCGCCCATGCTGGCACGGCCACCGTCCCTACCTCCGGTGCGGGGCGGTGGCGGCTCTGGCGGCCACGTCGGTCTCGTCACCGACCACAAGCCCGCCACGCCGACGGCGGCAGGGTGGGCGGCCCAGGCGCGGCCGTGGTCGCCGCGGCTCCGACGGTCCAACCGGGTGCGCTGATAGCCCCAGCCGCAGTGACGGTAGAGAGCACTCTGCTAACGGCCATCGGTACGCTCCAGTGGGAGCTAGTGGACCTCCGCGGAGCCACGCAGGACATACAAGAGGCTCGAAGCCAACAGACCCCGCCGGAGCCCACGACGAAACGGGCGGACAGACGTGAGGTCCCTACGTCGGTAGCGTCCGTGCGGCGTGTGGACCGAGTCCCCTCTCCGCGGGCCTACAGCAGTTGACATGGCCGGAGGGTTTCAAGTTCACCAGTACCATCGAGCCATACAAGGGCGACATGGACCCTCGAGAGTTCGTGTGCATGTACAAGACCGCCATCGAAGCTGCAGGCGGAGACAACACCACCAAGGTGAAGGGGCTCCTCCTCGCGCTACAGGGAGTGGCGCTTTCTTGGTTTTTTACCATAGAGCCGACTCCATCTACGCGTGGGAGCAGATCCGCGACCGCCTTTACAAAACTTTCAAGGGAACTACGTTGAACGTGTCAATGCAGATCAGCTCTTCGCAGTTAAGCAGAAACCCTTGGAGAAGCTTCGGGAGTATTTCAAGTGCTTCGCGAAGGTCCGCTGCCAGGTTAAGGATGTCAACGAGACGATCATCATCAACGCAGCAGTACAGGGCCTCCGCCCAGGACCGCTGGCCGAGTACAATGCACGAAAACCAATCAAGACAGTGGCGAAGCTCTTCGACAAGATGGAGGAGTATGTCAGGGCCGAGGAAGACGCGCGAAGGCGCTAAGGCGAAGACTCTGACACCAATCAAGCGCGGGGCACGACGAAGAGCGAAGACTCGCCGAAGGGACTCTCCGAAGGGCAAGCGCAAGCAAGATCCATCAAAGGGCACCTCTACCTAAACCCAGCTGACCTGTTAGGAGGTTGCAAAGCCCA
The DNA here is from genome assembly GCA_036346245.1 of Bonia amplexicaulis. Lineage (NCBI taxonomy): Eukaryota > Viridiplantae > Streptophyta > Magnoliopsida > Poales > Poaceae > Bonia > Bonia amplexicaulis. The sequence goes on from CM070739.1 coordinate 9,433,932, forward strand.
AAGATGGGGCATGTACAATGACATAAATGCCCCTAGGAATGGTATTTGAGTGTAAGGGTACAGTTGTAAAATACTCCCCGTGTGACTATATATATGTTGGTGATATGCCCTAGAGGCAACATGGAGATGTTGAATATATCACATACTATGTTTATGATACATTGCTTTGTTCCTTGAAATAGACATTATCATTATTGATCATGAGTATGTGACTTATTCATGAGACTCTTAATGCCAAAATGTTGCTATTTCTAAATGATCCCTGATTATATTTCATATGAGGAACAAATATGATTCAAAGATCAGCATATGTATTGATTGATGATCATGTCTCATGGATCATGGTATGGAGATACCAAATCAATAATATGGACATGTGTTAGTGAACATATGTTGGATAGACCCGCCATGAGACACCGCAGAGATTCCAAGTGTCATCGGTTGGTCTCAAGTAGTGTTTATGTGGAATCCTTAGACTTGAGATCATCATGGTTCCCAAAGATGCGTAGTAGCTTACTTTGGGACTACTAAACACTACTCCGTGGCGGGTAGTCATAAAAGTAGTCTTTGGGTTTGCCATGAAACATGTAGTGGGATGTGAATGATCAAGATAGAATTTGCCCTCCTTATGGGAGAGATATCTCGGGCCCCTCGATGTAATGGATTATGAAAGTGCATGGTCATGCCAAGGTGATTGAGGAGTCAATCACGAGTTTATAATCCATCACGGAATCGAGAGAGTGATTGAGCTATTAAGAGGATGACACAGGTCTCGCCTTGAGCTTAATCTATATCGTGAGGCAAAGGGATTAGTACATGAGAACATTACGAGTTCGGTCGATATGATCTTTACGTATACTTTGGGGTTAATATGTCTTGCTAGAGGCCGCTATTAATGTGGTGACCGGAAGGTGTTTCGGTCGCGACCAAATATACGTGAACCTCTGGTCGCACACTTAACGGGTTGGAACACTAATTGAATGTGATTTGGATATGGGCTCAATTCGGATAGAGATCCGGATAGACTTCTATTGGGCCTCGGTCCACGAGGCCCAAGTGAGGAGGTCTATATATATGGAGGCGGGGCGAGGAACGCACCGATAATCCCGAGCTAATCCGTAGCCGCCACCTCCGAGCCAAACCCTAGCCGCTCGCGAGTCTTTGGTACACTCGCGATCGGCGTTCCACCCGGACGTGTGGATACCGGAGGCGGCGCTCGTTGCGGCGTTGATCGGCATCAACAACCTCTGATTGGATCCGCTCGTGGTGTGGTTGATCGCGTGGAGGAGACGATCGGTTCGGGACGATCGACTACTTCCACTACTACTCGACAGCGTGGTTGGATCGGCTTCTCCAACTCTTCTTCATTGTACAAGGCGTCTAGTGGTAACGATCCATGATCCTCCTTAAGCATGATGTTCTTGTGTGCGCGGTAGAAAAATTTTGTTTTCTGCTCTCGTAGCCTACTCGCGATCCATTAATATATACACGGTCCAGGCCATAGGGAAACCCTAAGCATTGCTCACCTAATTTTCCACTACCACTTCTCTCTCTCTCTATTTGGTCTGTAACCACAACAAATACGTAAGCTTAATGTGAGTAGTTGATGTACTTTGCAAGGTTAATGACTACGCTGATGACTTATAGAGCATTTGAAGATAATAAACAGTTTTCACTATTATTCAGGAACATAATTTGTGTTTGTATGCATATTTATTTCGAACATAATTTGTGTTCACATGTGATTGGGATCATAACATTTTGGTCCATTGTTGGAATGCTCTAATCATCTGTACGTTCCCTTGTGCTGGATATAACTTGACGGTGGTCCATTTGGTTCTTCCATAGTTGAGAGGCCCTCGTTGTAAAAATTAGTTGGATGCTTCTGTGAGAATGTTTTACCTGTTCAAATTATTCCCCATCAAACGCCTCAAATTGGACCGGAACTGGCTTTGCTTCTGGCTTTTATGGTAAACGGTTTCTCTGATTCATTATCTATACAGCTTTTGGATTTCCTTTTGCTTTGACAAAGAAAAAGTTCTATTCTTTCGGTTGATCCTAACAAGTTATATTACTTGCATTGATTACCAGGTTTTCCACCAAATGTTATACTATTTTGTTATTTTTCTAACAAAATTTCCAGATGGCTGCAACCTTCTTTAGTATTTTTTGGTCTCCCTTAGCTCTCGTGCCTACATTTTTTTTACTCTTGTATTTCACAGGCCATCGATAGAGCTATTCTTGTGCTGGTAGTAATGGCTCTAAGCCTTGCCTTCCTGCCCACAAGATTTCTTATCCTGGTGATGTTTCTGGAGGTATTCACGAACAACTCGCCACTAAGGAAAGCAAGCACAGAAAGGTGGACCAGAAGGTTAAGAGAGTGGTGGTTCAGCATACCTGCAGCTCCAGTAGTGGTGGAGAAGGATAAAGAAGACAAGAAAACAATATGAGATCTGTGTGTGTATATTCAATGTAATTTTATGTCCTGTTTGGGCCATGCATTGCCCACTGTGTACAGTGTGAGAATATGTTGACACTTCAATAAAAGGTGAATCCCCCCTGCTACGGAATTGCCCTAACAAGATGTCTCCAAATTAACGGTAAATCGGTAGGTGTTGTCTCTGCACGCTATTGCGTGCTTGCGTAGTGCGATCGTTGGGGATGAACGGGGACAGCACTATTGTTACAAAGAGAATTCCTTATCTGCCACTGAAAGCTGACCATATTCCTGATGCCATTGGCTAAAGGGACAATTGAGAATATGCCACTCTACAGAATATCCTTACAGGATTTGTCGTTACGGAGAATGTAATTCAGGATTTGCGGCAGAGATGGGATCGGGGGAGGGGGAGAGCCTTGTGTGAGCGAGCTGTGTTTTAATGGCCGGGTGCAGCTGAAAGCCAACAGCTCGAACCCTACGGGCATAGGTAGCCTACTGCTACCCCTACCTGGATGGGCACGGGCTAACCCTCCGGCGCGATCTTTGGCAGGCGCTCCACGCCGCCCCATGGCCGGCTGGTCAAGAAGAAGAAAAGAGGACAAAGAAGAGGGGTAGAAATGACATCTTACATGACCTAAAATAGGCGAAATGAGGAAAATGGACGAAAATGGCAAAGCCTGAATTAGCAAAGAGTGGCATACCTTGAATTACATTCTCTATAATGCCAAATCCTAAAAAGCCACTCTATAAGAGTGGTATATTCTCAATTGTCATTCGGCAGAATGCTTCTCCCTTCATTGGGCCGCGTCAGATTAGGTCGTTAGCTGTGCGCATAAGGCGTGTTGGCCAAGCCACCTAGGCCGAATGGTGGGCTACATGTTCATGGGCTTGGCCTCGTGGAGCCATGGTTGGGGTGGGCCGGCATGGGCTGAACATTTAGAAGAAGGCAATAGAAGGCAATATGAATAGACCTTAGACACCGACTCAAACCTTTGGCGTGCCTTCTTTTACATCTTGGAGATAACACGCGCACAACAAACAAACTCCAGCTCCCGATCCAATTAATTATTTGGTTCGGACTTACAAAAAAAAAGATAAAACACCTACATGGAATGCTATACGGACTCCTATACTGCTTCGGATCAAACCGACGTAGAAAAATTCCTGGCTCGCGTTTCCTTCTAGCTTCTTTCCTTCTTTCTGGCTCAGCAAATATCCTGGCTTGTCTCTTGCCTTCTTTCCACGCTGAACTTATGCACTCATGATTCGGACTGCACAGCATGCGAACCACGCCGTCCTTTCCACGGCGGCTCCAAGTTTTTTTTTTTCTGTGCATGCACTAGCACTACTACCGTCTCCTTTTCTTGGCCGGCCTCCCTCACCTCCCCTCGGCCTCCTCATCCTGTTTCTTTGTTTGTTCAACCAAAACAACAACAACAATCAAGGTTTAGTTTCAGGCTGTGAAGGCGAAACACAAACCGGAGTTGACGCCGTACCACTGATGATGGCAACTTTTATATAGCGTTCTACCGATGATTATGTTATGAACTGATAAGTTAGACTGGAAGGTCACGGGCGCTTCACCCCGCCGTAAGACCCGTCAATCCGGTAATGTTTCAATGGTGACGTGAAAGGGATTGGATGAAAAGGAAAACTAACTACACAAAAAATCTTAAAATTGCCAAAGAGAGTCTAGGTATATTCACAGCAGTGTCATCATTTTGCAAATATTCTCTTGAATAATTCGGTAGATGCATACAAAGAGAAGGAACCAGCTGATTTGGTTTATATTAAATATAACAAAAAGATTACCGAGAGATTTCAAAAGATACGTGTAGAGGGAAGCAACTTTAACCCACTAATATTTGATGAGTACAAATGGAACACTGACTAGATTGATGTGGGTACTGAAGATGCCCATGAGGCAAAGCCGAATAATCTGGAATGGGCTCTTATTGATGAAGCTGTGGATGTATTAAGTGCGCTCCGTGGTCGTAATCTACCTAGAGAAGTCCGTGCCTCTGGAAGTGATGTTTTGACTTATCATTGGCGAGGTCATGGAGTGCAAGTGCAAGCCCATGGACGGCTGAAGAGGAAGGAAGTAGGAGTGGTGACGGTCACAATGAAGATGTTGAAATGATGATAAAGACATTGAAGATGACTACAGCGAAGCTCCTCCTAGTCCTACTTTTCACATCACTGGACAAAATGGTGTTGCGGGCCATGAGGGAGACAATTCAGATTATAATTGTTGATGGCCTTTTGCAATTTCATGCTTTTGCTACTGATTTTTTGTTGTTTGGCTGTTCGACCTATTCCTATTTAAGACTTGTAGACTAATGAATGTTTATGTGGCTATGTTGTCATGTTGTGTGATATTCATCTTGTTGATATGTTCATCCTTGCTTTTATACTGATTCATAATTGGTTCCTTTGAACATACATTTAGGATATTGTGGGATTCATCTTGCAAATATATTAAAGAGGCTTGTTATTGCAGGCATCAGATGACCAAGGGGATTCTGTTGATTTGCATTTCTAGCCAGGGAAGTGTTTTATATCTAAATCAGCACTTCAGTTAATGAAATTGTTTTATATCTAAATTTCTAGCCAGAGAAGTGTTTTATATCCATGTAGCCTAATAACTAATTGATTGTTGCTTGCACTAACGTGACATGTGTTGATCGTTCCTTATCCTAACCACCTTTCGTAAATGCTCCTCACAGTTATCAGAGATGCTCCATTATCTTTATGTTGTTCTTATCTCCTTTTTTACCAATCTTCTATGCAGGGTGTGAAATCCTGCATCGCTAAGCCTGTGTTAAATGGCAATCGATGTGTCAACAAAGAAGAAAATGCTCCCTGCATGTCCTGATACTAGTGCCCTGACTAATGGATGTGAGGCTGCAAACACAGATGTTGAGTATATTGATTCTAAGAATCTGGCATATCTTCCAGATGTTGACGCAAGCCTTAGTGTATGCAAATAGCTACTCATACTCATGATCTTTTTTTGCCATTTGACATTTTTTTTTTATATTTTCAAAGCCCTAAGATTTGCCATTTTCTATTGTTTGACAGACTTTAGTTGCAAGGTTTGGGATTCTCCCATCTGGATGATGTCGCAGTGATAAAGTGAAAATATACACAAGTGGTAGCACTGGATTGCCTAAGGTTTGCCCACCTTCCTGGTCCAGTATTTTCATTTTTGTTCTTCATTATATTGCAAATATATCCTTCTGACTTGCTAAGACTAGTCACATTGAAAGGTATCTTAGATATGTAAAGATAAGTGAAATCAATGACAGTAACATAAGCTGAATGTTGCACTATGCAATTAGGTTGACATAGTTACATATTACATACAAACTTGAGGAATACTTGAGGAATTCGACAATGATCTTTGTTGTCTATATTCTGTAATTAACATAGTTACATATTACATATCGACAGGAAACGACAGCAGATTGCCTTCTTGAATTGCTATTGTTCTATGAAGGGGTGGTGTAAGTGACGGACAGTTCAACCATGTTCTGCTAGTCTACTCTATGAAATGGACGCAATCAGGACTGGAAGGTATCCACTATCCAGTAGTCATCCCCTTTTGCTTTTGTTGTGATTCACTGCTTTGTCTGAAATCTCAACTCCTTTTACTTGCCGTACCACGCCTGGAGGACGCCATATGCCGCCCGCCTGGACGCCATGGCGTCCTGGCGCCCTGCAGTCGTCGTTGCCGCCGAGTCTGCCATGACAACCATGATTTAAATCAACTCCACAAGATAACATGGCAATACTTCCTAGACATTCTTTGTAAATAAAGTGGTGTCAACCTGCCAAAATTCAATTTAATCCGTTGCAACTTGCAACAGTATATTGCAATGACAACCAAATGTAATGGAAAGTAGTCTCGGTACTTTACATCATTTGAACTTAAACTATCAATCGAAAAATACTGAATAATACATAATGTATCGCCTTCCACAAGAAAAAATTGAAACCAATCCTCTCAAACCACTCAAAATAATACACCAACTCTGATATATCCAAAAACCTAACCCTAGCTGATTTTTTAAGAGTAAATTGTAGTTTGCACCACGTAAATTGACCTTAATTGCACAAAACACCAGTTTAAGCATTCTTTGCACATAACACCGAGAAAACTGTCATTATGTTGCACATTGCACCATCCCTTAAATCTAACCAGGTTGGACCCAAAATCCTGACACGGTGGTCCTACTCGAAGGTGCCATAGAGGTAGAGTATGTAGCAATTAGGGGTGCTGAAGTGGACATATTGATGTGGCTAGTGGGAGGCAATCGATTGAGGCCCTGATACCAAGCCTGCAATCTGTTTTCTCCTGTCATCCTGCGTGTTTGTTTTCTTCGTGGTCGTGCTCACTGCGTACATGAAGAAGCAGGGCGGCAGTGGCAGCAAGACATGAAGGAGGAGGACTAAAAATATGCAGCTAATTGGATCAAATTTTAGCAATACATCACCAACCTGACCACCATTCAGGCTTCCTTTTCAGTAGGTGATGTGGTATTCTTCATGTCACTTTTTTCAGAGTTTAGTAGGTCTCTTTGTATCTTCTAAATAAAACACAATACTACTGGAGCCTTTCAAGGTGGAAAATCACTTAATTGTGTTCAATGAGTATGCATCACCAATGGTTTTTAAGTTTCATGCAATGTTGCATGCCCATGTTAACCATCGCAAGTTCCATTTTACTTTGAGTATGCCTTTGTTCAGATCAACACAATAGTTGTACATATTTTGTGTCAGCTTATGTCCACATAGTAGTTTTAGAAATAATTCATTAATGGTTGTTCACAGACATCAAGTTTGACCAACAACATGACAACAAGTATTTCAGGAGGCAATAGGCGGTTCTACATAGTATTTAAAAATAATTCATTTCTCCAGCTAAGTTCAAAGTAGGCTGGTGACAAATACATATGCGTCGAGAGCTACCGAAGAAACCAAAAGACACAAAGAAAGACATGTTAGATTTACATGTCCTAATTTGTACAGCACAAGTTATTCCAAGTTTTCATCGCAAGAAAAAGTTTTTTCAAGCTTGTGGTGCTCCTCCTTAAGGATGAAATTCTGAATCAAAACTGGAAAAGAATCAAACAAATGAGTAAAGCTAAGATGGCGGGAATAAACCAGTGAGATTGATACAGAAAAATACCTCGAAGCACAACCTAACTCTGGCATTATATCGAGCAGCACATGCGCAACAAATTGGAAGAGAGGCCACTAGGAGAAAGCAGGGCAATGATGGTGCAGCTGGAGCTACCAAACCAAGGCATGCCAAGCTCCTTCGCAGCCACCGCAGTGGTCAACTAGCCTTGGTCTTCTCACATTCGACACTTAGCAGTTAAGTGGACGCCGGGAGCACTTGGCTGCGGCAGCTGGATTAGTGGAGCTCAAACCGTCGCCGGCGTGCCCACACTCGTCCACACCAACACCTCAAATTTCTCTATGCCTCACTGCAATCATCTGACAGCCGTATCACACTATCACCAGTGCCTGCACCGGAAGAAGGCGGCTGTAACCACCCTATTCTCTAGCTTCCCGTTTCTCACGGCTGTCTGCAATCAGGAATGGAAGATAATCTCTATCTAGTTTCAACAGCAGGATCATTGCAGAGAAGATAATCGTGCATGGAAAATGTATACCTTCTGCAGAATTCAAAAGACAGCTACAAAAGGAGGTTTCTCACATATGTTGCATGGACACAGACACGGGGATTCGCCATTTTCCCATAAACACCGACACGGGGACACGGTGGTGGGATATATATATATATATATATATATATATATATATATATATATATATATATATATATATATATATATATATATATATATATATTGGAGCTCTTGGGGATTCTGAGGCTTGGCATTGCTCTTCGATCAGTTTTGACAAAAACATATTATGAAAAATTCGAAATATCATTATCAAACGGTGATATAATGGATATTACAGACCATGGGCAAAATTTAAAATAAAGAATATGATGAATCAGCATGCCTACTAATAGGAAAAATCTTGAAAAGGTAGGAAAATATCTAAAGGTACATTAATATTGATAGAGTGATATCAATTATTCGGGCACAGAAGGCTATTAAGCAAAATGACAAGCATACACAAGAACGAAGTACGCCAATTATGTGTGCAACCAATGCCACCAAATCCATATAGTGTAGGCATGAAAAAAGCAAGGAATAAAAAGGCTCCAGTACCATCACCCTCAAAGGAAGAAGGAACTCAAAAGAAACCAACATATAAAGAATGCTTAATAAAAGGAGTAAATCCATTGGATAAATCATATATAGATTGAAAAATAGATGAAAATTTTGAATCTATAGCTCCTCATTGGAGAAATGATATAAAAGAAGAAATTCTAAAAGACTTAAGAATATAAATAAATGGTAAGTTTGAAACCATGAAAAAAGCATATGATCAAAAATTCGAAATATCATTATCAGATGATGATATAATGGATATTGTAGGCCATGGGCTAAATTTAAAATAAAGAATATGATGAATCAGCATGCCTACTAATATGAAAGATCTTAAAAAGGTAGGGGAATATCTAAAGGTGTCGGGACCCGGATTTTCAAATCCAGTCCCTCTGTGTATTACAGCACTAGTCCCAGATCAAAGCTAGTGCACACAGTCAAACAGTGATGATTACATAACCAACAACGCTTTATTACAATAATAGAGAGTATGCACCAAAAGGCCTCTTTATTACAAGCGAGTTTTCAAGACCTCACACACACAAAACAAAAACAAACACAATGAAGCAAAATAAATCCAGCGGATGAAGACTCATCAATACGCCACAGGCAATTGACTGGGGAGCGCGACCTAGAACTCCTGAAAGCCTTCGTCGAATCCATACGCGCCGTAGTCGAAGTTTCCTTCTTGAGCTTCATATTCCTCTGGTTATTATTTTTGAGTGTAGCATGTGAGTACATAAAGTACTCCGCAAGTCTTGGGAAAATGCAATAGATGCAAGGCTTAACAAAGGAGGGTCATATGGTTCTTTTGCACAAAGCCACATTTTATTTCAAATACCATTAATTATTTTAAAGGCATCACTTTAGCAAAGTGATTGTTTTAATGAATCTATCAATAATTTTATAGTGAATGTTCCACCACCAACACTTGAATCTTGGCTCAACCCGCCAAAGTTCAAAACCACGGGTTAAACCACCCACACTAAACAACTGGCTAACCGCCAAAGTTCAAGAAAACGGTTACACCACTCACACACGGCTACATCCGCCAGGACAACTCCGGGAGTTCCAACCACTCCCGTTTCCAAAACTTTTATTTTAAAACCAAAACCAATGATCTACCATGTGAATGCATTCTTTGCCCGCCCTTGACCGTGGGCACGGCTATTCGAATAGTTTTACACTCTGCAGAGGTTGTACACTTTACCCACAAGAGATAAGTTATCTTAATAGTCAACACGCTTCCTTTGGCATGAGACCTAGATAATTCATCACAAAGCTTTTACCTTACTCTAGTCTAGCTAGACACCACCCGCTGAGGTTTCACCGCTGAAGGGTTAAATCCACCAGACGAAGCCCCTCTTGCGCCATATGAGTACAAGAAATCCACCCTCACCGTGAATAACCAAGAAACCGGCACTCACTTTCCATTGGTGGTACCTAAACTAGCCTATTGTAAGTTAGTCACTAGGTCGCACCCATATAGACATGTGGTTGTACGGTGGTGCTCGGTCTGGACAAACACAAGTGTCGGTCCTTAATTGACTAGGGCGGAACATACAGTCAAGACAGTTCTCGTGCTATCCGCACCATACCAAACTTACCATCCGCCCCAGTCTAAACCAACTCTCACATTTTATTTCATTTTAAAGATTAGTGGCAACATCAATCGCCACTATATTTCTAAACAAAAGTCTAAATCAAAGACATAATATTTTTCCAATCAAAGGATACAAAAGTTTATGTTGCAAGACTAAGCTTTCTACTACCGGTACAATATTTACCAAAGTTATATAATAATCTCATTATTGAGACAAGGGAATTCCTAGGGTGTCAATGGTACATGGCATTCAACATCAAATGAGGGTATAACAATAGTTGGATTAACTAATATTTATAAAACAAGAGTTATCATTTTATGTACATAGCAATGCAGTAATTTTAAAATAATTAAAACATTTCTCAAACATGGGTTCAAGATGTTCAAAGGAGACTTGCCTTCGTGGGCGATATCTTGACTTTCTTGCTGCGGGTCGGAAAATTCCTCGGCGATGTCGGGTTCTACGCGCGGAACGATAAATACAAAGGAACAAATAAATACAAATAAAATCACAAAAATACAAAATATATACTGGAAGAAAGGTTAAGATTTTAGATGAATTTAGGAGAAAGAATCAACGGATTCGGAGTTCAAATGAAGGAGAACGGATATCTGGAAGTTTTAGATATCACATGAAATGATAACAAAATCCGAGAATTCCTTTTTGAATAGAACGGTGTCGATTGGTGGCGAGGTGGTGGCGAACGGACAAAACGAAACTCCGGTGACGAGGCGAAGATGGTGACGTGGGTACGGCATCGAGAAACGACGGCAATCACTGGCGGTGAGGGAAAAACGACAGTGACAGCGAAAGGACAACGGCAAGTTGGAAGGAGATAGTACCGGGTATGGAACATGAAGATGTAGGGCGAGCACAGGGTAGAACACGACATGGTGAAGCTGGAAAAATTATTGGCTAAGCTGAAACTTCATCGGAGACAACGCAAATGACGTTTGAACGACGACGGCAGAGAAAAAGGAAAAACTTGATATCTTGATGCTCGGTGAAGCGAATCCAAAACCACTTGAAAGGTAGCTACCTGGGATGGTTTGGCACGATATGACGCGAATGGATTGGGGAAAAACATTACCGGATGAATGGGGACACTAGATGCCATTGGCGGCCATGGCGAGGTGTCGGAGGCAAAAATTTGTAGAGGCTTTTCGGGGAAACGGAAGGAAGCACGGCGTAGAACGCCGCGAGGCAAGTCTAAGAAAAATTACGGCACAGACTAAAACTCAACAGAGACGACGAATCGGCGTCGGGAGTCAAAAACGGCCATTTTTGCAGAAAGTTCAATTTCGGACAATTGGCTCCACGAAAAATTAAATAAAAATGATAGATAAATTGCTTGGAGGCTAGGACATGATATGACGCGAACAAAAATTAAAGCGCTTACCGAAAAAGTGGTGTACGCGCGAAGGCACTGTTTCAGTGTCTGGCTCGACCTGGTCGACGAGGACTCGGTGAGTCTTCGAGTGATGGCGATGGGAGCATGGCGTAGAACGTGTCGAGGCGAACTCAACGGTACAGGAGGCTCGGCCAACGGACATCGGATGGTGACGAAACATGGCGAAGAAGATATTCGGCGACCGGCGGGTTGGCATCGGCGTTCCGGGCAAACGGAGAGGAGTTAGAGGGTGAGGTTTGCGGCGAAACGAAGAGGAGAACGTCGGGAACATGATGCTCACCTCGGTTTTGATGGAACACGCACGGTCGGCTCGCAACGACGAGAAAAACGACGGCGTGGTTTGGCCACGGTGGTCCGGCGATGCTCCGGTGATGCTCCGGCAAAAGCGAGAGGAGCACCGCGTAGAACGCGAGGAGACGAAGCCAACGGTGTAGTCAAAAGTGACCGAACTCCTTGTTGGGCGCAAAGGCCGATGAACACCTCTCGGTTCACAAAAGAAAAACGGAGATTGTGGAGAGAAGAGAGGGAGAGGGGACTTGAGATTTTCGGTGGTGAATGAGTATGAGGAGAGGCACCCAGTGCTCCCTTTTATAGGGGTGGAGGTGGACCGGAGAGAGAGATCAACGGTGCATGCCATTTAGAGCACGGTTTAAATTTCGTGTAAATACTCATAAATGGGAGGGGAAACGGTGGGGAAATGAAAGCCCTTGATGAGAGGATTTGAATGCACTTAATTTCACAAAAAACGGTGGAGAAAATAATGAGAAATTAAAGTTTTAAATTTCCATGGCGTGCGGCGCGCACGGGCGTCGCTGGCGTCCCCGTCGGGAAGATGAACAGTGCCGTGAGGGCACTGTTCATCTCTCTCTTCTTTCTTTTTTTTTGTATTTTTGTTTGAGATTTTGAAATTGAGCACAAACAAACTCCGAAAATTCTAAAATAAATTTAGAAACTAACTTGAGACTCAAAGAACTCAAATAAAATATTTTTAGCAAATATTAATGTTTAATTTTATTTTATTAAATAAAAATTCTAATTAAGATTTAGTTTAAACCAAATAAATTCACAATTTTCAAAAATTTGAAAATAGGGTATAAATGGATAGATTAGAATTTTAGATAAATTTAGAAATTTAAATGGGCTCAATCGGAGTTAAAATGAAAGAGAACGAGCTCTCGGAAGTTTTAGAAGAGAGAAAAAGAATAAACCGATTTTCTGGAATTATTTTTGAACTGAAAAATCAAAATATGACGTCATCAAGGGAAATGATTTTGAAATAAATTATTTTTCTGTGGAAAAGAAATTTATGACGTCAGCAAGGATTTGATTTTCTGGCCGAATTATTTTTGTAAAGAAAAATAATTTTATTCACTGAAAGGTGGGACCGGTTTATCAACGAGAGAGAAGAGAGAGAGGAAAGAGCGGACGATCGGATGAGCGATGTGGCGCAAGGAGGAAATCGGGATCGTCAGATGGAGAGCGAAGAGAGTTAGGTGAAGATGGACGCACGAGATTAGATCGGGCGGCGGATGATTAAATTTGATTTAGATTTTCAGAAAACACCAGAAAATTCAATAAAGCTCAGAAAAATATGAAATTACATCCACAAATTCCAGAAAAATTCAAAGAACTTCCTGGAGACATTTTGGACTTAATAAAAATATTTCCAACTACTATTGGTATTTTAATTTTCATACTTAAAATACTTTTTAATTTAAAAATAGATTTTAAAACTCTAGAAAAACTCAGAACACCAAATAAAGGCCAAGGAAATCCAAATAATTAATTTGAATTAGGATTTTTATAGAAAATCAAAATATCATTTTATTTAATAATTTTTGTTTAAGTTTTTACTTTAAATTACTTTTCAAATCCAAACTTTCTAAAAGCGTAAAATCGAGGCAAACAAAATTCAAATTTCATACAAACAAAACTCTTATTTTTATTTTAAACTAAATTAATTTAATTTAATAATTTAAATTTTTTTTTCTCCAAAAATTTGAAATAAACAGCTGGGCTGTTACAAAAGGTAACTATATAAAGGTATACTAATATTGATAGAGTGATATCAATTATTCGGACATGATCAAAAAGGAGATTCTTCACACCTGGGCATCCTAATGCATCTAGGTCCTTTTAATAATCAAGAAAAGGCTTCCCTCGCCACTATATAAGGAGGGGCGTGCCGCAGAAGAGAGGGCATCGAAGAGCAATGCCAAGCCTCAGAATCCCCAAGAGCTCCAACTCTCCACCTCTGTAAACCTTAGTTCTAGTATTCCACTATAAAATATATCCATCAGAAGAGTGTTGTAATACAATTGTGTAAGGTATATTTTCTTTCTTTGTATTAGTTGTCGGGGTTCCCGAAAGGGAAAACCATATGTAAGCTATTTTATGGAAATGAAGTAGTTCTTCCTTGATTCCTAGCTATTCTAGGTTTGATCATATGAGACAAGGTTTTATGCTAGGGACCTTATAGGAGAAAACTCTGTGGCAATTCTCTGCTGAGCCCTGAGATTGGCTAAGGAGAACGTTGAGGCCATAGAAAAGTGTTCCCTTTGGGTGGAACTGACTGGGGACACGATAAAAAATTATCTCATATGATCATAACTATGAGTTTCTAGAAAAAGTTTAGCTACTCCTGAAGCAAACTAGCAAGAAGTATGGTGAGTACCGAGTAAGATTTTTACACCACTAGAGCACAAGCGAATGTCTTGTTGGTCTCGCCAACCCGCAAGATCTTGAAAAAGTTATTATTCAAAATTAATTAACATCACCGTGAAAGAAAGGTCCATATCAGTGAATAGTAATCAAATAGTATACCCAACATCATAGTGCAAGAGCACTGTTCACGAAGTGAAAATTTACTATTTTAATTCATAGTAATTTGAATAGTGACTATAATATTTTGAATAGTAAAATTAGAATCTTTTCCAGTTTTACAGTTGAATAGTGACTAGAATATTTTGAATAGTAAAATTAGAATTTTGCCCAGTTTTATAGTTGAATAGTGACTAGAATATTTTGAATAGTAAAATTAGAATCTCATCTAATTTTATACTTCTTGCTAATTTGCTTCAGGAGTAGCTAAACTTTTCCTAGAAACTCATAGTTATGATCATATGAGATAATTTTTTATCGCCTCCCCAGGCAGTTCCACCCAAAGGGAACACTTCTCTACGGCCTCAACATTCTCCTTAGCCAATCTCAGGGCTCAGAGGAGAATTGCCACAGAGTTTTCTCCTATAGGATTCCTAACATAAAACCTTTATCTCATATGATCAAACTTAGAATAGCCAGGAATCAAGGAAAAACTACTTCATTTCTATAAAATAGCTTACATATGGTTTTCCCTTTTGGGAACCCCGACAGCTAATAGAAAGACAGAAAATATACCTTACACAGCTGTATTACAACACTCTTCTGGTAGATATATTTTACAGTGGAATACTAGAACTAAAGTTTACAGAGGTGGAGTTAGAGCTCTTGGGGATTCTGATGCTTGGCGTTGCTCTTCGATGCCCTCTCTTCTGCGGCTTGTCCCTCCTTATATAGTGGTGAGAGAAGCCTTTTCTTGAATATTAAAAGGACCTAGATGCATTAGGATACCCAGGTGTGAAGAATCTCATTTTTTGATCATGTTGCCCATCTTCTCAAGTGCCTTAGCAGCTTTTGTCGTTTGTCGTTTATTCTTTCGGTGCTCGTGAGCCTACACGATATTGGTTTGGTGGCACACATAATTGACATATTTCGTTCTAGTGTATGCTTGTCATTTTGCTTAATAGCCTTCTGTGCCCGAATAATTGATATCACTCTATCAATATTAATATATCTTTATGGAGTTACCTTTAGATATTATCCTACTTTTTAAAAGTCCTTCCTATTAGTAGGCATGTTGATTCAACTATAAAATTGGACAAAATTCTAATTTTACTATTCAAAATATTCTAGTCATTATTCAAATTACTATGAATTAAAATAGTAATTTTTCACTTCATGAACAGTGCTCTTGCACTATGATGTTGGGTATACTATTGTAATTACTATTCACTGATATGGACCTTACTTTCATGGTGATGTTAATTAATTTTGAATAGTAACTTTTTTAGAATCTTGCGGATTAGTAAGACCAATAAGACAGCCGAATGTTCTCTAGTGGTGTAAAAATCCTACTCGGTACTCACCATACTTGTTGCTAGTTTGCTTCAGGAGTAGCAAACTTTTCCTAGAAACTTATAGTTATGATCATATGGGATAATTTTTTATCGTCTCTCCAGGCTGTTCCACCCAAAGGGAACACTTCTCTATGGCCTCAACGTTCTCCTTAGTCAATCTCATGACTCAGTGAAAAATTGTCACAGAGTTTTCTTCTATAGAGTCCCTAGCATAAAACCTTGTCTCATATGATCAAACTTAGAATAGCCAGGAATCAAGGAAGAACTACTTCATTTCTATAAAATAGCTTACATATGGTTTTCCCTTTCGGGAACCCCGACAGCTAATACAAAGACAGAAAATATACCTGACACAGCTGTATTACAACACTCTTCTGGTGTATATATTTTACATTGGAATACTAGAACTAAAGTTTACAGAGGTGGAGAGTTGGAGCTCTTGGGGATTCTAAGGCTTGGCGTTGCTCTTCGTTACCCTCTCTTCTACGGCGTGCCCCTCCATATATAGTGGCGAGGGAAGCCTTTTCATGATTATTAAAAGGACCTAGATGCATTAGGATGCCACGTGTGAAGAATCTCCTTTTTTATCATGCTGCCCATCTTCTCAAGTGCCTTAGCAGCTTTTGGCATTTGTCGTTTATTCTTTCGGTGCTCGTGAGCCTGCACGATATTGGTTTGGTGGCATTGGTGGCACACATAATTGGCGTACTTCGTTCTGGTGTATGCTTGTCATTTTGCTTAATAGCCTTCTGTGGCCGAATAATTGATATCACTCTATCAATATTAATATAACTTTATAGAGTTACCTTTAGATATTCTCCTACTTTTTTAAGATCCTTCCTATTAGTAGGCATGCTGATTCAACTGTAAAATTGGACAGGATTCTAATTTTACTATTCAAAATATTCTAGTCACTATTCAAATTACTATGAATTAAGATAGTAATTTCCACTTCGTGAACAGTTCTCTTGCACTATGATGGTGGGTATACTATTTGAGTACTATTGTAATTACTATTTACTGATGTGGACCTTTCTTTCACGGTGATGTTAATTAATTTTAAATAGTAACTTTTTTAGGATCTTGCGGATTAGTGAGACCAACAAGACAGCCGGATGTGCTCTAGTGGTGTAAACATCCTACTCGGTACTCATCATACTTATTGCTAGTTGCTTCAGGAGTAGCTAAACTTTTCCTAGAAACTCATAGTTATGATCATATGGGATAATTTTTTATCGTCTCTCTAGGCGGTTCCACCCAAAGGGAACACTTCTCTACGGCCTCAATGTTCTCCTAAGCCAATCTCAGGGCTCAGTGGAGAATTGTCATAGAGTTTTCTCCTATAGAGTCCCTAGCATAAAATCTTGTCTCATGTGATCAAACTTAGAATAGCCAGGAATCAAGGAAGAACTACTTCATTTCCATAAAATAGCTTACATATGGTTTTCCCTTTCGGAAACCCCGGCAGTTAATACAAAGATAGAAAATATACCTTACACAGCTGTATTACAACACTCTTCTGGTGGATATATTTTATAGTGGAATTCTAGAACTAAAGTTTACAGAGGCTGAGAGTTGGAGCTCTTGGGGATTCTGAGACTTGGCGTTGCTCTTCGATGCCCTCTCTTCTGCGGCATGCCCCTCCATATATAGTGGCGAGGGAAGCATTTTCTTGATTATTAAAAGGACCTAGATGCATTAGGATGCCAGGTGTGAAGAGTCTCCTTTTTGATCATGCTGCCAATCTTCTCAAGTGCCTTAGCAGCTTTTGGCATTTGTCGTTTATTCTTTTTGTGCTCGTGAGCCTGCACGATATTGGTTTGGTGGCACACATAATTGGCGTACTTCGTTCTGATGTATGCTTGTCATTTTGCTTAATACCCTTCTGTGCTCGAATAATTGGTATAACTCTATCAATATTAATATATCTTTATAGAGTTACCTTTAGATATTCTCCTACCTTTTCAAGATCCTTCCTATTAGTAGGCATGCTGATTCATCATATTCTTCTCATATTCGACACTTAGCAGTTCGGTGGACGCCAGGGGCACTTGGCTGTGGCAACTGGATTAGTGGAGCTCAAACCGTCGTCGGCGTGCCCACACTCGTCCACACCAACACCTCAAATTTCTCTATGCCTCACTGCAATCATCTGACGGCCGTATCACACTATCACCGGTGCCCGCACCAGAAGAAGGCGGTTGTAGCCACCCTATTCTCTACCTTCTCGTCTCTCACGGATGATGCGGGTACGCACATGCTTTACCACTTTTCAGGCGAATGCATTATTTCATTGGAAAGAAGTATTGAGCCGCATTAAATATTGTCAGGTGAATTTGTTTCTTAAGGAGTTTCTTTTAATGATGATGAACTTGGAATATTACCTCATGATATTATTTTATGTGTTTTTTGGTACGATTCATGTAAAGACTTGGGAGAGCAAAAGGGAGGAGCACAACGACTTAAACTACAAGTTTTGGATAAGATTTTCAAGCCAAATTCGGACCTCCCACGTGCTCAATCCAATTCAAACTCGGATTCAACTCTGGATTCAATTCGGATTCGATTCGGGACAGCCTAACAGGCAGTTACTAAAAAGGCCATAACTTTCACAAACGGAGTCCGATTCAGGTGTTCTTGTACTCGTTGGAAAGATAATTACTTTCCAAAGGGCACACGAAATTACTGCCTCTCTAAGCCTAGGGAACCCAAAGGGCACACGAAAATGGATTCCATTTTAGGGTATGTTCACACCTAGCTAGGAGGGTTGTTCCTAGTATAAATACTCCTTTTTTCTAAGGAAACAACTTTCAGCCATATGATTTCAGAATAGGTTAGCCAAGTGCTATAAAAAACTTGAGAATTCTCTCTTCCTTTGCTCTTGTAATTTTCCTAGTGAGATTGCAAAAGCAGTCGTTCGATGGCAACCTTTCTGTGCTTCCAACTTCGTGCGTGGTTGTGTGGATTGGGAACTTAGAGTGTGGTTGGACGAATACTTGTTGCAGGTCATTGCATAGGCAGTGGTTGGCCTCAAGAATTG
The DNA here is from genome assembly GCA_036346245.1 of Bonia amplexicaulis. NCBI lineage: Eukaryota > Viridiplantae > Streptophyta > Magnoliopsida > Poales > Poaceae > Bonia > Bonia amplexicaulis. The sequence goes on from CM070739.1 coordinate 9,452,853, forward strand.
TCAGGTTGCACTACTATCTTGGCTGCCCACAGCTAGTTATCTACACCTGGCATATTTCACCTCTGTGAAGATCGGGCATCCCCCGCATCATTTATCCTAGGAGCTAGACGGGAGCGAGAGGAGTTGCGAAGCTGTTTTGAGAAATCAGATGTTTATATTGGCTTTTGGCTTCTCTGAGTAGAAGACAGAAGCAGAAACCAATACAAACAGAGCCTATATTACATGTATAAAAATTTCTATAACAGAGTTTCTCCTAGTCATAATAAAGTTTTCATAATGGATGACGCACCCTTTTTTCTTAGCATTATACTAGTGATTAAGCTATGAATTGGTAAGTTACAAAGCTACCATCAAGCGCATCCCTAGTGACTTACTTATGGCTTTTAGTTTAAATATTTGAATTCTGACTATTCATAAGATAGAGCATGGAGAGATACTTGCGTGTGGTTTTAGCTGATATAGATAAAGGCGGGATAGTGTATGCTACAATCCATTTGTAGATTCTATCTTGAAAAGACACTTTATTTGAAAAGCTAGTTACCATAAAAAGCTAAATCATAAGTCCAAAAGAAGGGAGCTTAGTTTCTTTTTTTACTGGAGTTAAATTAGACGCTATACATAATGTTGATTTAGGAAAAAAAAAGTGCACGCTAACTTAGCGCGTGAGAATAAGGTTTTTCAGGTACACAAGCAACACAATCACTATGGGGAATTTCGCTCACACGAAGATTATAACCATTTTTTTTTTGCGCTCATGAAGGCAAATTTGTGGTCCAGATGTTGACGGTTTTGAGACATGGGGGCAGTGGCAAAAGGGTGGTAGAGATTTAAGATTTGATTTCATCATGGTGATAACAGTTGGATCTGGGGATTATGTTCTAGTTTTTGGGATAGCAAATATATAGTAGACCACGGTAATAGCAGTTGGAGAGAATGGCAAAACTAGGAATAACACACCTGGGAATTATGCTGTAGTAATTGGCCGTCGCTTCACTCCCAAGCTGTTCCTGCCTTTTTTCCATGTAAAAATTTGACAAATCTACGCAAACCAGATCGCTGCTGCAAAGCAAAGCACGCCGCCGGCGTCGGCGGAGAGAACACAGGTTTGGCGTGCCATCGTTACCGTGCGAAAGCAAGTTGATCGATAAACGATAAATTTTGGGCAGCGTCCGGCCCCTTTTGGGCTGTTGCCCATGGGCTATGACGCGGGCGGCCCGAATTAAATGGGCCGATGATTCTCTGCTAGTATATTAGTGCGAGAGTTCGTATTAGTTTCTACTCATATCTTATAGCTAAAATAAATAGTAGCAGGTAAAAGAAATAATATTTACAAAAAGTGACTAGTGGTAAAAAAAATGAGAATTGTAATGGGAACCAGATATTTATATTGGCTTCGCACTTCTCTAAATAGAAACTAAAAACAAAAACTGATAGGAACAGAGCCTAGTCGTGTCCAAAAAGAATAATAAGAAAGAGAACTAGAGAAGACTAACAGCTTGCTTTGTTGGGTGCATTTGGGCCAGATCATTATAGGGCAATTTGTTAGTAAGCTTAATACCAGTAGAAGAAACACAACCGTATGGGGGCGAAGCCCCTTCTCTCCGCCGCTGGGCGTCTAGATGCAGATGTAAATCGGTCATATGACTTGATCGAGGAGTTTTTTTTATTCATTATTCTATTCTTTCTCATACTCTTCACATTTGTCAATCATTACAAAAGGAAATCTCAAAAAACAAATAATGACCTTTACATGTATGCAGAGCTACCGAGCAGGAATGTAAACATGTGTTAAAAGAATGTGACAATAATGTATCCTAAAATGAAATCTGTTAATCGGCTGCGCCACGCATCCTTCATCCGAAGCCCATCACCTTCGGTGCGAATCTCAAGAATCGGGTGAGCGAGTTGGGCTGGAACTTCCTCGCAAACAGGAAGCAGACGGTCGTGGCCCTTCCATTGTACGTGCACGTCCTCCCGCCCCTCAGCCAGCGCAGGAACTCCACCGTGACCTCCATCCTCGTGAACCACGCCGGGTGCGCCCCGCCGTGGGACCAGTCGACCCACGTCACGCTCCGGTTGGCGCCGGCCGACGGACGCCGGATGTTCAGAAACGTCGGCAGGTAGTGCTCGTCGGCGTAGCAGTTGCGCTTGCAGAGCCTCTTGAACAACGGGAAGTAGACGCCGTCGGCGATGACGTCGACGGCGAGGGGCCGGTCCAGCTCGAACCACTGCGAGCCCTTGCGCCACTGGTCGACGGTCACGACCGGGCTCATGCCGCGCTTGTACCGGCCGCGCCCCGTCGCGCCCGGCTCGTCGTAGGACTCGAGGTGCACCTTGGTGGAGTTGATGAGGTACGAGTAGACCGTAGGGAAGTCGAAGAGGGGGACGTGCGACTCGGACAGGAGGAGGAAGCGGGCGTTGGAGTGGTCAAGGAGTGCGTGCGCCAGGAGACGCCGCTCAGCTTCTACCATGCTTATTTGGCCCCATTTTACCTCCTGTGTACGTGTCAGGACAACAATAAGTGGAGGAATGCACCAAAACGGAATAAGAAAAAATGTTTTTGTGCGAGGAAAAAACGTGGGAAAAACGAGGCTATCTATCCCAAGTAATACGAACAGATTTACCAGAATTTCAAAAAAAAAACTAAACATGGAAATGCATGTTTCTATTGTTTTATCTTTGAAATTCCAAATTAGTTCCTAGAGTTTGTTAGTTTAACTTTCTGAAATATTGGATTCCGAAATTGCTCGTTCGTGATATTCTCGGAACCTAGATATCATGTTTCAATTCGAAGAACTTTAAATTAAATATTTAAACTTTAATTCTATAAAATAATATATAATTATGAATTAAAGTATTAACCCTGATATGAATTAAAGTATTAACCCTGAAAATATCTTTTTTTGGAAAAACAAATGTTTTGAATTCTAAACTTATAAATTCCAACAAATTAAAGATTCAAATGTTTAAATCAAGTTTACATAATTTTAAAGTCTAGATGTGAAAAAAATAGAAATTGTGATTATTTTCAATTATATTTGGATTGAAATTTGTATACTTATAAATTTCAAATTTTAAAAGAAAACCCCCAGATTCAGATATTCCATGCATAGAGGGCGATTGGACAAATATTGTGAAACAAAGATTATTAGCTATCTAATTATTGTATAATATGTATCCCTGGCCCTGTTTTCCAAATTAATAATCATCCGAAAGGAAAGCAACAAGTTTGTTAGAAATTCGCACGAGCAACTGCATCATTGTTTTACCATGTTGGTTTATGTAGCTAATTAAAATATCTTCATCAATCATGCCTGAGAAGGACAATTGAATACTTCTCCTCTCAATCTATGTGACATGTGGCACATATTGACCTGGATCTTTCCTTCACTAGATGAGATTTCCCAATACGATAGAAAATAACTCATCCGTCTAGCACCAGTAGTATTTGTTAAGCAGGTGAGGATGGCAGAAAATGACCACCAGTCCCTTATGTGCTCCCGCATAGATCCGTCCAAACTCTGTACTATCAACTACGCAAATGTCTGTAAGGCATATTTGTAGCAAGTACTTTTCACAACAAGGCATATTTGTAGCAAGTAGCGACACATGCATTAAGTAAATGGAAGGACGCGAGGCCCGAGCCATTCGGATTGTCACACTGAAAGCATCAGGGCACGTCGGATTGTCATTTAGATTGTCACACCTAAATAAACATCGCTTACTTTTCTTGAATGCATCGCTCACTCTTGTCGCATATAGCGGTGGATATCGAAGCTAAATTCTTGTCTTATTAAGTTTTTTTAAAATTAATATAATTTAATTTAATATTGTTTTAGTATAATTTAGAAATATTTTTAGAAACAAGCTAATGAACTAACGAGCCGAGCTAAGCTAGAATAAAATTTAAATTCATTTAAAATCAACTTATTTTAATATTTAATTAATTAACAAGTATAATTAAAATAATTTTGAACTGAAACTACCAAATCTCATCATCAAGCTTTTTTGCCACCCTAGTCGCATGGGGCCTCGTGCCGAGCCAATCAATAATTGCCACATCCTTTAGACCTTTACCTAGCTAAGACGTATACTAGTCAAATAATCACGTAGTGACAGCTAATTACAATAGTTACTAGATACTTTGCGTATGGACCCGGATTGGATACCATTGGTGTCCACCTAGTGAATTACGGTTCAATCACGCACGCACTTGAAAACGAACTTGCGGAAGATGCGTGCATGGATGTTTTCGAAGTACCATGAGATCGATCCCGGGAGTTCATGCATTCAAGAAAACAAAAGTAAAAAAAAGGTCAATTTTCTTTTTCAAAAAGGATTTTTTTCCAAAATGAGCAAGCAAAGAAACTACAATTAAGGTGCTTAATCCTGTGTGGAGTATGCATCGAACCTTGCTGGGGATTCTTCGGCGGTAGAAGGCGGAGGAGGCCTCCTCCGGGTCGGACCCGTTGAACGCCGGGTCGGAATGGACGTAGACCGAGTAGAGCCCGCGGTGCCCCTCGAAGAACTTCTCCCACAGCGGCGCCATCGGCAGGTCCCACCTCGTCAGGAACAGGAACGCCACCTTCGGGGCGGCGGCGCCGCCGCCAGCCGCCCTCTCCCTCGGCGCCGCGGAAGCCAGCGCCATCAGCTCGTCGTCGCTAATACCGCCACCGGCGGCAGCGTCCGGCCCTTCGCCGCCCCCTGCATGTTGACCAGTGCTAACCCGGTGGACCGGCGGGGACCGGATCGTCAGTCCCGCCTGTGGGCGCCGTGGCGGCTGTGGCGGCTGCTGCTGCTGCTGCTGAACCGCGGACAGGTTTGCCGCAGCAGGTGGGAAGAAGAGCTTGAGGGCTCCGCCAGGGAGAGCGGTCGTCGTTGAGCTCATGAGGGACAGGGTCGCCACGATGCCGAGCGCGAAGCCGAGGCCGAGGGGGATGGCACAGAGCAAGAGCTTGATGGGGCAAGGGGTGACCATGGCTGCCACCACCGCAGGTACTGCATGCTGCTGCTGCTGCTGCTTAAGATTCTTGGTGCTCATGGCTAGCTCCTAATGGTGTTAATTTCCCCAGTTTCTTGCTTGGAGTCCGCGCGTTATTTCGCATCAGTTTCTGGGAGACGAAGGGAACTGCACCAGCACGGCATGTGAAGGCAACAGGTGAGGCCGGCATCTGGGCGCCCGCTATCCATGGGGATTATATACACGCACCATTTGTGTGTAAATACTAATGTGTGTGTGTGTGTATATATATATATATATATATATATATATATATATATATATATATATATATATATATATATATATATAAGAGGAAAGGGCATGCCAGATCGGTGGGTGAGGCCACCCAATTGGACCGGAGGAATAAAGCTTCGGGAAGCAGGGCCCACGAGGGATGACTTCGTCGCTTGGGTTGGGTCTTCTATTGGGTTCGGAATAAAGTTTTCCGGGGGAGGGCATTGACTGCATGACTCAGGCCCTCCGATGCGGACACGTTGCAATAGCACGTATCTGAGAACAACCAATCCTACTCCATCTCTCCTTCTGTGCTCCTGCGTTACAATAGAAAACAAAACTTAAAAGTAAATATTATATATAATTATATATTCTTATAGATCACAAAAACTTGTGCATATACTGTACCCTCTCCTTTATATACAGGTATAATATGATCTTCATGTCAAGCATTTCTCTTGATTCATGAACAAGCTTATCTAGCCTGTGATACAGCACAGTATCAAAAAATATCATCTACATTAAACCAACAAATTAACAATGCTAACTACTCCCATGTTTATTAATGTTTGTAAGTTCGAACCACGGTACTCTGCCAACCCCCCAGATATGCAAAAGAGAATCTAACAAAAGTGTAACGCCCCCGTTTCTGAGGGCGCGTACGGACACGGCAATCCGCAACTATTCACGCATGAACAGTTATGGAGTGTCGCGCAAGAGTATACCATTGCCTGCTTACAACAAAAGACCAGCATATATTTCACATATGGATTATCATCCAGAGTTTGACAGCGGGGCGTGCAAGCCCAAAGTATATTTACATTACAAAAGCTCCAGAATCCGCTTGAGCGCGGCAAAGACCTAAAGCCACGGATCCTCGTCGAAGAAGAGACCCTCGGGGACTTCCTCAACGGGGAGACCTTCACCTTCGTCTTGATCTTCTAAAGAGTTGAATTAGCAAGCCGTGAGCCAACAACCAGCTCAGCAAATCGCAAAGGAACCCTAACTTACTACTTGCACGGATTCACAAAGGCATGGAATATACTTGGTTTATTATCTTAGAGTGGATGCAGTTTTGTTTGTAAATCCTTTTGTAAAACTTGCCGACAAAACTACTTCTTAATCAACAGGGGGTTTTCATGAAGAGTTCATTAACCACTAACCAGATTAAAACGTTTATAAAACTACTTAAGCTTTGCTGATGGGATCACCCAAGTGACACAGCTCCATTAACCGGGAGCACGGCGTATCCGAATACCATTTATTTGACTCTGCAGAGTTTGCTCAGCTTTACCCACACGATCTCTTAACTCCCGCGACAGAGTCAAGAAAGCCAGGTCGTTTCACTGCTCAAATCTTTATATAGGCTCTACCCGGTAGAATTCACTCGGGTCTGGCACATGGAAAGCTCCCGTCCGCTTCGAGTGAACCCTACCGTTATTAGGTATCCGCAGCACGGCATACCTAATCTGTTTCTCAACCTCCGCACTTCTCAAGACCAGAGTTTCAATCGAGTTGAGCGACTACTAAACCCGGTGTTGACGAGTCAACTCACGTGGTTGAGCGGTCACTATGACGATTGCTCAAAGATAAGGGTTTCGGTCCTTATATTTTCACATGGCCCGCAACCTCTCCAGGTCCGCGACCACAACCTAAGGTAAGCGGTGGGCGAAGACCGACCCGCGGTTTCCCACAACGCTCTTACCCTTCCTTTCACACCGACACTCTCCGCCCTAGGGTACAGTGTCCCATACCACCCCACCCTAGGGTCGGGTTTTCAAATCTACTGGCCCGCAGCCACGACCTTATCAAGAAAAGACTTTGCGATAGTAGTAACCTATAGTGATCTAGATTAACAGATAATTATTTCTAGGGTTACAAGGCATGGCTACAAATTAAGCAGGGCATTTTTCGGTGGTAGGACGTATCTATATCACATGTCATTCTAAACCTTTTTATTTTACTTTAAACTAGCGTTTCACAACTAGCATAATGCAAATAGCATAATAACATAATATTAAAGCATGGGATTCAACATGATCAAGGTTTTGCGACTTGCCGTGAACTGGAACGATCTCGGCGATCTCGAACGAAGAAACTTGAGGTCTGGGACTGCACGACCTTCCGGATTTCGACACTAGCGCAAACATACAAAATAATTAAATCCGACTTGAGACTAATCAAGCAAGGAAAATAATCTATTAAAAGAATTAAAAAGGAAATAAATTGCATAAAATATCAAATGAAAATGGGTTCTTTGGATTTTTAGATTTTGCTAGAGAGGAATTTTGGAAATTGGAGTTCACAGATGGGTTCAGAAGAATGAAAGGAGCAATGTGGCGAAATTTGGGAATTTTTAGGATTTTCTGTGATTTTCTAGGATTTATTTGGGTTTTCGGATTTTGGAAAAGAATAAACCACGAAAATCGGTGAAAGTCTTGGCCGCCCGAGCTACAGATCTTGACCCATCACATGACGCTGCGGTAGAAGGCAGCAAGGCCCAGCCGCTTCGCGCCTCGTACCGATGGCCGACGGCGCGCGAGGCGGGCGGCTGCGATGGGGCGGGGTGGGCGCCGGATGGAGGCGGTAAGTGGGATCCGGCGGTAGTGGGAGGGAGGTGCGGGCGAAGCGGTACGGCGCGGATGGGCGGCCGAGATCAGAAGGCGTAGGGGTGATGGACGGAGGAGATGAGGCCACGTCGCGGGGAGGAGTCGTCTTCCTCCTCCGGCCGCTACAGTGCTCCCCAACCGGGGCTACGGTGGCGACAACGATCTGGGCGCCCAGGGGCTCGCCGGCGGCGAGGGAGGGCATCCCCGGGTAGGGTTCGCCATGGGGAACCCATTTCCAGGCCTTGAGGGCTACGGGGATGGTCAACGGCGGCGCATGGCGGAGAGAAGGTGGCGACGATTTTCGGTCACCGGGGCCACGCGCTCTCCGGGCAAAATGGTGGCACTGGAGCATCACCGGGTGAGGGGACTCAATGGCGTGGCGGGTCGAGTGGAGACGCTCTCAGCGGGTGGCCACGGTGGCCCTTTCTACCGGCTGGCGAGCTTCGCCGCCGATGGCGAGGAGGGTGCTCTCGGTCGCGGAGTTCACCATCGCTCGGGAGGCGAGAGGAGCAAGTCGGTGCAAAGGGTGGATTTTAATCGAGTGTAGAAGGAGGAAGGCTCGGGAGATCACCGGCGGTGAGGGAGGCGATCGGCGACACAGTGCGATGGGAGCTCGAGTGGGTGCTCGGGAGCTTGAGGAAGCAAGGGAGCACACTGCGGGGCTCGGGCGGCTTTAAAGGGGTGGAGAGGGCTGGCGTGCGAGGCAAGCCGGGCAGGTCGGGGTATGGCGCGGTGCGGGGGTCGTGAAGGACGCGGGTCCGGGGCGTCGCCTCGCGCATGGGACGTCGTCCGCCCCTGCAGAGAGGAGTAAAAGCGATGCAGCGGCGGGGCGGTGGCGGCATGGGTGGAGAGCGCTCCCGCTGGGAGGACGGGAAGAGGGGCCGGCGGCGGGGCCGAGAGAGGAGGTGGTGGCGTGGCTGTCCGGAGGGGCGCAAAGGCGTTGCGGGTCATGGGCGCCGACGCCACGCGAGCAGGGAGAAGGCGGGAGGGAAAGGCGCCCGAGAGAGGGAAAGAGCGGGCGTCCGCGAGGAGGCGGAAGGGGCGGGCGCCGAGAGAGGAGGAAAAGGAGGTGCCGGGAAAGGAAGCGGGAAGGAGCGGGCACCGGAGGAAAGGGAAGGCGCTCGGCCGAAAGAGGAAGGCGCCTTTCGGCCGGGGCTTTCCGAATTGGGAAAGTTTTCAAAAATTCACCAAAAAATTCAGGAAAAATCCAGGAAAATTTTGGTTTAAAAATTTGGGGTCTTTCAACCTACCCCCCTTAAAAGAATCTCGACCCGAGATTAACTTGGTCGAGGGTAAGTTGGGAAAATCCGCTGCAAACCGATTCTCTTTCCCAAGTGGCCTCGTCTGGCGTGTGATTCCTCCATTGCACTCTGCAAAATATGACATTCCTGTTTCTGAGCTGCCTTTCTGACGTTTCAAGTATCTGCAAAGGTTCTTGAGGTAGGTCGATCATCTTGCGTTCAACATCCGATGATGGTATTTCATCGTGAGGTGGCGAGACATTTTCGGAGCTGTGAGATGTGGAACACATTGTGGATTCTGGATAAATTGGGCGGTAGCTGTACTTGATAAGCTACCTCTCCAATTCTCCCGATAATTTTGAACGGCCCCACATATCTCGAAGCCAGCTTGCCTTTGACTTGGAACCTTTTGACGATTTTGAACGGAGTGACTTCGATATACACAAAATCTCCGATTTCAAAACTTAAGTCCTTTCTGTGGTTGTCTGCATAGCTTTTCTGTCGGTCTTGTGCAATCTTCAGTCTGTCCCTGATAATTCTGACATGTGCCTCTGCATCTTGAGCAATTTGGGGTCCCATGAAGGGTCGTTCCCCTGTTTCTGACCAATTCAGAGGTGTCCTGCATTTTCTGCCGTATAAAGCTTCAAATGGGGCCATCTGAATGCTAGCTTGGTAGCTATTGTTGTAGGAGAATTGAGCAAATAGCAGGCATGTATTCCATGCTGCTCCATACACAATAGCGCAAGCTCTCAGCATATCTTCTAAAATCTGATTTGTTCTTTCATGCGCTCATCCATCACCGTGGGTGGTATCTTGGTGAAGTTGAGATCGGTGCCCATTGCTTCATGTAATTTTTCCTAGAACTTGGATGTGAACTGGGCTCCTCTATCTGATACAATTTTCTTGGGCACTCCGTGAAGTGTCACAATTCGTGTCAAATACAGTTCTGCAAGTTTATCCTTCCCATAGGTTTGCTTGATCGGAAGGAAGTGAGCCACCTTGGTCAATCTGTCAACTATGACCCAGATAGCGTCATATCCTTCACGAGTTTTGGGAAGTCCAGTAATGAAGTCCATACCGATACTATCCCATTTCCATTCGGGAATTGGTAAGGGCTGTAACAACCCTGATGGTTTTTGGTGGTCGATCTTGATCTGCTGACAGACATCACATTTGGCCACATATTCTGCCACTTCTTTCTTCATCTGGTTCCACCAATACTTTCTCTTCAAGTCTTGATACATCTTCGTGCCTCCTGGATGGATCGAGAATTGGGAGGAATGAGCTTCGGATAAGATCGATTCTCTCAACTCTTTCTTGTTGGGTATGCAATAGCGACTACGGAAGGTAAGGATCTCATGTTCGTCTATTGCACATTCTGATGAATCCTCTTCTTGGGCTCTCTTTTTCAGTTTTTGAATCTCTTCATCCTCATCTTGGGCTGCCTTTATCTGATCTGTTAGCAACGGCTGAAGTTCTAGAGCTGCCATACTGCCCTGTTCGGTGATCACTAAATTCAGTCGCAGTATATCCTTCTGTAATTCTGGCGGATATTCTGCGGTAGTTGGCTTGCCTTGTCGAGCCTTCCGACTAAGGGCATCGGCAACCACGTTGGCCTTGCCTGGATGATATTGAAGATCAACATCATAGTCTTTGATCAGCTCTAGCCATCTTCGCTGTCTCATATTCAACTCTGGCTGTGTGAAGAGGTACTTCAAGCTCTTGTGATCTGAGAATATCTCACAACGATTCCCTAGCAGGTAGTGCCTCCAAATTTTGAGGGCATGCACCACGGCTGCTAGCTCTAAATCGTGTGTGGGATAATTTTCTTCGGGTGGCTTCAATTGTCTGGAGGCATAAGCAACCACCTTTCTGTCTTGCATGAGTACACATCCCAAACCTTGTTTCGAGGCATCACAATAGACTTGAAATTCTTTCTCTGGGTTTGGTAGGATCAACACTGGTGTCGTTGTTAGCTTGTTCTTCAATAACTGAAAGTTCTCTTCGCAGGCATCTGTCCACAGGAAAGGCTTGTCTTTCTTCAGTAGTTGAGTAAGTGGACGAGAGATCTTTGAGAATCCTTCTATGAATCGGCGATAATAGCCCGCCAATCCAAGGAAACTTCTTATTTCTGTCACTGTCTTGGGTTGTTGCCACTCCATAACGGCGGCGATCTTTTCTGGATCAACTTTGACACCATCTTCTGATATAATGTGGCCCAAGAAAGCGACTTCTTTTAGCCAGAAACTGCATTTGTCGAACTTGGCGTACAACTGGTGCTCTCTCAATCTGGTCAATGCCCTGTGCAAATGCTCTTTGTGCTCTTCTTCACTCTTTGAATATATCAAAATATCATCGATAAAGACTATCACGAACCGGTCCAGTTGGTCCATATGCACCAGATTCATGAGATTCATGAAATAAGCCGGTGCATTGGTTAAACCAAAGGGCACGACCGTGAACTCGTACAATCCATATCGAGTGATGAATGCTGTCTTCTCTCGATCTTGCTCTCGGATCTTGAGTTGATGATAACCTGAGCGCAAGTCGATCTTGGAAAATACTTTGGCACCCTTGAGTTGGTCAAACAGGTCATCAATTCTGGGCAATGGGTACTTGTTCTTGATGGTGACTGCATTCAGACCTCTGTAATCTACACACATCCTCAGTTCTCCATTCTTCTTTTTCACAAATAAGACTGGGGCCGACCAAGGTGAAACACTTGGTCTTATAAATTCTTTCTCTTGCAGTTCATCTAGCTGTTTCTTGAGTTCTTTTAGCTCACTGGCTGACATCCGGTACAGATGCTTGGCGATTGGTTTTGTGCCCGGAACCAATTCTATAGCAAGCTCTACCTGCCTATCAGGGGGTCTGCCTGGCAATTCTTCTGGAAATACATCTGGGTACTCTTGTACCACTGGCACTTGATCAGGCGTGACTGCCAACATGTTGATCATGCGCTTTCTGGCATTCTTCAGCACCTCTCGATCTGTTTTTATCTCCACTTTCTAGTCTTCAGAATTGAGCATCGACACTGTCTTGGCCTCACAATCTACCTTGCACTTATTCTTGGCTAGCCAGTTCATGCCCAAAATGGCATCTAATCCGGTCATATCTAATTGTAGTAGATCTGCTTTAAAATCTACCCCTTGAATGTTTATACTGAGTCCAACACACCCACCGTGGGACTCCATTCTAACCCCAGGGTTTCAACCACATAGGGTCTTGGCAGAGAAACTGATGGTAACTGGTTTTTCGAAACAAAACTCTTCGAGATAAAAGAATGTGTTGCTCCAGAGTCAAATAGAATCAGTGCGGGTATGGAGTTGATTGGGAACATACCGGCAATGATATCACTGGCTCCAACTGCATCTTCTGCGGATACGTGGTTCACCCTTGCATAAAAGGTGGGTCTGGCACGGCCTCTGCCTCTGCCTGCAGAAGTAAAATTTGCCGTTCCCGCAGGTGATTGCGGTCCGGCTGCCTTGATCTGAAGGTAACCTCCTTTGGGAGTGCTGGGGCCTGTTTGTGATTTTGTCTCTTGCTGTTGTTGATTTTGAACTTGAAGTTTTGCAGCGTCAGAAGGCAAGTTCTTTCTGGGACATTGATATCTGTAATGCCCTATTTCGCCACAGTGGAAGCAAGCATTGGATCTGCGGGGGCAGCTGCTAGCAAGGTGATTTCCTCCACAAGTGGGGCACTTAAAAGCCAACGGGGAGGGGGAATTGTACTGCTGAGGCTGCCCTGACTGGTTCTTTGGGTACATGACAAACTGCCGTGAAGGTTGGGATCGGAATGATGACGATCCCATAGTCTTGTTTCGCTGAGCTTGGTGGGAGGAGGACTGTGATTTGTGTGTTGCTTTACGCTTTCTGTAATCCTCCATCTCACCACGGGCTTCTTCTGAGGTAATGAGGCTGTCCACCATGTCATTCAGATCTTTGAACTTGATCGCTGAAATGTGGAATTTCAAGGACTGCTGCAGTCCAGCCCTGAATTTGCTCATCTTCTTCTCTTCTTTATCGACATCTTCGGGGGCAAATAGGGAGAGATGGTTGAACTGATGCAGGTATTCCATAATTGTGCGACTTCCTTGTTTGAGTGCCAAGAACTCTCGGCGTTTTGCCTCCATAATGCCGTCAGGAATATGGGCCTTGCGGAAAGCCTTCGAGAACTCTTCCCAGTCAATCTCTCGGTCTCTTTGGGTGCATTGGTAATTGATCCACCACGTTGCAGCAGCACCTTGCAACTGGTGAGATGCATATAGCACCTTCTCTTTGTCATCACACTGTACAGTCTGAAGCTTCCTTTCCACGTCCACCAGCCAATCCTCAGCTACTAAGGGGTCAGCCGAGGTGGTAAAGGTTGGCGGACGGGTCTTCAAGAAATCTGCCCATCGGGAGGAAACTGGTGCACCATCCCGAGGGACATTGCCTCCACCCTGAAAGCCTGGAGACCTAGCTGCTATCTGTTCCAAAGATTCGGGCTTCGATCAAGTACCGTAAAATGTTCATTCCCCTTGGTAGCGATTCGTTCTAACATCGCTATTACTGTTGGCAGTGTTGCTTGATCGTGGCGGTGCACCCGCTCACCGGTCATCCACTCACCGTGTCGGGTCCATCTGCCTATCGGGAACTGGGAATTAGCTTTGCAGCGATTTTGGCAACCAAGAGTAGATAAGTAAGACTTCGAATTTTTCAAGGCAAGTATAGGACGAAAAAGGTAAGAACGAGAGCGAAAGGGGACAGGAGAAAGCTTTGAACACAGGAGAGGAATACTGATAATTAAACAAGCAACATAAAGATTAATGAACATAAATTTACAATATGCAGGTGGTACACAGACCACTTAGGGTTCATGGTTACACTTGCATTACAATACAAAAGTACTGCTACTAAACAAAAGGTCAGACTAAACTAGCGGTCAGCTGCTACTCCTCCATGGCCTCTGGGTGGCAGGCAAGAGGGGCTGCAGGCGGAACACGCACAGTACTCGCCCATGATCAACTGCGCTGCGCCTCACGGAGACCTGCAGAGGCACACGAGGAAGAGACGCTGGGCGCCTCTCCACACTCTGAGGCCTCGCCCGCCTCGACTGCCTCGAAGCGGACAAGAGACCCTCGAAGCTGCTGGACCTGCTGACGAGCCTCCCAGAGCTGGCGCTGCAGTGAACGGGACTCCTCCACTGCCCTGTCGTAGCGGATCACCTGCTGAGCCATGAGGACGGCGACACCCGCCAAGCGAGGGTCGTCCTCCTCACGGAACTGAGGCACTGCAAGGCCTCCACTGCGCTGCTGCGGGATCAGGTCAAAGGGCGACTCTGCCAGCTCGAGGTCGTAGTAGTCACGGAGGTAGAGTGCAGCCTTCTGGGCTGCATCCTGCACTGCATCATCCTTGTCGATCCTCCTCACGATGAAGCGCCTCTCGAGGTCAGGGCGGACAGGCAAAGGTGTGAGGGTCACCCATGCCTTCCACTTGTACCGCTGCTCCTGGCGAAACCGTCCGACTGCGTGGAAAACTGGGCTGTGGTATCCAGTGGCTCCCAAGAACTGCTGAATCTCCCACAACTTGCGGGGCCAGCCATCCATGCGGTCGGGGCGGGAAAACACGAAGTGCACCATCTGCCGGAAACGAAAATTTTGAAGTTAGACAAGTAAGACAGTAAACATTTGCATAAATCAAAACTTAAGCAGAAGTAAACTAAGACAGATAAGGTAGCAACAAGAGAGGTAAAGACAGCAGTAGTACTTATATTTTTCATAAACCCTTTTTATGTCTTAAATTAGGTTTTGCGATAAAATCGCTTCCTAGATCGCTTAGGTCTCAACCTACGGTCAAAGAGCCCGCTCGATACCACTTCTAACGCCTGCTTCCGAGGGCGCGGTTCTGACGGCAATCCGCAACTATTCACGCATGAACAGTTATTGAGTGTCGCAAGAGTATACCATTGCTCGCCACAACAAAAGACCAAAGATATATTTCACATATGGATTATCATCCGAGTTTGACGGTAGGCGTGCAAGCCCAAAGTATATTTACATTACAAAGCTCGAGAATCCGCTTGAGCGCAGACGAGACCTAAAGCCACGGATCCTCGTCGAAGAAGAGACCCTGGGACTTCCTCAACGGGAGACCTTCACCTTCGTCTTGATCTTCTAAAGAGTTGAATTAGCAAGCCGTGAGCCAACAACCACTCAAACAAATCGCAAAGGAACCCTAACTTACTACTTGCACAGATTCACAAAGGCATGGAATATACTTGGTTTATTATCTTAGAGTGGATGCAGTTTTGTTTGTAAATCCTTTTGTAAAACTTGCCGACAAAACTACTTCTTAATCAACAGGGGGTTTTCATGAAGAGTTCATTAACCACTAACCAGATTAAAACGTTTATAAAACTACTTAAACTTTGCTGATGGGATCACCCAAGTGACACAGCTCCATTAACCGGGAGCACGGCGTATCCGAATACCATTTATTTGACTCTGCAGAGTTTGCTCAGCTTTACCCACACGATCTCTTAACTCCCGCGACAGAGTCAAGAAAGCCAGGTCGTTTCACTACTCAAATCTTTATATAGGCTCTACCCGGTAGAATTCACTCGGGTCTGGCATATGGAAAGCTCCCGTCCGCTTCGAGTGAACCCTACCGTTATTAGGTATCCGCAGCACGGCATACCTAATCCGTTTCTCAACCTCCAGACTTCCCAGCACCTGTAGAGTTTCAATCGAGTTGAGCAGCTACTAAACCAGTGTTGACGAGTCAACTCCTGTGGTTGAGCGGTCACTATGACAGTTGCTCAGCATAAGGGTTTCGGTCCTTATATTTTCACATGGCCCGCAACCTCTCCAGGTCCGCGACCACAACCTAAGGTAAGCGGTGGGCGAAGACCGACCCGCGGTTTCCCACAACGCTCTTACCCTTCCTTGCACACCGACACTCTCCGCCCTAGGGTACGGTGTCCCATACCACCCCACCCTAGGGTCGGGTTTTCAAATCTACTGGCCCGCAGCCACGACCTTATCAGTAAAAGACTTTGCACGATAGTAGTAACCTATAGTGATCTAGATTAACAGATAATTATTTCTAGGGTTACAAGGCATGGCTACAAATTAAGCAGGGCATTTTTCGGTGGTAGGACGTATCTATATCACATGTCATTCTAAACCTTTTTATTTTACTTTAAACTAGCGTTTCACAACTAGCATAATGCAAATAGCATAATAACATAATATTAAAGCATGGGATTCAACATGATCAAGGTTTTGCGACTTGCCGTGAACTGGAACGATCTCGGTGATCTCGAACGAAGAAACTTCGGGGTCCTGGGACTGCACCTGAGCTTCCGGGATTTCCGACACTAGCGCAAACATACAAAATAATTAAATCCAGCTTGAGACTAATCAAGCAAGGAAAAATAATCTATTAAAAGAATTAAAAAGGAAATAAATTGCATAAAATATCAAATGAAAAGGGGTTCTTTGGATTTTTAGATTTTGCTGGAGAGGAATTTTGGAAATTGGAGTTCACAGATGGGTTCAGAAGAATGAAAGGAGCAAGTGGTGAAATTTGGAAATTTTTAGGATTTTCTGTGATTTTCTAGGATTTATTTGGGTTTTCTGGATTTTTGGAAAAGAATAAACCCTGGAAAATCGGTGAACAATGCGGCCCGATTGTGCATGGCCAAGCAAGGCCGGCCCAGGCCGCTCGCGCCTCGTCGGCATCCGGGTAGGGTTCGCCATGGGAACCCATTTCCGCCTTGAGGGCTCTGAGGATGGTCAGCGGCGCATGGCGGAGAGAAGGTGGCAACGATTTTCGGTCACAGGGGCCAAGGCGGCTCTCGGGCAAAATGGTGGCAGTGGAGCATCATCGGGTGAGGGGACTCAATGGCGTGGCGGGTCGAGTGGAGACGCTCTCAGCGGGCCGGCCACGGTGGCCCCACACCGATGGCGAGCCGCTGTGGGAAGGAGGGTGCTCTCGGCGGAGTTCACCATCGCGTTCAGGAGGCAGAGAGGAGCAAGTCAGTGCAAAGAATTGGATTTTAATCGAGTGTAGAAGGAGGAAGGCTCGGGAGATCACCGGCGGTGAGGGAGCTGATCGGCGGCGACACAGGCGATGGGAGCTCGAGTGGGTGCTCGGGGAGCTTCAGGGAAGCAAGGGGAGCACACTGCGGGGCTCGGGGCGGCTTTAAAGGGGGTGGAGAGGGCTGGCAGCGTGCGAGGCAAGCCGGGGCAGGTCGGGGGTATGGCGCGGTGCCGGGGGTCAGCAGAAGGACGCGGGTCTGCCGGGGGAGCGTCGCCTCCGCGCATGGGACGTCGTCCGGCCCTGCAGAGGAGTAAAGCGATGCGATGCAGCGGTGTGAGCGGCAGTATGGGTGGAGCGCTCAGCGAGGAGGCGAGGAAGAGGCGTGGCGGGGCGAGGAGAGGAGGTGGTGGCGCGTGGCAGGGTGTCGGCCGGACCGGGGCGCAGGGGGCGAGGCTGTCCGGGGGCGCAAGGCGGTGCGGGTCATGGGCGTCGCTCACGCAAGGTGGGAGAAGGCGGGGAGGGGAAAGGCGCCAGCGGAGAGAGGGGGAAAGAGCGGGCGTCCGCGAGGGGGAGGCGGAAAGGGCGCGGGGCGCCAGAGAGAGGGAGGAAAAGGGAGGTGCCGGGGAAAGGAGAAAGCGGGAAAGAGCGGGGCGCCGGAGGAAAGGGGAAGGCGCTCGGCCGAAAGAGGAAGGCGCCTTTCGGCCGGGGCTTTCCGAATTGGGAAAGTTTTCAAAAATTCACCAAAAAATTCAGGAACAATCCAGGAAAAATTTGGTTTGAAATTATTTAACAAACAGAAGCTGCATTATATAGTTCACAATGTTTGGACGTATGGCTGGCAAATTAGCTTTATATAGTAAGGAAACTTCAAACTTTGTATCTATCCTAACAGCAGGAGATGATACTTGCAAAAGTAAACTAAAATATGTAGGACAAATTCAAGCTAGAGCCATCTATTAACCAGAGCAAGATGTTTGCAGTGGCCACACCTGTAGAGCAAATAAGCACCCAATCAATTATATTCATTTGGGAAAAGATCATGGATTCATGGTCCAAAAGATAATGGAGGCAAAGTAAATCACAAGGTTCGAGAAAGCGCTAGGCGCTAGGCAGGTAGTGGCCTGGGGTTTAGCGCCTAGGCGGACTAGGCGGTGCCCAGGCGGTTGGCTTAATTAGCTACGATGTAGATAAGCCCACTAGCCCAGAACAAGAATAATATGATGAATTGAGCAAGCGTCAGGCATCAAATTGAGAAGGACTAGTCATGTATATTATCTCCACTCCAAAAACTTGATGTAAACATGTATGTAATCAAATAATCATGTAAACATGCATATTTAATCAATGATGAGTCATTTTGCTATTGTGTGAAAGAATGTACGAAATGGTTGATGAATGAATGAAAGTATGAAACATATATATATATGTATACAACCACACATTTCAAAGACTTAACATGGAAAACATCATAACATGATAGTGCCAACTTCACATAGTCTCACTCTCACGCAATAAGGCATAGAACAACACGTAGACTGAATAACTGATAGACATAGACATAGTCTTAGACTCTTAGAAGTAAACAAAATACTAATAGAGTTTATGACGAATTGATAGGATGACTCAATCTATCAATCATGAGTTAATGTCTTCGTCCTCCTCATAATTCTTGGTAACCACCACTTCATCTTTGTCGGACTCAAACTCAATGTCGTCCTCCCCCTCGTTGACATCCTCTTCGTAATCGGATGAGAAATCATCTTCACAGAGATCTCTCTCTTGTGCTCCTACAAGGTTGCATGGCTTCACTAGCCCCAGATGCAATGAGCTTTCATGTAAGCCCCGTACCAGCCTCAACTCTTGATCATCATCACCGCCTTCAATTATCTACCCTTGAGCTTGTGTAGCACCCGAAGCAAGAATGACATCGATGTTCTTCACATTGCTTTTCTCCTTTTTGTTCAACAATCTTGCATTAAATGGAACATATACTAGATTATTAAGACATTTTGCATCTAGCCTATTTCTTCTCTTTGAATGTATCTACGAATTACAAAGTGGAGTATAGTTACATAGTTGATAACTTGACAACTGATGTATTGAAAATGAGATAGTTTATACTTTATAGTTGAGAGTTGAGACTTACCATATCAAAAGTACTCCAATTTATTTCACATCTGGATGAACTTGAGGTTAAGGAGAGGATTCTTATGGCTATTATTTGCAAAGTAAGAACTTGATATCCAAAGTAGACCACCAGGTTGCTAGACATTACAAAAAGTAAAATGATATTAGTACAAGACAAATGGTCAAATAAGCATGCATTGAGTTTAGATCATGATTGTGAGAGTACAAGTTTACCGGGATTAAAATTGCTTTTTTGATATCCAAGTTTGGCGGTAGGTTTCCGAAAGACCCCATCTTGATCTTTAAACTTGTGCCAATCCTCATTAAGTACTTGAGCTTGTATTTCATCATTACCATGATAAAATGTTTCAACATATTCAAATAACGCATCCATGAGATTTGTATCTTGTAACATAATTTTATCATTGTAACTATAATATGATTCAAAAGGTACATTGTCAAGTGCAATGGAGAATCAAGCCTCCCCGCTATATTTCCATCAATTGCATCCATGATTAATTTGTAGTTACTGTCCAAATTGTTCAAGATCTCCTTAATTCGCTTCTTTGCTTGTAATATTTCTCCATAAGCAAATACCAAAGATGGACTATCCCCATCTACCATGCGAAGAGCTTTCACCAGTGGTTCAAAAACCTTTAATCAATGCAATATACAAGGTTATGAAATAGCAAACAATGCAAATGCTATCCTCCCATCTCCTTAATGGACGTCACATATTCACAAGGATATGATGCTAGATGAGTACCTTCAAACAAGTAGAGACATCATTCCAAAATGCTTTACTTATTAGTGTACTAGTTGTCGTCTTGCCTTTTTGTGTTTTAGTGTAAATGCTATCCTCCCATCCGAACTAAGTGCCATCGACCTTTTTATCAATCAAGCTTTGCAAAGTAAGAAAAGCCGATGCAAATCTAGTCACCCCTACCCTTATTATATCTCTCTTCTTTGTGTGTTTCCTCATCAAAGCCATTGTCCTATGATGTGCATAGACAAATATAGTGAATGCCTTTGCTTTGATTGTCTTCTTATATTATGGCATATTCTTGACAATTGCTTCTAGCATCAAGTTAATGGTGTGACTTACACATGAGCTTCAAAAGATATTTGGTCACTTGTCCTCCAATAATGCCTTTGTTCCCATGTTGTTGGAAGCATTGTCCGTGACTACTTGCATAACATTTGTTGGATATACTTGTTCAATGCAAGTATGTATCTACTCGAAGATATACTCACTTTGTGTGTGCATAATCCGACGTCTCCTTTGATGTATTAAACTTGTCCCCAATCTGAATGCACACTCACATTCATAGTGCTCCTCCTCCTTTGATTGGTCCAAGCATCAGTCATGATGGAGCACCTGGTCAATATTCTCTCTTCTGCATGTGTCTTCAATAAATCTTTAGTTCTTTCCACTTCCTCCTTCAACAAATTCTATCGACATTCATATTGAGAAGGATCTACAAACCCCGGTCCAAAGCGACCAACAGCCTCGTACATTTTTTAAACTCGTCATTGTTGATAGCATTGAAAGGGACACATAAACATAAAAACATACTGTAATACCCATGAGAAAAGAAAAGTGAAAGCGAAGAAAAGCGAAGAAATTGCCGTCAGAGCCCTAGAGGTTAATTTCGGGCAGGGTAGTCCGTTCACGGAGATACCTGACCGTCCGGGGGCCAGTCGGCACCTCTCACAACCATAGGGTCATCACTCGGCATAAACAAACACTGAAATTTGCAAAGGACCTTGAAACCAACCCCTTGTCCCAAATATCCAAACACGATCCACGATTCTGATAAAAAAAACAGTAGCAAGGTGAAGCCAGGCCAAAGACAGTCAAAGTGGAAGAGGCAAAGTTCCAGTTGATTACCAATATAATATCAACCGGCCATCACTTATCCAGAGGGTATCATAACCCTATAGTGTGAGGACAGCACAACATCGGGAGACCTCACATGGACAGGATAAATATCACACACAGTCACCAAAGAAGAGAACAGAAAGAGCATGGCAAAGCCACAACTCACTGTCTCTCGTTCTCATTTCCCCAATCCTCAAACCATTCCAAGCCAACAGAGAAGTCCATCCACCAAGCGAACCCGACAAAGAGGCGAGGGCAAGGCGGTGGCCCGGGAGCAAGGGGCGGCGGCAGAGGACCAGCCGCAAGCCCACCTCCATCAACCCTAGGAGGTCGCCATCAGGCGACACCCGCGCAACCAAGAAGGCAACAGCCGCAAGCCAACCCTGATTCCACTCAAAGTAACCAACCAAGGAAGGTAATCCCACATCACACTTAGCAGTAACATGGTAGCATCAGGGTAACATACACACCTTACCATGTTCATGTGGGTATAGAATAAGGGGTAGAAGAGAAGGGGGGACTCACCATGGACGAAGAGAGGCGGCGGCGCTCTGCCGTCGGTTTGGTAAGCGCCCGACGGCCGCCACCCACTCCCCGCGCGAGGCGGCCTCGAGCCCGTCATACCAAACCACGATGACCACCTCTATGCCTCGTCAGTAGTGAACCAAACAAATTCAAAATAACAAATGAAGCAAGCACAAACCAAAGAAATCCATAAGTAGAAGCGCGGATCGGGCCGAGGCCATGGATCCGCAACAACACCGTCGGCGCCACCCGAGTGGCAAGGCGAGGATGGTAGGCGACCTGTGTGATGCTTGCTGGGCCGACGGCGAGAGCGGAGAGACCGAGGAGGTGCAGCGAGTGGAGGAGAGTGGAGGAGAGACCGGGGCGGCGCGGCGAGTGGAGGAGAGCGGGAAGAAATCGTGAGCAGAGGAGGCGGCGCATCCGAGCGGAGGGAGAGAGAGAGAGCCGAGAAAAAAAGAAGAGGAAGAGGCGGCGTCGGCAGAAGGCTCCAGGAAGGGGAACGTGCGGAAAGAAAGAGGAAGGAAAAAGAAAAAAAAAGAGAAGGAGAAAAGAAAAGAAAAGAGGAGAAAAATAAAGAAAAAAAATGGTAGACGTGTAAGTAAATTTTATCTGCGATTATAGACGGCGATCATTATATTACGATCGTTTGAGCACCGAGGCATCGGAAAGGTGTCCGGTGAGAGAGAGGTTGTTGGCATCGGGCTTACACGTAGAAACGCCGTCGATTGTCTATATACATAGAATCGATGTTGTTTGCATGCTTGCGTGAATTACATTATTGAATTGAGTGTTTGGGTGATGCTTCCAGGTGGAGGTTTTGGTTTGACGCTCCTCCACGCATCGTCCACCGGGATAACCAGGCAAGTGTATGGTAGAATGGTGGATTATGGGGAATGACTGGTATTTGTTTTATGCCATGTTTGTGTCGTATTATGAAATGATATCCCGACATATTTGTGGATTTTATTGTGATGAGTGATGCTTATGGTTATCAATATTTGAAGAATATTGCATTTGCATTGCACCATGAGTATCATGAAAGCCCTACGACGGTAGGCGTCCCACGCGGTGGGAATGACAGGACCTACTTCGGTAGGCACCTCCAGGGATGGAGGTAGAGGGGGTTTCATTGACGGATGAAACCACTCCACTATACCGGTATAAGCGACATCTGATGGCGCGTTGTGCATTGCATTCATGGTCCTACGACGGTAGGCCTCCCACGACGGTGGGGAAATAGAAACCTACTTCGGTAGACACCTCCAGGGATGGAGGCATAGGGGGTTTCATTGACGGGTGAAACCACTCCACTATACCGGTATAAGTTGCATCTGAGTCGCATTGCATCGCATTGCATTTGCAGGGAATGAACAGTGACGGAGGAAATCCGAGATTACGGGTTACCGTTCATAAATGCGATTTGGTGGTTACTGTATCAATGATTTAGAATTGATTTACAGTTTACAGTTACGGATTGGATTTATGGTTTACCGTTACGGATGCATTACAGATGCATTGCATAGCATTGCATTGCATGAAAGTGACAGAGAAAGTGATCTGATTACGATGCAATTTAGTTTCTGAGTCGATTCTGATTACTGATTATAGAGTTGATTTACAGCTTACGGTTCACGAAATATATTGAGTGCTAAAGTGATGCCATTGTTTTATCATGTGCTTGCTGAGTCTTCGGACTCACCCTTGCTTTATCGTTGTTTTTTTTAGGTATCTGTTGAAGGCGACATGCATGGGCGGGAGTAGCACAATTGTTCACGTGCCACAGTGATTCACAAATCATCTACAGTTGACATATTTAGTCTTGGATAGTCTGAGTACCTTTTTGGTAATTAGCAAATTTATACCTCTGCTGCGCTTAGTGTTAAGCACTTCTACTTTTGTTGTTTGGTTGGTATATAAATAAAAGAATTGCTTCCTAGTACCAACGGCGAAAGTTGAAGTTGGTAACATTATAGAGTAGGTGGTAGCACTTTGGGCTCAGGGAGGGGCCGGGGTGTTACACATACAATATCAATATGAGACTAGAATAAATAGTGCATCAATCATGAGAGAATGAGTTGCAAATAAATTGTACCATGAGAAAAAAGCCATCTCACAACATATTGTTTCACCTTATGAGTCATTTCTTTGCAAAGTGCATCTTTAATATTTTGTTGCCGACCCGTCAAAGCAATAGAAGGATCAACAGGGCAAGCAAACTTGTCCATGACTCTAATCTACGATGTGTTGAGCCTCCAACAACTTCAAGGTCTCCATCTTCATTAGGGTATTCTTTTTCAATTATCACCTCATTTCTAAGCTCTTCTCTTTTGCTTTCTTTGCCTTCTTCAATGCTTATGCATTCTCTATAGACTTACTACATTTCGCTTGTTCTTCTTGTGTAGACTTTGGACATTTAGCAATGTTCCCGCGAATATGACCAATATATTATTTGAGCATATACACCCCTCCGTGATTTACCTTTTGACATAAGCGCACTTCACTCTATCCAAGTTGGTTGGATCATTTAAATACCCAAATTCACATCTTATATCTTTGGAATTCCTCTTAAGGACACTTGAACTTGCTGCAACTCCGAAAGCAACATATGACATCTTGATCTTGAACATTGACAAAATAAACAAGGAAGGTCAGTTCCTTGGTAACAATAAGAATACATCAACACATGATAAGGATTTCTACAACACTATATATTAGTAGCCTACAATATTTGCAAATCATCTTCGTAGCTAACTTTATGTACTACATGTGTAGTATCACTTATGTTCTACTGGAGCAAACCAATACTCATCATCTAATCGGCTGGAGCAGAGAGCAGAGAAGAGCGTGGCCTGTGTGGAAGAAGAGGGGAGAGGGGAAGGCAGCAATGTGCCCGCGCGGTAGAAGAGGGGAGAGCTGACAAGGGAAGCGGTGGAGCCGGAGAAGAGATGAGAGAGGCCAAGAGGAAAGTTGGCGGCACGGTAGGACAACGGCGAGGGAGAAGAGAGGGGAGGGGAACGTGGTGGCGCGGGAGGACGGCTGTGTGGCAGAAGAGAGGGGAGAGGGGAATGCGGCGGCACAAGAGGGTGGCGTGTGGGAGAAGAGAGGGAGAGGGGAAAGCGGCGGCACGGGAGAAGAGAGGGGAAAGAGGAAGATGGCGGCGCGGGAGGACGGCTGCGAGAGAGAAGATATGGGAGGGGGGACGGCGACGACGAGGGGAGAAGAGAGAGGAGAGGGGAAGGCAGCGGTGCAGGAGGGCGGCGGCATAGGAGAAGAGAGGGGGGCAGCGGCGTACCTCGACTCAACAGCGTAGATCTAGTGGCGGCGAGGTCGAATCGACGGTGGGGGAGGCCGAACCCTAGTGTGCCATGACGAATCCATAGTATGGTCGGTGCGTCGGGCACTGAATCCTCTAATCCCCTCTTATCTCCTGCCACGGCATCCACCTCACACCGCTGAGGACTAGTTTTGACCGCCCAGCCAGTCCAAGACGGCCATCGCGCCTTGCTCACCGCCTTGGTGCAAATCGCAGTGGGATGGCTACGACTAGCGCCTAGTCAGTGCCTAGCAGTCATTTTTTGAACCTTGGTAAATCAACTAAAAAACCTACCATGGAGCATAGAAGTCAACAAGAACATCTTTTGTTTCATCGAGGACAACTAAGTCAAAGGTCTCTGGGGTGAGCACCACAATGCTTGAAGGAACGGTTGGCAGCTTTATGCTAGTGCCTGAAAGACAGAACCCACATGATTTTAAATAATGATGCAATTGTGGATGAAAATTGCTTTGATAGCACATTAGTTCATCTAGCTATTTGTGAGCTCTTAAATGAGCAACACTAAAAATAATTTACAAGAAACCAAAGGAGATGGCCACAACCTCTCAACATGGTATCCTATATTATCTAAATGGTGCATCAAAGTTTAAAGGATACAAATATCATAGGTTTTTTATGAACAATACCAACACCATCCACAGTTTAGGAGTCAAAATCCCATACATGGACATAAAAGAAGATGATAGTAGGAACACAACATTGCTAATTTCAGTGGACCTTGATTCCTTGCCTACTAATAAAAATGACAATATAATCTTCTATATGATGACTTGATGAGTGCCATTGAGATAGGAAAGTGAAATTGCTTGGTAAAATAACATGAAAGAAAGCACAATGTACAAGCTATTCTAGTAATATAAGTTTGAAGTACCTCGTTTAGTACTAACAAATTTAGCAAGGGATTCTATAGTGCACTATCCTTTGTACCTACATGGTCATAGTAATATCTATCATGAAATTTTTGTAACAGAGATAGTCATGTGCAAGTTGAAACAACAGTCATATAGCCTCTCTTTTTGGGCTCCAAGGATCTTGTGGGGAACCATCTATTGCAAATATGAGCAATATTTTAATTCCAAGTTTTACTAGGAGACAAATACAATAAACTAGTGATACAAAACTCTCAACTAACAGCAGGCTACTTATCATACCTCAGAATATACACAAGCAAAGTATAGTATCAAAGTCGAACGAACACACGAATGACTTACAATTGGGCTTGACGAAGAACAGCAAGTAGCACAGGCTTGATGTAGTGCAGATCATAGATGACACAGTGAAGTGAGCGATCACACAGATGTGCACTGCCTAGAAACCTTATTACCGCCCCTGTGTAGGTCTTCACGGCAGCAACGGTTTGGAGGTACCACTCCCCTTCTTCACGGTGCACACTGGGAAGAAGAGTCGACGAGGTTCAAATGGCGCAGCACAATGGCACACAACTTCGTAGAGGAAGAGAATGGAGCCAGTCAGATTCTTCACACATACTCTGGACGTCTCCAGGCATATATACAGACAGACTAATAACTGATGTGATTAAACAGTCATTTACCCATTGGTAACTGACATATTTAACCATCCATTTACCCACTAGTAATTGTTTGTCATCAAACCCAATAAAGCCTCATTCAAATGTTTGAATCTTATTCAAACAGAGAGAGAGAGAGAGAATAGTGCACAATTCAGTAAAAATAGAGATGCACTTGGTCTGCTAAGTGGCGCGCCATGTCACGGCATGGTCGCCCGTTGCAAGTCACAAGTCACGCAATTTTCATGCGAAAATGTGTGAATACGCTCGCGCATGCGTGCGCACGTGTGTGATTAGCCAAAGCCTCATGCCATCTCTATCCATATTCAAGGAGTGGTGAGAACTCCACCTTATAAATTGGTCTCTCCCACCTTACCTTAGCAATATGGTACCAAACCATGAATACTTTGGAATTAAGAAAATGGACCTTGCTCATATGGGCCAATTTCTAATAATCCCCCACTAATTCCAAAGCAAGAAACAAAAAGATGTCAAATATATTATGCTGAAGTATCGTTAATATAACAATCTTTTAGTGTAAGTCTCATACGGATTGAACTTGCACCTAGAATGACAAGATTTATCTTCTCATAGCTGATGAATGGACTATGCCTTGAATTCACAGCTTTTCGTGATCAGATTTCACTTGAAATTTCAACTGGTACTAGGTTGCCAATGAACCATGTCTGAACGGAGCATTATATGGTCATGCTCCCTTATCTGCTTATGGGCTTTCTAGAGAATGCCCCGTTCTCATGAACTGCAACCACACAGTTAAGTTCAAGTAGGTGTATTCTTTCTAGATATCTTACAGGCTAATACATTTTCCTCATTTGGACAACAGAATACATTAAAGCTTTATGCCAACCTTCTATGCAGCCGAAAGTATATTGTTTATTAGGACATGGGCACAATGAATATGTATTGTCTTATTATAATATCAATTTATTTTTCCTATTGCCTAAGTCAGGGGATCCCCGATAAAGAATGTATGGGTTACTATATATTGTGATGTAACTTAAATGGGCCTCATTCCCATGTTCATAGATGCAACGGAAATCGCTTTCTGTGCTAACCCCTCTGTAAAAGGGTCTGCTAGATTTTTCTCTGTGTGAATATAGTTTACAGTAATCACTCTAGAGTTTCTCAGTTTTCTGACAGATTTAAGCCTACGCTTCACATGTCTAGAGGATTTCATATTATCCTTTGTACTTGTGACTTTGGCTAATACTGTTTGATTATCACAGTACATCAGGATTGTGGGTATTGATTTCTCAACCAAAGGCAAGTCCAATAGAAGCTCTATCAGCCATTGAGCCTCAACAGTGGCTATGTCAAGTGCTACAAGTTCTTCTTCCATGGTTGACCTCATCAATATAGTCTGTTTGCAAGACCTCTATGAAATTGCAGCACCAGCTAAAGTAAACACATAACCACTTATAGTTTTGATATCATCTGCATCAGAGATCCAATTAGAGCCATTATTTCCTTCTAATACAGAAGGGTATCCAGTATAATGTATTCCAAAAGATGTTGTGCCCCTCAAGTAGCGCAACACTCTTTCAAGTGCCTCCCAGTGATCATCTCCTAGGTTGGGAGTAAATCGACTTAATTTGCTCACAGCAAATGAAATGTCAGATCTTGTGGTACCAGCTAAATATATAAGTGACCCAATAATTTGTGAATATCTTAATTAATTTTTTCCTAACCCCTGGTTCTTTCGAAGCTTAATGCTCGCATCATAGGGTGTTGGAGAAACTTTACAGTTTTCAAAACCGATCAGGCGCAATATTTTCTCAGCATGATGGGATTGATTCAAAGTGATCCCATCTTTTTTATCAATTTAATATTCAGAATGACATCTGTCTCTCTCAAGTCTTTCATATCAAAACACCGAAATAAGAAAGATTTGACCTCGTCAATTACGGTAGTGTTTGTTCCAAACATAAGTATGTCATCTACATATATACATAAGATCACTCCTTGACCCCCACCATAACGATAATACACATATTTATCAGCATCATTCACAACAAAGCCAGCGGATGTCCAAGTTTTCTCAAACTTCTCGTGCCATTATTTAGGTGCTTGTTTTAGGCCATACAAAGATTTTAATAATCTGCATATCTTATTTTCCTACAAAGATTTTAATAATCTGCATATCTTATTTTCCTATCCAGAAATCACAAAACCATCTAGTTGATCCATATAGATTTCTTCCTCCAACTCTCCATTAAGGAAAGCTGTCTTCATGTCTATTTGATGAACATGTAGACCATAGGAAGATGGTAACGCAAGGAGCACTCTGATGGTGGTTAGTCTAGTGATAGGAGAATAGGTATCAAATAAATATTCTCTCTCTGGGTGTAACCCTTGGCCACAAGTCTTGCCTTGTACTTCTCAATAGTATCATCAGACCTTAGTTTTTTTAAAGACCCACTTACATCCTACAGGTTTGCACCCGATAGGACGATCAATGATCTCCCAAGTCCCATTAGCCATGATCAAGTCCATCTCATTACGGACTGTCTCTTTCCAATACTCAGCAACAGAAGATGCATAAGCCTCCGAAAGGGTCTTTGGCACATCATCCACAGGTATACAATAAAGTTGTCACCAAAGATTTTCTCAGTCCTTTGTCTCTTGCTCCTACGAGGAGCTTCTGCAACTAGATTGTTATCCTCCTAAGGGATATCACATATTGGTTCAGAAATAGTGGGAAGTTCAGAAGTTTGATTATTCTCACTTTCAATATTATCAGTTTCAACATTCTCTGATCGTGAAGTACTGCCTGTTGTTCTCATAGGAAAGATATTCTCAAAAATGAAGCATCTCTAGATTGCATGCTGCCTGCTTGCTGTTCCATGCCATGTCCCTATTGAACAACTGCCGAATGCACCGGCATAGCTCAACCAAGGGCACGTGCGCTAGGTTAGGAACATTTAGTACGCCACCCTCACAACTAGACAGATCAAGTGATACGGGGTCGCCCGATCTTCTCGACGTAGGATCTGGATACTCACGTGGATTTGATGAACCGTAGTGATCCCCCGTTGCCAATGCAAGAGTTAGCACTCTATAATTCGCCCAACCTCACGTCTGAACTTCACGACCACCGATGAAGTTCTATTGCGCTCCCAATTCCAGTGGAAAAGGTTGAACAATCTTAATTTCAATGAACTCCCAATTCTCTCAAGTTGGTTTGCCCAACGAAGAACAAGAGTTTTCTATTATCAAAGTGGTTCCCTTTACAATGGGGTCTACCCTTAATATATAGTCTCACCAAGGCTATCCAACACTAAACTTTCCATGTGGTACTATTCACGCACCGTAGCACTGCATCGTTCATGGGCGTGACGGCATCGCTCACGCCCGCAACACCGCAGCGCTGCATCGTAGCATGCAGTCATGTTCACGCATTGCACTATTCATGGGTGACCATTGTTCATGCTGTCCTTGATCTCCATTCATCGCCGACTCTTCAAACCGAGCACAAGTAAAACATTGTTTTAGGTAGTATACAATTCTCATTAAAATTAATGACATGTTCATTAAGGAGCAGTTCACAGGATTGTAGTTTCTTGGCTCGTGCTCTTGTTATTGGTCCTGTTATTGAAGTCTCATTACTAGCTTTGGCATTACTAGCGATGTCCTCATCATCAAGTCTGAATGGACTGTCATGCACAACCTCACCACCGTGGAACACGAACAATTTATCCATTCTTATGAAAAATACCACAGTAGTAAAGTGTCATTTCACCTCAAAAACGTACATACGATACTGAAATTAACTTACTGATAATGGAGGAGCGTCCGTACATTGCACACACAAAATACTGCATAGAGAAACATATATAGCATTATTACTTACATCATCAAATAGTGTTCCAAAGGAATAACACAGTAAAAAACCAACTAATACTGCAGATTAGTATTCTTGATGCGAGACGAAATAATCTGCGAATGGGGGAGCACTGTTGTTTGCAAGAGAGCACTATGAGCAATGTGGAAGTAGGCAAGGAGGGAATGCATGGGTGATGTTTGCTGCATGCCCTCATGTGCTTAAGAACCTCGCGAACAGACAGTGAATGACATCGACGAGATGCGACATAACATAAAGTTCAAATTATCGAAAAGCGACAGACGACTAGGCATTCACACTAGCCTGACGCGCCTCCCGGTAACGCCAGTCTTCTTGGCACGCTCCCCGGCCATGCCAGGTACCTAGCTTTCCGGTCTGCCGCGCCTAGGGGCTATTTTCGTGAAAAAAAGCATCATCAAGGTTATTTCTGCAAATAACTTCTTTCAGGGGGACCAAAAAATTTTCTAGGCATTTGGCCAATGTCAGGGCTTTTCCGGTCTATAGGATTCGAAAAGTTTCCTTTGGGCGCTAATCCAAGTATCATGTGCAGCTTTCCCCGTGTGAGAACAAAAAGGACGTGGGTCACTGCATATGAACTGGACGATAGTATTCCACGCCCCTCCTGCACGCCTCAAGATCGGTACGACCATCTTTTTTCGTCTTCCGTTTGGAGCAAAGAACTAGACTGAAAAAGACAAACTGCACGAGTTCCACTTGTACATTCGAGCTTAGCCACGTGGGCGTATCTCCTTTGAAGGGGAGAGGTTACTCGGACCAGTTTAGTTAGATGTTCCAAAGACAGCTCATCAGTAATTTGTTCTTACTTATGACGAACGGTGAAGTTGAGAGCAACAACCAAACGTATACTATTGAGAGGACTTTTGATGGTATAAGGTGTACCTTATCGTCAGCCACCGTCGTCGTGCTGCTCTGAGCACCTCCGCGCGTCTCCTTCGTCGCCCCTCCCCCTACCACCCGCGGCCGGCGGCATCATCGCTACCTCGCAGCGCAGCCACTGCTGCCACCGCCCTCCTACTCCGCCCATCGCCTCCGCAGCCGGGCCACCGCCTCCCCCGACCTCCTTCTATGTTCGGAGGAGGGTGAACCCGTAGCGCGGAGGTGGATTTCCCTCCCCAACCACCTTCTATGACGGTGGTGAAGGAGAGTTGAGGGATGACGGCAGCGAGCGAGGGAGAACGAGAGGGAGCGGGGGATAAAGAAGAGGGAGCGGGCGAGAGAGAGGCTGCGGGAGCAGAGCGGCCAAAGAAATATGCCGTCGGAAGCTTTAAGATTCGTGTGGCTTTAGATCGAATGGTTGTCGGCTATCCCGTCAAAAGGCAAACGAACGGCATTCCGTTCATTAGCATTTCTCATTAAGTTAGGGTTACTTTGTGGGCACAAGTCACGTGCTCCGTGCTATAGTCACCATCGTCTTCACCGCCTCTGTCTAGTCATCGGCTCACCTCCCCATATGGCTTCTGGTGTCGCCGATTCCCAATGGTGCCGTCGCCACCCGCTGTGCTTCCTCCACCCATGCCTCCCATGGTCACGGTGCCACCCCGCTCTTGACGGTGCTCATTTAGACTTATAAAATTTAAGCTTCTAATTTTTTTTGTTATTATAGCAGTTTTTTTGCACTGTAGCTACCGGTGACTTTTTCAATGTAATTAAATTTAAAAAATTTAAGAAAGAAAAAATAGTTATATCATCACAGACAATGCAGAGAAATAAAAGGAAAAAAAGCTGACAAAATTAAAAAGCTAGAAGCTTGAAACTTAAGCTCAAATGGGCACAGCCCAATCAGGAACTCTGGGCCACAGCCTTTGCCCTAGAAGAAGGTTGCATGGAATAGTAGGGAGAAGAAGGTTGCACTCGAACAGGATAGTAGCGTGATTGTCTTAACTAGTAATCAACCTGTGTATCTGCATGGGCAAGCACATTTGAAGTGGTGTACTTTTATACTTTCTAAATCTAAAAGATAATTATATGCTACTCCATCCATTTCTGAATACTTTTCACTTTTCACCGAAAACTTTGTTTCCAAATAACTGGCACTTTCCCAATATTGAGATGAACTTTCCTAAACTACCACTATATTAAACCTACACACTCCCTCCTACTTTACTACTCATTTTACGTGTTGAGATATTAGGCCCCATTTGGAACACGGGAAGTTTTTCCAATTACTGTGGGAATTGAATTACTTCAAGTGTTATTCGTATGTTCCAAACAGGGATTTATTGGAGGGTATTTTGGTCCTATTCTACCAAGAAAAGGATTACCTAGGTATATATATGTCCATTAGCCAAAAGTGCCAACTTTTATGGAAACTGCGGGATTAGCAGAAACATTGTTTTCATTCTCAAAAGCCTATATTAATTAGCACATACTCCATACGACACTAAATATAGATTGTGATAGAATGTTAGTCAAACATTGTTAGATTAAACCATCCATATGTGAGATAGTATCCAGATTGGTCACAATAGTATCCAGATTGGTCACATGAATTTGTTATTGCCACATCATGAAATATACATTCATATATGTTTATTTAAAACAACTCAATATAATAGAAGTTAGATAAAAGTAGGAGATCATATTTCAATATTCAGAACAACCTATATAAATTTAGTAACAGATGAAATATTATTTTGGTGTTCACCTATTTTGCGGTATTTTTATATGAAATGCTGCATATTTTGAATTCTGTAAAGAATTTTGCTTATTTTGAGTTCTGAATATTGAATTTTTAAATTTTCCTCATTTCTTCATAATTTTAAAAATATTCTAAATTTATTAATTTAATTGTATTTCTGAAAATTGATTTGGTTTTAATTACGAATTTAAAATATCTTCAGAATTAAATTATGAATTTAGCATTAGTAGATTCGTTATGGGATATATTTTAATATTATGTACTTTTTAAATTTATAGTATCATATTGAAATATAAGTTAATGGTCAAAGTTGTACATCTAAGACCATATCAATGTACAAAATAACCTACGTATATATTTAGTGACACAGAGGGAAAAATATGCTATAGTACACCGTGCAATAATTTTGCCAGTAGAGCCGTATGCATGCGAACTGTTTCTAATATTAAGCTCTGTGTATTACCCAGCATGTTTGTTTAAACAACGCATAAACGGTCTGATTTCTAGGTTGTTCTGTATTCTTTTTTTGAGATCACCGGTATAACAAGACACACTCACGTATGCACACATACAACACCACACACTTACACACACCTATATGGGTGTATCCAATGCACATGTTTTAGACAGAGAGGATTGCTTCATCACACATCGAGCCATCTGTGATGCCTTAGCTGAGGATAACTCCAGAATTTACCCAAGCCTTGTTGCCATGGTGGCAAGTTTGCATGGCCAGTAGTAGCACATCTTTCCACACACAATGCCTAGTGCGAGCTCTTCACCAACTGATGTAGTCGGAAACTTCTCTGGTAATAACTTTTCTCAATGTTAGGCAAGTTTTCTGAATTGCTACAGCATCAGATCGACACAAGATGCTGCTGCAACATTCACATATCCAACAATGACATGGTACAAATTTCCACATTCACACATTCACAGCAACAACAAGCAGCAATTTTGAGAACCAAAAAAATTCATTACCTGATAATACTCATTGTACATTGCAATATTCAGTACAAGATCCATTTCTGAATCAACTCACATGAACAACTCTGAAATTGCTTACATTACACAAATCAAACATTCAAACTGAAATTGTTGTATAACCCTGGCAATCCATAATTCAACACACAACTGAGTCAAACAGGAAGAACGGGGCGTGCACTCAAAGGGGCAGCCGCAACAGTTTCTTAGTGCAATATTCATCTTTTTTCCTTGCTTCTCAGATAGGTTCTTCAGGATATCTTTGACGCCTGCGTGAGAACAATCCCAGTTACACCAGAGGTATCAATGTAAAAGGTTTTCTTTGGTGTCAGCATCCATTGAAAAATGTACATACCAAGCAATGATAAGACCAACTGTAGAAAAGAAAATTTTGTTGTGGTAACTGTACAATACAAATAGTCACTCTTTGGGTTGCACATAAAGATATACCTTATGTCCTAACCCCAACATATTTCTTGCATCAACTTTGTACAAAGATGGTTTCTTAGTAGCTCAAAGTAATTGTGTTTGTCTCCTCCAGGTGCATGCGCACAAGGGTGTGGGTGGAGTTGTAGGAATTTGTAATTAAAAAGTGTGTAGCACGGAGATCACCCAGGAGAAGTGCAAATTTGTATTTGGTTATCATGAACAAGTTAGTATCTTGCTCATGTGGTCACCAAATAAACATTTATTGTGGAAAACTTGTATAGTTCGCCATAGTTAGATTCACAAACCAACATTCTCGAAATCAAAACAGTATGACTTTGGTTGTTGCATGTACACAAGTATGAGTGAGAGAAAATTCAGATCATTTTGGATGAATCCATCTAATGTACATTCTCAAGAAACTGTTTAGTATTCCAACGTACCTACATCAATAAGGGTGAGCCCTAATTTTGATTGGTATAAAGCCCTCATGGACAACACAATCTTTCCATCTATGACTTCTTCAACAAGCCTCTTTGTTCTCCGATCGAAAACCTAATTCATCATATTGAATTCAAGAAAGTAAAGAGCAATGCAATTGAGACTGGGAGAGAGAGCGAGAGGAGAGAAGGGGTACCAGATGATGCAGATCCACCTAGTAAGCTAGTTGAACCCCGTTGCTTTGGCCCTGATCTTTCACGATACGCCTTGTTGGATGATCTCTCCAAGATAAGCCTTCTCCCACGTACACCACAGCACGTGAACGAAGGGTAGAGAAACCGAAGTTTCAGCGAGTAGAATCCAACACCACAATTGGATTCAACACATCAAGAGCAATTCCTCGATGGAAATCTCAAGAACACGCCAACAATGGCCACCAAACCATGGTGATTTTCTGATTTCTATTTCTCAAATCATAGCCTCAGTTACAATGAGGTTAAGGCCCTGGCCTTATATTGGTGCATAATGCACGGCCTTGATTACAACTCACGCACTACTTGGCCTAAGGCCGAAACAAACTCCAATACGAACTAAAAAGGAAATACCTAAACTGCTACCTCTGGTTTCTCTCTCAATTTGCGACTTGACCGTGAGGATTCCGTGGCTGGAACCTCATCCATTGTGTGGGGCTTCAAAATAGCTTTCCAACGAGTCCAAGAATGCTCAAATCGGACTCCTTTTGTGAAAGTTATGGACGTTTTAGTATCGATCTGCCAGCTGTCCCAATCCGAGTCCGAATCGGTTTCAAATCTTTATATGTTTTGTTTTCTGGTTCAAGGGGCTTCCAAATCCGTTTGGAACCTGAAAAATAGTCCTTCTCCACCCTTAGAAAGTCATGGTGTGGTCGGATTTTACTTTTATTTGCATTGCAATACTCGAACTCTTTATGTTTGGCAAGTCTCGCGCGTCTCTCCGGACAGCTCGTGCAGCATCCAATGAAATTGCCATAACTTTGTGTAGGAAGCTCCAATCAAGTGCCATTTGATTCGTTGAAAAATAGACTTCATTATCTTTCCAAATATGTCTCTTGTGCATATTAGAAATCTCAGAATTGGTATTCAAGGCTTCTTGAACATTGTGCACAGAACTGCAAGCACTAACCAAAGTTGTAGTGCTACTTGGTGCCATATCATCCTCCCCTCCTTGAAGCAAAGCCGTCCTCGGCTTTGGGGTAATCTTGGGAGCTTGCTTCTTCTTGGCTGTAATTTCTTCATCAACATGAATAGCACTCTCCAATTTTGGTTTCAACACATGCTTCTTTCCCCATGTACAAAAGTGTATGTGTTGGACCGGCCCTCATGCATAGCATTACGATCATATTGCTATGGTCTTCCCAACAATAACCCACATGCATCCATTGGAACTACGTCGCAATCCACCTTGTCAACATAGTCACCAACAACAAATGGAACACGAACCTTGTGAGTTATCTTTAGTCTTCCGGAGTTGTGTAGCCACTCCACATGATGTGGTTGAGGATGCCTCACGTGGACAGCCCTAAAGCATACACCAAATCTTTGCTAATCACATTGGTATAACTTCCACCATCTATGATCAACTTGCATGCTTTATCTTTGATCTTGCACTCCGCTTGGAAAACACTCCACCGCTGTCCTTTGGTTTCAGTTTCTTTACTTTGCACCTTTCGGACCAAAAGATTAACACCATTCAATTTTGGATCACAATAGACAACATCCTCGTTGGAATCGTCGGATTTTTCGCTTTCAGAATCACTACTAGAACTTGTAGAAGCATAGCCATCTTTGGTGAGAAGCACTCTTCGTTGATTTGGGCAATCACGCATCATATGACCCTTCCTTGCACTTGAAACACTCAATTTCTCTAGCACAAGCATTAGAAGGTAAACTAGAATCGGTTTTAGTTGCTTCTTTACCTCTGTTGCTTGCCTCCTTTGAAAGAGCACCATTTGAGCGACTTGATGCCGCCTTGTGGAGTGTGAACCCACATCATCGCCTTGCTGTAATGAACGCCTCCATGACTTTGTTTGAGTGTTAGCATGTCCACCCTTGGCTTGTTTGGGCTTCAATTGTTGTTCAGCACGTTCAGCTTGATGCACCAAATCTTGAATGTTGTAGTAATGGACCATCTCCACCCTATCTTGCACATCCTCATTCAACACATTAAAGAAACGTGTCATAGTAGCCTCATCATGCTCCTCTCGTCCTGCACGGATCATCAACATCTCCATCTCTTTATAATATTCATCAACACTAGAATTACCTTGCGTAGTTGTTGTAGCTGGTTGTACAAGGTCCTTGTGTAGTGTCTTTGGGACAAACGTCACCTCAAAATATTCTTGATTGTGTCCAAGTATCGGACGTGCTCTACTACGACACAATTGGTTCCACCAAACAAGAGCATATCCAGTGAACTCAATTGTCGCCAAACGGATCTTCTTATCCTCAGTATAGTGATGGGTGTCAAAAATTTGTTCGACACGCATCTCCCAATCCAAGTAGTCCTCCGGTTCAGCTTTACCATTAAATGATGGGATAGAAATTTTTATCCGCCCAATTCCATCATCCACGGCAACACGTTGAGCAAACCTAACACCATCATGCATACCTCCACCATGGGCAGCACCTCTGCCACGCATGTCCCTACCACGGTCAGCACCACGGTAGTCTCGAGCATGGCTCGGTTGTGGAGCAAAGCCCGCTGCACCATCAAAGACCTCCTCATGTTCGTTGGTCCACGTCGTTCGAGATATTGAGGTCTCCATTCAGCATGCTGAAATTGTAGCGGTGGTTGCGTGGCGCCTCGTCAAAGCATCAATTCGTGCCCCAAATCATCAACCTTGCCTTCAAGCTTGGGTGACAACTTAAGAAGTAGTCACGTGTCGCTCAAATCCAATTGTACCTCGGGCGGTAAAGGCCGCATATTGTGGCACCTCCCAATTAGCTCGGCATCATTATGTCGCTACCGCCATCTTTAGTCTTCATAGAACCCGCCATTAATAAAAATTCAGCAACCTCGTACCGTGACTAACCACGCTCTGATACCAAGATGATGCGGATCCACCTAGCAAGCTAGCTGAACCCCGTTGCTTTGGCCCTGATCTTTCACGATACGCCTTGTTGGATGCTCTCTCCAAGATAAGCCTTCTCCCACGCACACCACAGCATGTGAACGAAGGGTAGAGAAACCGAAGTTTCAGCGAGTAGAATCCAACACCACAATTGGATTCAACACATCAAGAGCAATTCCTCGATGGAAATCTCAAGAACACGCCAACAATGGCCACCAAACCATGGTGATTTTTTGATTTCTATTTCTCAAATCATAGCCTCAGTTCCAATGAGGCTAAGGCCCTGGCTTTATATTGGTGCATAATGCACGGCCTTGATTACAACTCACGCACTACTTGGCCTAAGGTCGAAACAAACTCCAATACGAACTAAAAAGGAAATACCTAAACTGCTACCTCTGGTTTCTCTCTCAATTTGCGACTTGACCGTGAGGATTCCATGGCTGGCACCTCATCCATTGTGTGGGGATTCAAAATAGCTTTCCAACGAGTCCAAGAACGCCCAAATCGGACTCCGTTTGTGAAAGTTGTGGACGTTTTAGTATCGGTCTGCCAGCTGTCCCAATCCGAGTCCGAATCGATTTCGAATATTTATATATTTTGTTTTCTGGTTCATCCGTTTGGAACCTGAAAAAGAGTCCTCCACCTTTAGAAAGTCATGGTGTGGTCGGATTTTACTTTTATTTGCATTGCAATACTCGAACTCTTTATGTTTGGCAAGTCTCGCGCGTCTCTCCGGACAGCTCGTGCAGCATCCAATGAAATTGCCATAACTTTGTGTAGGAAGCTCCAATCAAGTGTCGTTTGATTCGTTGGAAAATAGACTGCATTATCTTTCC
Source organism: Bonia amplexicaulis (assembly GCA_036346245.1). Lineage (NCBI taxonomy): Eukaryota > Viridiplantae > Streptophyta > Magnoliopsida > Poales > Poaceae > Bonia > Bonia amplexicaulis. The sequence goes on from CM070739.1 coordinate 9,491,679, forward strand.
AAATATGTCTCTTGTGCATATTAGAAACCTCAGAATTGGTATTCAAAGCTTCTTGAATATTGTGCAGAGAACTGCAAGCACTAACCAAAATTGTAGTGCTACTTGGTGCCACATCACCAGAGGGAGGAGGCGGTGGTGCTGGGCGTCGGAGTTGAGGGCGGCGCTGAGCTTCGGAGAAGAGGTAGCCGGCGTTGTGGGAGGGAGGCGGCGCCAGGGGGCCAAACCCTCAAGAGGGCGGCGGGGGTACTAGGGCGAGAGGGTGGCACAGTGGTGGAGGCCGGGTGGTGGGGCCGGGGGAGGCCGGCTCCGAAGAGGGAGGCGAGGGGAGACGGACCCGCGGGACGGAGGGGGAGACGAGAGGGAGACGGAGGGGAGAGTGAGTGTAGGGGTGCAAACGGGTCGGGTTAATCCCGACCGATCCAAGACCGAATCCGATTGGTACCGAATTCGATTGGTACCGAATCAGGAGAAAAATATGGGTTAGGATATGGTAACAACAATATCCGTCCAGAATCCGATCGTCTTCAAGTTTGATTTCGTGTTAGTGCTACTATTTGACGTTTCATTTTCTTTTACAATGGTAAAATAAAATCTTCCACATCAGCTATTAAGTAGTAACATCAAGTTCTTGGCAGTACGTCCTCCTACTACATTTGTTGTACTGCATGCATTCCTTACAAATAAGTAGGGGTGCAAACGGCTCGGGTTAATCCCGACCGATCCGGCACCGAATCCGATTGGTACCGAATCTGGAGAAAAAATATGGGTTAGGATATGGTAACAACAATATCCGTCTGAATCCGATCCATTTGCACCCCTAAGTGAGTGCATGAGGGAGAGAGAGGAATGGCCGAGGGGCATATTCGCCAAACAAATATGTTGGGAGCCTTTTACCCTTCTCGATCCGAGCCGCACGGCCCGGATCGGACAGTTCTGATGAGATCTAGCATTTTAGCACTACTTGTCCTTTAGCTCTAGATATGCTCCCTCTCTCTCTGTATATATATATACCGTCCAATTTTAGAACCGTCGCATCGCATGAGCATGGTACTAGTAGTAAAAAAATTAGGACAACATATGATAAGCCATTTCCTAAAAAGAATAAAAAATATATTAGACCTTTGGGAACGCATTCTTCAACCATATTCTTTTGCTTCATCTATAAACAATGTCAGAGGTAATGAGCTTCTCTTTACACTATTTCCCACTTTTCACCACTGAAAGGATATATCCTTGACATGCATCCTAGTGATCTCGTCACCGAGCTTTCATCTTGTTTACACCTCACGTGCTGTCATCTGCTGCTGAATTGTCATCAACAGTAACTTCAGAGGCCGAATTTTGGTTCATTACAAACCTCAAGCTGTCACCTTCTTCAAGCTCCCACTGCTTTCTGAGTTCATCGATGGCTCTTGCTGCAGCCCTAGCTACAGCATAATTGGAATCTTGAGCCAATCTCTGCATATTAAAAGAAAGACATTGAAACAGCATTATTTTCCCAATGTAATTTCAAAGAAATGCAGCACATGTTAACTTTACTCTAGGAGAAAACACGCACATCGCAAATAAACTGAAAGAGCATAGTAGAATTTTTGAATTTCTTTATTCTCTTACTTGCTCCCTTTTTCTCTTGTTTTTCTTCTTCTTACTTACAAAACTAGTACAAGCCTTCTCAATACATATGTTAATAATCTCCTACTTACATACGTATTCGGATTTCAAGTTAGACACAACTTCAACTTAAGTTACACACGGACACAGATTCTACTACGTCTTGAACTCTAAGTCAAGATTATTTCTAACAATCTCCTCCTTAAACTTAACTTGACATACTCTAGTTTTAGTCTCAATGCATTATAAATTACCAGTCACGTCTCCATATGAAGCGTTCTACATGTAAGTCACATGTAGGAACTCAACTCAACTAGTACGGGTCCATCCAGATGCAAAGATTCTAAAACATTGAGACAGTCGAACTCAACTACGACTTACTAAACTCATACTTGACACAGAACGGTGACACATGTCCTCAACGTTCCGATTTTTTTCCATCTTACTTGAGTTTGGACGGCGACACATCTTCTCAACGTCCCTGACTCAACTCATCATCAGAGTACTGTTGATTCATCATCGATGAGCGCTTCAGCAAGAAACGCTTTCTTCATTACTGCAGAAACGTATTATGTTGCTTGACCGACGGATGCACCACACAGACGAGCTGCTCAAACGTGATGACGCGCAGAGCGGATGGCTCGGGAGCACTGCGCGAGACGAGAGCAAAACAGAATCGTCGAGACGATTTTTTCAACGACTCGCTTCTCGCCTAGGCTTTGATACCACTTGTTAAATTTACTCAAGAGAAAACGCGCATATCGCAAATAAACTGAGAGAACACAGGAGTTCAAGATATAGTAGAGTCCGTCTTCGTATGTAACTTGAAATCCGAATACGTATACGAGTAGGAGATTATAAGAGAATAGAGAAATTCAGAAATTCTGTGTTCTTTCAGTTTATTTACGATGTGTGTGTTTTTTTCTGATCAAAATTATAATAAATGGTATCAGAACCGGAAAAAATCGTCACTAAACGACTCCGTTTCGGCACTTTCGACAGCATCATTGTTTTCTCTCGATCGGCGTCGGCGCGGCACCAGTCGCGTGTTGTCTCGTCCCGAGCAGCGTGTGCACAAGAACTAGTGGGTCACCATTGCGCGTACCTCCAAGGCACAGTCGTGCATCGTCCAGCAGGCAACCAGACAAAAGAAAAAAAGGGGCATAGCGTGCAGCAGCAAGCTTGGCAGGAGAGAGAATAAAATTTTTCTTGTGCCAACACAGAGAGAAGAACAGAAGTAAAGAAAAGAGTGGAGCAAATAAGAGAATTGATAAATTTAGAAATTTTTCTGTATTTTCTCAGTTTATTTGCAATATATATGTTTTCTCCTGGAATAAAGTTAACAGCACATGTAACAAGTTCAACAATCAAGTGAGCATCAGACCGAAACGGCTTCAATTTGTATAGCTTGTAACTAGGGGTGGAAAAAGCTCGTTAGTGGGGCTCGTTGGCTCGGTTCAAAATTGCTTCAATTATACTTGTTAATTGGTTAAATATTAAAATGAGTTGATTTCAAATGAATTTGAATTTTGCTTAAGCTCAGCTCGTTAGCTCGTTTCTAAAAATACTTTTAAATTATATGTAAAATGATATTAAATCAAACTATGTCAATTTTAGAAAAAGCTCGATAAGACGAGGAGTTGGCTCGATATCCACCCCTACTTGTAACTTAGATGGTGAAAAATGAATAATGATTTGCAAATTTGATTCTGGGACATAATTTTGAGCTCTTGAGAGATTCAGACATGACTAATACAGAAATTCAGATGTGAAGTACTCAACAGTTGTCTATGGTTCTCACTTTATGATTAATAGGAGAGATTTATGTTAACCTGTAATGCACCCATCCCAGCATTCCCTAGATTCCACATGGACGGAGCTGCAGCCAATGCATTAGCTAAAGCTTTCCTACAAGAGTACAAATATATAATGGTCATTTATAATGCAATATAGTAGCACCAAAGCAGTATAGAAACACAACATACCTATGTTGTGTTTTCAAGGAAATTCATATACGTGCTTTCTATTAATCTAGGGGCAATATAGTTGGGCCAGAAATAAATGAACATTCTGTTTCTATATCCGTCAAAAACACAAATCCTATTTGTTTGTATGAAAGCAATAGGTCATCTCCCTCTATAGTAGAACAAAAATAATGAGTGACAAAAGATGGTAAGTACAATAGAATAGGCATGTATAAACAAGTAGACGGACATAAACCAATTTTTTAATAAAACCATGAAAGCACAAACAATTTTTCTTGTACTGTCTAATCATCATACTGTCTGCAAAATAGTTAAGTCAATGCTCCATGTTGTCCTTTTTGGTTGAATATATCCTAAACTTGGATCTAGTTCTCTTAATATGATTTGGCAATTCTGGAATGATAAGCTCAAGCTGCACAGTTATCTGTGTATTTTCTGTATATTCTCTCGTTACAAATTAGCCCCTCAAGAAAACTGTACTGCAAAATGGATTTGATCTTGCCAACAAACCAGAAGCAGCATTTTGGAGACATTGCTTACTGCTCAGAGGTTGGATATGATGAATCAATGATCGCAAAAGCAGCTCCAAGGATTGGTTTTGGCTAAAATACTTATCATGATGTTTGTAAAGAATGTGACAAAGGCCCCTGTTTGGGCATCGCATCCTCTACAATGTGTTCGTGGTGAAAACATATGGTGTGATGCATGGACGAATCGTGATTCTATAAAACCCTCCAATACCTTCTTGGTCTTAGTACATATAATTCATTATGAGAAGATCAACATAAAATGCAAATAGCATCTGGTTAAGGCTTAAATCTAAATTGAATTATTGTCTTGGGCTCTTTGCAGGAAACGGATGTAGCTATAGGAAAGGAAAACACAACGAAATCGAGTCATTAATCAGGAGGAACATGCTGCCATATACCTGGTATTAACATCTGGAGAGCTTGAACATTCAGCTATCAAGGAAACACTCTTTTTCCCGTCCATGGCATCCAGGTCAATAAGAGTTGCTACTAACAATTCAAGCTTCACAAACAGAAAAGAGTTGGAAAATAAAGATAGCAAGGTTCATGCTGATCAGATGAGTTTAAAAATGGTTCACCTCCTCAGGATCTGTGTAGTCGATACCATCAGCCTCAGACAAGGCAGATGCCATACTCCAGTATGCATCCTGTGAAGAATAGATTAAATATAGAAACAGCAACGCAACAAGTTTGTGCTGCTAAACAATGTAATCCTGAGAGAACCTCTATGGCAGTAATCTGATCAGTAGAAACTTCACGAGGAAATAGCTCAAGAGTCTTTCCGTTTTTCTCGAGTGTGATGAACCTCGTTGAATTAGCGGGAGAAAATGAACCATCCTTAGGAAGCCTACGAGTAAACTTTAGCTTAACTCAGACTGATCCACAGTGAATAAGCAACAGGGCAAAAGTAAACTAGTTTGCTCTTTAATTAAACATCCATTTGCTCTAAGAAAATTAGCATTTGGAAGTTTGTAGTAAAAACTTACTGCTCCTGTAATTTGTTTGCCATCATGTCATGGATGTCCCGAACAAACTGCACTAAATATTAGAGGATTACATACAAGTATAAGAATCTATAATCAGTATATTATAGGAGCGATACCGATGTTTGGCAAGTCAGGTTTGAAATTGGTTAAAACTAGTTAGTATTATCTAGATCTAAACTTCTAAGTTTTTTTTATCAACAAATGTCAAAACTCAAAAGCTTCCATTATAGACAAGTCTGTTGTGATCACATGTTGAATTAAAATACATGGACTAAAAGGTATCCCGTATGCTAATATGTTCAGGTGGCAAGGTATAGACAGAGTATAATGAAGTCGGAGCCTCTTGGCTAAGCTACTCATGTTTGGATGTAGGGTTATTTATTTTCTGTTAAGCGGCCAAGAAAACTACACTTGGGTATTATTGTAGAGCATAGAGGCCATTGATCCGTCATTAAAGCAGACTCAAAACACAGGCAAAATTTGTTGGAACGCTGTACACTGAAGATATCCTACTATGATGCATAGAGCACTGTAGAATACTATTACAACGGCATAGTAATTGCTTCAAAGATAGCTTTGAGTTTGCATACACAAATGCCCAAGAAGTTACACATCCTATTTACAAAATTGAAGATTAAGATTGTGCTTTTTTCTTCATCCTAAAATTTGCCCTGAATACAGGCTTTGTACATAACCACCAGTCCCCGGTTATGCTTTATTTAACTTGTAACTACGTCAGATGTCTCCTTGATATGCTATTTAGTATCCTTTCATTAGTACATCCAATAATGAGAACAATAAGCAAGCGCAAGCAGGTTGGTTGGCACTGATGGATTACCCAATTATAAAGATCTCAGTACATATCACCATGTAATAAAAAATGAAATCAACATACGGGACTTAAAGATGTTAGAGCTAGATGAACAACTAGTTAAGTTACCTTTAATGCCATGAAAGCATCCTCCATGGCACGTCGTCTAACAACCAAGTCAGCTCGTCGCAGATCTGCCTGGGTTGCAAATAAATACAGTATTAGATCAGCATAAAGCCATGAATTTAACAGTACCATACAAATAGCACGCTAACATGGTTAATAAAACAATATGGATACTCAATAACATAGACAGGATGCTTGCAGTTTTATCTAAAGTATATTGATCAGATCTTTCAATTAGTTCCAACAAACTGAAGTGAAGGAAGAACAAAGTACACACCTCTAAAGCACCATCACTCCAATGTTGATCTGCTGCTTTCTTCAAGTTCGACTGAGCCCTCTCCTTTAATATCTGAGTATGTATACAGAGGTCCTAGATTACAGTAGATAGAAGTAGAAAGAAACCAAGAGTAACATAATAGGCAAATGAATAATTCAATATCTAATGAACACACTAAATACATACTCTAGCAAAATGGGTAAGGCGCGCTGCCCTCTCCTTCACACTGTGGTCAATCTTTTGAGTGTCCTTCCTTGCACGAGCTTCCAGGCAATCATAATTTTAGATGAAACTAAATCACAAGAAAAAAATCTAAGAGCTTATAATGGAAAAGAAGAAAGCATGTACCATCAAGCTTGAGAAACCCCAGCCCTAAAACAGCAACATCCTGGCATGCCCGTCTGTTCAGTCTTGTTATGCCACTATGATTAAAAGGAGATCAGAGATCAGATTATTTGGAGATATTATGAAAATGATTGTGCAAACTGCACAAGAGTACCGTGAAAGCAAGAGAATATGACTTTGAGCCCTTTCATTCACAAACTTTGCATCATTGTAAACAAATTTGCAAGCTTCAGACAATCCTCGATTAGAATAGACTGATTTTTTCTGAGCTGCAACTTGATTATCTGACAATTGAGAAATTCCTCTTGCATGCTCTTCAAATTCCCTGAAACAATTATGAATGGATTGTATCCATTTAAAACATGGTCATGTGCAGCTTAGCACGTAGGCTCGTGTAATCCTGGTACAAAACATCAGTTTATGTTGGAAGAAACTAGATATGTATGAAAATAATGAAAGCCACTACATGAAACAAGAGGAAATCTTCTATGGCACTTAAAAGTCCTATAAATCTTCAGCTGACTGTGTTGGATATTTTAAGTCAATTTCTTGAAGCATCCCAGCTGAATTATTTTACATGACTTGCAGGGCAATGACCAATAAATGTACCAGGTTGAATGTACCAAGGCCATGGCCCATGGGATAACCAGCAAACCACAACTTGACAGACAAAAAAGTCATAAAACATGTCAAATTTAATGACAGTAGGAACATAGGAAGATGGCGTATTTTCCATGCTCTAAAATATACACAGATTCTGAAGCATTGGTCATTTGATTTAAAAATAAGCTCAGAGACCGGTAGATGTAGTTCAAAATTTACCTGTAAGGATTGGTGCTATCTTCAGAACTCTTGCACTCTTTAGTTTCACTGCTATTATGAGAACCATAAGAATGACACCGAACATTCTGGCCTCGTCGGAACAGGGAACCATTGGACTTCCCATTGGTTTGCCCATGTCTATCATTTGGACAGAGCCTGAAGACTAAGTGATATCCATTCATCCACTTCCTTACCTTTACTTTTTGGGGTATACAATTCAATGCAATGCAATGCAGTCCTTTCAGCTTACATGGCATTCCGTATTGATCATTATAGCAAACCCCACTAGCTGCTACAGTGCCAGAGATATGTCTAGCCATATGAGCAGAAGCTGTATGTTTACTGTAAATTATGAGACTTAGGCCCTACAAACAATTCCAATTATGCCTTCATTAAGCAGATTTCCCAGCCAGTTTGAAATTCTGATCTGTAATCCTTTTCATTACCTGATGTCAAATATGGACATTAGTTTCACGTCACAATAAGTGGGCACATATCACACGTTTAGTGCAAAAAACTCTACGTTACATCATACAGATATTGATAATCATTTCTAGATAAAAAAGAATTTAATAAGTGCATCAAGGGTAGCATGTAAGATGTATGTCCACTAACAAATACGTGCACCAATTGTTTGTTCAACAGACCATAAAAGATGATCAGGTCAGACCATACAATTGAGAACGACATCAAGACACACTGAAAAATGGTACTTGTAGTAACAGTTGCTTCGAAACTCTACGGAAGAATTCCAAAGTAAAGAAGAAGCCAATCCTACCTAGAGAAGTGCAAGGTGTGTGTTTGTGCAAGATGCATAACAAGCATATGGAAGATGAGTGATTCAAGAGTTTCACGATTCCAAAAGTATTAGAGTAAAAGATTTCATCCATCCTCAGCCAGTATTTCCATGGAAACATCTAACATCTTCAAATATAGCACCAAATTATGAGCTTCGGTAATTTATGGAGGCTTTTGACTGAAACTAGTTTACAAACAAGCTCAGCAGCTTCGGAACATATCCCAGTCCTTTTCACAACTTAATACTACCCAGAAAAGCATGTACAAAATAATCAAACGGGAAAGGTATGCAGCTAGACACTAAGCATTGTCAAAAACATTATAAACAGCCCCACGACTCTGATTCCTGCAATTTTATTTACGTTGTAAGAACTGCATAACATTTTCCCTCAGCTGGGTATAACTGGACCATAATATTTGTTACTTCACCCCCTAAAAATCCCAAGACTCATCCATCAATTTCCCTCGTAGCGGTTCCGCTAGACATTTTGGCGAACACGTAGTCGGCGTCTCACAAAACACGCCCCAACAACGTCATCGACCAGCATAGAGCACTCCTGAATCCAGACCGGATCGGACCAGACACGAACACACACTGGCGCGTGCGCGCACACACTGCGACACTGCACACTCAGGCGGAACGACGCCCGCTGCATGCAGGATTAGCAAACCAAAGGACGATTGGACTTACAGTTTCATGTGTAGTAGGTGGAGGCCGGAGAAGGGAGGAGAGAGAGAGATGCGAGGAGCAAGGCGGTGGATGCTACGGAGGAGCCGAGCAGGGGAAGGAAGGAGATTCTGGAAGCAGCAAGGAGAGCGACGCGGGGCCACACAAGTTGGGGCAGCGAAGCGGTAGCCACCAGTTGCCCTGCGGCGGGAGGCGGTCTGGGCCCCTCCTTCTAATCCGATCTTCTGTGGCAGCGATACATTGCCCGTAAGTGTTCCCTTGCAAGCTGGAGGCTAGATTGGATATTGGCCGAGTTCCTTTCGACTTAAGACTTATGATTTATACTATATGGTGTGTTCTTTAACAGCTTCTAAAAATAGTTTTTGATTTTTACTATAGTATCTAACTTTCAAACAAAGTATTTTTCTCAAGAGGGGGTCTACAAGCTAATTGTAGTACACGTTAAAAGCCCAACATCTGTATCAACCAAAATCGCAATCGAGTATCTCTCTCCGTAATCTCTATCGTAAACAGCTAAAATTTAAAAATTTCAGCCAAAAATCATAAACCGCAACTATATCAAATAGGCCCATAATAACTAACTTTTAAACGATATGTTTTTTTAGATAGGATCAACAGAAAGATTGTAGTAAAAAGTATACTGAATTCAATTGTTTTGTCCAAAATCACATACGACTATTTTCCTTTACATACTCTCTCATAAATAGACATAATTTAATTATTTAAACTATAAGCCATCAACCTAAAAGAATCCACCCATTGACTTGGTACACCTGGTGGCGGGTAATTTAGGGAAGCTGCTAGCCAACGTGCTTTTTCTTTAAAGAAAAACAAGAGCAGGAGCTCTATGGTTCATATTAAGGAGAAGAGAAACTACATCAGTTCCTATAGACTACAACAAAGACATAAGACATCAGATCTAAGAGAGGCAACACTAACACCAATAAAGAGTCTCAAATCTAAAACTCCGATCAAAACACTAAAAACACCCACAAGACAAACACCTTGGAGAGCGACACCCCTCAGCACACAACGAAGCATAGAGCTAGCTATCTATGAGACGAGGCAAACACCTTGTGCTCGCCAATGTGCAATCCCATTGAAATAGCACGTTGAACCTAGTTTCAAATTTCGGCCCAGTGAGTTTCATACATAATGGATTTCTCTAAAACTTCTCTAAGCCCAATGTGCTAAAAAAATCTCAAGAAAACGGTTAATTCTTAATTTCTTGGTCCAGCTAGAGCAGGGGCGGAACAAACCCAAACCCAAGCCCCAGGCTGGACCAGCTGCTTTTGGACCAACTCTTAGGCTAACTCTATTTTTTGTGATTTTCATACATTTTACATGGACTTTGATTGCCAAACCTCATGCTACAGTCCAGATAGTCCGAGCCCTGGTTCTGCCACTGAGCTAGAGTCTAATCATCAACCTACACGTAGAACCTTTCCAGCAAAAACATCTTGTTGGCTAAGTTTAAGAGAGTGGGCGGCGGTGGGATGGATGCAAAAGAGTCGAGGGGTAGTATGGCATAAACGTGTTAAGACACATCATGTAGATTAACCCAACTCAAGCTTCTCCTTCACATTAGAACTTACCAATGAATTAGATATAACAGACCCAAGTATTTCTTCAGTGTGATGATGTGATAAGAGTAAAGCCATACTCTTTTTGTCTTTTGGCTTCTGCTATTGGCTTTTGGTTTCTCCAGACGTAAAAAAGCCAAACATCGAAACAAGACGGCCTCTTAAAATAGATTCTTCAAACGGTTTCCCGAACCTAAAATCATGTACGCCATCCACACCGATGTATGTGTTAAAAAGCGTAACAAAAAACTATTAACCGCAACCCAAATAACACCCTCTAAGTCAAGGCACGCTGTCACGGATGCCCTACATCATATATATGATTGTTGAATGACATCTTCTGGTGGCAGCGAAAAGCATGAACAGAGAGGTGGCGGAGTGGCAACACGAAGGCCCCCTTCTTTTAAATTTATAGTTTCTTCTAAGCAAACAAACAGGACAGCTTCTCTGTCATTTTTTTGAAGCGGTTTATCGGGATAGCCTTTTCAAAGCGACTTGTCAGTATTCAATTGGTTTGTACAAACGCTCACGCTAGAACCAAAACACATCAACCGCCACAGAAAAGAACCTACTAAACATTATCTAGCGTGCCTTCAAAAAGAAAAGCGTAACTAGAACTGTTCACATATCTAGTATTGTTGCAACATTTTTTTTTTCAATTTTGACCCCCTAGCACCCGTTTTTGCAAAAAATAACTCTATTGCGGTTATAGACCAAACAGTGGATGATAGAGGCTACAAAGGGGCTGCCCGAAGCTTGAAACTCACAATGAAGAGTGGATGTAGAATATGTCTATGTTGTCTGAGCTATAGCCATTTCTCTTAAATAATGAATCATGTCTCCTCCATAGCGTCCTAAGGAACGTATTTATAGCCATGAGGAGACTGTTTACATAAGTGCCTTTATTGGGGTCTATAATAGTGGGGGCAAATATGTCTTTTTTCTGGCATAGCCCTCTCTAGGGCTGCCTCACGGTTACACACTTAATGGGCCTTTTGGCGTAGTGGGCCGAATAGGCTAAGGTGGGACCTCTCCCCCAACAATAGCCTCTCATGATAAAGGGCTTCATTTCTAGTAGGCTGAGACCATGTTACTTGTTCCTTGGCCCCCTCCGTCCCTTCAGCTCACTAGATGGTTGCCCGTCCGGTTCCCTGCCTCTTTTGCACTAATGGCGTGTGCGTGCGTGATAGCCGTCAGCCCTGTGCACGTGACGACGTCCTCACTCTCGATCATGCGATGTGGTCAATGTGCCAGTTACGGGGGCACACACGTCCCCTAAAAAGGCACGCCCACCATGCGGGCATTAATTAAGCATCTCCTACCCGATACTTAAGTGGCTTGCCGCCTAGTTTCCGGCTATTTGCTTCTTTTTCTTCCTCACGCTTGACCATCATCGATTGCAGTTGCTCTGCTTGCCGTCGCCTTTTCCCGTCATGCTCTCGCCATTCGCCTCTTCTCCATCACGCTCTCGCTAATTAGGATGGGCCATGGAAGTGACCGTAGCGGTCGCGTCAGCAAGTGTAACATTCTAAATTTTGGATGTTTGAAAATGTGATAAATTTAAAACTTTTTGTTGGACCTTGTTGGCATTGAAAATTTTCCTCTGGAATTTCATATGGATTCTCTAAATTTTGTGTCATTCAAATTAATAACAGAAAATAACCCCCAAGTATAAGATAATAATCTTGTCAGTAAAGATATGAAAAAAAACTTGAAAGCAATGAGTTATGAAGTAAAAATATGAAAACTTAAATTTAAATTTAAGTAAAAAAACAAAACCTAGAATTTAAAATTTAATTGGTTAAGCGCAAAGCCTGAGCTTAACAGAAAAAAATGAAAGAAGCAAAATTGTCATCGAAAGGCTAATTTAGGAAGTGAATTTAAAGATTGAAAAGCCAATTCAAAACTTGGAAAATAGACAGTATAAACCAATTTCAGAATTACTGGCCTCTCTTCTCCTCAATAGAGTCAAAATGGACTCTCATAATCTGCTTTGCTCCTGGCTCCGATCCTTTTAATCTTTCTCTTTTTTTCTTCCCCTTTTTTCCTCCCCCTTCTCTCTTGTACATTATCTAATTTTTAATATAATGCAGTAGGAGCCTCTCCTACTATTTTCCCTAAACAATTCAGAATTACTCTTAAAATTTAAATTTTAAACTCAAATCCAGAACCAAAATGTAATCCACACTAAAATTCAAATTTTGTTCAAAAACCTAAAAAAAGAATATACAATCAAATTCAAATTTTAAATTGCTAGCCCACACTCTTCTCTTTTTCTCTCTCCTTCTTTTCCCTACCAATGGGCCACTTTCCCTTCTTTTTTTCTCCTTTTCATCTTTCTTCCTCCCTCCTCTTCTCTGTTGCCCATGGCACATGACGCACGCCCACATGCCGCTCTGCCTGCCCCATGTCGCACACATCGTCAGCTTAGTTGACTCGTCCCTAGCGCTTGTGCTAGCACGTCACTCAGCCATCACCCACGCTGTCGCCTATGCCCTATTGGCCTCCTCGTCACGCGAGCCGCACCATCACCATGTCATCAGTCACGCGAGCGCCCATGCCGACGCCATTCCATGCGTTGTAGGACGGTCGTCAGCGACAACGCCTACACAGCAACTCCCTTATGCTATAAGTAGCCTCTGGCTTCCTCCATTGCTCCTCCTCCCTACTTCTTCCTCAGGCTGAACTCGGCTCGTGCTTGCGCCGACCGCCACCACCGCTTCCCATTCTCAACCACTCTAGCCATCTCCTCCACAAACCAAGCGCGTTGAAATGTGTTCCCGGAAGTCCTCGTCCTCCCCTCCCACTTAATTGTAGTCCTATGCCCGAAGCCCACTGCATTAGCCATCTTCCTCAAGTTCGGTCGTTGCCACCTCCATCGCCGCCATCTCCACTCCAGCCCATTACTCCTCGATTCCTTGGGATTGGAGCATCACGTCACTATCTCCTAACCTTCCCCACCACCAGCCAAAGCTACCATTCACCCTAGCTCGTCGGCGCCATGAGCATGCCTGCGCTACCACTGGTCCATGTCGTCAGCCTTCTCCAGAGCTTCTTCACCGACATAAGCTACTTGGTAAGACTTCTCTCGCTCACCTACAGCTCATGCCCCTACCATTTCTTTACCTCTCCCTCCAGGTCGCCGCCACCCCATGCGACCACCTCACCCTGCCGCTCACCCGCCGTGGTGACTGCCCGGCTACGCTGTCAGTTCCCCTGGCCTCCCCTACTCCAGTGCATCCCATTTTGCCCACCACTGCCACCGGTTCGGCCACCTCCCACCGGGCCGATGGCGGCCTTTGCCCTTTCCTTGTCTTTCCTCTTCTCCTAATAACACATAGGCAACTTCCCTAGTTGGTCAGCAGGAAAAATTCTATTGTGTGCCGGTTGCACAAGAGAGTTTGTGTAACTAGCGAATGAGGTGATAACACGTGGGAAATTACTATAGCAGCTATTTTAAATATATATTTTTCATACAATCCAGATCAGATGTGACAATTTAAAATATTAATTAAATGCAGACTCTGATTACGCTTTCTGATGCATTTTGTGACACATGTCGCCGCCTCATTTGCTCGTTACATAAACTCTATTGTGTAAACCAGTACACAATAGAATTTTTCTGGTCAGCATAGGCAGTGCAAGGGTCCTACCAAGAGGTCGTGTGTTTTGAGTCCCCTCTCAGCCATTTCTTCTTTTTATTTTTATTTCATTTTTATCTTTTAGCCACTGTTGGCTAAGTGATGAATTGATTAGCTAGGATCATTAGTAATCAATTAACCTATAATCAAATTTTGAATTCATTGTTTAAGGAAATTTTAATAAGAACAATGATGATGATGATTTGATGTAATTCGGTTTTAAATAAAATAAGGATAACATTTATTATGAAATCAAATAAAAAATAATCAAGAAATATTTAATAAGAGTAAATGAAATTTAACTTAGTTATAAGTAAAAAATAAGAATAAAATTTCACTATGCCATTAGAATAAAGGGGTAAGTAGAATGGAAGTACTAGAAGTTTTAGTCTTGATCAATTGACATGTCAACAAGGGGTAGCATGTTAATCATTATATAAGGGTAATGAATGTAAGGTTAAGCCATGTAAAAATAATTAGATCATTTCTATGACTTAAAAATCATAAGAATCTTGTTAACAGCGACATTGAGTTAGGATTAAGCTAACTAGCATGTAGGCCTCTGCCACTTAAATTAAAATTCATGTTTAAAGTAAGGGATGCTAAAATGTAGTTGTTGTAGATGCAAATAGTAATCAAGGATTCTAAGGGTAAATAATGACTAATTAGAATAAACAGATCAGTTAACATACTTCTAGGATTCAAATTGGGGTATCCACATTTATTTACAACCTTTCCTGAAAGATAAGTTAGACGGAAATGGAGGTTAAATATAAAGCTAACCAATATAGTTTAAGAAATTCATATGCCAGTAGAAAGTCCTATTAAAATATAACCACTATCATTAACACACCACATCTAATTAAATCTTAATGGTACATTTGATTAATAGTGATATAGAAATATAATGCATATATCAAGCTAAGATCCACATAAATAGATTTAAGTTAAAATTAAAATTATGATAGATAATAGATGACGATACATAAAAATATTAATGGCATTTAATCCAAAGAGCTGCCGCAAGCTACGGTGCAAATGCTTCTCAGATTGCTGCATGTTCGAGGGTGGCTCACATGGGCGAGCTAGTGGACCCTGTGCTCGACCTTCCCTGGGCTACATGACGATGGTGCACGTGCTTCACGCTACCAGGAAGTCCATCCGTGCTTTCTGTGAACACAACTAGGGGTACCGTGGAGAGGTAGCAGTGAAGGTGTCACTGCAGTGTACACTTAGCACGGTGATGGAGTAAGGATGTGGCTCAGAAACGTACAGTGACGAACCACTCCTGGTGTAGCTACCACGGGGGCCCAGGTCGTAGGCCAGCAGGTGTGAAGTCGTCGAACCCCCTCCTTCGCGCTTATCCTTGTATATAGGCCATAGGGTGCGGCGTGCCACTGCCTTACTTTTGTTGATTTTAATGTTTCTTTGTTTTGTCCTCTGGGACATAGATGAGTATGCTTCACGCTTGTGGAGAAGTGTTCTTTTGCAAATGTTATTATCCTTTATTTGATTTGCGTGCTAGCTTCCCTCAGCAATTCGGTTACTGTGTGCAATCTGGACAAGTGCTCGAGGAGGATTGACTCTGTTGAGGACTGCCTTCTCCCCGTGAGCTTTGCCATTGGGATTGGAAAGAGGAGCCGCTAAGTTTCTGGGAAAACTTTCAACCTCAGTTGTGCTTAACACTTTCAACCTAAAGACTTTATAAAGATAGAGAGCTCCGACGAGGGCGATTAACACCCATTCGTACCATTCTCCTCTGGCCTCACTATGTCTTTAGTGAATTGGAGGTCTGCCTCCATGGTATCATGTGCTTCGATGGGTCCTTGCACTGTTCACGTGTGTCCGATGTCCGAGTGCTGCCCCGCTTCTCTTCTTACCTCTTTGAGTAGACCGAGTAGTGTTCGCGTGTGCCCAAGTCCGAATCATCCCCTACCCTTCGAACGAGTGTTGACAAAGTCGGCGATAGAACGATGTAGTTTGTGCGAGCTCTGTCCCCCACCCTTTGACCGAGCGTCAACGAAGTCAGCAGTAGAGTGATGCAGTTCGCACGCGCTCTGTTTACCACCCTTCGAAAGAACGTCAACAAAGTCAGCATTAATACATAGGTATTCGTGTGTGCTCCATCCTCTACCCTTCGGACGAGCATCAATGAAGTCGGTGCGACGACGTAGTTATTCATGTGCACTCTGTCCCCTACACTTTGGACGAGCATTGATGAAGTCAACAGTAGAATGATGTAGTTCACACGCGCTCCGTCCACCACCCTTCGAACGGGCGTCAACGACATTAGGACGTAGTTATCCGCACGTGCTCCATTCTCTACCTTCGGACGAGCATCGACGAATTCGGCACTAATACGTAGTTGTTCGCACGCGCTCCATTTCTCACCCTTCGGACGACTATCAATGAAGTCAACGGTAGGACGTAGTTGTTCGCGCGTGCTCCATCCCTACCCTTCGGACGAGCGTCGACGAAGTCAACGGTGGAACAATGTTCGCATGTGCTCCATCCCACACCCTTCGGACGAGTGTCGACGAAGTCAGAGGTAGGATTAATTCACAGGAATATCTTTGCAATTTTCTACCAAAGAGGCTTCACAGATATATGAAATATATCACCAGATTGCAAAGAAGTAATAAACAGATTACTCACAGCAGTGGTGATACTCAAAATCACAGTGAAGAAATCAAAAGGGGCAAGGCGCGCTCACGGCGCTGACCCAGAAAACCTAGCACCCCCTTGTGCCGCTCGCAGTAGAGGAGTGAGGTAGACAGAGATACAATGCCCACTCCAACCTTAGTTGCCGAAGCCGGAGACGAGGGTTAGGGTTGATGCTGCACAAGACCACCAAGAGCTCCAGCCAAGAGCGCTCGTGAACACAAAGAATAGGTCACAGATCTCTCACAAAACAGCACATGTCTGAGCCTAATCAATCTCTAGGGCTTATCCCAAACATTTCCTCTCGGCCAAGTCAAAGAAAGGCTCAACGAAACCGCACGAGGAAAAACCCTAGAACACCGATTTGAGCTCCTCAGCTGACGGCTACCAGAGAAAACCCGAGATCGGAGAGGGGAGGACTTACTCATGCATTCGGCCAACACAGAGAGAAGAGGCACCCTTTAAAGGGGAGCGGGGCGGAGGCCGACGGGCTGCAGCCCACGATCGGCGCCGAGTGCTGCTCATACGGTGGCGCCTCCATCGCCGCCGCTCGACTCAGTCGCTCGAGAGACGCGGACACGCACCGGGAATGGGAGAAGACGTGGTCTCCTCCCCGTTATCTTCTCGGCCGGCCCACTGACAGGTGGGCCCCACCTCTTTCGCTCTCTTTTTTTCCTTTTTCAATTGAGAAATTACTGAAATACCCTCGCAGTGACCAACAATCCCCACCAATTTATCAATTGATAAAAGATGTTCAAAAGTCTTGTTTGATATACATCTACTCGACGATGGGTACCTTGCGGGTTTGAACCTAAAGCCTAGCGATAAGGACTACGACTCAGCACAGACAAAGGAGGACTTCACCTTGATTCAATGTCTTGGTGTGAGAATTTTCGCCCAAGTCACATTCTGTACTAGACGGCTTGCCCTTTCCCTCTCGGGTTGGGACGTTACGGTCATGATGCGGATACGCACATGCTTAGCACTTTTCAGGCGAATACATTATTTCATTGGAAAGAAGTATTGAGCCGCATTAAATATTATCAGGTGAATTTGTTTTTTAAGCAGTTTCTTTTAATTGATGATGAACTTGGAATACTACCTTATGCTATTATGTATTCTTAGGTATGATTCATGTGAAGACTTGGGAGAGCAAAATGGAGGAGCACAAAGACTTAAACTACAAATTTTGGATAAGATTTTCAAGCCAAATTCAGACCTCCCATGTGCTCAATCCAATTTAAACTCGGATTCAACTCAGGATTCAATTCGGATTCGGTTCGGGACAGCCTGACAGGTAGTTACTAAAAAGGCCATAACTTTTACAAACGGAGTCCGATTCAGGTGTTCTTGCACTCGTTGGAAAGATAATTTTAAGCGCTACGCAATGGATCTAGCCCCACCTTCAAATTAGTCACAGATTAAAAGTTATGACCGAAACATTATGATGGCTTAATTTTAGGTTTTTCCTTTTGTGTGAGTTTGTTTCCAAATACATGTAGGGATGAGTTGGAGTTGGTTTAGGACCTCTTGGCCAGCCATGAGGTGGAGAAGGAACTATATATTAAGAGTTATACCCCCATTGTAAGGAGACCACGTTTGAGAATAATGAATCTACTAAAGTTTGTTCGAGTTTAGCATTGGTACCGAAGTTCCATAGGGAATAGGAGTGATTTTCTCCAATCAAGATCGTTCAACCTTTTCATTGGGAATTGGGAGCGCGATGGAACTTCATCGGTGGTCGTGAAGTTCAGCACGTGTGGTTGGACGAATTATAGAGTGCTAACTCTTGCATTGGCAACGGGAGATCACTACGGTTCATCAAATCCACGTGAGTATCTTGATCCTACGTCGAGAAGATCGGGCGACCCCGTATCAGGTCATGTCCCCGTATCTAGCTCATGAGTGCTCAAGAAAATATACCCTTATCTTTCTTTGATTGCGACCTCACAATCACACTCACATAGGTGAATTCTTCTAGAAATCCTGTAGGACGATTCCCGAAGTCATATAGACATTGAATTCATTAAGAACCAATGCTCAACCTTCCATAGAGACAGAGCACTGCAGCTAATGGGACCCGTTAGATGTGCTCTCTAATCTCACACAGTTTGTTGTCCTAGAGCCTAGTTCACGGGATCTCTGATCTTCTAGGATAGGTTACCACCAATGTGAGCCTTTATATGGGTATGAGCCCCATTCCCTGAGACGCTGCAAGGATGGCCTTCCGTGCCAATCCTTTAGTGAAAGGATCTGCCAAGTTCCTTTCAGACTGGATGTATTCTATAGAAATAACACGCGTCTCTCTAGCATGCCTTGTCGACTTAAGTCGCCTTTTAATGTGTTTTAAGGACTTCACATTGTCCTCCTACTTTTCGTCTTAACCAGAACGGTTTGGTTATCGCAGTAGGTCAATATGGCTGGAATTGGCTTTTCCAGCACAGGTAGATCAGAAAGAAGTTCTCTAATCCATTCTGCCTCTACAACCGTTGAATCAAGTACTACTAACTCAACCTCCATGGTGGATCGTGCCCTTAGTCTGTTTAGAATACTTCCACGAAACGGCCCCACCTGCTAGAGTGAAAACATAACCACTCGTAGCCTGCATGTCATCCGAGTCACTGATCCAGTTAGAATCACTGAATTCTTCCAAGACTATCGGATGGCCAGAATAATGTATTCCCAAATTAGAGGTCCCCTTCAAATATCTGAGTACTCTTTCTAGTACTATCCAATGATCATCTCCTGGATTAGACGTATAATGACTCAATCTGCTTACAGCATATGAGATGTCTGGCTTCATTGCACTAGTTAGGTACATCAGGGATCCTATTATTTGAGAATATTTAAGTTGGTCCTTCCCATGCCCAGTGTTCTTATGTAGCTTTGCATTGGATCATAGGGTGTGGCTACTAGCTTACAGTCCATAAATCTAAATCTGGTTAGTACCTTATCCACATAATGGGATTGTGAAAGAGTAATCATATTCTCACCCATTATAAGCTTAATGTTTAAGATAACATCAGCTTCATCCAGATCTTTCATATCAAAATTTTGGGAAAGTAAAGACTTGGTTCTATTGATCACATCCATGTTGGTCCTAAAAAGCAATATGCCATCTATGTAAAGGTATAGAATTACACCTTCGCCCCCACTAAACCGATAGCAAACACATTTATTAGCTTCGTTTATACAAAAGCCGACTGAGGTCATCGTACTATCGAATTTCTCATGCCATTGCTTAGAAGCTTGCTTTAGACCATACAAAGATTTAATCAATCGGCATTCTTTCTTTGCTTGCCCTTCAACCACAAAACCTTCAGCCTGTTGCATATAGATCTCCTTATCTAACTCCCCATTTAGGGAAGCGGTCTTTACATCCATTTGATGTACATGGAGTTGTATGCAGTAGCTAGTGTGCTAAAAGCACTCGAATTGTAGGTAAACGAGCCACATGAGAGTATATATCAAAATAGTCTTCTCCTTCTTTTTGCGTGAAACCTTTAGCCACTAAACGGGCCTTGTACTTTTCTATAGTACCATCAGGTCTCCGCTTCCTTTTAAAGATCCATTTGCAGCCTACTGGCTTACAACCAGGCGGGAGATCAGCAATTTCCCAAGTTCCGTTAGCTATGATGGAGCCTATCTCACTACGGACTGCCTCCTTCCAGTAATCCACATCCGGAGATGCGTATGCCTTTGAAAGGGTTCGTGGTTCATCATCCACGACATAGGTGATAAAGTCATCGCCAAGTGACTTTTCGGTCTCTGTCTCTTACTCCTTCTCAACTCCAACTCTGGAGCAGTGTTATCCACACTAAGAAGAATAGAGAGTTCATCTAAACCAGAATGGTCAACGACTTCATTGGGTCTCATAGGAAACACATGCTCAAAAAATGTCGCATCACGAGACTCCATCACTACATTTGTAGCGATGTTACTCACCTCGGATTTGACCACTAGAAATCTATAAGCCGTGCTGTTTATAGCATATCCTAGAAAGACACAATTAACGGTCTTAGGACCAAGCTTCCTTTTCTTCGGTAACGACACATGCACTTTTGCAAGGCATCCCCATGTTCAAAGAAACGATAAGCTGAGTTTTCTCCCTTTTCATCCTTCATAAGGTGTTTCCTCCTGATTGCGAGGTCGAACCCTATTCAGGACATAATGAGATGTGAGAACTGCTTCACCCCACCAATAGTTCGGCATACCTGAAGTCTGAAGCATGGCGTTAACCAACTCACAAAGAGTTCGGTTCTTTCTTTCGGCTATTCCATTAGACTGGGGTGAGTATGGTGGAGTAATTTCATGAATTATTCTACTTTCTTTACAGAATTGAGAGAACTCATGCGAGACATATTCACCGCCTCGGTCCGATCTTAACCGTTTGATTTTCTTTCCTAGTTGATTTTCAACTTCAGCTTTATAGATTTTAAAGTGTTCAATGCTTTATTAGTTAGTATTCCATTCATTTCACAAAGGTCAGAATGAATTAGTTCAAGTGGAGAGGTGCTTCGCCCTTCAACGCTATGAAAATGTTTTCGGGGCTACTTTGCTTGCACACACTTCGCACTTTGAAGTCTTCTCATAATTATAGCTTGGAATTAAACTCATCTTGCTCAACCGCACAATAGCTTCAAAATTAACATGACACAATCGTGAATGCCAAATATCATGAACTTTATTGCAATGGGAAATATTATAAATGTTTACATTATTGAGATCAAGAATGGATAAGCGGAACATGCCTCCGCTATCATAGCCTTTGCCCACAAAACTACCAAATTTGGTCAATATGATCTCAAATACAAGCTTTATTCCTTGCTTGCATAGCATCGACCTCTCAGGAGATTGCGCGTCATTACAGGCACATACAGTACGTCTTT
Organism: Bonia amplexicaulis; assembly: GCA_036346245.1. Lineage (NCBI taxonomy): Eukaryota > Viridiplantae > Streptophyta > Magnoliopsida > Poales > Poaceae > Bonia > Bonia amplexicaulis. The sequence continues at coordinate 9,513,432 of CM070739.1, forward strand.
GAGGATAAGTGTTTTGCCCGAGGTAAGCTTCAGGCAAACTTGTCCAATCCCACGTACTGTCGCAGTGGCTCCGTTTCCCATTGAGACGGATCCACCACCTTCACCCTGAAATGAAGAGAAACAAGATCGATTAACACATATATATCTAGTAGCACCTGTATCAATCCACCAATCAATAGATGAACTTGCCATAAAGGCCTGAGGTACGTACTCACCAAAACTAGAGCTAACCAGCGCGACATTCACTTCAGCCTTGCGGGTTTTGCGATGACCAGGAGATGGACCCCTACCCTTGCTATCACGGATCATGGATATGAGATATCAAATCAATAATATGGACACGTATTATAGAATATGATATTGGATTGACCCATTATGAGATACTGCGAGAATTATTATATTCTTAAGTGTCATCAGTTGGTCTCATACATAGTGTATATAGGATCCTTAGACTTGAGGTTGTCATTGTTTCCTACATATGTAATAGTTTGCTTAGGGGTTACCAAACACTACTCCGTAACTGGGTGGTAATAAAGATAGCTTTCGGGTTTGCTATGAAACATGCGGAGGAATATGAGCTATCAAGATGGAATTTGCCACTCCTATATAACAGGAGAGATATCTCTGGGCCCCTCGATATGGTTGGATTCAGAAAGTGCATGGCTATGCCAAATATGGTTGAGGAGTCCATCACAACTGAGTAATCCACTACAGGTTCGAGTGAAGGATCGAGCTATCATAGGATGGCACTTTTCTCACCTTAAGTTCGATATGGTACCGTAAGGTAAAGGGATCGGTACATAAGCACTATATAGGTTCGTCTGATATGATATTTATGTGTGTTTAGGAGTGATTATGTCCTACTAGGAACCGCTACTAACTTATAGGCCAGAAAGGAGTTTTCGACCCATGGCCAAATACACATGAACCTATAGGGTCACACACTTAATGGGCTGGAACGATAAGAGGTCAGATGATAGTTTCCGAGTGGGATTCGATCTCTACTCGTATCCGATATGGATCCAATTGGAGGCTATATAAGGAGAGGTGCGGGGGCTGAGGGAGGTATTCCAAAAACACACTCGTCGAAACCCTAGCCGCCACCTCTCGTATTCCCTACCGTGCACGCTGGTGCTAGCACATCGATACACGGTGCTCCATCCCTAGACGTGTGGACTTCGATAGAGGCTGCTTTGTGGATCGCGGCTACCGACGGACGATCACGAGGAGACGTTTGGACGGAGGATGTTCGACTACTACCGCTACACCGTCGCACTCTTCGTTGAATCGGCTACTTCAACCATACTTCCGTTGCACTGCACGTCTAGTGGTAATTATCCATGATCTCTTACTCGCATGGCTTCCTGGTGTACGCGGTAGAAAAATTTTAATCTGCGTTAGTGTAGTTTACCCGTATCCCAACAGTTATCAAGCTAGGAAACCCTTTGAAAGCAAGCTTCGAGTCCTTGTGTATGTTCTTTTTTGGGAGGTTTGAAAACACGAACATGAACACCATCATTACTGAGATCTGTTACAAAGTACGAAGAATTCATCAAGAAAACAAGGTTAATGTGCAGCAATACTTTGAGGGTAGGGTCTTGAAACCCTTCCACAGTGGCTAAATGAAGTGATAGCAATTTCAAAAGATTTGCAAAATGTAATGCTGAGGCAGTTGAGCTATCTACTGAGGAGATCTGATAACAATAATATATATAAACAAACATTTATCTCCATATATTCTTCCGCTGACAGCAAAAGATAAATTGCATCATACCGACACACTTTTTCTAGTGACATATCAGAGATCGGATCAAAATTCAATGGCATACAAGGAACTTTCCTCTTTTTAAAAGATAAGATAGGTTCAATCCACCTTTTTTAGGTGTGGACATGGTCTATAGCATACTTGCATCATCACCCACTTTTTAAAAGGGAAAATACGGTCAATCTAGCTTTCTTGTGTCATATTAAAAGCCTTACCATCCAAAAAAATCCAAAACAAATTTTTTAGTATCTTCAGGTATGTTCTTTTTAGCTTATAGTTTATGACTTTTCTTAAACAAACAAATAAGACGGTTTCTACACCGCCATTTTGAAATGGCTTATCGGAATAATCTTTTACAAGCGGCTTATCGGCTTTTGATTCGTTCGCACAAACGTTCGCATTAGAGCTAAAAGCCATAAGGCACAACCAAAAGAACAGGCCATTCATTGTCTATGGTTCTATTCAAAAGTGCTATGGCTTTTGGCTTTTAGTTGATTACGAGAGATCTGGGAAGTAAGAGATGCTCGTGTTGAGAAGCCACTCCGTTCAAAGCGGCTCCTGCAAATGTCTTATAAAAATCACCTTAAGAAGTTACTCCGCTCAAAAGCTGGTTCCTAAAAGTCAAAAGTTGTTTAGAACGAAATCTATAACTCGTGTCAAAGATAGATGCATGTACGTCCAATTTATTTAAAACACATTCTATTACCTCTACTACTTAAAAGAAGAAGTTAGTGATGGTAGTTTACCATCATCTCCTGGTGGTTCATATGCCATTCACCATCTAATCCGATTGTGCCTGCAGCCCATTCATTCCTTTTCTAGGTCGAGCTCCGATCCTTCTTCTCAACCTCGTCTGTCATTAACGGTGCCGCTGCCGTGTGTAATTAGTTTATCATCACCGTCGATTTTATCTTAATTTCTACACATCCATGCATGTACTGATTCTTTTTCTTATCTGCTTTTGAGGATCAAATTAGTTGGTCCACTTGTCGACGCAAAACTAGTGTGAGATTAGTTTATTTCTATAAGCAAACTTTCGCAGGTTCTATTGTTGAGAGTAACTGCATGAAGGCAAAACATTCAGCCATTCAACCATGGAGTAATACTTCATATAAAGTAATCTGCTTTTTTTTTCAAAATTTTCATTGGTGTTGTACAAATTCATATTGATATTCCCCAACTTTTTATTTCCTGAATATTTTATAGACAGTAAATTCTGCTTTTTCAAGGCCTATGTGTAGATTCAAAGATGTAGATGCTTTGTTCACAAGTCCTTTGAGCGTGTTTTGTGCATGGGAGAGGAGAAAAATATTGATATGCTGTATGAGAAATGTGTGTGAGATATATCCATATTGTTTTAGTTGGCATGTGTTGATATAGACTTCCCCACCCGTCTACAGCAAAAGGTCCATATTTCTCTTTCTTTTGCATGTGCTGTTTCAGTTATTCAAAGCTGCATATAAGGTATGATAAGAACTAAGCTATTTTGTTGTATGTAAATACTGAAAACTGGTATATTAAATGCAGGACAAGTGAAGCATATATGATTTTTATTTGTTCACCTCTCAAAGTATTGATAAAATTAATTTTCTTTCAAGTATAAATTCGTGATTGCATCCAAGAAAAATATCATATAGTGTCAACCACAGAATTCTTTCCTTGTGCAGTTTCAACTTCATTCGCCGTAACATTTGCATCATTTGTTGTAATCTTGCTTTCATGAAGAAGATATTATAATGTAGTGTTTTAATTCTTTTTGTAAGTTTCACATAGTATACCGTTTTATTTCCGTTGCAACGTACAAGCATTTAGCTAGTAAAGTAAAAAAAGCAACTACATTTGTAAGACTCACTGACATATGTTTGCTAGGTATGCACGAAGAAGAGGCGGAGGGAAAAAAAATTGGAGCGAAGCGAGGACGACAGTGCGACGCACTGTCACGCGAGGGGGAAGATTTCAAAACTTTTGGGGGGCAATTAACAGGCGGTACGGCATCCGTTGCTAGTTTCCTTCCCCTTTCTGCTTGGAAAATTGTCAGATTAACCACCTTCCCTCCCTCGTGACTCGTGAGGCACCCCAAAACGGAAGAAATCGCAGTAGAAACCTTTCACACCCAAGCAATTAATAGGCATATATATATACGACCTATCCTTTGAGCTATCGGAAGCATTTCATTTTACATCTGATAGTCGCGAGTTCTTTTCTCCTTCCTCGAGCGCGTCTTCCATGGAAACCGCGATGACTGGCTCGCCGGAGAGGAACGGCGCAGGCGGCGAGGAGAGCGTCGCCGGGCAGCAGCTGCAGGAGGTCAAGGCGGCGAAGCCCAAGAAGCGCAGCCCGTCCCCCGGAGTCAGTGCTGTCGGCGGCCGGATCTATGATCCAGAGAACGGGAAGGCCTGCCACCAGGTGAGCACCTACCGTCGCCCATCTCCTCCTCCCTCTAGCTTCTGTGATCTCCTTTCTGGTGGTTGGGTTTGATTCTTTTTTCTTTTGTTCGTCTGCTGTTCCTTTCGCAGTGCCGTCAAAAAACGAGAGATTTCGCGGCTGCTTGCAAGCAGCTCAAGAAGAAGGGGCTGTGCCCAATCAAGTACTGCCACAAATGCCTGCTTAACAGGTGCGATCTCGTTCTTAGTTTTAGGCAATCGTCATCTCCGTGGTCGAGCAAGCTGGTCATCTGATGGCTTGTTTAGGTATGGCGAGAATGCTGAGGAGGTGGCGCAGAAGGAGGACTGGACCTGCCCCAAGTGCAGGGGCATCTGCAACTGCAGCTTCTGCAGGTGAGCCGTGCGAAGCTGATGCGGGAAGGTGCTCATGGCCATCGGGGATTATGAATTTTTTGTTGTTAGATTTGATTTTCCTGTTTCGTTTGGCAGAAAGAAGAAAGGGGAGTTGCCGACGGGGATACTAGCCCACGCTGCCAAGGCGTCGGGGTGCACCTCCGTCCATGAATTGTTGAACAAGGGGTCAGACGCGGTGGCTGCTGCGCAGATGTTGAGATCAACCCCTCTGAAGGTGAATGGTACTGAGAAGGTACTAGTTTTGATTTGCAATTCCTTGTTGTATCATGCAATTGTTCATTCTGGTTGGTATGTTTTGCTGACCCCTTTGTTATGAACAAGCAGGGCAACCCAAAGAGGGCCCTAGGGACAGAGAATGCTGCCGATGAATTGTCGGCTGAAGGGGATGAGAATATAGGCATTGATCTCAATGCAATTTCTTCTGTTCCTATCAACAAGAGGCTGAAGTGCAACTGCAGGGTAAATAACAGTCCTGCTGATGCAATGTGCCCTGTTGGAAACAACGGTGAACCTCTTCTAAGGGATGAGAGCCCCGACGCTCTTGAGAATAAAATTGTGCTACCCAGGGGTACCCCAGTTACTAACATTGCAGGCGCAGAGCTGGAGGCCGAACATGTTGGGCCTGCAATTCAGTTTTATGAGTTCTGCCGCACATTTGCTGAGGTAGTTAAGGAAAAAGAAATAATAAGGTTTATTTTATAGTTTGATAGTGCATGCCTTGTTATTATAACATCTTGCTAGCATCCGCAATAAAGTAAAAGGTCAGATTTGTATTTAGATGTCTGACAATTTGACCAGCGCTGGCACTTTCATAAAGTTTGCTAAAAGTAGGGAATGCGAACTAGGCAAGGTGAGAAATGTGAGGGCGATGTGTTGAGGTCGGCAGATCATGGCAAAGAGGTGCTGAGTTGGTGAGGGGAAGCAAACCATTGAGGGTAAGGAATATTTGGATTGGGGAGTGGAGACGGGGGCGGTGAGGCAGATCATGCTGCATTGCATTATGTATTGACTCTTCACCTCTGAGTCTGGTTTGCAGTAGCTAGTTATGGTTAGTTATATTGTTGGAGATCGTTGTTGAGCTCGTGGATTTTGTTGTTGGCGAGGTCTAGAATCTCAGCCCTGTTCTTATTACTTCTGTTTTGTTAACACAAAATAGAACATCAACTTGAGGGACATATGCTATATGATTTCTCAATGTGTGATGTAGTGAGAGTTTTATTTGCATAGCACTGATCATCTCACATAAAGCTTTAATAGGACAAGAGGGGCATTTCTCTTCATGCTTTGATATTCCCGATCTTGGTCTAGGTTCAATCGGATTTAAGGCATGTACTTATCAGGGTGTGGAGTGTTGTGTCTTAGGTGTAAGCTGTTTGTCTGATACCAGAGATGAACATTTTTATTAGGGTTAACCTGTTGCCAGAAGTCAGCATTTCTGTTCATATTTTAACAATGGATACCACAATAAGTCCATATAAGGAGATTTAGCCTATGAACTGCAAAAGCACGGTGCAAATGCTAGTAGTCTAGTATAGATTGAGTGGACATGCTGTCAGGGTAGTGTACTTGCATCCGCGCATGCATCCAACCTGGATGCAACTCACATACATCTAGGACTAGAAATTGCCCGATAATTGGCAACTTAAAAACATCTCAAACTTTTATCTGGATGTGGTTGGACACGATCTAAACAGCTTGGACCACAGTCCTTTGGGGACATCGTATTTAAGGCTGATGAGGTGCTGACAAAGAAAATGATGTGTTGAATCCATATTTCTGTTTTGTTCATCACTTGTGTTGTGTATGCTAAAGAATGCACTATTAGTATTTAAGTTAGAAAACACGTACATGACTTTTTATTTATTGATATGTATATCTATGTCTCTGTGTTACTATTTAAGTTAGAATGCACTATTCTATGTTTGTCGGTGCAACCTTGCAAGTAGTGTCTTCATTAAACTGATGATGGAGCAATTTATATAGTACATTCTAGATATTTGTATTTCGTATTTACAGAGGATAGCATATATCTGCAATATTGTGGGTTCAACACACTTGGCTATATTTGCCAATCTGGCTATGTCATGGATATGTGAAAATGTCAGATAATAAAAATATATTGTAATAATTTGTTAATCATATCCTTCAATGAAGATGGTGAACCAAGATCTAGTTTATTCATCCTTATTTGTCCTTTCAGAACGTTTGGTCTTGCAATTTGCTGTTTGTCTTTTGCTGGTTGGCCCATCTCACATCTCACATCTTAAATAAAGAATTAAAACTGGAAGAATGCTGGAATATGCAATAATGGGTCATATGGAAACCAAAAATGTATTTGTACTGAAGATATACTCTTTTTACATTAAAAGTATACAAGAATAATATGTTAGTTAATATATTGTATTTTTTTAACAATGCCTTCATTGTTTTATTTTATAAATATAAAGCAAGCAGCTATTGTCCTGATAGAATGAATAACTGAACGATGCAATCATTGTTTGCTTCAAGCATTTCATGCTATCTTGAGAAATTATCAAACTTCCAATGTCACTTATCATAATTATATATAGTTATTTGATTATTTTTCTTCGGACAGAATCAGGATTTTTGTAAACTTAGTCTTTGTAAAAGGGTTTTTTGTTTCCATTGTTTTACATGTTAATCTGTTCTAGCATACTCTTTTGCTTTACACATTATTTGTTTGTACAGTAAATGGAATAATGTAGGAAATGATTTTTACACAGATTTTTCAAATAAGGAAGGGGCAACCACAAAAAATTCTTCAAGACATAACTGGAGGTCGTGAACTTCGAGTGGTGTCTTCACTTATTGCTGAGCTTCACATAAATTTGTTGTCTGTCATCCAAAAAGACAGAGGGAAGAAGTAAATACATTCTAAATCGATATTTCCTTGTAGTTTTGTTAAAATGTAACTAATAAATGACTAACTGAGGTTATTATGTTCCTAGGCCTTTGAATTATTTGAGAGATGGAGATGCATGGATTATTGACATTGGCAAATATATCAGTGAATCAACGCATATCTCAAAGGAATTGCCTGTTGACTGTTTAAATCAGGGATTATTGGGATATAGAAATTTGAGCCCTTCTTGTAAGCTGCGTGTGCTGAACTTTCTGTGTGATGAGACCCTCTCTACTGCGTAAGTATGGCCTACCACATTTTCTGGAATAGTTCACTCCAGACTTCACTTCTGTACTTTTGTATTAATTATCTTTTGACTTCGTTCAGAAAGTTGAGGAACTGGATTGACGAACAAATTGAAATGGCAGCTGAAAGAAAGAGTGCTGCCAGAGAAAAATTCCGTGCTGCAAAAGAAAAGGTCTTAAGCTTGGGAAGCCTTTTTTTTTGTCTAGCCACTTGGTTTTACAGTAATCAACAACACTTTTCTCTGGTTTCATAGGAAAAGGAGCTAAAAGAAAGACTAAAGGATGGCATGGATAAAGCAATGCTTTTGATAAAAGGAGGAGAAACTCCTAGCATTGAAGAAACTAATAATCTCAATTCTCAAATAAAGGAGGCAAAGGAAGTCCAACAGGCAGCCATAAATGGTCTGAACAGTATGACTTGATATATCTACATTGTTCCGCATTAAATTTGTTTTAGCTTTATGCATTTTCTCAGTTCTCCATATGTTTGGATCTCTTGCACTTTTGTTCAATTCCTCATTGTACTTGGTTTAGCTTCTGCACTTTTCAAGCTTTAGCTTGAATCTGCATTCAACAAATGTTCTAGGTTCATTTATTCCTTGTTAATTATATAGTGTTAGGTATGTATATATTCTCATTTTTGGTAATGTTGTCTCTTTGATTTTGAGAAGGTTTCATTCTTAGTCTACCCTAACTTGTTTGGGACAAAAGACTTTGTTGCTGTCGTCTCCAGCTCAACATAATGGGAACATGTATGCAGTTGCTAAGTTTTCGTAGTTGCAGACTTGCAGATAGCCATTTTATGCTTATAGCCATGCAGTGTATTACAAATAGGATGAGTTGGCTTGAGGATTTAATTAACTAGTTCTGTTTCCAATTTTGGGCCGTTCCTATTAAAGATTATTAGCACAAACATCCCCGGAGTTAACATAAAATAGTCTAATTCAACTAGATTTTGTTTAACCTTGTGGCAGGGCCGGCCGCATAGCCTAGTAGTAAGAGCACAAGGCTGTGATAATTGGCAGATCGTGAATATGGCTTCAAAGTCCCATTCTCCTTAAAAATAAAGATACACAGCTCGTCCTGCATATTTTCAAATTATAAACCTTGTAGCAACATACTCCGAAGTTATAGAATACTGTTTAGTCACTTATCATAATGGGCCCATGCATGTGGCGTGTAAGGGAGTCAGTAACATCAACAATCATGTAGTTTTTTTTTTGTTAGATTATCTTATCTTTTAAGTTGTTACCTTATCAGTTAGTTTCCATAACATTAGACTCTGTTTTTTAAGACGAGCTTCTATGTTTGTTAGGGACTCCTATAACAAAGGACTTTGCTATCATTTGTGGTCAAGCAAATGAAGAATGATCTCCCTTGCCTTTTGCCTAATTATTTCTATATATTGTGTGCTCTTTGACCTGCACATCCCTCTCCTTCTCTGGCCCCTGTGGAACCTCGTCGTGTTTGCTGTTCGTAGCATCTTTCCCTGAGCATCTTCATGATGGCACCACATTGTAATGTTCCATGACCTTGTCCTCCTATACAACATAGTTACCAATTGCATTCCATCTGGGAGGGATGTGACAACTTGGTATCAAAGCCACTGGCTATGGCTTCCGAAGGCGCTTACCTGCATGACCATGGCTCAACTCGGGAGCAAATGAAAGCATCAAAGTCCATATGGAGGGGTTGAACTAGAAGGTTGATGACATGCGTCAGCAAGCTGTTGTCACTAATGCAACGATGGTGGACATGCATCAGCAAACCACCACCATCAACTCGGGCCTTGCTACAATGGAGCAAAAGATGGTGGGCTCCACCGAGCCCTTGGGCGTTGCATCTTGCCAAACTGGCGGGATCCAAGATGTAAAAAACGACAGCTACACAGATGATGATGGCAACATGAATGCTGTTGAACCTTCCATCGATGCCATCATCGCTACTGCCGTTATTGGTCTCCTACCCTCACCGTTAAGGTTGAGGTCATTGGAGCCAAGTCCATTGTACACCTTGTGGTGTTAGCCTACCCACCATTGGCACAACTTCCGCCACGTTGGGTCAAGTCATCCAACTCTAAGTTCCTTGAGATCCATGTTTTTTCAAGTTTGAACTTCACATCTATGATAGCAAGCAATATCACTTGAGCTAGCTAAGGGCCTGTTCTTTTCCTCCGAAGCCGACGGCTTTTGGCTTTTGCTACAGTACTTAATTTTTAAACGGAGTATTTTCTTAAGATGGGGTCTACAGGTTAAACGATCTACACGTTAAAAGCCCAACTTTTGTACCTGCCAAAATCGCAAGTGAATATCTATCTCTCCGTAATTTGTCAAGTAAATGACCAAAATTCAAAAATTTCAGCCAAAAGCCATAAGCCGCAGCCGAAAAGAACATGCCCTAAATTGCTGCGAGCAATTTTTCGGGGCCAACGCACTAGGGCGAAGAGAAGATGTGGCAAGCCTCATACTACAAGACTTGGGTGGCCCAACAGTTGTACTACCCAAATTTTCACCTATGATCTATCTCCTGCGGTTTGATTGCTAGATCATGGCAACTTATTATGTTAGGGCCTTCCTATAAAAGGCACATGTGGTTTGTACATTGTTTCTTGGATCTAACTACACAATAGAGTCGATCTTTGGTGACTCGGGCGAGACAACCACATACCGAAGTCTCGTGCATTTGAATCAGTCTCAACATACATTTGCCCAAGTCTAAATCAAGTTTTCTATTTTATTTGCTAACAAAAATAATAGAGTACCATCTCTGGACCATTTCCAAGTATTTCCCATAATTTGAAAAATTTGACAAATTTTACCAACCTAGCATAGCTAATATCGATGAGTATGACTCGACTACTTCGTTTAATATACAAGTTCCACACTTTACCAATAGTGGATAATAACGCTAAGGTGACAACAACGAGGGTATCAATTTATCAAGGTGAGATTAATGCAACAATTGGGATACAACTACCGACCTTACTAATGTAGCAATTTTACCGAATTTACGCACATGCAAAATAGTTTTGAAACACAACATACATAATAGTGGATTATAGGATCAACATGGTGAAAGGGGTTGCTTGCTTTGCTCGTTGAACACTCGGTTTTGTTCTGGTTTGTCGGCGAGAGTTTCCGGGATGTTGATGTCTACACGTATAACACTGAATAGCACAAATAAGAGCCAAAGGAATACAAATAGAGGGCTATTCCAAATATTTTTGCAGATTATGAAAGAAAATGGTTTTATAAAATTTTAGAGACAAAATCACTTAATTTAGAGTTCGGATGCAAAAGTTATGAATATTTGAATTTAGTTTGGTGGAGCAATTTTGGAAAAAGAAAAGGAAGGTTCTGTGTTGAACGAGGGAGGCAACGCTTGGGACAGAGATAGATCTTGGGAGTGATTGCGACGCGAAGGGGTGCGGCTCGGGGACCAATGGTCACCGAAGCGGCGACAACGGTGATTTCCGCGGTGGTGCGATGGACATCGATGGTGAGGATAACAAACGTGACTCGCTCGAGCCAAAAACAAGGGATATTCAGCATCAGCGGCTTACCGCAAGCACAATGACGAGGTCGGTGACATCGGGGAAGGCTCGAGGTGGCTGAATGGTGGCGATGACCTTCACGCCGACGGTGAGCTACGACAAAGGAGAGGCCAGAAGAAAGTATGTATTAGCTTGCATGCATACTGAGGATGGTTCAAAAGTAAGGAATCGACGAGAAGCTCACCGGATTGCGAGAATCGACGGAAATGGTGGTGGCGGCCGGAAACAGTGGAGATGCATGGCCTCGGGGTCTCACTATGAAATTGATGAGATTGCCTGAGGGAGAAGCATAAGTGGGCGATGGAACACGATGTGATGCAAGCGACGCGAAGCTAAACTCATTGGAGTGGTGGGAACACGGTGGCAGCAGGTTGTTACTCATTTGGACTCTTCTTGTTGGTGATAGCAAGATCCTTACTCTCATGGAGAGGAAGACACTTGGAGATGGGGCAATTTTTCTATTTCTCACACAATGCCTTACCAACCCGAGGGGTTGGGGATACATATTTATAGTCGCCAAGCTAAAGCGATGTTGTCTAAGCGAATCTTGTCCTAGATGCTAAAGCAAAAGCATCCTAGATGCTAAAGCAGATGTTGTACAAAGACCGCAAAGACAAAGACTTATTCATCATTCTCCCCAAGTCTTGTACGCCGTCTTGTGGGACGTTGAACCATCCCGATCCTAGAGCGAGCTCGAGGAATTTGATCCTCCCAAGAGGCTTGGTGAGCGGTCCATGGTCGATCCGTGGTGTTGATGTAGCTCGCCTTGACACCGCCTTCATCCAAGCGACCTCGGACGAAGTGGTACCACCGGATGTGCTTGTCTGATTCAGGAAAGCAGGGTTCTTCGCAGAGCCGGCGGACTTCTTGTCCACCCCGAGTGCCACCGCCCGCCTCTACCGAGGAGATCACCAGCGGCCGGCGAGCAGGCGCTGAGTCGAAGCGGTGGAAGCCGCTATGTACTCGGCCTCACGGTGAGATGTGGCCACCACCGCCGCTTGATCGATCGCCCCCAACGAGGCACTTGCCGGAAGAAGAGAATCCGCTTGTGCTCTTCTTGGTGTCGATGTCGCTGCGTGGTCGCCGTCATTGCATTCGGATGAAGCGCCGCCGGGACACCTCGGGTGCAGTGCAAGCCGTGGCCTGAGGTGCCCGCAACGTGGCGTGAGGATCCTCTTCACGGCTGCCGATGCTCCGCCGTCGGTCGCCGCATGAACCGATCGACGTAGCCAACCGCGAACGCCAAACGGGACGCTGTGGACGAGGTGGCGAAGGCTACCCACGATGCGCCGCCGTCTTGCGTCAGGCGTCCACCTCCTCCATGGTGCTCTCACGACTCGACTTGACCTCTCCTCCATAGGGTGTGGGGTGGGTTGCGATCGGTGAGCCCGCCCGGCTTCGACGGTGCGCTTGGCGTGGCGGTGCGGCGAAGGGAGATACTGGGAGGCGCCCGGTGGACCTCGATCCCTAGGTAGAAGAGAGGAGCCCAAGTCGCTCATCCGAAGGCGGTCTTCATCTCCGCCTTGAACGCCGACCTCGGCCTCCTTGGGCCGGTGATTATCAGTCGTCGACGAGACGCCACCGCCAGGCGTTGCCGCTTTGCCCGCCGGAGAGCCGCTGACCTCGTGTGCGCTCTGCTGAACCCCATTTGCTTGAGGTGGAGTCCACAGCGTTCGGGCTCGTGGTGCTCGCCGCAGCCGTCAGAGGGCTTGCGCGCAGCGGAGAACCTGCCCTCCTTGCGGGGATGGCGAATCCGGCGGCCGACGGACGAGAGCCTCCTCCTTCAAGTCGCCGTTGAGGGCGGACTTGACGTCCATGTGATGGACGCGCCAATCCTCCTGAGCCGCAAGTGCTAGAGAAGACGAGCGGACTCCATGCGGCGCAACGGGCGCGAGGCGCCATCGAAGTCGATCCTCTGCCGCATGAAGCCTCGTGCCACCAAGCGAGCCTTGTGCTTGACGATGGCGCTTCGCTCATCCCGCTTCGCTTGAACACCCACAAGGGTGATCGCGCGGTGCCCGGCAGAAGATCCGCCAGCCCCACGTCTTGTTTCGCCGACGGCCCATCTCTCCTCGCATCGCGGCACACCATGCCGCTCTCTCTCTCCGCCTCGGCGAAGGAACGAGGCTCGCCGTCAAATCTGTCGAGGTGCGCCCGCCTCAGTCGCTGCTGCGCCGATCCGAGGACCGTGCCGCTTTCGCCGAGGAGGTCGCCCACGTGCAGTGGCAGAGGCTCGCCGCCATGGTAGGCGTCGACGCGGTCCTCGCCGTGAGGCAATGAGTAGCAACTCCACCATGCGCCGCTTGTCATGGACCGGCTTGCCGGGGCCGATCCGGTGGTGTGGCCGGGGCGGGAGAGTGGTGGCCGGTGCGGAGGCGTGGAGTGGCCGGCGCCGAAGTGGTGGAGCTCGCCAGGCGGTGGCGAGCAAGGTGTCGAGGTGGACGAGCTCGGTGAAGGCAGTGCTAGCTCCCCGCTCTCGGGTGGACGAGTCGACAACAAAGTCCACGAGAGTCGAGTCGAACCGCCGCCCACCGCCTTGTCCCACGCCCAACCTCGCCCGCCGCCGAACACAACGTCACGCGAGATGCGGACGCTGTGTGTGACAGGTCGAGGATGCGGAGAGCCTCGAGCCTCCGCGTGGCCGGCGAACACTCCGAGTGCTCACGCTCGTCGAGCTTCTGGAGTGTGGCCAAGCTCCTGGCGAACGCGAGGGGCCAAGACCCCCAAGTGGGAGACCGCCGGGCTGCGCCCATGCCAAGCCTCGCACGGCCCCGCCGCCGAGCGCCTTGTAGGCGGCGGTTGAGGATGTAGACGGCCGTCACCACGGCCTCGTAAAAGCAGTAGGCATCCCCTCTGTTTGAGGAGGGCTCGAGCCATCCCCACAACCGCTCAGGTTGCGTCGCTCGACGACGCCGCTCGCCGCGGTCAGCATGCGGTAGCGGAGTAGTGGCGTCAATGCCCTCATCGGTAAAGATGCGACGCGAATTGACCCGCCGTGAATTCGCCGCATGGTTGTTCGTGCGCAAGACGCGCAGCTTGCGGCCGCGCTCCGCCTCGCGGCAGCCTTGCGTGCGCTGATGGCGTCCCGCAGCCTCTCCCTTGCCGCCGAGGACCATCACCCATATGTAGCGGGAGAGGTCGCCGACGACGGCGGCAGGAAGTAGCGTCGTCCTCCGGTGTGGCCGGTGTCATCGCCACACAAGTCCCGATGCACGAGCTCGAGCCTCTCCTTGGCTCTAAACTTCGCCCATTGGGAAAGGAGTCGCCCGCCCGTCAACACGCAGACGTCGCAGAAGCGCCCACATGGTCAAGGCACCGCAGCCTCGTACCATTTCAGCGCAGACCGAGCCGCCAGGCCTCAGTGAAGGTGCCCAAAAGCGCTGCGTTATCGCCACGCCTCGTCCCGACGAGCAATGAGAACAGAGGGTTGTGCCACTGCACGTGAAGAATGTAGAGTCGATTTTCCTGGTTACCTTGGCAAGAAGGCGGCGAAGATCCCAACCGCAACACCGTGCTCGATCTCGACCATGAAGCCGTTCTCATCCACCGTCCCAAGGCGATGATGGAGTTCCGCAGATCGGGGATGTAGTAGACGCGGTGAGCGACTGTGCTCACCGTGACACGGCGGTGAGGATGAGCGAGCCGACGCCTTGATTTCCACGCCGGGGCGCCCCAAACTTGACTTGAGCCTCGGACGCTAGAGTCAAACTCGGCTGAAGAACTCCGTCGGCCGGTCATGTGATGGGTGGCGGCGGTGTCGAGGCACCACCCGTCGATCTTGTTCTGGGAGCCGTGGCCGGGAGGCGTGTGCTTTTGGCTCGTCAAGGTGGAGGAGAGCCACGCGCCGGTGTTGCCGGAGGTAGTTCGTTGCTCGCATGAGCAATGAGCGAGCCGGCCGCTCCTCCTCACGCTTGACGTGGGCTGGCGCGCCGTGGTCGTCGACACTCCTTGGCCCAATGACCAAGCTTGCCGCAGCTTGTGGCAAGAGTCGCCTCGTCGGCTTTTGCTTGCCAATGGCCATGCTGGCGCGCCCACGGTCATCACCCTCAAGACGTCCTCGCGCCCGCACAGGCGTCTTTGCGTGACTTGCGCAAGATGCCACGCTATGCGCCGCTGTCGTGGAAGAAGGCTCCCTTCTTCCTGTCACCTTGGCCGGACCCACCGCTCCCGAGCGAGGAGGAGCTTCCCGCCAATGGTGACGGGTCCCAGAGGCGTGGCTCATCGCCATCGCGACCTTGAGGCGACCCAACGCCTCGATCGTCATCGTGGAGAGGTCCGGCAGAGACTCGATCGAGCGAGCCATCCGCTTGTACTTCTGGGACGCGGCGGAAGAGCTTTTCCACGCCTCTCCTCGCCGTAGGTGTCGTCGCCGAACCGCACCAACTTCGCAGCAGAGTGTTGAGACGGAGAGCAAAGTCATCAACGTCCTCACCGGCTTGAAGGCGTGTTCTCCCAGCTCCTGCGTAGTGCCCGCAATGTAGACTTGCGGGCGCGGCCGCCGATGCGGCGTCGCGGCGATGGCGCCCAAGCCTCTTTGGCGATCCGCTTGTTGGTAAGCGAACCGCATCTCGGACGGGGCTGCGGCGATGAGAGCATCCGCCCGTCGATCTGGTCGTGGTCGGCGTCGCCCGCACGGATCGCATCCCACATATGCCGCACTGAGCCTCACCTCATCACCGCACCCGCTCGACGTAGTTGGTCTTGGTGAGGTAGGCCACCGCCGGGCCGACGTCCCGACGACACTGGTACTCGTGGTGACCACGATCAATCAGGGGAGAGCCGCGTCGCTGGAAGGCCGCGCTCTCCGTCGACCCGTCACGCCGCCGCCGTCGTGCTTCCTCCAGAGCGCCCGCCGCGCGTCCGCTGCCGTCTGGTGCCGCCTTCGTGGAGCGACGCGCCGCCATCGCGCTGCTCGCTCATGCCGCCTCCTCCAGCAGCTCAAGGTCTGCGTCGGCAGCTGCATCGGCGCAGAGATGGAGCTGCTGTTGTGCTTGTGAGAACCTTGACCTCCGCTGCTGCCATCGCGCGCCGCTTCCGCCGCCGCTGCCGCCACCTCCGCATTGCCGCCGCTAACTCCGCTGCCGCCAGCCTTGACGCCTTCTCTGCCGCCGCCAGCTGCCTTCGCCGCCGCTGCTGGCTGCTCGCGAGCTCGGCCGTCTGGCTGTCACGACGCCAAGATGCTCGAGGCGGCCGAAGGCCGAGACCGCCCTACGGACATGGCGCGCCATCGGGGGCTGATGCGTGGAGAGGGTCGCTCGACGAGCCGCCGCCTGCGGGAGAGGAGCGAGC
This sequence comes from Bonia amplexicaulis, assembly GCA_036346245.1. Lineage (NCBI taxonomy): Eukaryota > Viridiplantae > Streptophyta > Magnoliopsida > Poales > Poaceae > Bonia > Bonia amplexicaulis. Next base: position 9,530,005 of record CM070739.1, read on the forward strand.
GGTAGGGCTGAGCCGCCGCCGCTATCGTACTGGGCCATGAGGCGGAGAAGGAGATGAGCGAGGAGATGCTCAAAGCTGAGGATAGTATGGCTCGATACCACTTGTTACTCATTTGGACTCTTCTTTGTTGGTGATAGCAAGATCCTTACTCTCATGGAGAGGAAGACACTTGGAGATGGGGCAATTTTTCTATTTCTCACATAATGCCTTACCAACCCGAGGGGTTGGGGATACATGTTATAGTCGCCAACCACCAAGCATATGCTAAGATCTTTGTCCTAGATGCTAAAGCGCTTTGTCCTAGATCTTGCCCTAGATGCTAGTCAAGGATGCTAAAGCGGATCTTGTCCTTGATCTTGCCCTAGATGCTAGTCAAGGATGCTAAGCGTGATGTTGTCTAAAGCGAATCTTGTCCTAGATGCTAAAGCAAAAGCGTCCTAGATGCTAAAGCGAGATGTTGTACAAAGACCGCAGTACAAAGACTTATTCATCACAGACGGGTGGGTCGGTCAGAGAGGAAGGCGACGATGGCAATGGTTCTCCCTATAGCTTCTTCTGCAAATGCATGCACGGCGGAGGTAAGGGCGAAGCTTAGGGAGAAGAATGACGTGCGTGTCGAGCAAGGAGAGCTTAACAGGATGTCAATGGCACGGTGGTATACCCACCAGCATTGAGGACGAGCGCATGTTCCTGGCGAACTAGAGAGCAAGGTGCTTGGGTTTTTGAGAAATTGGAACAAGGGGCAAGCTGGGAGGATGGCTTAAGTATTGAGGAGGAAGGCGCGAGAAGAACATAATTTATATAGAATTTAAATTGTTGGGCTATTACAGGTTCACGGTGACCCGCATGTCAGGCCAACTAGCCGGTCGCATCATGTGCACACACGGTGCACATGACAGCTTTGCCATGCGGACACACTAAGCTTGCAGAAGCAAGCACAAGTTTCCATGCTTCATTGATTGATCCTATCCGAACGATGTGAAGTTGCTAAATACAATGAACTTGCAAGTGGCCATGAGCTTGGCCAAGGCATATGAGAAGTGATACATGGTGGCAACGTGGTCTTGTTCGGATATAACTCACATTCGCTACCTCACACCAAATAAGATGGCAGGCCCTTATCAAAAGGGCTTATGCTTCAACTACGATGAGCCTTTCTGCTAAGGTCATCATCTCACCGATGCAAGCATCGGTTTTTTCTGGATATTGGTGACAACGGAGAGCGAGGACTGTCAAGGGTGATTGCTGCCTTAAATTACAACATGAGGATGTGATGTCTTTCCGGGGGGAGAAATGTGATGGCGCAATAATGGGCCCATCCATGTGGCACACAAGGGAGGCAATAGAATCAGCAATCAATTAGATTTGTTTAGTTTGGTAGGTTATCGTATGTTTAAGTCGCTACCTTCTCAATTGGTTTCAACAATGTTAGATTCTATGTTTGTTAGGTAGTCCTATAAGAAAGGACTTTGTTATCCTTTCAGATCAATCAATCAAAGAATTACTTGCCTAAACTATTTATATCTCTCCTCCCCCATATGTCATGTTCCCTCCTTGCGCATCTCCTCCCCCTCTCTCATTTTCTCGTTCTATAAAACTGTTATAGGCGTGGGCCTTGGGCCCAGCCGGGTTATTATTAGGAATTAGAGATTAGTTTCTATATGAGTTAGAGATTAGTTTCCTTGTGTTAGAGATATAATTAGAGATATGATATTAGTTACTATATCTGTTAGAGATATGATTGGAATTAGATTCTATCTGTTAGGGGGAGCCCATCTATATAAGAGGGCTACCGCATGCTATTGAGGGCAATCAAAGAATAACAAAGTCTTTCTAGTCTTTAATCTCTCTCTCCTACGCCGACGCCATCCGGCCATCTTCTTGGTGGTGTTTATCCCTCATGAACTAAGGTTCTTAACAACTTGGTATCAGAGCCGTCGATCCCTTCTCATGACTTCTGCTACCATAGTTTCCGACAAGGAGGCCAGTTCCGTGAGCGCAATGTTTAAAGCAATCCAGAAGCAGATGGCTGAGATTGTGCAGCAGAATGCCGAGATGGAGTCTCAGATTGCAGATTTGACGCGGCAGAACATCGCAACCAACGCCAAGATTGCAGCACTTAAACCCGGGGGGAGTTTAGCCGCCGACTACGCCCCACCGGCCGCATCAGCTCCAAGCCAGGAGGATCCCACCGTCGCAGCGTCTTCCACAGCGTTTTTTCCGCCGGCACCGTCGTCTCGTCCAGCTTCCACGTGGGCGCTGAGGTCTGGGTCGTTCCCGCCGCCGCCTTCCGCAGCGTCTTCTCCACCTCCGCCACAGCCGCTCCTCCCGTGGCTACTCCAACCCAGCTCGAGCCGCCACCGCCGCCAGGTTGCCCACGCCGCCGCCCGCCTTCCGCAGTCTTCTCCACCTCCGCCACAGCCCGCTCCTCGAAATCGCTCCAACCCCGCCGACTGCCGCCGCCGCCGCCGCCCACGCCGCCGCCGTAAGTCGCCTCGCGTCATCTTCGTCTCGCCGAGGTCCGTGCAGGCCACCGCCGCCGCTTCCGGCCAAGACGACCGATCGTCGCCGCGAGGCCCTCGGCGCCCGGCTGCGCCTCGCCAACAAGGCCGCCACCGCTGCCACCATCTCCACGCCGCCACCGCCGCCGGCCATTTCGCCGCACGCCGCCACCGCGGGCCGCATCGCCGCCGCTGCGCAGTTGCCTGATTGTTGGCGGCCGCTTGTCGACCGCCGCTTCGGCCGCCGCCGCTGAAGCCGCTACCGCCGCCGAACGCCGCCGCCATGCCGGCCCGCACTCCGCCGCCGCCGCCGCCTCGCCGCATGGCCGTGTCTGGTCCGCACAGGCGCCGCTCGCCACATGCCATGACGCTGGGTGGTCCCAAACTGCCGCCGCCGCCGACCGTGGGTCGTCGCGAGCCGCCGCCATTGCATCTTGATCGCCGCTCCGCCGCCGCCACCGAAGCAGTCGTGGGAGGTGTGGTGGTTCAGTGGTCTCTGTCGGTTTTTGTAACCGACCGATTGAGTAGTTAAGGTAAAAAAAAACAAAAACAAAAAACAAAAAAAGCAAAACAAAAAAACAAAACAAAAAATTATTTTGCAGGCATTATATTCTCGAAGGCGTTACACTTCGTCTAGCCTTGTTCCGCGTGGATCTGGCCGCCCATCTCAATCCATTGCTGAGAACTCGCCACCATTCGTCTTCTACAACGGCGTCAAAGGTCTTCCATTGGTCGTTGTCTAGCACTTCGAGGACGAGCTGCATGTCCGGGAGGGGTGTAGTGTTATAGGCGTGGGCCTTGGGCCCAGCCGGGTTATTATTAGGAATTAGAGATTGGTTTCTATTTGAGTTAGAGATTAGTTTCCTTGTGTTAGAGATATAATTAGAGATATGATATTAGTTACTATATTTGTTAAAGATATGATTGGAATTAGATTCTATCTGTTAGGGGGAGCCCATCTATATAAGAGGGCTACCGCATACTATTGAGGGCAATCAGAGAATAACAAAGTCTTTCTAGTCGTTAGTCTCTCTCTCCTTCTACGCCGACGCCATCCGGCCATCTTCTTGGTGGTGTTTATCCCTCATGAACTAAGGTTCATAACAGAAACCTCCTGTTTTTTGTTCGCAGCATCTGTCTACTGTTTTTTTGAATTTAATATATTGTTTACTTGCAGTTTTTGGTTTCTTTTAATCTTCATAATTAGCTTAGTGTGGAGTGTAGCTGACTTACAGTGTTTGTTTGTCTTAATTCTGTAATGTGTAAAGAAACTGAGCCAGTTGTGTGATACTAATTTTCTTCTTTTATTTCTCAATCATGGCAACATTAGAGAAGAAGCTGGGAGGTGTTCTTGGGACCAAGCCTGTCATGGTAGACAAAGGGGTAGTATATTGGAACCTGGACGGCTATTGTAATAACACATCAATAATGCTCCAAGGTTTGTTTGAAGTTATTATGTATTAAGCTTTCATTTCACTCATTTGCAATATATAATTAGTGACTAGTACTATCATGTTTGTATCAGAGTTTGATAATGAAGATTTAATGGGGAATGAAGACAAGTGGTTTATGTTTACTGAAGATGAAGAGAAAGTAATTAAAGATTATGTAGCCACAAGGTAAGGAGTTTATGTTACCAATTTATTAAGATGTGTCTATCATTTCTAAAGCTGGTATACTTGCCGTTTCAGTGCTTGAATATCAGTAAAGTTTTTTGGGTAGTAACCCCATCTGATATTTAATTCTGCACTTGATCAGCTAATTATGGTATCAAATTTCATTTTTTGTATGGTTTTGTCATGATTGGACAACCTGACACTGTAGTAGTGTAATTGAAGCATGATCCTTTGAAGTAGCATTCTCAAAAACGATCATACGTTTGCTGTATCTTAGAATGTACAGTAAAGAGGTTTTCCTGAAATTGCTGCATTTATGATATCCATGAAGCTCAAGTTGCTGATTAAGTCCAAATCTATGGATGGCAATAGGGGCCCATTCCATTAGGGTACAAGGATGGGAATATTTTATCCCCCATGGGGCACATTTATCAGGTCAATGGTTTCCCGATCGGGAGAACCGAGGTTGGGTCCGTTACCTATTGGCTCCCTGTTTTACATGTATGACAAGTGGCCAGAATGAGTATCTCGTACAACATATTGCACAGAATACCTTGCCCTTCCCATTCAAATTTCAAGAACTAGATATGAATTTAGCACCGCCCCAGTTCCACTGTTACCACAACCTACTCCTGAAAAGCAACTAAGTCGCCTTTGCCGGTACTCACCGCCACTGGTACTCTCTGCTGCCTGTTGATGAATAAGTCTTTGTACTGCGGTCTTTGTACAAAGATCGCTTTAGCATCTAGGACGTTTTTGCTTTAGCATCTAGGACGACATCGCTTTAGGCAAGATCGCTTTAGCATCCTTGACTAGCATCTAGGGGCAAGATCAAGGACAAGATCGCTTTAGCATCCTTGACTAGCATCTAGGACAACATCTAGGACAAAGATCGCTTTAGCATCTAGGGACGACATCTTAGCATATGCTTGGTCGGTTGGCGACTTATAAATATGTATCCCCAACCCCTCGGGTTGGTAAGGCATTGTGTGAGAAATAGAAAAATTGCCCCATCTCCAAGTGTCTTCCTCTCCATGAGAGTAAGGATCTTGCTATCACCTGTGAGAAGAGTCCAAATGAGTAACAAGTGGTATCGAGCCATACTATCCTCGTAGCCTAAGCATCTCCCGCTCATCTCCTTCTCGGCCTCATGGCCTCAAAGTGATAGCGAAGTAGCTGACGGTCTCCCCGCTCTCTCCCGGGAGGCAGGCGGCGGCTCGTCGAAGCGACCCCTCTCCACGCAATGACCCCGATGGCGCGCCATGTCCGCAGGCGGTCTCGGCCTTCGCCGCCGCCTCGAGCATCAGGCGTCGAGCGAGCAGCCAGAAGCTCGCGCAGCGCAGCAGCAGAGAGCAGCGGCAGCAAGCGGCGGAAAAAGCGTCAAAGTGGCGCAGGCGGGCAAGCGGCGGCGAGCGGAGGTGAAGCGGCGGCGGCGGATCTGGCGGCGGCGGCGGAGGTCAAGGTTCTCAGCGGCGGCTCAGCAGCCCATCTCTGCGATGACAATGCCGACGCAGATCTTGAGCTGGCTGGAGGAGGAGGCGCATGAGCGGCGGCGCGATGGGCGTACCACAAGACGCCCACGCGGCGGCGGCAGGCGGCAGGCGGGCGGCGGCGGCGGCTCTGGAGGAAGCGCGACGGCGGCGGCGACTGGTCGACGGAGGCGCGGCCTTCACAGCGACGCGGCTCTCCTCCCGGTCGGCATGCAAGTGGTCACCACAGTACCAGTCGTCGTCAGGGCGTCGGCCCGGCGGCGGGTGGCCTACCCTCACCAAGACCAACTACGCCGAGCGGTGCGGTGATGAGGTGAGGCTCAGTGCGGCATATGTGGGATGCGGTCCGTGCGGCGGCGTCGACACGACCGGGATCGACGGCTGGATGCTCTCATCGCTGCATCACGCCCGAGATGCGCTCTCGCTTACCAACAAGCGGATCGCCAAAGAGGCTTGGGGCGCCATCGCCGCAAAGACGCACGGCGGCGGACCGCGCGCAAGTCTACATTGCGGGCACTACGCAGGAGTGGGAGAACCCGCCTTCAAGCCGGTGAGGACGTTGATGACTTTGCTCTCCGTCTCAACACTCGTTGCGAGTTGGTGCGGTTCGGCGACGACACCTACGGCGAGGAGAGAGCGTGGAAAGCTCTTCATTGCGGCCCCGAGAAGTACAAGCGGATGGCTCGCCGATCGAGTCTCGCTGGACCTCTCCACGATGACGATCGAGGCGTTGGGTCGCCTCAAGGTCGTTGACGGCGATGATGAGCCAGCGCCTCTCGGGACCCGTCACCATTGGCGGAAGCTCCTCCTCGCTCGGGAGCGGTGGGGCTGCCGGCCAAGGTGACAGGAAGAAGGGAGCCTTCTTCCACGACGGTGACATAAGCGTGGCATCTGTGCAAGCAGCGCAAAAACGCCTGTGAGCGGGCGCGAGGGCGTCGCCGAGGGTGATGACCGTGGGCGCCAGGTGGCGCCGCCGGCAAGCAAAAGCCAAGACGAGGCGACTCTTGCCACAAGCTGCGGCAAGCTTGGTCATTGGGCCAAGGGTGTCGACCACGGCGGCGCCAGCCCACGTCAGCAAAGGAGGAGGAGGAAGCGGCCGGCTCGTTCATTGCTCATGCGAGCAACGAACTACCTCCGGCTGCACCGCGCAGTGGCTCTCCTCCGCCTTGAGCGAGCCAAAAGCACCGCCCTCTCGGCCACGGCTCGGCAACAACAAGATCGACGGGTGGTGCCTCGACACCGCGCCACCCATCACATGACCGGTCGACGGAGTTCTTGCCGAAGTTTGACTCTAGCGTCCGAGGCTCAGTCAAGTTTGGGGACGCCCCGTGGAAATCAAGGGCGTCGGCTCCGTCATCCTCGCGCAGGTGTCACGGTGAGCACAGTCGCTCACGGCGTCTACTACATCCCCGATCTGCGGAACTCCATCATCGACTTGGGACGGTGGATGAGAAGCGGCTCATGGTCGAGATCGAGCACGGTGTTGCGGTTGGGATCTTCGCCGCCGCCTTCTTGCCAAGGTAACCGAGGCTAAAATCGACTCTACATTCTTCACGTGCGGTGGCACAACCCTCTGTCTCGCCGCTCGTCGGGACGACGAGGCGTGGCGATGGCACAGCGCTTTGGGCACCTTCACCGAGGCCACAGGCGGCTCGGTGCCACGGAAATGGTGCGAGGCCTGCCGTGCCTTGACCATGTGGGCGATTCTGCGGCGTCTGCGTGTTGACGAGCGGGCGACTCCCTTTCCCCCGGGCGAAGTTTCGAGCCAAGGAGAGGCTCGAGCTCGTGCACGGGACTTGTGTGGCCAGTGACACCGGCCACACAGGAGGACGACGCTACTTCCTGTTGCTCGTCGACGACCCTCCCGCTACATGTGGTGATGGTCCTCGGCGGCAAGGAGAGGTGCGGACGCCATCAGCGCACGCAGTCGCTGCGGAGGCGAGTGCGCGGCAAGCTGCGCGTCTTGTCGCAGCAGAACAACGGCGGCGAATTCACGGCACCGATTCGCGTCGTCTTCTACCGATGAGGGCATTCGGCGCCACTACTCGCTAGCCGTCTGACCGCAGCGAGCAGGCGTCGTCGGCAGCGCAACAGGCGGTTGTGGGGATGGCTCGGGCCCTCCTCAGCGAGAGGGATGCCGGGCATCTCCTGGGAGAGGCGGTGGTGACGCCGTCTACATCCTCAACCGCTTCGCCTACAAGGCGCTCGGCAGCGGGGCCGACGAGGCTTGGCATGGGCGCAGCCGGCGGTCTCCACTGCGGGTCTTGGCTCCCTCGCGTTCTCCAAGGAGCTTAGCCACATCCAGAAGCTCGACGGCGGGAGCACTCCGGAGTGTTCGCCGGCCACGCGGAGGCTCGAAGGCTCACCGCATCCTCGACCTGTCACACGTAGCGTCGCATCTCGCGTGGCGTTGTGTTCGACGAAGGGCGAGGCCGGACGTGGGACAAGGCGGTGGGCGGCGGTTCGACTCGACTCGTGGACTTTGTTGTCGATCACGCCCACTTCGAGAAGGCGGGGGAGCTAGTAGCTCGTCTTCACCGAGCTCATCCACCTCGACACCTTGCTCGCCACCGGCCCCGTGAGTGCTCCACCACCTTCTAAGACCGGCCACGCCCACTCTTCACCACCCGCCACTCCGCGCCTCCCGCACCGGCCACACTCTCTCCTGCCGTGGCCACACCACCCGTGCTCGGCCCCAACAACCCGGTCCATCACGGCGGCGCATGGTGGAGTTCGCTACTCTGCCTCACGGCGAGGACCGTGATCGACGCCTACCATGGCGGCGAGCTCTCGCTTCTGCGTCTGGTGGGCGACCTCCTCGGCGGCGGCCGGTCCACAGGCTGGCGCGGCGACTGAGGCGGAGCCGCACCCGCACAGACGACGGCGAGCCTCGTTCCTTCGCCGAGGCGAGAGAGAGCGCGGCATGGTGTCTTGCGCGATGCGAGGAGGAGATGGACGCCGTCGGCGAAACAAGACGTGGGGCTGGCGGATCTTCTGCCGGCACGCGCGATCACCCTTAAGTGGGTGTTCAAGGCGAAGCGGGATGGCCGGCGCCATCGTCAAGCACAAGGCTCGCTTGGTGGCACGAGGCTTCATGCGGCAGGAGGATCGACTCGATGGCGCCCGCGCGTTGCTGCGCGCATGGAGTCCGTTCGTCTTCTCCTAGCACTTGCGACCCGGGAGGATTGGCGCGTCCATCACATGGACGTCAAGTCGCCTTCCTCAGCAGCGACTTGAAGGAGGAGGCCTCGTCCGTCGTGGCGGGATTCGTCATCCCGGCAAGGAGGGCAGGTTCTCACTGCGCGAGGCCTCTACGGACTGCGGCGAGCACCACGAGCCCGGAACGCTAAGTGGACTCCACCCTCAAGCAAATGGGGTTCGGCCAGAGCGCACACGAGGTCGGGGCAAAAGCGGCTGCGGTCTATGTCGGCGGATAAAAGCGGCAACGCCTGGCGCCGTGGGCGTCGACGCCGACGACAGGGATAATCACCGGCCCAAGGAGGCCGAGGTCGGGCGTTCAAGGCGGAGATGAAGACCGCCCGATGATGAGCGACGTGGGGGCTACCTCTCAGCGTCTACACCGGGATCGAGGTCCACCGGGCAGACATCGGCCCGAGGATCTCCCTTCGCACCTCGCACCGCCACGCCAAGCGCACCGCCGAGTGGCGGGATTCTCTTCTTCCTCGGCAAGGCCTCGTTAGGTGGCGATCGCAAGTCCGCCTGCTCTGGCGAAGAACCCGCTTTTCCACGGTGAGCAGCAAGCACATCGGGGGTGAAGTACCACGGCTCTGGCGAAGAACCCGTTTTCCTGAGCGAACAAGCACATCGGGTGAGTACCACTTCGTCAGAAACATTGGATGAAGGCGGTGTCAAGGCGAGCTACATCAACACCACGGATCGACTTGCGGACACGCTCACCAAGCCTCTTGGGAGGATCAAATTCCTCGAGCTCGCTCTAGGATCGGGATGGTTCAACGTCCCCACAAGACGACGACAAGACTTAGGGGAGAATGATGAATAAGTCTTTGTATCATGCGGTCTTTGTACAAACATCCGCTTTAGCATCTAGGGCGACTTTGCTTTAGCATCTAGGACAAGATCGCTTTAGACAAAGATCGCTTTAGCATCCTTGACTAGCATCTAGGGCGACATCAAGGACAAGATCGCTTTAGACAAGATCGCTTTAGCATCCTTGACTAGCATCTAGGACAAGATCAGGACAAGATCGCTTTAGCATCCTTGACTAGCATCTAGGACAACATCTAGACAACATCGCTTTAGCATCTAGGACGACATCTTAGCATATGCTTGGGTGGTTGGCGCCTATAAATATGTATCCCCAACCCTCGGGTTGGTAAGGCATTAATGTGAGAAATAGAAAAATTGCCCCATCTCCAAGTGTCTTCCTCTCCATGAGAGTAAGGATCTTGCTATCACCAACAGCAAGAGTCCAGCGAGTAACACCTGTTGCCTCTTGCCACTGCCCTCCCCAGCTGTTGACATCTGATGCTTCCACTACCCGCTGTTCAGGGATGGTGGATGTCGTTTGAGTATTGGGGGTGTTCCACCATCCCCTGGTGGGGAGCTACTTAAACTAATAAGATAAATATGACATTGCCATCCTGTGTCCAATAATGCTTGAACTAGTAAGATCTAAGATCAAGAAAATTCAGCAAGTATAAAATGGTTGAATTACTTTTTGTTAGTCGCTGGGCTCTTGCTCTTGGTGATAGCAAGATCCTTACTCTCATGGAGAGGATGACACTTGGATATGGGGCAATTTTTTCTTGGTTTATTTCTCGCACAATGCCATACCAACCCGAGGGGTTGGGGATACAAATTTATAGTCGAGAACCACCAAGCATATGCTAAGATGCTAGTCCTAGATGCTAGTCAAAAGCTGTTCTAAAGCTAGTCTAAGATGCTAGTCAAAAGCTGCCCTAAAGCTAGTCTAAGATGCTAGTCAAAAGCTGCCCTAAAGCTAGTCTAAGATGCTAGTCAAAAGCTGTCCTAAAGCTGCCCTAAAGCTAGTCTAAAGCTGCTGTACAAGAACCATGTGCCCACCCCACAAAGACCTAAGTACGGGGACTTATTCATTATTCCCCCCCTAAGTCTTGTGCGTCGTCTTGTGGGAAAGTTGAACCATCCCGATCCTAGAGCGAGCTCGAGGAATTTGACCCTCCCAAGAGGCTTGGTGGGTGTCCGCAAGTCGATCCGTGGTATTGATGTAGCTCGCCTTGATGTCGCCTTCATCCAACAAATTCGGACGAAGCGGTACTTCACCCGGATGTGCTTGTCTCGCTCAGGAAAACGGGTTCTTGCCGAGCCGAGCGACTTGTCATCCACCCCGAGCGCCACCGCCGTGTCTCGCCGAGGAGATCACCAGCGGCCGAGCGAGCCGAGCGCCGAGTCGAGCGGTGGAAGCCGCTATGTACTCGGCCTCACACCGACAGTGGCCACCACCGCCGCTGATCGATCGCCGCCTAACGAGGCACTTGCCGAGGAAGAAGAGAATCCCGCTTGTGTTTTGCCGGTGTCGATGTCGCGCGTGGTCGCCGTCATTGCATTCGGCGAAGTGCGTCGCACGGACACTCGGGTAGTGCAAGCCGAGTCGGAGGTGCCCGCAATGTAGCGAGGATCCTCTTCACGGCCGCCGATGCTCGCCGTCGGCCGCCGCATGAACCGACCGACGAGCCGACGGCGAACGCCAACCGGACGCGTGTGGACGAGATAGCGAAGGCGCCCACGATCGCGCCGGTATCTGCGTCGCGCCCACCTCCTCCGCCGTCTTTGTCGGGCTCGGCCGCCTCTCCTCCATGGGAGTGTGGGTGGGTTGAAGTCGGTGAGGCCGCCCACCGACGGCGTGCGCTTGGCGTGGCGGTCCGACGAAGGGAGATACGGAGTCGCCCCGCGGACCTCGATCCCTGTGTAGAAGGAGAGAGCCCAAGTCGCTCATCCGAAGGCGGTCTTCATCTCCGCTTGAACGCCTCGACCTCGGCCTCCTGGAGCCGGTGATCACCGTGTCGTCGACGAGACGCCACCGCCAGGCGTTGCCGCTTTGCCCCGCCGCAGACCGTAGCCGTGCGCGCTGGCTGAACCCCATTTGCTTGAGGTGGAGTCCACCTTAGCGTTCGTGCTCGTGGTGCTCGCCGCAGTGCAGAGGGCTTGCGCAAAGTGAGAACCTGCCCTCCTCACGGGATGACGAATCCCGGCGGCTGACGGACGAGGCCTCCTCCTTCAAGTCGCCGCTGAGGCGGACTTGACGTCCATGTGATGGACGCGCCAATCCTCCCCGGGCCGCAGTGCGAGGAGAAGACGAACGGACTCCATGCGCGCGACGGGTGCGGCGCCATCAAGTCGACCCTCCCGCCGCATGAAGCCTCGTGCCACCAAGCGAGCCTTGTGCTTGACGATGGCGCCGGCCATCCCGCTCGCCTTGAACACCCACTTAAGGGTGATCGCGTGCAGACCGGCAGAAGATCCGCCAGCCCCACGCTCGTTCCGCCGACGGCCCATCTCTCGCTTCATCGCGACACGCCATGCCGCGTCTCCTCCGCCTCGGCGAAGGGCGGGCTCGCCGCTGTCGCACGCCAAGCGCGCCCGCCTGGTCGCGCCGCGCCATCCGAGTGGGCGGCTCGCCGAGGATGTTGTCCATGGTACGATAGCGCAGAGGCTCGCCGTCGTGGTAGGCGCCGACGCGGTCCTCGTCGTGAGACAATGAGTAGCGAACTCCACCATGCGCCGCTTGTCGTGGGACCGCCGCTGGGGAGTGGCGAGCCGGCAAGGAAGAGCGGGCGCGAGCCGTGCCGGTGGTGGAGCACTCATGGGAGCCGGTGGCGAGCAAGGTGTCGAGGTGGACGAGCTCGGTGAAGACGAGCCGCTAGCTCCCCGCTCTCTCGGGTGGACGTAGTCAACAACAAAGTCCCGAGAGTCAAGTCGAACCGCCGCCCACCGCCTTGTCCCACGCCCGCCTCGCCGCCGTCGAACACAACGCCACACGAGATGCGGACGCTGTGTGACAGGTCGAGGATGCGGTGAGCCTCGAGCCTCGCGTGTAGCCGGCGAATACCCCGAGTGCTCCCGCCGCCGAGCCACTGACGTGGCCAAGCTCCTTGAGAACGCGAGGGAGTCAAGACCCGCTGTGGGAGACCGCCACCTGCGCCCATGCCAAGCCTCGTGACGGCCCCGCTGCCGAGCGCCTTGGTAGGCGCGGTTGAGGATGTAGACGGCCGCCACCACCGCCTCTCCCGTAAGACGGTAGGCATCCCTCGCTGAGGAGGGCCCGAGCCATCCCCACAACCGTCTCAGTTGCGCCGCCGACGACGCCGCTCGCCGCGGACCGACGGCGCGGAGTAGTGGCGTCAATGCCCTCATCGCAAAGACGATGCGATCACCGCCGTGAATTCGCCGCCAAGAATCAGGTGGCGCGAAGACGCGCAGCGGCCGCGCTCGCCTCGCGGCGACTGCGTGCGCTGATGGCGTCCGCAGCCTCTCCTTGATGCCGAGGACCATCACCCACATGTAGCGGAGAGATCGCCGACGGCAGCAGGAAGTAGTGTCGTTCTCCGGTGTGGCGGTGTCACCGCCACACAAGTCCCGTGCACGAGCTCGAGCCTCTCCTTGGCTCGGAAACTCGCCCTGGGAAAGGGGTCGCTTTGCTTCGTCAACACGCAGACGCCGCAGAATCGCCCACATGGTCAAGGCACGGCAGCCTCGCACCATTTCCGTGGCACCGAGCCGCCTGTGGCCTCGGTGAAGGTGCCCAAAGCGCCGTGCCCATCGCAACGCCCGTCGCCCGACGAGCGCCGAGACAGAGGGTTGTGCCACCGCACGTGAAGAATGTAGAGTCGATTTTCGCCTCGTTACCTTGGCAAGAAGGCGCGGCGAAGATCCCAAATCAAAGACACCGGTGCTCGATCTCGACCATGAGCCGCTCTCATCCACCGTCCCAAGTCGATGATGGAGTTCCGCAGATCGGGGATGTAGTAGACGCCGGTGGCGACTGTGCTCACCGACATGCGCGAGGATGACGGAGCCGACGCCTTGATTTCCACGCCGAGGCGCCCCAAACTTGAGCGAGCCTCTGACGCTAGAGTCAAACTCGGCGAAGAACTCCGCCGACCGGTCATGTGATGGGTGGCGCGGTGTCGAGGCACCACCCGCCGCTTTGTCGTTCTGGAGCCGTAGCCGAGGAGGGCGGTGCTTTTGGCTCGCAAGGTGGAGGAGAGCCACCGCGGCGGTGCCGCGGAGGTAGTTCGATGCTCGATGAGCAATGAACGAGCCGGCCTCCTCCTCCTCTGACGACGGGCTGGCCGCTGTCGTGGTGCCGACAATCCTTGGCCCAATGACCGAGCTTCTTTGCGGTTGTGGCAAGAGTCGCCTCGCGTCGGCTTTTGCTTGCCACGGCCGCCTGGCGCCCCCGCCATCATCCCTCGACGCGTCTCGCGCGCCGCCCATTTGACGCCTTTACGCCGCCGCGTATGATCCGCCGCCGCCGCGCTCGCCGCTCGCTGCTGGCGAGCTCGGCCGTCTCACGACGCCGCATGCTCGAGGCGATCGAAGGCCGAGATCGCCTGCGGACATGGCGCGCCTCTCGGGGGCATTGCGTGAGAGGGGTCGCTTCGACGAGCCGCCGCCTGTCTCCGGGAGGAGTGAGCGGGACGATGAGCCGCCGCCACACGGGCGGGACCGCCATGAGGCCGGAGAAGGAGATGAGCGGGAGATGCTCAGCATGTGATAGTATAGCTCGATACCGGTTGTTAGTCATTTGGACTCTTGCTCTTGGTGATAGCAAGATCCTTACTCTCATGGAGAGGATGACACTTGGATATGGGGCAATTTTTTCTTGGTTTATTTCTCGCACAATGCCATACCAACCTGAGGGGTTGGGGATACAAATTTATAGGCTGAGAACCAGCCAAGCATATGCTAAGATGCTAGTCCTATATGCTAGTCAAAAGCTGTCCTAAAGCTAGTCTAAGATGCTAGTCAAAAGCTGCCCTAAAGCTAGTCTAAGATGCTAGTCAAAAGCTGCCCTAAAGCTAGTCTAAGATGTTAGTCAAAAGCTGCCCTAAAGCTAGTCTAAGATGCTAGTCAAAAGTTGCCCTAAAGCTAGTCTAAAGCTGCTGTACAAGAACCATGTGCCTACCCCACAAAGACCTAAGTACGGGGACTTATTCATCACTTTTGACAGTCAATTGCTTTTATAAACACTGACACATTCAAGCAGCTTGTTCTTTAAACCTGATGGAAAGATACATCCATCGCGGTCTTCTTTTCACTGCACAGAACTGAATACGTCTGCTCCGATTTCTTTTGAGAAATATCTTATTTCAGATTGGACCTGATATTCTTTCTTCCCATTTTTACCTAGAAGTTATACCAGCTTATTAAATTGTTCTGGGTTTTTTGACATCCATATAGCAGTAAAAATAATTATTGTTCACACAATTCTTATCTCTAATCTGGTATCTGGTTAATATAGGCCCGACGCCGGTAGAAAAAAACATGCCCGTGTATAGTGGTCTACTGATCTTAATCTCCTGGTCTCTCCGCTGGTTGAAGGTATTTATTTTATCCTTTTCTCTGCTTTTTTCCCCTTGGAATCGATGATACATCCCATTTCCATTCAACTGAAATGGAAATAAGTTTTTTTTACAACGCCACCATCACCAGGTGCTTTCAAATGACAAAAAAGAAACATCAGCCCCAGTGTTGTACTTAACAACCTGATGGGTGTTCACTTACAATTTAAGTTTACTGGAAACATAAAAATGATAACAGCAGAGAGCTACTAAAGAAATTTTCACACATCTTCAATTACTTCAAAACCCTTGCCCTCTGTAGTAGGAACACTCCTGCGTGTCGAGTAGCTTCTTCATGGCTATGTCAGGCATGGGAAATTTGGCAAGTATTATACCAGAAGGATTAAACCGGTACAGCCAGTTGCGGCTGCTTCTCCTAATGAAGGTTAGGTTTATTTGTGTGTGTTGCGTCCAGTTAGGCAGATAAGTTATATGATTCGGAATTGATTTAGGAGATAAGAGTTATATTTAGAAGTATGAGTTATATTTGGAAGTGTGAGTCCGGATTAGTCTTGATTGTTAGGGAGTCCTCTCCTATTTATAGGGGAAGAGTTATGTCAATAGAGCAAGCAGAAATTTACCTATTCGTTCTTCCTTCCCAATTATTCTCCTGCGCCCATCCCCTGCGCATCTCTTCTTCTCCAATCTCTCAGCACGGCTCCACCAAAATCTTCCAGACCAAGGCCACCTGCAATTCACACATACAACCTTAGATCAGGAACAGGGCGTGATAGGCTACCTGAGATCTTCAAAGCTCATGAAGTTGATTTGTAGCCAGCAATTCTCTTCAGCTCATCTTTCTGGAGATCTGCTCAATATTTTAGAAAGGAGCAAGAATAGAAAATCACCTCTCGAGGAGAGTGGTCTCCTGGATCAGATTATTTGACAAAACAAGTTCTGTTTCTAGTCTTCCATATATCCCAGCAACAGCACTGCTAATCCTACCACATAAACTCTCTCCTTTTCACAAATACTTGCGCACCCAAACAAAATATTGCAGATGCTGAAAGCACAAAGGGAGACAAGATGTTTCCAGGCATCCGCCTACAATCTTCCTTATGACCTCTGCCATATAATGATATAACACCGAAAACAAGATATCTTAACATTTCTCACAGAAATAAATAACATGTTGCATCTCCCTGCTACTTCCTTTTCTTCATGAGTTCATGTTATCTTTGGTCAGAATATCCTTCTTACTAATCAGACACAGAAATGTCTTCATTTTAATGGGGATAGGATTTTAGCTTTCAACAATTGGTGATTAGATGCGCCACCTTAATCTCGTAAGGTGGTTATACAGTGGAACTTCCAGAGGGCTCCCAAGAGCACTTCGCAAAATCTTCAGCACCAGCGAGATGCTTACCCAGTTTAACTTTCAATTCTAATTGTCACAGATAGCCACCTTTGAAATGAAAAAGTCCCAACTTGTTATAGTATCGTCAATGGCAATTAAAGAGACGTAAATGTAATCCCTCGTGGAAGCTTTTTCCAAAATCTACTGTCTTCTTTTTCCTCACCTGATAAACAATGAGAGCGCACACACACACACAAAAAAAACAGCAAAGGAAATGTTTTTTCTCGGGTACTTAGCGTAACGTAGCAGCCGAAACAATCCCAAGCCGATACTCCTTGCTTTAATCGCTAACACCTTGAATCCATAAAATATCTCGGCCACAGCACTCATCAATCAATACATGCAATACTTTTTTTTTTGAAAGAATATACATGCAATACTTAGCCGCATGTATGCTACCCAAAAGCTGACTTGACCGAGGGAGAATAAAAACAGCTGTCGCTTTCGCTTCCTGTGCTCTATGGTGGCACAAGCATGGAGAGTGGAGAGTGGAGACCAAACAAGCCGCGTGTACTGCTGTGCTGTCATACGCGAACGATGACGACGGCCACGACTCAACGTACGCCGCTCGAGGGAGGTAGATGGCGGACGAAGAAAACCGAGACGTGGACGAGCCAGGACGGCGCGAAGCAAAAACGCGCCGCCAGAATTTTCGATCTGTTATTTTATTTCTGATTCATGTTTGCGGTTGTAAAATGTTTTTCTGACATTCTTAAGCACTAACATGAAATTAGCATATCAAAAACGATAGGATTAGGACTGAAAACCTAAGTTTATTCTAAATCTATAAGTTCTAATCTAATTTCAATAAATAAAGGAACCAAAACCTTTTTTAACAAGGGTATTTTTCAAATTTTCAAATTTTTCAACTCGTTACGTGTCGAAGCCTTCAGAACTGTACCTCCCGTAGTTTCTATACGCACTATTCACTTTTGATCTCTACATGCCTAAGCATGATCCCAACCATCTTGTAACATTCTTGACCGCTTGAACCTTGTATCTCCTCATCCTAGTACTGATCCACCTCCTCATCGATAACAATCGTCTCCATACTTAATCTACATATACAAAAACCAAAGAATGTTTTTTCCGTACAAGTTCTTTCCAACTTAACCAATACCAGTCTACACATACGTAATACACCATAAGTAATATCATAATCAACATTGCCAATTATTCGTTATCTATATTATCAATTATTTATCACTAAAAATCGTAGAACTAGTCACATAGCCTAACAGTTGCATGCATATGTTGGACAGCTGATTTTCGGACCATACCAAACCATGTCCTATCAACGTGGTGATCCAGCTTAGTTAGGGCCGGTTGACTGATGTGCTGCGTTACGTTGTTCCATACACTAGTATTGCTGTTATGGTTCCATAATAATACTTTTTAGTAGTTAATAACCAAAACAGTAAAATAAAACCATATATTATAAGCCACCACAACGCCAGACTAAGCCAGGTCATCAAACTATCTATGTATTCTTTCTCTTAGTATTCAGTTCAGAGTGGAAGCTGTGAAATTATTGTTGATGTTCTGTTTTGGCAGGTATCCAACATGTCACTATGCTAGCTGAGGACCTGGGAGCATTTGTCGAGGCCGTGAGCAGATGACATTTTTACTATAGGAAAGTTTTACAATTACAGAACAGCCAACAACCATTGAAGATTCAGTCACAGCATTTGAGTCCGAAGCTTGTAACATGTTTTGTCCAGATGGCAATGCAGGAAGCTTTTGTAACACCTTTTGCAGTTGTTCCGTAGATGTTCCAAAATCAAGGAAAAGCTACGAGTATGCAGCCTTATGCTGGAATTTAGCATGATCATTTGGATGTGGTGTGGTCAATTATCCCCGTTGTATAATTATTCGTTCTGTACCTACCAATGACTATCAACAAGTCTCTCCTTTCAGTTTCGAACCGAGAGGCTTTCATTGATTTTGTTTCTTTAGAAAAGCAGGAATAATTTTTTTAAAAAATTATCGAAAGATGTATAAACCTCCAGAAAAGCATAAATGAACCTTGCTTATTTTGGCTTGAGCTTTTGGTTTTTAGCTGATTTTTTACTATTTCTAAATTTGTCTTTTCTGGCTTTTTGGGGGTTTTCTGAGCTTTTTTGTTGGTTCTTTTTTTTCCCGTATTTGTTTATATTGTCTGTCATGGGTTAACCTATTTTTTCTATTTTTATTTTTTTTAATTTAGTTACGTCAAATAAACTACCATCAGCTACATTATAATTTTAGCTAGTTGCAGTACAATTTTAGCTATAAATTAGTTTATTTCAGCCCAATCGAATAGCATCGAAGTTATGATGATCTTTCAGACTAGTAGCTTTTAAGATTTGACGTCATAATGTGGGGGTGCAAGATTCGCAACTTCACTATTATATGTAAAACTACAATGTGGCTACGTCACATGGATGTTAGATCTACTTTTTCTCTCCAATAGTTAGCACATGTTTCACTTACTTGTCGGAGCCACCAGAAAAAAGGACGTACCTAGTACCAAAGCTCCCACATTGTATGGGGTCTAGCGAATGGGACTTGTAGGTAGCCTTTCTTCTACTTTGCAGAGGCTAATTTAAACCCGCGACCACTAATTAGAGCTGGGACTTGGGCCGTGCTTTTTTGGGCTAGCTCAAGCACGGCCAAGACCAAGACGGCCCAAGCACGGCCCGGCCGACACGTGGTGGGCGTCTTGGGCCGGCAAGACGAATAGTGGGCGTCTTTGGGCCCGCAACCCAAGACGGTGGGCGACGCAAGACGGCTGGCGTGGCATCTTGTGGCTTGGCGGCCGGCCGGTGTGAGCACGGTCAAGACGGAGGCACGCCCGCCTGTGGGCACGGCCAGCCGGTGGCACTGTGGCGCCAAGCCTTGCCTCCCGTCGGCGTACGCGCGCCTGCGCCAAGACCGGCGGCCGGCAGCGTCCGACGGCGAACGACCCACGGCCTCCGTGGCCCTCCCACCGTCCTTTCCCAATCCCATTCCCACAAGCACAATCACAGAGGAGAGGAGGGGAGAGAGAGGGAAGGACCGATGTCCAAGGTGTACCTCTGGGCCACCGTGGGAGCCTGACACGCCCTCGAAGAAGAACCACCACGGCCCCGGCGACGCCTTGGCCGCCCTCGCCGCCGCGGCCCATGGTGATGTAGTCGGTGCGGCGATGGCGCCAGAGCGAGCCCGACGCTGAGCCATAGCAGCGAGCTGACCCGGCGATAGCCGCAATGGGAGGTGGGGAGGACGGGAGGCGGCCGGGAGGTGGGGAGGAGGCGGGCCGGGGGGGGAGGAGGAGGCGGCGGGGAGGAGGGGGGGAGGAGGCGGCGGGAGGTGGGGAGGACACGGCGGCGGGGAGGTGGGGGAGGAGGAGGCGGCCGGGAGGCGGGGGGAGGGGCGGGGAGGGGGGGAGGAGGAGGCGGCCGGGAGGTGGGGAGGAGGCGGCGGGGGGAGGTGGGGGAGGAGGAGGCGGGAGGTGGGGGAGGACACGGCGGCGGGGAGGTGGGGAGAGGAGGAGGGGGAGGGGAGGAGGGCGGAGGCGGGGAGGGGGGGAGAGGAGGAGGCGGCCGGGAGGTGGGGGAGGATGCGGCGGGCGGGGAGGTGGGGAGAGGAGGCGGTGGCGGGAGGTGGGGAGAAGGATCGAGGAGGCGCCAGATCGGGGAGTCGGGAGGAAATCAGAGAGGAATGAGTTGGGGCGGCGATTGAATTTAGGTTAGGTTTGATAATTTTGCGATTTAGTCCTTCCGTTTTCAAATCTATGAATAGGTTTTTATGTATTTTGATTTCTTTTGTTCTAGTCCTCGTAAATTCTAATTTCATCACGAAATGATCCTATACAATTTTCTTGCTTCTTTGTATAAAATCGTAGGGCTGGACTACTGGAGAAGAAGATCAATCAAATCAACATATTCTAACATATATTATAATTTGACAACATAGCTCACCCCCATTGTGACTTTATTTTATGTAAGCAAATTACTACTACATGTGCTTCTAATTCTAACATAGCTCCCTTCACCGACTGCCTTTTTAATTCGAGCATTTGATGAGATAACCACCCCACGTATGGTACCATTATGTAAACAGGGATAGACTGTGTATGTATTCGAAGCAGTTACTAAATGTTCCAGAAACTAAATGTTCCAAGCAGCCCTATGCTAGATTGTTGGACTATGAGCTAGATGTCCACGTACGCCACAGTCCAATTAGCACCAAGATATGCATACCATTGAACTAGATGTCCAACTTCGGAGGTGGAATGGCATGAGACAATAGTATCGAATTTTAAGTATGTTTTGAATAAGACGGGTACAAGAGAAAGGAAGATGGCGGCCACCGCTACCATTGTCGCCATCGCTATGCGCGTGTATAGTTACTTTGAAATTTGGGCTTAATGGCACGCACGAATGCCAAGACGGTGAGCTTTGGGCGTGCTTGGGCCTGGCCGAAAACGAGACGGGCCGGCACGGCACGGCACGACGAGATGACTGGGCCGAGTCGGCACGCACGAAGCGGCACGAAGCACCGGTGGGGTCGGGTCGTCTTGACGCACGGACGACCTAATTCCCACCTCTACCACCAATGCACAATAGAGAGACTCCACCAATGTGTTAGGCCTGCCCTTCCTTCCCCGCATCCATCCCATCCATCTCACGTATCTCTCTCGCTCCCATTGCTCCACTGCCTCCATAGCTGATCGTTGCTCTGTCCTCACCGCCATAGTTTAAAGGGAATGACTAGAGAGCACCTAGGTCCCTTTAGACTTATAGAGCACTCTTTTTTTCTTTTATAGAATAGTCTTAGAAATATTTGTTTTTCTATTCATGGCATTTACCACTAAATTATATCATCTAACTCAACAAATTCAGAAATACAATTAGAAAAATAAAAGTTATCATCTGGTTTTTTAAATAAACTACCAGACGAAAGTCACATAAACTACCATCTGTAAGACCCTAAGTTACGACTGATAGTTTAACAAATAACCAACATAAGTTTAAAATTACTATTAGTTTATGAATTTGAGAAAAGTTTAGGAATTACCATCATTCGAACCCTAGTTATCATTATAGTTTTAAGAAATTATCACCCCAAGTTCAAAATTACAACCATTTCTATAAGTTTGAAATATTTTAAAGCTTACCATCAGTTGCACTAAAGTTACTATCAACTATACCCTAAGTTATCAACAATATTTTTTTATTAAATTACGGCCCTAATTTCAAAATTTACCATAATTTTGTGTTTGAGTGAAAAATTAAAATTTTACTATCAGTTGCTCCTAAGTTATCATTTGCACTTTTAACAGATTACCACCATGATTTATGAACTTATCATCATTTTGTGTTTGTGCAAACATGTTCAATGTTTATCATAAGCTACACCGTAAGTTGCCGCGAGTTGGTATCCCTAAGTTACCATCAACAGTTTTAATAAAATTGCCACCCAATTTGGAATTACCATCAATTTTATGAGTTTGAAAGGGTTCAAGAATTATTGTATGTTGCACCTAACTTACATTTATAACTTTTTAAAAAATTATCACCCTAAGTCCAATAATTACCATCATCCTTTTTGAGAAAAAGTTCATTGTTTACCACAGTTTGATTTTTGTTATGTTTGAAAGATCTCGAATTTAGATGGGTTTAAAAACAAAAACTAAATCATTTGGATTTAAAACAAGTGAGAATGAGCACTTTGAATTTTGACCCAAGAGGAGATTCTAAAAAATTAGAAAATCCTGACAGGTGGGGTTGGCTGGGATTTTCATTTTATTTTCAATTACTTTTCTTAAGAAAAACATTCAAGGGCTGACAAGTGGGGTCTAGGAGTTTATAATTCCTTTCTAATTATTTTTACTTGAGAAAATAGGAGAGATTGATAGGTGGGGTCATGGTCCACATGGACTCGATCTATGCAATGGTCCACGAGAATTGGGATGGCTATGGCAGCTTGGGTCAAGCTTGGCGCCGGTAAGGAATGACACAACATCCGTTCGCAGTGGGCAAAAATGGAATGCAGGGGTCACCATGATCCCAATGGTGGCAACGGCAAGACGGGAGACTCCTGAGGTGGCAACATGATGGTAAGGGCGGCAGCGGTGCTATTGTGCACACATGTGACTACAAATACTAGCTCAAAACTCCAAATTGAGGTGGGCGTGAGCTTCTACAGGGCACCGTGAAGCTAGGGGTGGTCTTGGTGCTACGGATGTAGCGACGAGCGAAACTCTCCACGGTGCAGTGGTGCAATGGCAAACTACACAGCACATTGCCTATCCTACCATGTTTGCCATGTATTGAATTGCATGGGAATAGAGGGGCTCACCGAGAGGTTGAGCGAAGGGGGGAGATGACAACGGCGGTGGGTCAGCGACGGTGTTTCGACGGCTCTGGGGCATAGCAAAGAAAATCAACTGGTGTATTAGCAAGGGGAGGTCAATGTGAATACTAACATGATGGCTAAGGTCGAAGCTCACTAAAGCGAAGGGCGGCAAGGTTGACGGTAGAGCTACGCATGACAACGAGGTTGATGGCTTCGACTTTCCTACGGGCAAACGAACACAGGGAGGTGATCACAAGGTAGAGGGAAATGAGATGAACACGAATATCATGATGTCGTCATTGGAAACACACCGGAAGGCGAGGAATCGGGTGAAGCTTTCTGACAATCTTGGGAAGAAGGATAAATCCTTCCTCTCTTAGGGTGAACGAGGCATGGTACGTAGCGTAGGGGAAAAGGATAGCGGTTTAGGGTGAAGGTTTTGAGGAAAGGAAGAGGGAGCGTGGCGCCATGGCGTGGTTTCGGGTATCAGGCAAGAGAGAGTTGTGAGGGCGAGAGAGATCGAGCTGGTGATGGGATGAGGTCATGGTGCACAAGGCTCGAGGCTACGAACTTTTTCAATGCTCCTACTGCATGCGGATGCATGCAAGGAAGAGCGAGTCTCGGGAGAGCGCAGGAGAAAGGGAAGAAGAAGAATAGTATCGGCCTTGATAGGTGGGACCGGGGCCCACATGATAGTGGCGATGAGAGAAAGTGAGACGGCGGGCTAGGCTGGCTACTGCATGCGCGAGCGATGGACTGGGCTGCGATAGGGGAAAAGAAAGTGAGAAAAAGGAAGGCGCGGCGAAGAAAATGAAAAGGGATGGCTGGCGGGGAGAAATCGGCCTCAAGGCTAGTGAGGGAAGAAATAAAGGTTTAAACTTTATTCGGGATTTCAAATTGCTTTTGAATTTGAAATTTGAATTTCAAGGGGTGTTTGCACACAAAAAATCAGGAAAAATTTAGTAGCACCCAATTGACTTTTAGAAAATTTGACATTACATTTTTTAGGCTAAATAAATTATTTTAAAATCGGAAAACCCAAGCAAGGCTTTAGGAAAATTTTTAAAATGCACCAAAAAATTTTAAAATCCACAAAAATTATACATGTTTTATTTTGAGGCAAATTTGGGCTGTTGCAGAATATCGCTCTCAAAGATTCTGCACACTCACAATTCCTATAAGGACAATGATATATGAATTTAGCAGAATGAAACTTGTGGTTGTCTGTTGAACATATTCACAAAATCTTTGCCCACATCTATGAGATGTATCTGAGGCAACGGTATGAGAAGACATCAATAGTTGTTGTCTTCAGGGGAGCGGATATCGATTCTCATGCTGAAGACTGTCTGAGGGTAAGTGAAATCTGGAATGACCATATTAAATATCCTATATCTCCCATATCTCCCATGCTGAGGAGGAGTTTAATCGCTTAACTTTGCCAAAGGTTTATGCAAAGATATACCACTTGATCGTTTTGATCTTGGAGATCAAAATTATGGGATGGTGAAGGATACAATCAAATCCGAGAGGATTGATGCTGCACTCTTTTTTCTTTAATTGAGTTTTGTCTCACTGGATTTTCTTACTTGAAGGTTTTTAATGAGGTAACATGTGTAATAATAAAAACACGAGCTATGTACTCTTTTCTCCTCTCGGTTTTAACTAGCTGGTTTTTTGGAAGGAGTTTTTAAGGAGATATGAGCATGGCATTGAAAAAGTATCTAAGGGGAGTGTTGTGGAATATTCTAATTCCATATATGTGTGAACACTTTCCTAAATGGACTCCTGGGAGTTTCCTGAAGAGGACTAAGGCCCTGTTTGTTTCCACTTAAGATTATTATAATCTAGCTTATAAATTATAAGTGGAAACAAACAGTCCAAATTATAAGGTAGCTTATTATAATCTAATAGCCCAGATTATTGTAATCTAATAAGCTCAAAAAAGGAGCTTATTTCAGCTTATAGATCACCTTTTATCTAAATGACCATAAAACTTCAGAAAAATTACCCACCTTTGCCATTCATTAACTCCCCAATCTTTAAACATTATAAGCTCAAGGGCATTGTAGTCTTTAAACATTCGAATACAACAATTCATAACTCTGATAATCCAGACTGCCAAACACCTGACAGCTTATTTCCCACCAACTTATTATAAGTTAACTTATATAATCTGCACCTATAAGCTAGATTATAATAATCTTAAGTGGAAACAAACAGGGCCTAATAGTCCTAGTAGATTACTTTAGATCCTTACTTAGCTTGCAAGATAAGTCTCTCCCACTATATAAGTGGGAGCATGGGGCACGCTGTACACACACACCAGAACTATCAACAAAGAGAGCCATGGGATGTACATCTGCTCTCTATTCTGGTCTCGTGTTTATGTGATCTTGATTGGTTGGCAACAAGACCTCGATTATACAACAAGCTGCACTTATTCTAGGAAATGAAAATTGGCTTGTTCCCTGATACAAGTAACTCGTTGTGATGTTTCAATTTCATTTAAGGTAGCTATTGTATGTTGTGTCCAGATTTAATACTCGTTCATTATTCAAGGGTTTTATGTTCTGCAATCCGTAAGTACTCTTATATCTTTGCTGTCTGTTTACCTTCGCTTTCACTTGAAATATGTTCGAATGTTCAAAAGGAGTCCACGTTACTCCCTGAAGTATCCAGTTAGTCCACCCCAACTTTAATTTGGGTCGTTTAACCCCTTCGTGTTTGAAAACAGTTCGCTTTTAAACCACTGACAATTGTGCGGTCATGGAGCCTAGGGATTGCGCGAGCCCAACGTTCTGCCAGACATTGGACACGGGTAAGCTCTGTAAACGTGCAGAGCCAGGTGTACCCAATTGAAGTCCGAGGTGTAAACGGCACCACCAGAGCAGCCTGTAAGAAATTTCTATCTCAATTTACCTCTAAATAATCGTTACAATTTACCACTCAATAATCGATACACAATCACCACTGTGACCGCATAATGGTCAAGCGAAATCCAATAGCAGAAATACAAGGAACAGCAGAGAAACCATTCTAGTTTCACAACACTGGTAAGATTGACAGTGCAAATCCTCTTCTATTTTTCCAGCAAGTACAAAACACAAATTGAAGCAACTGAATATGATGAAATAGACGAGGGCATGCATGAGCCTCCAGGTACATGAACATTAATGTCAAGAGGCGACTATCCAGAAATTCATCTCTAGTGTTAATTATATCGCCAGCAGGAAACAAGCATCCAGATTAATGTTGCCTCATTTGTAGAAGTCAAAGTCCGTCTCTGGCTTCTTCACGTTGGTTCGGTAACCCTTCTCAAAGTCCTTGGGGAGGATAACATACCTGTTTTTGCGGACAGCATGCATTCCGGCTTCTTGACAGATAGCAGCTATCTGAAAGGCAAATGACGCAGTGAATATAAAATAGGATGCACAAGGAGTATCCGATTTACACCACCAATATCATAACTCGTGGTAAAAAATATCATATATCTACTACTGCATAGGACAAGGAGAGCAATATTTCTTTATGCTTATACTATTATAACGAGCAGTGAAAGGCAGAGCAGAAGGTATTTAAGTGTGGCCACCAGCAGAACTTTTCATGCCGTACCATACAAATGAAGAGAGATGTAGAAAAATTACAGTTAGATTGTGAATTGAACTACAGAACTTATGATTACTAGAGTCAATACAAACAACCAAGATTTGTAAGGTTATTTAGATCTAATAATCTCTTAGAAATGTTACATTTAAAGCAATGACCATATAAAATCCAGCACAGTAATAACCTGAATCCATTGTTGTTATTACTGAAGATTACTTGACTGAAATCGCTCAATAAGCCATGTCTGACTTGCTCAGTAGAGGAAATCAGTATCAGAAAATCTTTCTGAAACACAATTATATTTCAATTTGAAACAATTGACTGTGATGTTGTCTTATTTAGGGGTAGGGAGTTCGACTAAAGCTATTTAACCACCAGACGTGCCATGAAACTGCATGCTAATTTACCAAGGTAACTAACAAGTAGCATCAGCACTGGATGTTCTGTGTCACACGTGCAGATTAAGGGATTATGATAAGACTCAGGTCATAATGAACAGATCCTTACATCAGCAGCACTGATTTTATCCGGTCTGGAAACATAATCTTCCAAATCAACCTCGTCACTCAAGTTCATTTTAGCAGTACAGACCTGAAGAGAAAGAGGTAGTCAAACCAAATGAGAACAAAAAATATAATCTCAGAAAGGATCTAGCAACTAAGAATTCATTAGTAACACCCCAAAGTGACGGATTGGAAATAGAAAGTTAATAAAAAAACGAAGTTATTCATAAGCTTAAGGATACAATACAAACTTGTGTGCAAACCACAGGCATTCTGTATCATAAGATATTAACCCTATATCAATTGTTTGCTTTCATGTGTAAGATATGAAGACAGTCTAAAGATGAGCATGTTCATCAGTGCAAGCTTCTGACTTGTTAGATAGTTGTTGGTGTGATCTGATGGACCCATGCTATATGTCAATTTATCCCCAATAACTGCAATACACAGTATTATCTGTGCAACCAAAAGAAGATGTGTCTAGTTAAGCTCCATTTAAAGAGTAAATTTTAGGAGCTGCTTACAACTCCACAAATAATGACTACAAGTGAAGGAACAACAATGGAATACCAGACCATCAATGTGATCTAGTACATTCAAATTGTTACGCAATATGTGATACCAGTACTACAAAAGTTCTACCAAAAAAGAACTGTCAGTCAGTAATATCTCGTAAAGGCATACCACACAAGTTTTTACAAAACAAAAACGTACTTGGAAAACAAGCCTCTTCTGCCTCCGGTCAGGTAGAGGGAACTCAATTTTCCTGTCCAATCTACCTGGACGCAACAGAGCAGGGTCTAGAGTATCTGCCCGGTTGGTTGCCATAATAACCTTCACATTCACTGTTTGATCAAATCCATCCATCTGCATTACATACAACAAGCACAATGAGAAATAATCAGACCCCTCAAGCATTTAGGATGTTGCACATAATATTATTAACAATTATTTTAAGAAACAATTGTTTTTCAGATTTCAAAATTTTCATTTTCCACACCTCAAATGCCTACCTATATTAATTCTAAGAGGATAGAAAAATTGCAAATTAGAACGAAGACATCCAAGCTTTACAAATTTAAGTTTAAGTCGCAAAGTATTTTTTGATTTCTCCATCCAAATGCAGGATCCCCCTTTATGGTGTTTCATGGTTTTCTAAGATTAGAAGTGGCAAACTACAAAAGTTCCAAAAAAAATTGACAATGACCTTACCTGGTTGAGTAGCTCCATAAGAATACGCTGAACTTCTCGGTCGGCACCAGTCTGAGCATCAAAACGAGCAGTGGCTATAGCATCAACCTCATCAATGAATATGATAGCCGGGGCATTCTCTTTAGCCAAACGGAATACGTCTCGAACCATCCTTGGGCCCTAAACATGATATAAATGAACACAATGCATCAAGAATGGAACCGACAAATCTTGAACAAACGAAAGAAAAGCCTCACATGGCAAATTCTTGTGCAAACCATAAGAATGCATGGACAATCACTTAATACCCAAAACATTATGCAAAACATGAAGCATAACATCAGTGAAAGCATGTAGTGTAATAACGATTAACAGTAGTTGGCTTGGTAATGCACGGTACCAAAATATAATTTCCATGCAAGATATATAGTTGTACGAAGAATACAAAAGCAGTTGTGTGCAGTGAGATGTTCACAACTTCACAGACACCACATAGGTGGTTATTATAGTTATGTCCTTGTGCTACTGGTCCCAAGAATGCTTCAGTTCAAACAGATAGTCAATTTCAACAAACTGGGCGACTTGAGAATACACTAGGCAACCTAACCAACTGTTAACACATTCTGCTTACATTTTAACTTTTTGTATACAAGACATAGAACAAAGAAATCCATCTATTTTTCCCCCACATTTTTTCATGGGCAGACTTTTTTAGCAGACCTAAAACACTCAAATTGCTGTTACCAGGAAGCATTCAGCATTTGGACATAAACAAATAAGGGTAGAAGCAAAATTGTTTACATGTTAAGCAGTCGAACCTTAAAGCATGCAGCAAATAGTTCTGTTATTTGTAAGAACAAGAGGATGGAATGGAGAGATCAAGGTTATAAATTCATGTTACAATAATTCCCAGCTTACCTCACCCAAATACTTCTGCACGAACTCTGAGCCAACGACTCTGATAAAAGCAGCAGTAGTGTGATGCGCCACAGCTTTCGCAAGCATGGTCTTGCCAGTTCCTGGAGGACCATACAGAAGCACCCCTCTTGGAGGATCAATACCAATCTGTTTGTACAACTCATGATGTGTCAAGGGTAACTCAACAGCCTCCCGTATTTCTTGTTTTTGGATGTCACATCCTCCAATATCCTGAACATAATCAGAAAGCAACAAATTGTTAAGATTTCATTTATTTACTATAAGAATCAACTACAGTAAGCAATAAAGATATACAATCCGCAATGTGCGAAAGTTTATATCACATCAAGTGCACAGTTTTTAGTCTAGTAAAATTGAGATAAACTGCCCAATCTTGGTTGACTTCAAATATTAATTATTGACAGTTACACATATCTGTGATACTCTAAAACCATAAAAAAGGAAAAGAGTTAAGAGACTAACCCCTTGCGAAATTAGTTCAAATGATAACATCGACAGAAACATGCTGAAGTAAAAACATCAAAAAATCCAAACAGTATAAAAGCCAAACCATTGTATACCTATGTTTTTACAAGGCCAAATATTATGCAATCAATTCTACACAACTATGGTATGCTTTTAGATCCTCTACTATTTTGGTAACAGAGGTGTATGACACGGAGAGAAGTGCACTGGTAAGAGTACTAAACTGTCAGAAAATCTTAAATTTCAACTGTCAGTCTAACTACAGCAGAGTTTCAAAACTGATCCCAGCATCTTATGGACTCTGTAGCTAGAACCCCGTTTGTCAAAGTCCTACAAATGCAAAAATATTTTTCAATAAAGACAAAGAAACATTGCACTTTTACATACCAACATAAAAATTGCAAAGTTTAGAGGCAATATCTCATTGCTTATGCAGAGAATTGGCAAAACAACTGAAGCACACTTCCAATGTCTAATACATCAACTCTCTCACATTCACAAAGCATCTAAATTCTTCAACCGAAACTACCAGTTCAAAATAAAATCAAAATTGCCCCTTACCACTAAGTTCAATACTCTACATTAAGTCAGCCCAAATTGTATAAAGCCCACAGGTGGATCAAACTTTCAACCAATCCTCCAGCTCAAATTTCCACTGTTTACTCAACAATTATGCTAATACCCCATTATTAACTCCAAAATTTGGTATCGTGAGAAATTATTTTTTCCCACAGGGTTGAGACCCAACTAGTGAGAATCCTACCGTAATCAACAGCACTGACAAATCTAGGATTCCAAGCTGACGGATCAACTAATAAACACATCTTGGGTTTGGAATAACAAAGCATCCTAGAATACATCTAGATATAGATCCATAACGCATCAAATCGACCTAGGGGGATACGGATCAGAGAAATTGTCACAGAAACTCACAGAATACGTGACGTTGGGCTTCTCCGATGAACCGAGCAGCGAGATGCTGGAGTCCGCCTCGGGCGGCAGCACGTCGACGAGGGCGTTGGAGTGGCGGTGAAGGGCGACGGACGCCGACGGCTTGAGCACCTCGCGATTGATGGTGCTCAGGATCCGCACGTAGTAGTTGCTCCCGGTGGTAGATCCCACGATGCCGTTGTTGCCGTCGACCATCTCCATGAACTGGCCGATGACGAGCGGCACGGACTGGATCCGCTTCACCTCCTCCTGCGCGCGCAGCAGCTCGCGCTTCAGGTTCTTCTGCTCGTCCTTGACATACTCCTCCTGTATGTCAACGAATTCCATGTGGCGCTGGAGCGACTTGAGGCGGCCGTAGAGGTCGTCGTCGTCCTCGGCGGTGGCGGCGGAGGCAGAGGGGGCGGAGGTGGCCGGGTAAGACGGCGGGGGCGCCGCCGGGAGGGCCGCGGGTGGGGTCGGGGCGGTGGCGGCAGCCGACATCGCGGAGGCTAGGGTTACGGTTTCGAGAGTTGGGTCTCGGGTTTGGGGACGGATCGGGACCGGAGAGGGGGCGTGGGAAGAGAAGTGTGCGGCGGCTGCAGTGCGTGGGAGGCGATGCGGGTGGAATAAAAGACGGGGTTTGCTTGGAGGGAGGGAAAGAGTTTGCGGCAGCTACAGATATATAATAACCATGTGGTTTATACGTACGGAGTTCTTTTTCCGATTCGATGTGTAGTCTTTTTCAACTCTGATTCAAAAATACAGTCCCCTCTTTTTATTGAGTGAATTTTCTTTGTAACATAGTTCAAAGAAATATTAGGAAACAGTACGCAGCAAAAGTTCCAGAAGTTTCCGATATTTCACTGACAAAAATTAAAGAA
The DNA here is from genome assembly GCA_036346245.1 of Bonia amplexicaulis. NCBI lineage: Eukaryota > Viridiplantae > Streptophyta > Magnoliopsida > Poales > Poaceae > Bonia > Bonia amplexicaulis. The sequence continues at coordinate 9,561,392 of CM070739.1, forward strand.
CGATATACCTTTCCACTAAAAATCGATGGTATAACTCCCTAAACGGTATAGCTACCTACCGTTCGCTCTCTCTCTCTCTTCTCTCTTGCTCACACCAACGGGGGTCGTCCTTGGATCCATCGTCTTCGGCCACGGTGCCGCCATGTATCGCCATCCTGATAATGGCGCTGCTGTATCCGGTCGTCCTCCGTTAGGGGCGAGGTTGACCAGCTGTCCAAGCTCCAGCCCTGACGGTGCACCCATCGTTCCAACGCTCTAGCTCTCTCATGAAATTCGGCGAGAGGAGCAGGCACACCGTAGCCACCGACGGATTCACCATGCCCCTTGGATGTAGAGAGGTCAAGAAGGCGGTGGTCCGATAGTGGACAGCGGCAGAGGGCGTCGGGTGGTGGCGGAAGGTGGTGGGCGACAGTGAAGGGAGGCACGGTGAGGTGGCAATGCACTAAATATTAGGTTGGACGGGGCGGGCTGGCAGGGAAGGGGGAGACGATAATGTGGCGACACGGCGAGGTCACTACAGGCCACTGGTGGGGGAGGTGAAGGAGGGGCACAGAGCTGCAGCTGGCACCGGGGAAGAAGGCGGGGAGGGGAAGTGGCGGAGGAGGAGGGAGAGGGAGGCGAAACTTGATAACACTTAGTGAAACTCTATACTATTAGGAATGTTCGCAATGGTATACCATCGTGTAGCAGCTCCCTATTCCAAATGGGGTTATAAGAAAGAGATATTTTGTTCTAGAAATGTACAATGTCACTATATCATTTCTTGTCTGGTGAAGCCTTTCCGAGATCAACAGAAAAAAGCACGTAGGAGATTGGAAAATGTTTCATAAAATATTTGTACCATTATGCTAACACTACTGCAGAAAAGATGATCACGAACAGTTTGAAAACATCATCACAGACGGTTTCATGAACCGTCTGAGTTTATAGGTCAGTAATAACATGAAGTCATCACAAATAGCTTACGAGCTATCTGTGACATAGACTATCACAGACGGTTTCTAGTTGACAATTACATACGATTTTCACTACAAACCATCTGTCATATGTGATATATCACAGACAGTTTCAACTACAAACTGTCTGTGATATATCACGTATCACAGATGATTTGTACTGAAAACCATCTGTGATTGTCAATTATCACAAACGGTTATAAGTTAATAACCGTCTATGATATTCCTTTCTACTCCTAGACCTATTTCTGTTTGTTGGCTAGCCTCAGCAAATGCTAGACATGCCTTCTGAAATAAGCAGATCAACACAATATATATACATCCAATTCACATTTATTCATTTCAGAACAAGAACATCCATTTCACAAATCAATTAACTAAAATGAATTATCCAGCTTTGAACAAATACATACATGAATAATTAAGCTCAATCTTATCCCAGTGAAACTCATCCTACATTATGGAACTCTCCATCTTCTTTTATGACTCTACACATCAAGAAGTACGCACATTGTCCTCGAATATGTTTGAGGTCAGCTTGTTTCAACGGAGTTGTAGGGATGAACGCAACCTATCGGTAGGAAGATTAATATCGTGTGTATATATATATAAATTGATAAGTATAAAATAATTATCATAAGATTGACAAATCTGAGTACCATAGTTCTTCCCAGAATCAACGAGTAGTTGCATGTTATGGCAAACATAGAATCCACAGGTGTTGCCTAGCGGCTGCTGGTGGCACATCAAAAATAAAATTTGTTAGTTCGAGAGACATTACTATGAAGTGTTGTATAAGATTAATGTATACTAGTGAATACCGAAAATTTAGATCGTGTCGTAGGGCGTCGATCCCTCCCTTGGATTTTCGTACCTCTAAAACATACGTGGTAAATGACATACATGATTACAAAAGGTTAGCCTTAGTCATTGGGAATGAAGGAAAGACTACAATAGAGTTATCTATAGAGAAAATGTGTTTACATATCGATTAATCGTTGATCAACTATGTAGTAGGTTCTGTTTCTCCTTAGGAAATCAATTCTATTTCGGGACAACCAACGGCTCACCTAGCACAAATTTCCAAGCCAACGACAAGCAGGAGATCTCATCATCGTTCTTCTTCGGTTTGCCCTTGCTGCCTCGGTTGTAGGTCGACTTCACGATAGTCGACCGGGCACGAGATGTAGATACACTGTGACTTTGCTGCGTCTATGCAGGTCACTCCGGTGCAGATATCCCCCGTGGACTTGGCACCGATGCAGATGGCTCTTGTTAACTTGGCACTGGTGCAGATAGCTCGAGTGGACTTGGCACCGGTGCAGATAGCTCGAGTAGACTTGGCACCGGTGTAGATGGCTCTCGTGGACTTAGTACCAGTCCAGGAGTCTCTAGGCAGATGTCTCTCTTGGGCCATTGAATAAATGTTCTAATGCCTTGCCTTAGAATCATGACCTTGTCATTGGAGGGCATCTGTAGCGGGACAACCTCGAAATTGCATGAACACTGTCTATATTCAGTTTTGCGAAATCTGGTGCTAGAGATGCATCGTGCACCAAGGCTCCAGGCCCAGATGGATACGCCTGGCCCCAAGTAGCGCAGAGGGCAACAGAGGCATATCTCACTTGGAGCTTGCACTTCGTAGCCACCTAAATAACGATACAAAATTAGCTACTCTAATAGGCCGATCAATGGATCGAACATTTCAGAGATAATAATTATTACCAGGATATTAACGACAGGAAATTGGTGATCGCTTTCCACGGTAAGGTTAGACACGCAGCTACTCCAACGGTTGGGGGGCTGCCTAGCATAGGAGCGGCGGGGGCTTCCTGCTGATTTTTTCTATATCTTTGCATCTCATCTCTGACCAACCTTTGCATCTCATCTTTGATTTGTGTCGTAATGTTCTCTCGTAGTTGTGCCTCGTGCTCGGCTTTAGCTCTCTTCCTCTTCGGTACACTTCAGAGTACTTTGCAAAACCATATTTCCAAGGAACATAAAGATCAAAGCCTCTCGTACGACCCGGGTGCTCTTTGTTTCCTAGGGTTGCAGAGAGTAAATATCTCTCCTTAACTACCTGGAATGAGCATTGGGAAGATTCTACACTCAGCGCTTCTAGGCGGTGGGATACTTCCTTGTCCGCGAGGTTTTGAAAGGTGATGGCCCCCAATACGGTAGATGACCTCGCTCTTTTCTAGTTTTGGGCACGCTCATCAGGGATCCCAGCAAATGTTGGGGAGGTCTCCCGTAGGATTGAATGTTCGTTCTCCTTCCCAAATTGCGGGATTTTACCTGCATACCTAGTGGTGCCGAGTCTGTGGGGGTGCATATTTTTGCCTAGAGGGCCTTGTGCGCCGTACTTTTACTCCTAAATTTATCTGTCATCATCGCCACAAACTCTTGCCAGTGTGGCTCTAGGAATAGATACTTATAGAAGCGTATTAGATCCTTCTCCATATGTTGCTTGACAAGCAGGCTCTTGAAGTTCTTCCACGCTTTGCACGTCGCTAGAAAATGCATGTCGTTTCATTGAGGCCTTGTGTTCTTGGGATCTCGAATGAATGAAAAACTTCTATCACTAGCTCATTTTTTCAATCTTCGGTCATGGTCTTCCACGAATCGAACATGATCTCAATCTGTTCCTGTGCAACTATTCCAACTATTCTCCAGAATACAGACACTCCTCGGTGAGGATTGAGAGGGGTCTTAAACGCATCGACATCCGTGATGGCAAATCGGCCCTCGGGCCTTTTCGAAAGTCCTCTTCCTTTTCAAGATTTTCCAGAGGATGGTGGATCACACGCATCCAGCGATGATGTCGAAGAATGAGTAAACGACATCTTCAAAAGATAATAGAAGTGAGCAATTCTTGGTGAAATTGGATGACCAAATCAACATGTTGGTATATAAATCATCCATGTCATTTAAACAATATATTAAACAATATATTATGCTCAAAACATATATAGAACATGTGGGCTATTAAATTCAGCATAAAGCTTAGACTTTTGGCCAACAGGAAATCAGTGCATATGTGATCACCAGACAATACTCTAGTTTAGCCAACAAACTTGATAAATTTCCAGTATAACGAATCACATAAACAAGTTCAGTAATAAGCCTAATTGGCTAACAAAGAAAGTAATGACTACAATACTAAATGTCAAAACAACAAAAAGCAATACATTAGAGCTCAAGTTTGAATAACTCAATTTCAGTATATGATCGACCATTCTCATCATCGAGCTATCAATCCGAACCCACATGTCACTTTGCAATATCTCCCAGTGCTAGAGCTTAAGCAATTTAATTGAAATTCCACCTATATGAACTTCATTTTGATTCTATATGAATATACATATATAAGGCAATATGATGAATAATACATAAAAGTAGGCATTGAAAATCTGCATAATGCACATATTAATAAAGTGTGTTTTTGCTCTCAAGTGAGGAGTTGCACAAGTTCTAAACTTAGCCTTCTTCCACTCTTGTCAATATTTCAATGATCACAGTGACAATTCCTCAAAAATTCTGCTAGATTGTCTAATTGAATATTACCTCAGTGTAGTGTGCCAATGTCAAGAGCATGTAGAATCAATAGATTTTAGTAAAAATTAGAAGCAAGTAACATATATGAGCTACTGTAGAACCAACATATATTCGAACAAGCCAAATGACAGCAGTAAGCAATACTAAGCAGAAGACTAAGGGCTAGCTATTGACAAAGCTACTGACTACACTGCACAGAAGTATACAACTAGCAAATGTAAATTCAAACTATCAGAATAATTCTAAATTGTCATTGATATTTCAATCTTGACAAAATTTCTCATTGAGTAATCAAAAACCCACAATCTATCATGAAATAGTTCTCCTAGTGCTAGCCAACAATCAGATTTCAGAGATAATGAACAGAGACTAGCATAGCTAACTAATGCACAGTCATATCTCACAGAGAAATGAATAACATAAAGTAAAACTCATTGTGCGGCTCGGGGGAGGCGGCGTGCTCAGGGGAGGAGGAGAGCATCGGGTATGGGGGAGGAAGGCAACCGGGCTCGGGGGAGGCGGCGTTGGGCTTGGGGGGAGGCGACACCGGGCTCAGGGGAGGTGGTGTGCTCGGGGGAGGAGGAGGGCACCGAGCGTGGGGGAGGAGGGCCGCTGGAGTTAGGGGAGGCAGAGATGGGCTTAGGGAAGACTGGGGTGTAGTGTTAGTACAGTGGCGATAACCCCTAAAGCACAATATATAGGGGAATAATCATAGATAATTACACTTTCTGTGATATTTTTAATCACAGATGGTTCTAAATAAAATCCGTCTGTAATAATAGCATATCACAGACAGTTTTAATTTATAATCGTCTATGATTAGAATATCACAGACGGTTTTAATTTAAAACCATATGTGATAATCATCACACATTCTCATATATATATAAATGCAAACACACACACACACACACACACACACACACACACACACATATATATATATATATATATATATATATATATATATATATATATATATATATATATATCACATATTTTTATATACATAAATGCAAATTCACATATATATCACACATTCTTATGTACATAAATACAAATTCACATATACATATATAAATGCAAATACAAAACATATGACACATAAATATTTCATTCATCATTCCACTTGCTTATTTCCTTTAAAAATTGGCCCTTCATGATATTGTCGCATATGTAACTAGTTTTGTCACGTTGTTCTTCCTCGACTATTATGTCATTTCTGAAAGGAGGCAATTCGTCAAATTGATTGTATTCTTCTTCATTCACTACATTCTCAACTCCAACAATCCTCCTTTTTCCATGAAGAACTACGTGATGCTTCTTATTTACCTGGTCAATTACATAAAAAACTTGAATAACTTGGTTAGCGAGTACGAATGGTTCGTCTTTGTATTGACACGTTTGAGGTCAACAGTAGTGACACCGTACTTGTCAACCTTCACATGTGGGAGATGGACCTAGTGGCACCGAGACAAGGGGATCTTAAAAATGTAATACCCCGAACGTCGTTTCGGTGTCGGCTTTAAAGTAATCGCGGAGTCATCGGTTTTTCGGTAAATCGCGAGAAGGTAAAATAAAAAATTATGGAATAGCATATAAAAAAGAAAAAAAATTCTAAGTGGGCTGCCTGGAGGGTGGGCCTACCACCTTGGGCCATCCGACCCAAGGGGTGGCCACACCCCCCTCCCCCTAAAACCCTAGCCGCACCCCGTTTTTCCCCCAGCGTACCCCCTTTTTCCCCTGGCCGCCACCCCCCTTTCACACCCCTGGCCGCCACCCTCCCCTCCCAGACTGTGCCTCCATCTCCTCTCCCCTGCTGCTATCCATTGGTGCAAAGGAGAAAGCGAGAAGAAAGGAAGAAGAAGAGAACGAAGAAGAAGAGAAGAAGAGGAGGAAAGAAGAGGGGTGATCGCAAGGGATCCCCTAGGTAACTTTTTCCAATACCAAATCCTTCTATTTTTGGAGTAATTAAGGTTCTTTGCACGGGATTAGAAGGGGATTAGCAGATTGATTATCCTATTAGTGATTTTCTGCTGTCTGTGACTAGTCAGATTTGTGCAGCGTGACTGTTTGCGCAGATTATGGCATCGAAACGATTTTTCCTGTGGGTCTAACCAAAAGGAAAATTGTAGAGGACGTCGAGATATTTTTTATGTAAGTTTTCCAGAATTTTATGCCACGGGATTTGGGCGCAGCAGTGTCGGGAACTTTGTTGTTTGGCAGAGATGTAGACTGAGACAGATTGACGTTTGATTGTAGTTTCAGAGTAGTAGATGATTTTTATGATTTTAGCTACAGTTATGAAAATTTTAGGGAATTCAGTAATCTAACTACTGTATAAAAATCATAAATTTTAGAGCTTTGTACAGAAGGTACTGTGTGTTAGAATTTGACTGGCCTGATTGCAGAAACAGGGCATGTCCTCTGTTTTGTGCGTTAAATTACACCATGTTGGCAGTAAAATAAAATTTAGTGGTCTACTTGAAAGTTGAAGATATTTCAATGTAGTTTTCAGAAATATATCATTTGCTATAAATGGTTTAAAAGTGTTAAATATACAAAAATATTAAACAGAGCTGCTACAGCGGGCTGAGGGTAGGACTGTTAAGTGGAGAGGGTTATGTGTGGGTATGGGGTTTAGCGACATCTTTATTTCTTAAGACGCGATTCCCTTGCTGCAGTATTGTGCTGAGAGGTACTTTTGGACAGGTGGCTACGCTCCCGATCGCGCGTGATTGTTTCGCTTCGCCGGTAGGGGCAAATAAATGTAGCAGATGTGCTACCGTTTAACTCGTTATTGTTACTACTTGCAATCTACATGATTCTCGTAATTTGAAATGTTATGCCATGGTTGCATGTTTTCTAAATGAGGTTGTGGTAGCAAAATAACAATCAATTGATATGCTTTGGATAAGTTGCTTGTAGTCATGTGGTAATTTTGTTTAATGTGCCAAATGCAGAATATGAATATAAATATGTGGTTGATATGTTGATGTTTCCTTGAGGTTAAATCCATGATGATCATGTTGATGCTCCTTTGGGGTCGGAATTCTTGTGGTTTATGATTATCATATCATTCATAACATGTCATGACATTTGCATTGTGGATGTCGCCGCTTATAGCCACAACCGTACCGGTACAACATCGTACATTGCCGTTGTAATATCCCGGAAGTGATTCGACAAATAATCGATTAATTGGAGGAAGGGACCTTACAAAAAATAATTAAATATTGGAATTAGAGGGGGTTTTCTGAATTTCCCTGGCAACCTGGGCCTAGACCTTGGCCTGTGGGGAAACCGCCAAGAGGGGCGGCGCCACCCCTCAACCCTAATCGCCCTCCCTCCATTGCGCCCCCTCCTCCCTACCTTGCGCCCCCTCCCCGCCTTGCGCCACAGCCCCTCTCCTCCCTCTCTTCCATTGAAGCCCTTCGGTGAAAAAGATCTTCATTCGCTGCCGGTCGAGCTGAGGAAGGAGATCAAGCACAGCGAGGGGTTTGGATCCGGAAGGAGGGAAGAGGAAGGGAAAAAGGACCAAGGAAAGGAGAAGGAGTTCCTGGGCTGTTCATCGTGTTCTACAGCGTTTCGTCAAGGGTAATCCCTGTTTTTCCCCAATTAGATGTATATTTTAGGTGCGCTAGCAATGTCGGTATTATGGACTGCTAGTACAGACTTAGTTGGACGGCTATTTTGGGGTCGTTACGTGGGTATTCAGGTCTGGACTTCTCCTAGAGTTTTGTAGAGAATGTCGTTATCTTTCCATGAAGTACTAGAATGCATCATTCAGACCTTTGTAGCAGAAGTTATGATTTTTCTAGTAGGACTGTTCTGCGGATTGGGAGTTCTCTGTCAAGTTTTGGTAGATTGGAATGGGCAATTAGAAAATGGGATAATCAGAGGATCTTCATATTATCAAAGTTGTAGATAATTGTCTTAAATTTCCAGGAAGGTCAAGAATTCATGATTCGGACATTCGTGCTGAAAGTTATGGCATTTTTAGTGAGCTGTCCAGAGAACCCGATGTGAAATTGATGTTTTAGAAAATTGGATGGTGCGGGTAGAAAATGGCTGATTCAGAGAGGATCACCAACTAGGTTTAGTTAGCTAATTTAATTATCTTTCCAGAAAGTCTAAGAATACCCTATTGGACTTATGTACCAATAGATATGAATATTTAAAGTTGACTGTCCACAGAGGGGGCAGGATGATCTATAGGATTTAGGGATTGGAACCAAGTTAGACGAATTTACTAGTTCGTGATTGTTTTTATTTGGGCAAAGGTCCGCTGCTGTTATCTTAGCAAATATTATAATTATTATTCAGGTGGTGGACAGATCCCAGGAGCAGCACCTTTTGCATGTCCCTCGTTTTCTCGCGGTTAAGGCAAGTATAATGATGGTTTAAATTGATTGTGTGGAATGTCAATATTTGATCAATATTATGAGTATATGTGTTCATGGTTATGGTAAATGTGAATTGGTGATGTTTATGGTTGATTGCAAATGATAGTGTTCATGAGTAATTCTGGTGCATAGATATTGTGGATGCAAGTTTTATTTAATTGAGACATTTATGTAGATGACGGGCTAAAGGTCCCCATACTTGTGGAGTATGGGAAATTGGTCCCTGTACCAGATGGTACATGCATGAGTGTGCATTGACGGATGCACACCCTGCATTACCAGTAAAATGCAAAATAGAAAGAGATACAGAGATTTTTGATCATCTTGCATAGCATGGCTTATTTATATGGTTGTTGGATGAATTGATGAAGTGATGTTCATGAATGTTCTTGTTACTATCTATTATATTTGCTGAGTCGTTGGACTCACTCTTGTTGTTGTTGTTTTTTAGATACCGTTATGAGGTCGGCATGCATGGCGAAAGAGAAGGAATAAACTTGTTGCACTTTCTTGAACTTATAGCACTCTAAACTGACTCAATTATAGCTTCTTGGTTCCGCTTAGAATATTGACATGGTTTGACTCATGTTTGGATACCTTTTTCTAGACTGTGATCTTGAGTGACTTGACATGTTAATTAATCCATCTAATTTCTAATTATGGCTTATTTGGCTTTAGCTTGTCTATACATGATTTGTCATGATCTAGATAGCACTTTCTTTTGTTATGGCTTGGTGTAATATGTAGAAAGTCATTCTGGATAATCTTCATGGCTCCTAATGCTTAAATTGAATCAAATGCAGTCACTCTATTTCATTCATGCTCAATTTTCTTCCATGCATCTTGATGACTCTATTGCCAAAGGGGAGAATGATAGAGAAAAAGGCATTAAGTGGTGCAGGGTGTAAAAGGCATTAAATGGGGAGAATGCATGATCATCTTGCTATGAAAATGGTCATGATGAGCAATTACTCTTTTCTTTGGACCATGAGCAAGATTGGACTTTTTAGGTGTGATCTGGAGTTTTTGTAGAAAACATGCTCTTCTTATTGCTTGCTCCATTTCACACTTTGTCAACATGGTCATGAGTTCCTTCTTCACTTCTTTTGACCATGTGTGGCTTTTGTAACTTCTTGTTTTCTTTTCAAAAACAAACTCATCTTCATGCCTTTTCAGTGTTTATCAATATACTCATCAAGAGGAGATTGTGAGACCATGTGGAGGTCATCTCATGATTATGATGAGTAATTGACCTTTGGATTACAGTTTGTGTAGAGGTTGAGTTTAGTTTTTGAGGTTTGTGCAGAGGTTGGCTCTTTGTCTGAAATCTTACAACTTGGTTGTCGGCAGAGGCCCTTACGACTTGGTGGTCGCAGAGGCTTTCACGACTTGGTGGTCAGCAGAGGCTTTCACGACTTGGTGGTCGGCAGAGGCTTTTATGATTTTGTAGTTGACAGGTTCTCCTATCACTTGGTAGTCGTAGGCTCCAGTCGATGGTCGTAGCTCTACCTGGCTTGTGTTCGATAGTCGTACGTCATAGCGATCAGTTGTTGGTAGTCGTAGCTTCTGCTGAATGTGAGTGATAGTCGTAGCATTCTGTATGCATGTGCTTTTGATGTCGTAGCGTCTGCTACATGGTCATAGCATATTGCTATTGGTGCTAGGACCTGTGCAGGTTCTTCAAGTCTAAGCACTACCTCAGCCTGGGTATGTGTTACTGAGGTTGTACAAACTACTCCAGTGACTATCTCGACCGCCGTTGGGACACCACCAGCTATCGGCAGCCGGTAAGGACCAGTTACACTGTGTTCCCCTACCTTTTATCCTTTAAAGTACACACTAACAACCTCTCACGTCTATCCACAATCCCTAGAACCCCTATGTGGCTACCACAAATGGATCAATCTTGAGATCCACCTACATGACTAGTGGGCTCTCGACTTCGAGAAGTGGAATGTCAAAAGGTCCTACGAGATTCGGGAGGAGGAGAACCGCAACGACGAGCAAACTGAGCATATACATCAGGAGACGAAAACTCATCTTGAGGCGTGCACACGCATGAAGCATGAGGCTTGTGAGAGGGAGCGCAAGAAAAAGAGGAAAATGGTAGCCAAGGCAAAAGAGGCCGCCGAGGAGTTCAACACCGAGCTCGTAAGGAAGGAAAAATGGCCTCGATCCACGCAGTAGGTTGGGCCATCCCACACTAACTACTCCTCCGAAGTTCGAATTTAGTTCCATTCTAAAAAGACGCATATGTATCGTAGAAGCAATTCGGTTTGTTGCATCATACATGATGCTCTTTGTTATGCATTTAATCAAACCCTTGCGTGGTTTTACTCCCAACTATACTATGAAGTCTATTTTAATTTAGACAAGCATATTTCCTCGTCTTTTCACATTCAATTATTCATGTAGCAAGTCATCCAACAACATTAATAAACAAGTTCTACTCTGTGTATGAATTTCTAGTTACATCACAATATCACTTGCCTTCATACTTACCGATCGTTGTTATTTCAATCATTCTTAAAATTTTTTTATGAAATTTCTTGCACTACAACAACATACAATGATCGCAAAATCTTAATATTCTACCATTCATATTCTATGAAAATCACAAATGGATTAACCCACACTGCCTCTAGGAATGGCATGTTTGCAGTCGTTGCACAGTCGAGCGACTACAATTATAGTCGCCCAGCCGCTGGGTGACAGGCTGCAGTCGCTAAACCATTGGGCGACGGAAACCTATCGCCCAATGGCCCATGAATAGTTTATGTGTCGTGTGGCAGTTGGGCGAGAGTTCCAGTCACCCAACGGTTTGGCGACTGGAGCCCATTTCTGTAAAAAAGTGTTCACGCAGGTGTATTTCTGTTATTTCGAATAAAATATGGATTATTTATAAAAAAATTCTAGATTTCACTAGACAAAGTTAAAATTCTACCACATAAGCCAGAAATTCATGAGGACAAAGATATTATTGATTGGTACCACTATACATGTAGTGCAGCGAAAGAAGAGTTGAAATAGTCCAATTCAATATAGAACGCATCGGTGTAGTGAAAGTAGTAGATCAACCAATGTCCTTAGAAGGCTATCCTTGGAAGTTGACATTCCACTAATGATAATCGATTGACATGAGCCAACCATTCCCGCCTCACGATCGTCCCGATAAGCACCGTAGTTACAATAGCTGTTGGATCGATGCCGACAATCAAAAGGGGATAACCGTAGTTACAATAGATGTTGGATCGATGCCGGCAATCAAAGGGGGATAAATGATTATGAAAACTTTTCCTTTTTTCTAAGTATTCAAAATCATCACTCAAATGACTATAAGAGTTATTAAGTTCAAATTACACCATCTACATAAAACTTACATATACCTAGGACCAAAAGATGCTACAACTTGGTTTTCGCTACCAGACTAGTACTACCACCCCTGTGTGACCATTGGTGGCTGATCTAATCACTTTAGGGCAAGTTTGACCACTGAACTACGGTAATATTGCTAGAGAGAGGCCGGTGTGATCGCTCTAATGTTTTCATGCACAAATCCTTTGGAACAAAAAATCAGAATTTATGGATCTTAATCAAATCGTGCCTAAATGCAACCAAAATTGATATGGACCTTTGTAAGGTGTCATGAATCAAGTCAAATTAAGAAACATAAGATTCTTAGACTTAATTCCATCCAATTGAAGAAATTTGTTTAGGTCACAAGAACACACCGAACCCTAAAACTCAAATTACTTCTTACTCAAGAGAATCTAAGTCATGAGAACTTCAGATCATCACTTCTTACTCGAAAGAATCTAAGTCATGAGAACTTTCAGATCATCTCTCACATGACCTATCAAGTTAATCCAAACACAAGTTTGGGATGGAAGGGCCACGATCACATAACCACAAATCTTGGTCAAGAGAGGCAAGAACCAGGCAAAATCTTGATTCTTATTATAGGAGTAATCTACATAGGTAAAGATTGATCTAGAGACTAGCTCAAAATATACAGAAGATTCAGATTGCCAAATTTGGGTTGCTACAGTGTGGTGGAACCTCCTTATTCATAGTCGAAGTCGTAGCAAACCCCATAAGAATCCTGCTTATCCTCTACGATCATGTTATGCAATATAATGCAAGCATACATGATCTATGCAAGTGTTTGCCTTTGCCACTGATGTGTTGGATTATGTATAATGGCAAAACATGCTTGTGGAACACCAAATGCACGTGCAACATCTTTTCTTGCTGATTTTGGTGTATGCAAATAACTTGTGCTTGTCATTTTGAGGCAAGGTCACGAGTACTGCCCACTCTGGATAAATACCACCTACTAGGTAGTACCCCAATTTATACTTATTGCCATTCACCATATATTCAACCTCTAGAGCTTTTCCTTGCAATGTTTCTGTGAACAAAGTTAATTAGTTTAAGACATTTATATCATTGTTTGATCAGTAACACCAAAAATGCATGCCATATACAAAAAGAATTGAAGATGTGTGAGTAGTGTGGCTGAAAATTGGGGCCAAACTGTAGGGGTGGACAATTCATGGGAAAATAATGACCGAAATTTTGGTGTTGTTGGCTATTTGGATTTTGTGGATTTGCACCCAAGTTTGAGTTCAGCATTGTGAAATTGAAGAAGATGAATGCTTCATGTTGGGACAGAGTGTGTTTTGGATGAAGTTGAATGAGTATGGCAATGCTTGTATGAATGAATTTATGTATATATACACATTGAAGCGACAGGCATGTGATGAATGAATGCATGCATGTAGCTGTTGTATTATTGTCATAGGGATGGAACAAATAATGTGTTGTAACCGTTGTAACGGTCATGTCCTCGGTTTGGCAAAGAAAAAAGAAATTTCTATTGCAATAATTTGTTACAACAATTTTTCGTAAACATGCAATTTGAGAACAATTTTAATAGTTTGGCACCATTTTAATAAGAACTTTGCAATTTGAGAACAATTTTAATAGTGAGTCTATTGCAATAGTTTGGCACCATTTTAATAAGAACTTTGCAATAATTTCGTGGGAAACAATTCGATTTCTTCAGAAATTAGGAGAAATTCTCGCTTTCCAGATGGGACATAGCAAATAGAAATTGAAAAGAAAAATATGGTCACAATTCTACTAAGGAAAGGCTTATTACCAATTAGCTAGCTTTTAAAAAAATTAATGAATTAGATTTTGTGGCCATTAGATCCAGATCCAATAGGTCTTACTTCTCCTACACACCAGGTCTCAATTCTCCTTAACCTTATAGGTAATCTTGAGGCCTTCTAGTTTGCATTTAACCGCAAAGAACAATTCTCACAGACGCAGCACCAAGCGCCACCCTTCTCTTCAAAACTTTCAATTATTCCAAAACTTTTGAATAAAAAACTTTTAGTTGCTTCAAAAACTTTCAAATTGCGAATTGAAAACATTCAATTGCTTTCGAAAACTTTCAAATTATTTCGTAAACATGCAATTTGAGAACAATTTTTGAATTGTTCAAAGAACTTCCAAATCCAAACTTTTAAACCATTTTCAAAAACATTTCAATTAGAAAAAAAAGAAAATGGGATTTTGGGAATAGACTCACCATCCTGCGCTGATGAGTGGTGACAGTGGCAAGTGCGTGGACCGGATGAGGCGATGGCATGGGGGATGGAGCCGAACCCAGCGTCGATGACAACGACACAGAGTAGGGGCATTGGTGGTGCATACTGACAAGGAAGCTCTACTGAATGTGTAGGTGGCAGATGCATAAATGTGCACCTTGCTGGTCTGATGGAAAAATGGATGGAAAGAAGATGAGCACAATGCGTAGGAGAGAGTGAAGGGAAGAGTTCAAGAGAGTGTGGGCTAGTGATGCACGTGTCGTGAGGACGTACAATGTGAGGCCATGCATGTCACAATCAAGAGGGGTGTCCGTGAGATTTGTTATGTGCGCCCGTAAATTAGGAGACGCCTATAATTTTTCCTTACCCTCTGCTGCTTTCCCCCGAACCACCTCCTTCGGTCGTCAACGAATTGTCACATTCCAGATTTAAGAAGTCCAAAAAGCATGCAGAAGAGGGCCGCTGCTGGAGGGCTCTATTACCCTATTTTTTATTTTGATTTTTGTTTTTGGTTTTTTCAAAAGTTAAAAAACCAAACGTCTAAACAAGTTGATCTCTTAAGCGGATTCTCAAAATGGCTTCCTGAATTCAAAACCATATACAATATTTATGTTAGCATCTCCATCGTCCGCTACCGTATCAAAAAACGCAAACAAAATCTATCGCCGTAGCAAAAAAACACTCACATATCTCGAGACATATTAGAAGGTAAAAATATGCCTAACATTAGACAAAAATCATGCTTATCAAAATCGGACAAAATATGCTGGATTCAGATGTTCTTTTTTACGCACGCTCTCACGCAATTTTTACACATTAACCTCACGCAACCAAGGTTGGTCACATCAGCTTTCGGGACAAAGCAAAGGACAAATCACGTCGCCTGGGCTCTGGATACAGGCAGTCGCTTCGTGCCCCGGGCACATGAAACTATTCCCTCGCGTCGACATTCGACGGTAGAAGTGTCCAAAAGAAATTAGCGGCCGGCCATGGCATCCAACTGCTGCACTCGTCGTCGCGTATCACGCGCGCCGCTTCTTCGAAAATGTTCGCGACCTGTCAAGCCAGGATTTGCGCAGCCCATTCTATGGACGCTAGGGTACAACATCAACTCGGTTACTTCTGCCACAACTCGATTTAAAAAAACGAGGATGCCTTCCTGAGCCTAACAATAAAATTGGAAGCAGTCTTCTTGCACAATTCTTTTTAGGAAGAATGGATGATTTGTCTCGTTTTTTATTAAAATGATAAACGATGTTCTTATTAATATGTGGATCTTAGTTCTTCATATAATGAGACATTACAAAACATTTTATCCAGTGGTACAAATCATCAAACCTCCCTTCTTTTTTTCATAGTTTTTCTTAATTTCTGTAAAAACTAAACTATTTCTTATAAAATTTATAAGAATTTATATAAAATCTATGAGAATTGAACTGCTTTTATAGAATTCATATGAAATTGTTGTGTTCCGAATAGAGCCTAAATCTTCGTAAAATGAGTAAGAACACACGTGTAAACAGGAATTACTAATCCACGACAACGAATAGCACGCAAAAATTTAGCATCGGACCAGAGTGAATGTATTCATAATTCCAATGATAATCTCATCCAAGTAGCAAGAAGATCGCCAAGAGAAGAAAAAAGCATGCGCCTAGATTAGAGAAAACAGAACTAAATAACTGACTTGACTCAAAATGCAGGACAAATTAGCAGCGAATTACACCGAGGATTCACTGCCATTACTCCATCCGACCCGACGGCGATGAACTCGAAATCCAATAGGCGATAGCGCGTGCTCGATTGCATTTTATTCGTTCCGATTCCGACACCAAGAAAGCTCATCAATGGCTCACACCTTGAAGCTGAAGCTGAGGAGGAACTTGTTGAGTCCGCCCTTCCAGCCGCCGCTCCCCTTCCTGCCCGGGCTAGAATTCGCCGCCGTCGTCGCCACCGCCGGCTCCGACGCGGCGTCGTTGGCGACGGCCTCGCGCGCGGCCTTCTGCCAGAGCAGGAAGCTCCTGCACCCGTTGAAGCTGATCCTCTCATCGGCCTTGAGCGCTGCACGGCACGAAAGATCAAATCGAGAAGGAGTCAGAGCCAAGAAACGGCGCAGATTGCGACGGGTTAAGCAGGGAGGAACTTGTGTTCGAGTTGGGGCCGTACCGTCGGATCTGCCGTTGGAGGTGTAGAGGAGGAAGTCGGCAGGGTCGGCGCCGAGCAGCGGCATGCGGCCCTCTCGCGCGTAGCAGCGGAGCACGGTGCGGATGAGGCCGGTGACCGACTCGCCCTCGTCGACTAGGAACCGCAGCGGCCCGGCGCTGCCGAGCACGGTCACCGTCACCAGCACGCGCGACCGGCCGCCGGCACCCGCCGCCACCTTGCCTTGGAGCTCCACCTTCCTCAGCTTCATCGGCAGCGTCGACGGCACCGCAACAGCCATATTAACGAACCAATCGGATCAAAACCAAACTAATCAACCAAAAATCGCTTCTTCTGTTTTCCCCCCTCTCCTTTCTTGGCAAAGAAAAAACCTCTAGACCAAAAAGAACCGAAGAATCGTCCGCTCGTCGGCAAGCCGTTCACGGGTCGAGGCCGATGCAGCGGTGGTACCAGCCCTGCATGCAGGATCCGAAGACGCGGAAGGAGGCGGAGGCGGCCCTCTCCGGCTGCGGCGGCGAGGCGGAGGTCGTGCGGGCTCCCACCATTCACAAGGGCGGACTCGTCTTCGCGCGGCGATCGGAGAGATCTGGAGGAGGTGGACGACGCGGTGGGTTTGGTTGGGGCGTGCGTGATAATAAAGCAGAGAGAGATCACATGTGGTTCGCAAGGCACGGCGCCGCAGAGGATGAGTGAGTCTCTAGTCTAGTTCTGCGGCCGCGTGGTGGGTTGGGCTGCGGTTCCCTAGTCTCTCTGGTTTCTCTGAGAGATGATCTTGGCCGTTGGCGCGGAGACGGGGTGTGGAATGCACGGTAGATGCTGGGTGGTTCGGAGGCTGCTTGAGCCTGCTTCCTTGCTGGCTTTGCTTGCTTGGTAGGGTTTTCTTTTTCTGTTTTAGTTTCCTTTTTCTTATCTGAGGACTGGAACGGTCTTTGTGGATCTTGCTTTGGGGGCTACGGAGAGCGTGATCGTCCTTCCTTCTAGGTAGAGTTATTCGTTTCCTCCATTTATATTGAGTGCAGTAATACTTCATCCGATTCAAAATATGAGTTGGCTTTGACATGAACTGCCGGCATTGTCTCTTTAACCGCTAATTTTGGCTACAAAATACAAATCATAAGAATTACAACATTGATTTGTTTCCCAAGAGACAGAAAAGAACACCAACGAGCCGGCAAACTCATGATCACTCCCGAGTCCTTACCCCGCCTGTGCCATTTTGAGTCATTAGACTACCGAACAAAATTTAAAAAAAAGTCACCGCATTCGCTTTTGAAGGTTAGAAACCATTTCTAAAAAGTGAAAGAAGACGGTAAATAAATAATAATTGTGAATCCTAGATTTCAAAACTTCAAGTTCTAAAATTTTAAATTTTATAAATTCAAATATTTTAAAGTTCCAAAATCTAATTTTCAAAAATAAAATTATCAAAAATTGAAAATTTGAACTTTTGAATCATAATAATTAAATGTTTTAATGTTGTAATTTAAATTGTAAAATTCAAAATTTAGTTTTTAATATAAAATTTATAAATGTTAACCTTCAAGGTTTAAAATTTCAAATGTGTAATTTAAATTTGTGGACTTGTTGGTTCGAGTTATGAAATATTTGAACTATTATAAAGACCATTTTGTAGTTTCTTTCAAACCAACCAAACATTATAATCTTATATTACTAGTAATGTGTTATCAGTAATCCGATTGAGGGAAATATTAGATTATAGGGGAATATGAAATTATGCATACCAAACGTACCCTGTAAATAGTTCAAAATTGGTCCATGTCGTGGTTACAGACCAAACAGAGAGAGAGATATGGTAGTGGAGAGTTAGGTGAGCAATGCTTAGGGTTTCCCCATGGCCGTTAGCGTATGTATATATATATGTATGTATATATATATATATATATATATATATATATATATATATATATATATATATATATATATATATATATATATATATATATATATGGGAGTGTTTTACAACGTACCTTACATTTAAGTATCCTTGTTAAGGGCATTCATGCCATTACACATGTCCCACTTTGAGTCTTTACAGCCTTTTAACAGGCCGGTTGGGCTTAGGTGGGGGCCACCCCTACAACAGGAGCCTCTCATGGTGAAGGGCTTCACGGGTCAAAATCATGTTGCCGAGCCATTTGGCCCCCTCCGTCCCTGCGGCCTGTGACCTTCAATGGTCATGGACATGACCGTTCCTTGCCGGTGCAGCCTGCCGTCGTACTAAGGATATGAGGCTGGACCTGCTGTCGATGGTGTTGTTGGTCTGGGACGCGCTTAACCAGCGGAGTCGAAGATGCCGGCGAAGTCGAAGATGCCGCCGGAGTCGAAGAAGCCGACGGAGTCGAAGTCGAGGCGGAGACAAGCTCATGTCGCGTACACCCCCTGGGCGCGAGGTAGGCGAGGCTCCCACATGTAGTACCGGGAAGTCGAGTGAGGGGGCTCCGCCCGATGTGGCGTCGAATGGCCCGACAGCTTCGCGGTCCGGAGATTTCGTCTTCATGATGACGAGAATCGCGCCGACACCTGACTTGTCAGGGGTGACTTGTCAGGGGTGGACTGTTGCAGCCGTACGTGCTGTCCCGATGGGAGGGTACACGCGGCGGGACGTGATTGGCGCGTCGTGGGCTGCCAATGGTCGCACGACCAAGGTCGCGCGCCCCTTCCTGAGGGAAATGGGGCGCGTGGCGGGATGGTACTGGCGCGTCATGCGCCGCCGCCCGCCGCCACGCGCGCCCCGCTTGTCGTGCCGGTTACGCCCCGATCGTGGGGAGCTGAACCGCTGGGCTCCCGCCCGTTGCACTTCCGATCGTGGAGGAGGTGAGGGGGCTTTATAAGGTGTCGCCACCGGCATGCGAACGCTTCTCTTGGCTGCTTGCTTGCCGTTGCTTTGCTTTCTTCTTCCTCGTTCTTTTGTGCAATCTAACTTGCTCCTACTCTTTGGCGCTCTACTTTGGAGAGGAATGGCCTGCCACGAGGATCCCGCCACGGCCGGCAGTAGCGCTCGTCTAGCTCTTGTGGCCGGTTGCCCCGTGAATATTCTCCGTGGTGCGAGAATCAACACAAGTCGACAAGCGGTGGGACGCCATGAAGAAGTCGGGGGCCACTGCTCCCGTGTGCTGGGGCAGAGTCACGCTACGGAGGAGATGATCCGGAATCTCCTCTGGGTGAAAAAACTGGAGGAACGTGCGGGGGCTCGCCTGCCTGGTCCCGACGAGACGGAGCCGCACCTAGCGGAGACGGAGGCAATTGTCTTTGTCGCGTTCTTTGATACTGGGCTCTGGATGCCTTCGTCACTCTTCGTTGGCAAGGTCCTGCGGGCTTACGGGTTAGAGCTGGCGCAACTGACCCCAAATGCGATAGTTCGCCTGGCTGTTTACGCCTGGGCGGTGTGAACAAAAGGTGTCCTTCCCAGCTTGAGCCTGTTCGTCATTCTACACGATGCACGCTGTCAGCCGAAGAAGGTCGAAGGAGGGGCGCTGTCGAATTTCGACAGCGTCAATTTCGTGTTGAGGGCGCATTGCACGAAGCTCTTCCCTGCGTTGGCTACGCGAGGGAAGTGGGAGTCCAGCTGGATGCGACGGTGGTTCTACTATCATGTGAAGCCGAGGGGCAACGACGAGCAGCGGGCGTGGAGGCTTGCCGGTGTCGGCTGCCGGTTCAACATGCGTGACCTCGCTGAAGAGGTCACTATGTACGGGGTGGCGCCACTTTCCGCTCGGTGGAAGTACGAGCGACGAGGCCGCACCCCGCGGGATGGGATCCACCCGACAGTATCTTCGCTCCTAAAGCCATCCGCTCCTTGTAAGTCCTTCGGCCCTAGGCTTCGTGTCCGCGCATGTACGCGTGCAACCGTTTATGAACAACACCCCACTTTTGTGTGCAGTGCCCCAGCCAGAGGATGCGGAGCGCGTGGTAGTTACACTTGTTGGGCCATACACGGCCAAGGAGCATAAGCTGCGTGAAGCTGTAACTGCCTCGGCGAAGCAGGGGCAGATAAACCGGGTATGCGAGGCTCTGGGCATCCCCGTGCCCGAGCGAGCGGTACCAGCGTCGGCGCCGGTGCAGTGTCGTCGCCGTGATGGCGACGGCAAGGTGGGGGCGTCTCCCGTCGGTGCAAGACTCGGTCTGATGTCGTCGCATCAAGCCCATCGGCGGTGTCTCTGGTGAGCACCGTCGAGACCGAGGGTAGGCCCGGCGCCGGGTCCGAAGCCGCCGGCTCCGAGGAGCATGCTGCCCCCGACGAGGGGGCTTCGGGCGACGCCGAGGGGGCGGGCCGCGGCGTGGACACTCGGGAGGATGATGCTTTGTCGCCTGTGCCAACTGTCGAGGGCTCACTACTTGCTCCGGTCGTCGTAGCCGCAGAGGCTACCGAGGAGACATCCTCGAAATCCCCGAGGGCGAAGCGCCCCCGGATACGGTTGCCCTCGACCTCAAGGAGACGGTTCAATGTGGCGGGCGCGGTCACCGGGTCCTGAGTCAGCGGGGGAAGCCGTACCGAGGAAGAAGTCGTCGCTCCTCGAGCCGATGAAGCCCCCGCGCCCTAGGTGGAGGCTGAGCGGACATCTCCCCGTGCTTTGGTTGAGGGTGTCGAAGGTAGGCGCAATTCCTTTCCCCCCCGCGACTTCGCAAAGCTCTCTCCGATTTGCTCGCTCATTCCATCGTCGACATCAAGCGAGACGTGGTCTCCCGGACGCGGTCAAGGATCGAGCGGCGGAGGTGTCCGTGAAGTCTCCGGCCTTGTTGCGCAGGACGTGACGTGGGCTTCTGGTGCTACCGGAGGTGCTGGCGCCGAGGGGCCGAGGCCTGTTATTTCCGATTTCATCCCTCGATCGGAGATGCTTCACGTCCTTCACGAGGTCACGGAGCGCGCTGGCAGCAGCTTGGATCGCCGAGTGCTGTCAACGTGCGGGGGAGAACTTCTGGCACTCGCGCTGGCTACCTCAGAGATAAGGGTGAGTGCCTAGGTTTGCGGCCTACGCCGTTGTCGAGTACATAGCTAACACTCAGAGTTTCTTTTAGATTCTTGCTCTCAGCCAAGCCATAGAGGAGACTCGCCTCCGCGAGCGGACGGTGCTGGAGGGCCAACTTCGCACTGCCGATGAGGCTCACGCCGCCAAGGATGAGTGTATTCACATGCTGGAGGCGAAAGTCACGAGGGTGGTTTCCGATGCGCAGATGCTTGCTGCGAATGCGGAGAGCGCAATGGCGACGGTGCAACGTGCCACGAAGGAGACCCAACACACCGTAGCGGAGGAGTGTGCCGGCTTGCTTCAGCAAATTTCTGCGCTGGAGGAGGAGAAGGCCCATCTCGCCACGTCCCTTGAGGAAAGGAACCAGACCTTAGGTGACGCGTCGGTGGGGGGCGTGGAGGGCGATGGAGTCTTTGGAGCGGGCCCTCCAGGACCTTTCCGTTGACGTGCTGGACGTTACACATAGCCCCGCGGACCTAGCGCAAACACTTCAGCGAATCGAAGAGGGCTCGGCCAGCGCCCTCCGCGGTGCGAGAGCTTTGGCGATCACTACGACTTTTCCAGCGCATGCCTCACCTTCGCCATGTTTCACACCGGGGGTGTGAACACGTCGAAGAGCTGGTCAACCCTCGCCTAGATCGCCAATCGGCCGGGCGATGTCCGTGCCTTCAGCGCCACTCACCGCCTCCGCACTTTCTACGATCGGATTTGGGGCTACATCGGGGAGGACGCGGCTAAGGTCGTGCTGCGGCGAACGCTGCATCGGGAGGGGAACTTCATTCAGTGGCTTGAGGATGTGCCTCGACACAACGAGGATGGCGCGGACCCACGGGTGTGATGCCGGGGTCTGGTGTGTGGTGTTGCATGTGTTTTGTACGGTTGTCACCTTACGGCCTGCTTTTAGTGTGAGTGAAACAATACTTGCCCGACGTGTTCTGTCATTACGTATTGTTCGTGCTCTGGGCGGATGTGTCATGCAAATGCTGGTTTCTTGCGCTCGACTTTGTCCTTTTGACGGTCGTAGCACTCCGTCCCCTCTCTTCCGAAGTAGCGGTAGCGGAGCTGGCACCCAGTCGGAGTAGACACGCGAGCGCTCTGTCCCCTCCCCTTCGAAGTGGTGGCAGTGGGGCTGACGCCTGGTCGACGTAGACGCGTGAGCGCTCTGTCCCCTACCCTTCGAAGTGGCGGCAGCGGGGCTAGCGCCTAGACGAGGTAGATGCGCGAGGGCTCCGTCCCCTACCCTTCGAAGTGGCGGTAGCGGGGTTGACACCTAGTCGAGGTAGACGCGCGAGGGGTTCGTCCCCTACCCTTCAAAGTGGCGGCAGCGGGGCTGGCGCCTAGTCGAAGTAGACGCACGAGGGCTCCGTCCCCTACCCTTGAGTGGTGGCATGAGCGGCACCTAGTCGGCGAGACGCGCGGCGCCCGCCCCTACCCTTCGAACAATCTGGAGGTGACACTCCGTTGCTTGGAGGGACGACTACTGCCACCAGGAGGGGCCGGCGCACAGCACCAAGTACCCAATTTTGTGCGATGTGCGTGGTCGCATGACGACGCACGCTACTATGAAAATGATGAGGATATGTCCGATGACCATGGAGACTATCCACGACCACCACAGCGTAAGTTTTTTGACTGTCGGGCTGCTACACATGGAGGACACCATGGAGGAGGTGTGGAATGTGAGGATGAAAATATTGGTGGCATCAAAATAACCATACTAGAGTTCAAGGTAGAGCTGATGCGGAGGCTTATTGGAGTGGGAGATGCATGTAAATTAGATTTTTGACAACCACAACTACTCCGAAGAAAAGAAGATTTGTGTTGCTTCGATTGAGTTCACTGAATACACTATTATTTGGTGGGATCAATTAAACCGTGCAGGTGAACGTCCGCACACATGGGAGGCGATGAATCGAGTCATGAGGGACCATTTTGTACCAGCATACTACACACGCATGCTGCATACAAAGCTACGACGGTTGAATCAAGGCTCCAAGTCTGTGGATGAATTCTATCAGAAGATGCAAGTGCTCATGATCCTTACCAGAGTTCGTGAGTCCAAGAGGCTACTATGACAAGATTCTTTGAAGGGAAGAATGACGATGTGCGGAATCGTGTTGATTTGATGCAATACGACACCGTACAAGAGCTACTTCACCAAGCGGAGCGTGCTGAACAATGGGTAAAAGACAACCATCCCAAGGTTGCTCTAACTTATACATCAACTTGGAGGCGCCCAAATCAGCAAGAGGGCGAATGAGGCATAAGTTGTAAGCCGGTTGCATCCACTAAATCGGTTGGAACTCCGTTTAAAGAAGCATCAAAGGCGACAAATTCAGTGAGCAAGGAGGCATCCAAATCTGATTCTAGCACCTTCTCGACCGCTATAACAAGTCAAATTGAGTGTTTCAAGTGTACGAGTAGGGGTCACATGATGAGGGATTGCCTAAATGTAAGGAATGTGTTACTCACACATGAGAGATATGTCACGAAAGGCGAAAGCGAGGAATTTGAACATGACGATGAGAAATTCAATGATTCTCCGTGAGAAGTTGTGTATTGTGATCCTGAGGTTGGTCCAACTTTGATGACTCATAAGATGGATGGTGACAACAAGCTGATTGTTGAGAAGGGGCACTGACGTGGTGTATTTCAAACCCAATGTATGATCAAGGGTAAACGGGGCAAGCTTATGATCGATGGTGAAAGCTACAACAATGTGATCAGCAAGGACGTGGTTGATGCACTCTCATTAACCACATGGCATCATCCTAAGCCATACTATATGCAATGGCTTCACAATATTGGTAAGCTGAAAGTTACTCATAAAGTTCACGTGCCGTTTTCAATTGATGGTTATGAAGACAAGGTGGAGTGTGACGTCGCGACTATGCATATGTGTTACGTCATGTTGGGACTTCCATGACAGTTTGATCGCAATGTTACACACCAAGGGAGAGCCAATCTCTTCATTTTTATGCATAAAAGTGTATTTCAATCTTTGCTGCCCAAGAGAGATGAGGAGATTATTTCTGACATTGCCATCAAGAGCAAGGATGTTGTGAAGATTACCATGAAACCTAGGACGGTTCACTTCAAGGGGGAGGGGATGATGTAGCCAAGAGTGTGAATGCTACATTGATTTGTGCTTCATCTATGCAATTTGAAGTTACAAGGCTTAGTAGTGCTGAATTGCGCAAGGAGAAAGAAGCAATCAGTTATGGGAGAGAGAAGAATATCCTAGTTCGTGCGGATGCTTATGTGATTCCTCCTTTGTGCAATGCAAGCAAGACAACAATACATGTAATTAGAGATGTGGATAAAGAAGAAAGAAAACTAGTTGGATAAAGATGAAGACACAAGATCAATCAAGTTCTCGTGATTGCAGTTCTGTCCATAATGTTCATGAAGTTTTCAACGCCAATTCCGAGGTTTATAATGCACACGAAACATATATTTGGAAAGCTAATGAAGTCTGCTTTCCAACGAATCAAACAACACTTGATTGGAGCTTCCTATACAAAGTTATGGTAAATTCATTGGATGTTGTACGAGCTGTCTAGAGAGACGTGCGAGACTTACCAAATATAAAGAGTCCGAGTATTGCAATGTAAGTAAGGGTAAAAGCAGACCACACCATAGCTTTCCAAAGGTTGAGAAGGATTCCTTTTTAAGTTCGAAATGGATTTGGAAGTCCCTTGAACAAGAAAAGAAAATATATAAAGATTTGAAGTCAGTTTGGATTCGGTTCGGGTCAAACAGAAGTCCACCATTAAAATGCCCATAACTTTCACAAACAAAGTCTGAATGGGTGTTTTTGGACTTGTTTGAAAGATAATTCGAAGCCCCATACAACGAATGAGGTGCCAGCCCTAGAATCCTTATGGTCACATCGCAAATTAAGAAAGAATCTGATAGCAGTTATTTAGAATTTGTTTCGACCTTAGGCCAGGTTATACGTGAGTTTCAGTCAAGGCCGTGCATTTTGCACCTATATAAGGCTAGGGCTTAGCCCTATTGTAACTTAGGCTATGATATGATAAGTTTTTGTACTTGTGAAATAAATGAGAAAATCGCCATGATGGTTGTTGGTGACCAGATTGCGTGATTGGAAGGTTTTCTCATTTGGAGTTTGCCGAGTTGGTGCAAGGCAAGAACAGGAGATTCTTGAGATTGCCCATCGAATCTACAAGGTTCATCTCTTCCAATTTGTGTCTTCTTGCTGAGTTCACGATTTGGGGAGTTCGGTGGACTGCTTCTTATGTGTGTCTTGCATACTAGTGCAAATTGTCCTTATCAAGATTGTTGGTTGCATCAAGATAAGGAGAAGACTCTATTCGTAGGAACCAAAGGAGAAGGAACATTGCTGAACGTATCAGAAAAGATCGGGCCATCCATACGCATCAACTAATTCTTAGTTGGTCTGCATCATACATATTATCCAACTAAATAGAAGGAGGTTAATTTGTAAGGTGCAGTCCATGTCACTTATTAAAAAATGTGACACATGGCATTGGGATGACATAAGGAAGTTTTTGCCTAAACACACACGCCCGTACATGCACACGTGTATTAATTTATTTTTGCGTGAAAAATCACACGACTTATCGCTTAAATCCACATTTTATTTTGCTGAAAAACTGGGCCATGTCGTAACGCGTCTTCTAGTACATTAAATACATTTTTTTTTTCGAATCATGTACTATCTCTCTATTTTATTCTGGTTAATTGCAATTTTAATGTCTAGCTTAATTCAGTTTAATTGAGTTAATACCGTCAGTTACTAGTGAGTCATTGTCGCTCGTTTTCATATGACCTGGAGATATCTAAACCTAATCAACCAAATTTCTTCTCCATTCTTCTTCCTCCTCACTGGAGAGCTATATTGTGGTGTTAAGTAGCTGAACCACGTTGGCCTTCGTCCTCGGCGTGCACCAGGAAGGAGGATGAGCGGTATCTCCGAGTTGTTACCATAGAGAACACCTGCACAGGGTGGCAATAAGGTTTATGAGCAGTGCATATCTATGCGACCACTCACTTCGCTGCTTCATCTACATTCTATGCTGCATCGAGTTTACGCTGCTTCCTGTTCTCCATACATTCCAACCATAAGTCATTCGTTTGATAGTTCAAAATGTAATGTGTTGTCTGCTATTAGTATTGATTTATACATCACTAGTTATTTATAATATTTACCTTCTAATAAAATTTGAAATTAAAATATTGCACATATTCCAAAATAGCTTACAGAGCGAGAGAAGATGGAGCACAGCCGTAGGGCCTTTGACTCCCATCAGACCCCCCTGTCTTTTGTGTTTCGGTGAGACCACCCTTCAGGGATCATGAAAATGTGAGCTTCACATAAGGCCTGCTCCGAACGGTTTCAGCATCTGGGCTTCAAACAAGTGGCTTGTTTGGTTTTTTCGGTTTTTTCTCATTCCTTTACATTGCCTCAAAAGATATAAGTAGTGCTTTACAATTTTTCTTATTTTCTTCTTATTATTTTTTATTTTTTTTAACTCGAAAAAAAGCTAACAGTCGCTACAGTGTATTTGTTGCCAAAACTCTACACAAAAAACTAAAAAGCCACTTTTTTGAAGCCCTTTAGAGCAGACCCTAATCGGATCTTCCTCTCCCTCTCCCTGTACAAACTTTCATAAAAACTCTTCTCCCTGGTTAATTGAATGGTAGAGCTCATGTCTTTCCTTTAGAAAAATATTGCGCATACGGCTTGCAGGTCAGTGCAATTTAATAAGTTGGCCAAGTCACCATGTACATAAAAATATGGAGAAAAAATCTAGGATAAAATTAGGGTCCTTGAGAAGGAAAAAATATGCAGGATGACTACGGTAAAATAATATTTTTTCTTGTACCACTGAACTCCTTTATAGCTAATCCGGGACTTTTGAACCACGTCATCTCTTCCTTATAAACACATTTTGCAAGTGCAGGGATTATACTAGTTTGTGATCTGGAGCCCATTTGGAATGGATGAATTTAATAGAATTTCTACATAACAAATAAACCCTTTTTTATAAAAAAATACTCCAATCCAATTGAGCACTTCCCAATGAGAAATGGGCTCAGATAGGGAGCGGACCATGTAGCTCAAGCTTTTCCAGCTATCTTTTCCAGGGAGCCCCATGAAACACACGCGGGCCGAGCCTGCCGGGCCATGCCGTGCAGGCCTAGCTTCAGGGCAATTGGGTAAAACCATGATGGCCAGATAAAACTTCGCATGCCTATCCACGATCCACACATTTATTCTTTTAAGGAAAAAAACATAGAAATATGTGCTTAGTTCCTTCGATTTTCCTGCGCAATTGTTTTACTGAATAACTTCTCTCGGTTACATTTGTAATAGAGAGAACTGGATATATATCACTTAAATGTTTCCATTTTAAAAATATATCATCGAAAAAGTTTGTTTTACTTTAATACATCCAAACTTCCGAAATCTTCTTCCAGTTCAGATATATATCTCCTTGGCACAACGCTGATATTTTCAGTTGGAAGTGGTGGGTTAGTCATGTGAGCGACAGGGCATCCGATTTTTTTACTCCCACCGTACGTACGCTATCTAGTGGTTCCATAAGAATGAATGTGTTGTGCAATAAATTAAATATAGCAAGCCCACTAACCAGCTAGTGGGATCGGTATGCTTGGTAATCGTCAGCGTGTTATAAGTACTAGCATCATAGACGCGACGCCACGCCGTGTCAGTCACCGTACGAACCAAAATAAAAGAGACAATAATTCGTAAGGAGTTTTAAAAAAAACGGAGGGCAAATACGTATTTTTGAAGAAGGCAAAGAGCTTTTTCGCAAAAAATAAGGGCCTGTAAAAAACCAGAGGGCAAATCGTATTTTAAAAAGGTAAAGAGCTTTTTCGCAAAAATGAGGACCAGATGTAAACAAACGGGGACCCGCGCAATTCGAAACCGCGAGGGCTATCCCGCAAAGTGGAGGGCTAAAAAGCGGCGAGACCTTTTGTGAGAACCAAGGACTGTACGTAATTTCGAAAAAATGAGGACTTTTTCGCAAAACCGCTCCCCGACCGTCGTGAATTATTTGGGACACGCGGGCGGGCGGAGGCTTGTGTGGTGGCGTGGCGCCGCCTCCATGTGGCATTCCCGATCGTAATAGGGGTGATTATACGTTTATATCGTGCGATATAATTGGATTTTTTTTGCGTAATTGTTTTTGTAGGGATTGATGTGAATAATACGACTCATTGTGTATATGATGAATATATGAGTTTTTCATGGCTTGCATGTCATGCTGAATTATAGCCATATGCTATATATTATTGTATAATGGTCTATGTGTCGACATGCAATGCTTGATATTCTCATATGTAATTCATTACTAGCTGTTAGGCGCAATAGCTTAGTAGATGCATATGGTGACTTCAAGCGTGATGGCTCGGTGAACAGGAGGCATAGCGAAGGAGATTGCCATACTTTAGCCATACTATCTTACAATTTAATTTGATTATCAGTGAATGTTTTTATGTTCCTGTTATTCTATTGTTCATACTATTATTTTGAGTGTTTTTAATATGATAGAATAGTATCCCTCTAAAAATAAGTAAACTTGATTCTCTTTCAATTATTGCACCTATCAAGATTTTAATCATTAATAAGTAAGTCTATCAAAGTAGAGTACTATTAATTAATTATCTTAATAAGATAGAGAAGTGTTTGACACGTTTTGCATCATATTGATTTAACTTGACTAGACTATCAAAATGGTTTTGGGCGGGAGGCATGGTGTTGACGCTGCGACATGTGGATGTCACATTATATTGATTTAACTTGACTAGACTATCAAAATTGTTTTTGGCTTAGGGCATGGTGTTGAGGCAGCGATATGTGGTGTCACTAAATAATTAAGAGTTATATGTGATGTAATTAGCAAGTGGTTGCTTATCAATGTCTCTAGGTTTCTAACAAAGGATACCAAACCTCACTAGAACTTGGTGAAATATGGATCTTAACTCACTATATGATATTAGAGGGAACATTGTTTTTAAACATATAGTGGGAGTACCTTTTGTTAAATTGTTTAACAAAATATTTTACATAAACATTGTGCTGAAATTTTGTATATACATTTTATGTTATAGATAATGCCACCACCCACTTTCTCCACACTTAGTTTTAACTTCCGATCTATTCTTGAGAAAGGAAAACTAAGTGGAATAAATTTCATTGACTAGTGTTGCAACTTGAGAATTGTTCTCAAGCAAGAAAAGAAGAAATATATTATAGAGGTTCTATATCACGATGAACCGGTGAAAATGCTACTGTTCTTAAAAGAATTACTGTGAGAAACATAGCAATGACTCATTAGAGATTAGCCATCTCATGCTTGGTACCATGAACTCTAAGCTTCAAAAGCAATATGAAAATAGATATGCCTACAATATGATTGTGGATCTTAAAGACATGTTTGAGAACCACGTAAGAGCTGAAAGGTATAACACCAACAAGTCATTGTTTGCGTACAAACTAGCTGAAGGAAGTCTGGTCAATCTTCATGTAATCAAAATGATTTGTTATATTGAGAGTTTGGAAAAGGTTAGTTTCCCCCTTAGCTAAGAGTTGTATACTAATATGATTCTCTAGTATATCCCTCCGAGCTTTTAGCTAGTTATTTTGAACATTTATATGAATGGTATGAAGAAGTCAATAACCGAGTGGCATGAAATGCTCAAGTCGACAAAGGACGATTATGAAAAGCTCAAATAATGTGATAATGGTTCAAAAGATCATCAACTTCAAAAGAAAAAGGCTAAGACTTTGGACAAATGAAAGGGTGCAAACAAAACTCAAGATGATGTCTTGAGTATCAAATATAAGCTTTGGAATCTCAAGATTGGTGCCACACTAATACTATTTGCTACCATTACCATAGGACAGGACATTAGAAGAGGAATTATAAGTACTTGGTAGAACTAGAAAAGAAGAAGGGAAGTAAGACTTCCACTTTAAGTATAAATATTATAGAAATAAATCTTGTTACTTATTCTTGGGTATTTGATCTGGATCGGTTGCTCATATTTGCAATTTGATACGGTGATAAGGAGAGGAGTTTAGCAAGAGGTAAGGTTGATCTTGGCGTGTGCAATAAAGCAAGAGTTGCTACATTGGCTGTTGGCACTTTATCATTATCTCTACCTTTAGGATTAGTTTTAGAATTAAATAATTATTATTATGTTCCTAACTCAAGCAAAACATAATTTCTGCTTCATGTTTGAGAGCATAAAATTATGAGTTCAGAATAAAAAATAATTGTTCAATTTATTTGAATGATATGCTTTATGGTTATACTCCATTGGTGAATGAATTATATATTTTGAATATTAAGGATGTGTCTATCTATAATATTAATGCTAAAGGTTTTAGCCTAATGATTTGAATCCTACTTATATTTGGCATTATCGTTTGGATCACATAAATGAGAAGCGTATGATGAAGCTCCATAAAGATGGTATTCTAAACTCATTTGATTTTGAATTATTTGAAACATGTGAGTCTTGTTTACTTGGCAAAATAACTAAGACACCTTTCACTAGTCTAGGTGAGAGGGCAAATGACTTGTTGGCCCTTGTACATACGGATGTATATGGACTAATTAGCTCATTGGCCAGAAGTGGTTTTCAGTGTTTCATAACTTTTACCAATTATTTTAGCAAATATGGTTACATTTATTTAATGAGACATCAGTCTGAATTATTTGAAAAATTTAAGAAATTTCGAATCATGTACAAAATCAACTAGGTAAGACAATTAAAGCCTTACGAGTAGATCGTGAGGTGAATATTTGAGCCATGAGTTTGATGATCATCTAAAATAATGTGTAATTTTTCCAAAGCTAACTCTGTCGGGAATGCCTCAATGGAATGGGCTATCTAAACGACAGATCTGGGCCTCGTTAGACATGGTCTGGTCCATGATGAGCCAACTGATCTGCCATTGTCTTTTTGGGGTGTATACTCTAGAAACAACCACATTCACATTAAATAGGGTTCCTTCAAAATACAGGAAAGCATGCCAGACTGTCTTTTCTCAAAATATAGGGATAGAGGCATATATAAAACGTTTGATGTCTGACAAGCTCACATCCAAATCAGATAAATACTTCTTTGTGTGGTATCATAAAAAACTAAAGAATATTACTTTTATAAAAGAAAAGAGAACAATGTGTTTGTTGCCTCAAAATGGTGTCTTTTGGAGAAAGAGTTTCTTTTAAAAGGAGTTAGTGGGAGCATAGTGCAACTCGAAGAAATTCGGAACCATCAAAAATGTTTTAGCTCGTCTTGAACTTCCAAAGGATGTATATGATATTATAGAACTGTGGAAGAGACACCAGCCACACGTAGGTCTGAAAGGCCATATCAATTGGCGATAAGGTATTAGCATGATATTTTATTATTAGACAATGATGGGCCTAAAACTTATAAGAAAGCGATTATGGGCTCAGATTCTAAGAAATGTCTTGGAGCCATGAGATCTAAAATACAATCCACGTATAATAATCAAGTTTAGAACTTAATTGATCCTGATGGTGAAACCATATAAAAGTTCATATTCATAAGGAATGATTGGTGACAAAGGGTTTCAAATAAGTTCAAGGTGTTGACTATGATAAAACATTTTTGCCTGTTGCTATGTTAAAGTCCATCTAGATCATTCTAGTTATTGATTCTTATTTTGATTATGAGATATGGCAGATGGATATCAATGTAGCCTTCCTAAATGGAAAACTTAATGAGAATGTGTACATGACACAGTCTGAGAGTTTTGTCAATTCACAAAATGCTAAAAGGTATGCAAACATTTCTTTTGATAAGGTAGTCGAGGGTTTGGCTTCATCAAGAACAAAGAAGAATCTTGCGTTTACAAAAGGGCTAGTGAGAGCGCATTTATTTTTCTGGTCTTATATGTGAATGACATATTACTGATCGAAAATGATATTCCTATGCTTAAATCTATGAAGTCTTTATTAAGAAATAGTTTCTCTATGAAAGACTTAGGAGACGCATCATATATTTTGGACATAAAGATCTATAGTTATAGAACTAAAATGCTAATTGGATATATTAAGGCAAAATATGTACATTGACAAGGCGTGTAAGCGGTTCAACATGCAAGATTCTAAGAAGTGTTTTTTACCTATGTCACATGGTATTGGTCTTAGCAAAACTCAGCGTCCATTGACACCTGATGAGCAAGACCGGATGAGTAAAATTTCATATACCTCTGCCGTTGGGTTTATCATGTATGCCATGCTTTGCCACGGCCAGATGTGTCATATGCTCTAAGTTTTACAAGCAGATATCAGTCGGATCTAGATGAAGATTATTGGACAGCTGTAAAGAACATCCTCAAATACTTGAGAAGAAATAGGGATACATTCCTTGTTTATGGTGGTGAGGAAGAACTGGTCGTAAATGGTTACACTGATGCTAGCTTTCAAATCAATAAAAATGATTTTCGATCACAATATTTGCATCATATTGATTTAACTTGACTAGACTATCAAAATGGTTTTGGGCCAGGAGGCATGGTGTTGACGCTGCGACATGTGGATGTCACATTATATTGATTTAACTTGACTAGACTATCAAAATTGTTTTTGGCTTAGGGCATGGTGTTGAGGCAGCGATATGTGGTGTCACTAAATAATTAAGAGTTATATGTGATGTAATTAGCAAGTGGTTGCTTATCAATGTCTCTAGGTTTCTAACAGTGATACCAAACCTCACTAGAACTTGGTGAAATATGGATCTTAACTCACTATATGATATTAGAGGGAACATTGTTTTTAAACATATAGTGGGAGTACCTTTTGTTAAATTGTTTAACAAAATATTTTACATAAACATTGTGCTGAAATTTTGTATATACATTTTATGTTATAGATAATGCCACCACCCACTTTCTCCACACTTAGTTTTAACTTCCGATCTATTCTTGAGAAAGGAAAACTAAGTGGAATAAATTTCATTGACTAGTGTTGC
Organism: Bonia amplexicaulis; assembly: GCA_036346245.1. Classification (NCBI taxonomy): domain Eukaryota; kingdom Viridiplantae; phylum Streptophyta; class Magnoliopsida; order Poales; family Poaceae; genus Bonia; species Bonia amplexicaulis. The sequence continues at coordinate 9,595,105 of CM070739.1, forward strand.
AACTTGAGAATTGTTCTCAAGCAAGAAAAGAAGAAATATATTATAGAGGTTCTATATCCTGATGAACCAGCTGAAAATGCTACTCGTTCTTAAAAGAATTACTGTGAGAAACATAGCAATGACTCATTAGAGATTAGCCATCTCATGCTTGGTACCATGAACTCTAAGCTTCAAAAGCAATATGAAAATAGATATGCCTACAATATGATTGTGGATCTTAAAGACATGTTTGAGAACCACGTAAGAGCTGAAAGGTATAACACCAACAAGTCATTGTTTATGCACAAACTAGTCAAGGAAGTCGGTCAATCTTCATGTAATCAAAATGATTTGTTATATTGAGAGTTTGGAAAAGGTTAGTTTCCCCCTTAGCTAAGAGTTGTATACTAATATGATTCTCTAGTATATCCCTCCGAGCTTTTAGCTAGTTATTTTGAACATTTATATGAATGGTATGAAGAAGTCAATAACCGAGTGGCATGAAATGCTCAAGTCAGCAAAGGACAGTATTATGAAAAGCTCAAATAATGTGATAATGGTTCAAAAGATCATCAACTTCAAAAAGAAAAAGGCTAAGACTTTGGACAAATGAAAGGGTGCAAACAAAACTCAAGATGATGTCTTGAGTATCAAATATAAGCTTTGGAATCTCAAGATTGGTGCCACACTAATACTATTTGCTACCATTACCATAGGACAGGACATTAGAAGAGGAATTATAAGTACTTGGTAGAACTAGAAAAGAAGAAGGGAAGTAAGACTTCCACTTTAAGTATAAATATTATAGAAATAAATCTTGTTACTTATTCTTGGGTATTTGATACTGGATCGGTTGCTCATATTTGCAATTTGATACAGGGGCTGATAAGGAGAGGAGTTTAGCAAGAGGTAAGGTTGATCTTCGCGTGTGCAATAAAGCAAGAGTTGCTACATTGGCTGTTGGCACTTTATCATTATCTCTACCTTTAGGATTAGTTTTAGAATTAAATAATTATTATTATGTTCCTACTCAAGCAAAACATAATTTCTGCTTCATGTTTGAGAGCATAAAATTATGAGTTCAGAATAAAAAATAATTGTTCAATTTATTTGAATGATATGCTTTATGGTTATACTCCATTGGTGAATGAATTATATATTTTGAATATTAAGGATGTGTCTATCTATAATATTAATGCTAAAAGGTTTTAGCCTAATGATTTGAATCCTACTTATATTTGGCATTATCGTTTGGATCACATAAATGAGAAGCGTATGATGAAGCTCCATAAAGATGGTATTCTAAACTCATTTGATTTTGAATTATTTGAAACATGTGAGTCTTGTTTACTTGGCAAAATAACTAAGACACCTTTCACTAGTCTAGGTGAGAGGGCAAATGACTTGTTGGCCCTTGTACATACGGATGTATATGGACTAATTAGCTCATTGGCCGAAGTGGTTTTCGTGTTTCATAACTTTTACCAATTATTTTAGCAAATATGGTTACATTTATTTAATGAGACATCGATCTGAATTATTTGAAAATTTAAGAAATTTCGAATCATGTACAAAATCAACTAGGTAAGACAATTAAAGCCTTACGAGTAGATCGTAGAGGTGAATATTTGAGCCATGAGTTTGATGATCATCTAAAATAATGTGTAATTTTTCCAAAGCTAACTCGCTCGGGAATGCCTCAATGGAATGGGCTATCTAAACGATGATCCGGGCCTCGTTAGACATGGTCTGGTCCATGATGAGCCAACTGATCTGCCATTGTCTTTTTGGGGTGTATACTCTAGAAACAACCACATTCACATTAAATAGGGTTCCTTCAAAATACAGGAAAGCATGCGGATGTCTTTTCTCAAAATATAGGGATAGAGGCATATATAAACGTTTGATGTCGACAAGCTCACATCCAAATCGATAAATACTTTGTGTGGTATCATAAAAACTAAAGAATATTACTTTTATAAAAGAAAAGAGAACAATGTGTTTGTTGCCTCAAAATGGTGTCTTTTGGAGAAAGAGTTTCTTTTAAAAGGAGTTAGTGGGAGCATAGTGCAACTCAAGAAATTCGGGAACCATCAAAAAATGTTTTAGCTCGTACTGAACTTCCAAAGGATGTATATGATATTATAGAACCTGTGGAAGAGACACCAGCCACACGTAGGTCTGAAAGGCCATATCAATTGGCGATAAGGTATTAGCATGATATTTTATTATTAGACAATGATGGGCCTAAAACTTATAAGAAAGCGATTATGGGCTCAGATTCTAAGAAATGTCTTGGAGCCATGAGATCTAAAATACAATCCACGTATAATAATCAAGTTTAGAACTTAATTGATCCTGATGGTGAAACCATATAAAAGTTCATATTCATAAGGAATGATTGGTGACAAAGGGTTTCAAATAAGTTCAAGGTGTTGACTATGATAAAACATTTTTGCTGTTGCTATGTTAAAGTCCATCTAGATCATTCTAGTTATTGATTCTTATTTTGATTATGAGATATGGCAGATGGATATCAATGTAGCCTTCCTAAATGGAAAACTTAATGAGAATGTGTACATGACACAGTCTGAGAGTTTTGTCAATTCACAAAATGCTAAAAGGTATGCAAACATTTCTTTTGATAAGGTAGTCAGAGGGTTTGGCTTCATCAAGAACAAAGAAGAATCTTGCGTTTACAAAAGGGCTAGTGAGAGCGCATTTATTTTTCTGGTCTTATATGTGAATGACATATTACTGATCGAAAATGATATTCCTATGCTTAAATCTATGAAGTCTTTATTAAGAAATAGTTTCTCTATGAAAGACTTAGGAGACGATCATATATTTTGGACATAAAGATCTATAGTTATAGAACTAAAATGCTAATTGGATATATTAAGGCAAAATATGTACATTGACAAGGCGTGTAAGCGGTTCAACATGCAAGATTCTAAGAAGTGTTTTTTACCTATGTCACATGGTATTGGTCTTAGCAAAACTCAGCGTCCATTGACACCTGATGAGCAAGACCGGATGAGTAAAATTTCATATACCTCTGCCGTTGGGTTTGTCATGTATGCCATGCTTTGCCACGGCCAGATGTGTCATATGCTCTAAGTTTTACAAGCAGATATCAGTCGGATCTAGATGAAGATTATTGGACAGCTGTAAAGAACATCCTCAAATACTTGAGAAGAAATAGGGATACATTCCTTGTTTATGGTGGTGAGGAAGAACTGGTCGTAAATGGTTACACCGATGCTAGCTTTCAAATCAATAAAATGATTTTCGATCACAATATGGCTTGTTTTTGTCTCAATGGAGAAGTAGTGAGCTAGAAAAGTTCCAAGCAAGAGACGGTTGCTGATTCTATAATAGAAATTGAGTATTTTGTGACTTCTAAAGTTGCAAAGGAGGCTGTTTGGATAAGAAAGTTCATCTCTGAACTAGATGTGATAATAGTGTTTATCTCTAATTCTTCTAGTCTAATGGATCTCTATTGTGATAATAGTGGAGCCATTGCACAAGCCAAGGAGCCTAGATCACATCAAAAGTCCAAACACATACTTCAGCGTTGTCACCTCATTCGTGAGATTATTGACAGTGGTGATGTAAAGATATGTAAAGTGCACATGGATTTAAAAATGGCTGGTCTATTGTCCAAACCTCTCTCGCAACCAAAGCATAAGACACATAAAAGAGCTATGGGTATTAGATACTTATATGATTGACACTAGAGATAATAATAGAGTTGATTGTATCATTTCTATATTTAAGATCTTTTAAATAAATATTATTATGTTCCTTGAATGAATTATCATTTATAAAGATTAGCAAGTATGTGACTTGGTGGTGAATCTCTTTATTTTTTGAATGATATCATTCTTAAAGATCCCTAGTTGGATGTCACTAGTTGGGACACTAGTGACTTATAGACTAGCACATGTATTGATTGAAGACTATATTTCATCAGTCATAGATATAGGGATATCAAATCAATAATGTAGACACATGTTAGAGAACATGGTGTTAGACTTGAGACACTGTTGAGATTATTATGTTTTATGTGTCATCAGTTAGTCTCAAGAAATTATGATGATAATCTTTGTACCTAAGATTAGCATAGTTTTCTATATATGTAATAGTGTACTTAGGGGTTACCAAATACCACACTGTAACTTGGTAGTAATAAAGAGAGATTTTGAGTATACTATGAAATGTGCAGAGAAAAGTGACTGGTCGGATATGGGATTTACCCTTCCTATATAACAGGAGAGATATCCCTAGGCCGCTCGATGTGGTCGAATAAAGGAAGTGCATGGCCATACCACGAGTGGTCAAAGAGTCGATCACATGAAGTTAACCATCGCTAGATCAGGAAAAGATCGAACAATCCATGGATGACATATTTCTCACCTAGAGTTCGATAGGGTATCGTGAGGTAAAAGGAGAATACACAAACAGGTCATTTAATCAGACCAAATACAAGCTGGTAGTATGGGTATACTGATTGTTCGTGAACTGGTCAGACATATCACAAACTGGTCATACAGGGATACAGACTGGTTGTAACCAGATATGGTCTAGTCATAAGGAGTTATGAACTGATCATGAGCAAATAGGACTTGGTTGCAGATCATATTGCATAATATTTGTCCAGATTGGTCTTTATGTATATCCTGCTAGGGATGCTACCGACCAGTGATTGGAAAGTGACGAGGATACAATAATCCTCAAATTATTACGTCATTACATTCTTCGAGTATACCCCTTATCGATAAGGGAAATGTGTCACAAGATGGTCGTAAGTCCTTCTACGACCATATGGTCGTAAGTGCTTCTACGACCACTTTATGGTTGTGGATCTTCTTGCGACCAGATTATCCCCCAACTGGCTTGTCTACGACAACCTACAACGTTGTGGGTTTGTATGATAAGGCGGTTAGAACATGCGATTATTTTTAATAACCGCACATGATCTCTCTGATAACAACCACTGCACGGTGAACGGGCCATCACGTCTCTCTGGCAATAACTCCCATCGGACGGTTATCACCCAAAATGTTAATATGTTTTTTGGCATGAAACAACATCGTCGCTTCGTCAACTATAAAAAAGGTTGACATCGGAGAGAAAGGGGACGAAAGAGAAGGCAATCCAAACTAGGTATAGTGCAAAGCATTTTGCATCATTCTCTCAGTTGTAATCAATCCTATGAGCAATAACCATATAGGAAGTAGGGTTATTATTCTCCCAAAAGAAGGCCCGAACCTGTATAAAAATTCCTGTGTCTCTACTATGCATGATCGTAGTTCAAGTCTTCAAGAGTTTCCTCCGAATCCAAGAAATCATACGTAAGATCGGTATTAAAACACTGACAGTTGGCGCCATCCTTTTTTTAGCAAGTTCAATTCCTTCTGATGTCCTCATGGCAGGAGAGTGGAATGCGGAGAACTGTTTTGACCTGGCTAACTACGCAGAACTCGACATGGATGCTTGCTATGACTATGAACAGACAATGCTTGCTTCCAACAGTGAGATTGTCTCTGGAGATCCTTCCCAAGGCTCTGGAGACCACACCACGGGAAAGGCTAAGGAGGGATCCGTATCCTTGTACAGCGGTACGCCCAATGGAGAAACAAGTTCCCCAAAGGCAAGGGTCAATCCGACCACGAACATGACTCACGACGCGACAATGGGCCTGCCCCCAAATGTTCGAGTCCCCCAGCGATTGCTCAATCAGGCTTAGCAAGTCTCAGAATCCTACATTCCAAGACACCGTCGTCGCCTGGTGGTCGTAACTCTCCAGTGGAATGTGTAGGGAGAATGGGTGGGCTCCCTATTGTTTACCCATACATTCGCAAAGCACAGATCCAAATGGAGACAATTATAACCCAGAATTCCCCTTCCTGGTAGGGTTTACTCCAATCCATGATGCACTCTCATTGGAGGATTATTCAAGCGAGAGGTCCTCCATCGGAAGTGGAGATTCTCGACATGAGGTCTTTGCCCTTCCCGCAAATTCTAATCACTTCCTCAGAAGAATTCCTAAGGATGCTCCCCGCCGATCACACTCTGCCACCCCTCGTGAGGATGGCGAGGAGGCCTCCAGCGGTGAACCAGGTCAATTCTCTGATGAGCGTGGAAGAAATTCTAGAAATAATTGCTCTTCTTTAAGCGGCCTCAACCAGCCTCAGACATTGAGGATCCTAAGACTATTTGAAGGAGGTGACTGGGTACCCAGAGGTCTTTGCCTAGGCATGCCTAGTATCAGTCTGAAGAAGCTTGAGAGCTTCAACGCATCAACGACTTGCTCGATAACGCAACTCTCGAGCTTGCTCGAGTGCCAGGCTATGACCACTTCGCTGAAGGGATCACGCGAAGACTCTGCCGAATAATAGCCAGATTCGAGCAAACTTACCGGCAAAACTCTGGGAGTCAGATAGGTACGACCATGTCTAGCCATTCACAAAACATACCTTGTAGAGTTAAACATGATGATAGGTCACGACAGTCTCCTAACCACAACTCTAGCCGGAGGAGAGTACCTCGCATGACTCCAGATCGATGAGATTACCGAGGAGGTGGTTGATCACCACTTCGAGCAATGAATACGAAGCAGCAGTTGGAGTACAAGGAATACTACCCTCGTACGGATGAGGTCTACTATAGGTTGGGTCCATCAACTATCGGGCATCGTCAAGTGTGATCGCCTGGTGACACCAGCCACCCTTTCCTGCAAAGGAGGCATCATGAACTTTTTACCAAATGTCAGGCGTTCGTGCCTGAACTTCGAGTGGTGCGCTAGCCACTCGGTTTCGCCCAGTAAACTGGAGAAATTTGATGGGACTCAATCCCATCGAGTTCCTTTAGATTTACACGATTACGGTTCGGGCGGCAGGAGGAGGCGAGCACATCATGGCAAATTATCTTCCGACGATACTCGAGGGATCCACTTGCTCGTGGTCGCTCAATCAACATTCGAGTCGATCTACTCGTGGTCACACCTCTACGATTTTCTGTTGGCCAACTTTCAGGGCACATACAATCACCAGGGGAAAGAGGACGACCTTCACCAAATACGGCAGAATAGCAATGAGACCCTATGAAAATTCATCAAATGCTTTAGCCAGATTCGTAATTCAATTCCAGAGGTCTCTGACGTTTCTATGATCAGGGCATTCAAGCAGGGAGTCCGCAATAGGAGGTTCATAGAGGACATTGCCTTGAATCCTCTTACCGTTATCATCAAGCTCTTTGAGATGGTTGACTATTATGCAACTACTGCCGAAACGGCGAATGGACAAAAACTATTGATCAAGTCAATCGAAGTTCCAAAGAGGAAGGCTAAGACAGTAAGAGGAGCGAGAAAGCCAAGAAGTCTAAGAACAAGGCTAAAGCCAGAAGCCTCACGCCGGCAGTTCAAAGGAAGACTTGGCTATTGGCGATAAGGAGCCATAGAACCCCAAGCAATACTCCGATCGGGGCAAGGGCAAAGCACCCGCACGGAAGGACAATAAGCCGAGGTGGTGCCCTCTCCACAAGGAGGGGCATGACCATCGCAATTGCTGAGTTTTTCAATAAAAACTCGAGGACTATTACTCCAGCAAGGGGCCATTCCCACACTCGAAGAAGGACAAACGAGTGGTCGGAAGCAATCGAAAGATGAGGAGAAGATGTCATTCCAGGACCCAGAGCACACCATTGAGCACATCTATGGGGATCCTCGGCATACGAGTCAAATTGACAGTACAAAGCTATCGAGCGAGAGGTAAACTCCATTGACTCTCTTCTAGTTAATAATCTTCCTAAGTGGTCGGAAGTCCCTATCTCTTTTGAGAAAAACGACTGTCCGATCCCCTCGATTCAACCTGGTTAGTTTCTGATCATGGTCGAGCCCACCATCAACAACTATCAAGTAAATCGTGTGTTGATTGATGGTGGAAGTTCTTTAAATATTTTATATGTAAGTGCTCTAGATGAGATGCAAGTTTCTCGTACCAGAATAAAGTCTGTGCAATATTCATTTCATGGAATCATACCAGGATCATAGGACAGAGAAAATTTCCTTTGACATGGTCAACTTCGATATAGCGTATAACGCCATACTTAGACGAGTGACCCTGACACGTTTTTTGATTATCGATCACTATGCGTATCAATGTCTTAAGATGCCAGGTCTCAAGAGAGTGATCATAGTTAGTTATGGTAAGAAAATGGCGCTCACATGTGACCGCAAGTCCCTCGAGATGGTCGGCTAGCTACCCACTCAAGAAGTTACCAAGATGTAGCCTTCGACTAAGCGCTCAAAGCCTAAAGTTATGCTAAAGCCGAACGAGGAAGTCAAGGAGGTTTCTCTGGACCCAGCAAAGCCCTCGAAGATTGTTCATATCGGGTCACTTCTGACCCTGCATAGGAAGATGCCCTCGTCACTTTCCTATGGGAAAACGCCTGTGTTCGCATGGCAGCCATTCGACATACCTGGGGTCCCTAGGGAGGTGATCAGGCACAGGCTAGCTCTACGGCCTGATAAGAAGTCTGTAAAACAAAAATTACAAAGATTTGCACCAGATCGATGAGAAGCTATCAGATCAGAATTAGACAAGTTGCTAAAAGTAGGCTTCATAAGAGAGGTCGATCACTTTGAGTGGTTGGCTAACCCTGTAATGATTAAGAAGTCTAATGGTAAGTAGCGTATATGGATAGACTATACTGATTTAAATAAAGCTTATCGAAAAGATGATTTTTCACTTTCTCATATTGATCGATTGGTTGACTCTACTATTGGTTGTGAAATGTTAAGTTTTCTATAGGCATACTCTAGTTATGATCAGATTAGTATGTCTTCAGAAGATAAAGAAAATACCACATTTATTACGCCATTTGGAGTATTTTACTATGTCAAAATGCCGTTTGGCTTGAAAAATGTTGGACCAACTTTTCAACGTTTGATGCAATTGACTTTTATAAATCAAATGAGCCAAAACATGGAGGCCTACGTTGATGATCTAGTCATAAAGAGCATCAAACGACTTAATCACATTTCAGATCTACAGGAGACTTCTAGTAACCTCAAAATGCACTATGGAGAAAAAATCTAGGATAAAATTAGGGTCCTTGAGAAGGAAAAAATATGCAGGATGACTACGGTAAAATAATATTTTTTCTTGTACCACTGAACTCCTTTATAGCTAATCCGGGACTTTTGAACCACGTCATCTCTTCCTTATAAACACATTTTGCAAGTGCAGGGATTATACTAGTTTGTGATCTGGAGCCCATTTGGAATGGATGAATTTAATAGAATTTCTACATAACAAATAAACCCTTTTTTATAAAAAAATACTCCAATCCAATTGAGCACTTCCCAATGAGAAATGGGCTCAGATAGGGAGCGGACCATGTAGCTCAAGCTTTTCCAGCTATCTTTTCCAGGGAGCCCCATGAAACACACGCGGGCCGAGCCTGCCGGGCCATGCCGTGCAGGCCTAGCTTCGGGGCAATTGGGTAAAACCATGATGGCCAGATAAAACTTCGCATGCCTATCCACGATCCACACATTTATTCTTTTAAGGAAAAAAACATAGAAATATGTGCTTAGTTCCTTCGATTTTCCTGCGCAATTGTTTTACTGAATAACTTCTCTCGGTTACATTTGTAATAGAGAGAACTGGATATATATCACTTAAATGTTTCCATTTTAAAAATATATCATCGAAAAAGTTTGTTTTACTTTAATACATCCAAACTTCCGAAATCTTCTTCCAGTTCAGATATATATCTCCTTGGCACAACGCTGATATTTTCAGTTGGAAGTGGTGGGTTAGTCATGTGAGCGACAGGGCATCCGATTTTTTTACTCCCACCGTACGTACGCTATCTAGTGGTTCCATAAGAATGAATGTGTTGTGCAATCAATTAAATATAGCAAGCCCACTAACCAGCTAGTGGGATCGGTATGCTTGGTAATCGTCAGCGTGTTATAAGTACTAGCATCATAGACGCGACGCCACGCCGTGTCAGTCACCGTACGAACCAAAATAAAAGAGACAATAATTCGTAAGGAGTTTTAAAAAAAAACGGAGGGCAAATACGTATTTTTGAAGAAGGCAAAGGCTTTTCGCAAAAAATAAGGGCCTGTAAAAAAAACCGAGGGGCAAATGCGTATTTTCGAAAAAGGTAAAGAGCTTTTTCGCAAAAAATGAGGACCTGTATGTAAACAAACGGGGACCCGTGCGCAATTTCGAAAACCGCGAGGGGCTATCCTGCAAAGTGGAGGGCTAAAAAGCGGCGAGACCTTTTGTGAGAACCAAGGACCTGTACGTAATTTCGGAAAAATGCAGGGACTTTTTCGCAAAACCGCTCCCCGACCGCATGCGAATTCATTTGGGACACGGCGCGGCGAGGGCTTGTGTGGCGGCGTGGCGCCGCCTCCGCAGGCATTCCCGGTCGTAATAGGGGGTGATTATACGTTTATATCGTGCGATATAATTGGATTTTTTTTGCGTAACTGTTTTTGTAGGGATTGATGTGAATAATACGACTCATTGTGTATATGATGAATATATGAGTTTTTCATGGCTTGCATGTCATGCTGAATTATAGCCATATACTATATATTATTGTATAATGGTCTATGTGTCGACATGCAATGCTTGATATTCTCATATGTAATTCATTACTAGCTGTTAGGCGCAATAGCTTAGTAGATGCATATGGTGACTTCAAGCGTGATGGCTCGGTGAACAGGAGGCATAGCGAAGGAGATTGCCATACTTTAGCCATACTATCTTACAATTTAATTTGATTATCAGTGAATGTTTTTATGTTCCTGTTATTCTATTGTTCATACTATTATTTTGAGTGTTTTTAATATGATAGAATAGTATCCCTCTAAAAATAAGTAAACTTGATTCTCTTTCAATTATTGCACCTATCAAGATTTTAATCATTAATAAGTAAGTCTATCAAAGTAGAGTACTATTAATTAATTATCTTAATAAGATAGAGAAGTGTTTGACACGTTTTTGCATCATATTGATTTAACTTGACTAGACTATCAAAATGGTTTTGGGCCAGGAGGCATGGTGTTGACGCTGCGACATGTGGATGTCACATTATATTGATTTAACTTGACTAGACTATCAAAATTGTTTTTGGCTTAGGGCATGGTGTTGAGGCAGCGATATGTGGTGTCACTAAATAATTAAGAGTTATATGTGATGTAATTAGCAAGTGGTTGCTTATCAATGTCTCTAGGTTTCTAACAGTGATACCAAACCTCACTAGAACTTGGTGAAATATGGATCTTAACTCACTATATGATATTAGAGGGAACATTGTTTTTAAACATATAGTGGGAGTACCTTTTGTTAAATTGTTTAACAAAATATTTTACATAAACATTGTGCTGAAATTTTGTATATACATTTTATGTTATAGATAATGCCACCACCCACTTTCTCCACACTTAGTTTTAACTTCCGATCTATTCTTGAGAAAGGAAAACTAAGTGGAGTAAATTTCATTGACTAGTGTTGCAACTTGAGAATTGTTCTCAAGCAAGAAAAGAAGAAATATATTATAGAGGTTCTATATCCTGATGAACCAGCTGAAAATGCTACTCGTTCTTAAAAGAATTACTGTGAGAAACATAGCAATGACTCATTAGAGATTAGCCATCTCATGCTTGGTACCATGAACTCTAAGCTTCAAAAGCAATATGAGAATAGATATGCCTACAATATGATTGTGGATCTTAAAGACATGTTTGAGAACCACGTAAGAGCTGAAAGGTATAACACCAACAAGTCATTGTTTGCGTACAAACTAGCTGAAGGAAGTCTGGTCAATCTTCATGTAATCAAAATGATTTGTTATATTGAGAGTTTGGAAAAGGTTAGTTTCCCCCTTAGCTAAGAGTTGTATACTAATATGATTCTCTAGTATATCCCTCCGAGCTTTTAGCTAGTTATTTTGAACATTTATATGAATGGTATGAAGAAGTCAATAACCGAGTGGCATGAAATGCTCAAGTCGAAGAAGGACGATTATGAAAAGCTCAAATAATGTGATAATGGTTCAAAAGATCATCAACTTCAAAAAGAAAAAGGCTAAGACTTTGGACAAATGAAAGGGTGCAAACAAAACTCAAGATGATGTCTTGAGTATCAAATATAAGCTTTGGAATCTCAAGATTGGTGCCACACTAATACTATTTGCTACCATTACCATAGGACAGGACATTAGAAGAGGAATTATAAGTACTTGGTAGAACTAGAAAAGAAGAAGGAAGTAAGACTTCCACTTTAAGTATAAATATTATAGAAATAAATCTTGTTACTTATTCTTGGGTATTTGATCTTGGATCGGTTGCTCATATTTGCAATTTGATACAGGGGCTGATAAGGAGAGGAGTTTAGCAAGAGGTAAGGTTGATCTTCGCGTGTGCAATAAAGCAAGAGTTGCTACATTGGCTGTTGGCACTTTATCATTATCTCTACCTTTAGGATTAGTTTTAGAATTAAATAATTATTATTATGTTCCTACCTCAAGCAAAACATAATTTCTGCTTCATGTTTGAGAGCATAAAATTATGAGTTCAGAATAAAAAATAATTGTTCAATTTATTTGAATGATATGCTTTATGGTTATACTCCATTGGTGAATGAATTATATATTTTGAATATTAAGGATGTGTCTATCTATAATATTAATGCTAAAAGGTTTTAGCCTAATGATTTGAATCCTACTTATATTTGGCATTATCGTTTGGATCACATAAATGAGAAGCGTATGATGAAGCTCCATAAAGATGGTATTCTAAACTCATTTGATTTTGAATTATTTGAAACATGTGAGTCTTGTTTACTTGGCAAAATAACTAAGACACCTTTCACTAGTCTAGGTGAGAGGGCAAATGACTTGTTGGCCCTTGTACATACGGATGTATATGGACTAATTAGCTCATTGGCCAGAAGTGGTTTTCAGTGTTTCATAACTTTTACCAATTATTTTAGCAAATATGGTTACATTTATTTAATGAGACATCAGTCTGAATTATTTGAAAAATTTAAGAAATTTCAGAATCATGTACAAAATCAACTAGGTAAGACAATTAAAGCCTTACGAGTAGATCGTAGAGGTGAATATTTGAGCCATGAGTTTGATGATCATCTAAAATAATGTGTAATTTTTCCAAAGCTAACTCTGTCGGGAATGCCTCAATGGAATGGGCTATCTAAACGACAGATCTGGGCCTCGTTAGACATGGTCTGGTCCATGATGAGCCAACTGATCTGCCATTGTCTTTTTGGGGTGTATACTCTAGAAACAACCACATTCACATTAAATAGGGTTCCTTCAAAATACAGGAAAGCATGCGGTGTCTTTTCTCAAAATATAGGGATAGAGGCATATATAAAACGTTTGATGTCTGACAAGCTCACATCCAAATCAGATAAATACTTCTTTGTGTGGTATCATAAAAAACTAAAGAATATTACTTTTATAAAAGAAAAGAGAACAATGTGTTTGTTGCCTCAAAATGGTGTCTTTTGGAGAAAGAGTTTCTTTTAAAAGGAGTTAGTGGGAGCATAGTGCAACTCGAAGAAATTCGGGAACCATCAAAAAATGTTTTAGCTCGTACTGAACTTCCAAAGGATGTATATGATATTATAGAACCTGTGGAAGAGACACCAGCCACACGTAGGTCTGAAAGGCCATATCAATTGGCGATAAGGTATTAGCATGATATTTTATTATTAGACAATGATGGGCCTAAAACTTATAAGAAAGCGATTATGGGCTCGATTCTAAGAAATGTCTTGGAGCCATGAGATCTAAAATACAATCCACGATAATAATCAAGTTTAGAACTTAATTGATCCTGATGGTGAAACCATATAAAAGTTCATATTCATAAGGAATGATTGGTGACAAAGGGTTTCAAATAAGTTCAAGGTGTTGACTATGATAAAACATTTTTGCCTGTTGCTATGTTAAAGTCCATCTAGATCATTCTAGTTATTGATTCTTATTTTGATTATGAGATATGGCAGATGGATATCAATGTAGCCTTCCTAAATGGAAAACTTAATGAGAATGTGTACATGACACAGTCTGAGAGTTTTGTCAATTCACAAAATGCTAAAAGGTATGCAAACATTTCTTTTGATAAGGTAGTCAGAGGGTTTGGCTTCATCAAGAACAAAGAAGAATCTTGCGTTTACAAAAGGGCTAGTGAGAGCGCATTTATTTTTCTGGTCTTATATGTGAATGACATATTACTGATCGAAAATGATATTCCTATGCTTAAATCTATGAAGTCTTTATTAAGAAATAGTTTCTCTATGAAAGACTTAGGAGACGCATCATATATTTTGGACATAAAGATCTATAGTTATAGAACTAAAATGCTAATTGGATATATTAAGGCAAAATATGTACATTGACAAGGCGTGTAAGCGGTTCAACATGCAAGATTCTAAGAAGTGTTTTTTACCTATGTCACATGGTATTGGTCTTAGCAAAACTCAGCGTCCATTGACACCTGATGAGCAAGACCGGATGAGTAAAATTTCATATACCTCTGCGTTGGGTTTGTCATGTATGCCATGCTTTGCCACGGCCAGATGTGTCATATGCTCTAAGTTTTACAAGCAGATATCAGTCGGATCTAGATGAAGATTATTGGACAGCTGTAAAGAACATCCTCAAATACTTGAGAAGAAATAGGGATACATTCCTTGTTTATGGTGGTGAGGAAGAACTGGTCGTAAATGGTTACACTGATGCTAGCTTTCAAATCAATAAAAATGATTTTCGATCACAATATGGCTTGTTTTTGTCTCAATGGAGAAGTAGTGAGCTAGAAAAGTTCCAAGCAAGAGACGGTTGCTGATTCTATAATAGAAATTGAGTATTTTGTGACTTCTAAAGTTGCAAAGGAGGTCATTTGGATAAGAAAGTTCATCTCGAACTAGATGTGATAATAGTGTTTATCTCTAATTCTTCTAGTCTAATGGATCTCTATTGTGATAATAGTGGAGCCATTGCACAAGCCAAGGAGCCTAGATCACATCAAAAGTCCAAACACATACTTCAGCGTTGTCACCTCATTCGTGAGATTATTGACAGTGGTGATGTAAAGATATGTAAAGTGCACATGGATTTAAAAATGGCTGGTCTATTGTCCAAACCTCTCTCGCAACCAAAGCATAAGACACATAAAAGAGCTATGGGTATTAGATACTTATATGATTGACACTAGAGATAATAATAGAGTTGATTGTATCATTTCTATATTTAAGATCTTTTAAATAAATATTATTATGTTCCTTGAATGAATTATCATTTATAAAGATTAGCAAGTATGTGACTTGGTGGTGAATCTCTTTATTTTTGAATGATATCATTCTTAAAGATCCTAGTTGGATGTCACTAGTTGGGACACTAGTGACTTATAGACTAGCACATGTATTGATTGAAGACTATATTTCATCACCATAGATATAGGGATATCAAATCAATAATGTAGACACATGTTAGAGAACATGGTGTTAGACTTGAGACACTGTTGAGATTATTATGTTTTATGTGTCATCAGTTAGTCTCAAGAAATTATGATGATAATCTTTGTACCTAAGATTAGCATAGTTTTCTATATATGTAATAGTGTACTTAGGGGTTACCAAATACCACACTGTAACTTGGTAGTAATAAAGAGAGATTTTGAGTATACTATGAAATGTGCAGAGAAAAGTGACTGGTCGGATATGGGATTTACCCTTCCTATATAACAGGAGAGATATCCTATCAATTGATTAATTGTATATGTTAAGAGAATGTAAATGATAAATGATTAGACATGTGTAAATGATACATTGAAAATGGATCATTAAGTTTATGTAAAGTAAAAGTTTTGTACAATCTACTAATTGAAATGTATTAAATATATTAGGACAGTTTAGATTGATTTAGATTTAAGATTTTGGCAATTGATTTATTCTAGTATGAATGTCATTAATATGTTTGGCTAATAGTGAAAGTAATTTGCATGGTGATGAATTTCAATATAAGATTATTGACGTAATGTACAATGTTTAAAATTTCTACATATATTTAGCAACATATTGATTTACAGTCATTATATATGACATGATTTAGATTATACATTAACTTTGTTAACATTTGTAAATTATAAATTGCATTCATAGTATTGTATGATACTATAGTTCCAGCACAATAGATTTAGATGGTTCTATACTGTAATGACTAATGAATAGATTCAATGAATAGAATCAGAAATATTAATAAATGTCCTTGAAGCGAAATCAAGAATGTAAAAATTAAGCAATTGAACCATTAAAGCATTCTAAATCATTAATGATGTAATAAATCATTAAGAACTAAATGATTACAATAAGATTTGATAAAGATTAATACAGATAAACTACTAGTTAACACATATTCATAATATAAAAGTATTTCAATGTATATTTCAAGATTTGATGTATATTGAATATGAGATTATAGAGTTAACATCAGATGATTTAGATATCATTGATATCAGTAATAATTATGAAGTGAAGAATCATAAAACATGATGAAGCATCAAAAAGTGAAAATAAATATTGAATAAAATGTATCATTTGCTAGAATAATGAAAATAAATGAACTAAAATAATCAAGTAGGATATAAAATACTTGAATAGATATACATACATTGACAATCTAGGAAAATGAATGAATAGAGTTGTAGTAAACAGAAGAATAATTCAGTAAATAAATAGTTAAAATGAATTATATTTGTAATATCTGATGTTGATATTATTGGATGTAATAGGGATTTACAAGAGATTACTCAGATGATAAAGATTACATCAGTTTGGTTATATTGTTGAAATAATTATTTTATATATCATTTACAGTTATGACAAAAATAATTGATTATAATGTATGCTAATATTTGTAGTTTATGAATATTTAAATTATATATTTGAATATTAATATAATGCTGTTTCATATTGATTATGATCAATAGTTGATATAATAAAGTAATGTTGAACAATTGAGTCATAATCATGTTGTAATTAAATATTGACTTATATAATAGTAACTATGTTGAATAATGACAATATTGCTATGAATATGATTTTAGCATTATATTTCATGAGTAATTTGATGGCTTATGAAGTGAATAAATTACATAATGGTAATTACTTACCAATTTGAATTTGACATTAAAATATATAGCAATAAATATATCAATTGAATACATGATTGGACTAAAATTAATGCCAAGTAAGAGTAATGCGAATCTACATTCAAGAAGCACATGTTCATTAGAACGATCTGCATCATAAGGTCGATATAGACATTGAGCATAAAGCTAAATGGACAGCAATATCGATTAATACTGGATATCATCAAAATACTAAAGTAAGCTAAACAATGAATGATGATATAAAATGTTTATGTCAAAAAGTTAAGAATGTTTCAAAAACGATAAAATTTTAGTAAAAGAATTGATTAAAATTATTGAGATTGACAAAACTAGTTTAGTAATCAATCAACGATATTAGTTCACTGATATCACACAAATCGAAAGCATGATGGATCAATTAAAATATACATTAAATAGATAAATATTACTAATATGCATTATAATTAGAAAATATCGAAATGATAGAAAATTAATAATTAATACATAACATTTGAATAAATTATCGACCTAAAATAAGATTCTAGTAAGAATATGTAATATAGTTAAATGTCTATAACATTGTTATGATACCCATTGAATTACCAGATTATTAATTGATATAAGATGAAAATGTATGAAATTAAGTCAACAGAAATGTCAATTAAATGTACGATGCAAAATACTTTTTGACTGTCATGGATCTTCAGATAAGATCTAGTAGCTAATTATTCTAGTATATATTTAGAATGCAGTAATTAATGATAATTCATTAAATCTATATTATAATATGCATAATAGAATCATATGAATGTAGTTACATATGATAAAAGTTATGTGTAAAGTAGAATTACATGAATTAACAAGGTTTTACATATCTGTGTACATGTAGAAATGGTCATTTAATGATTCTATCAGATATTAATAGATATAATACCTTATACATAAGATCATGCAAATTTTGAAATGGACATCTATATGTAAATACGTAATAATGTAATGACATGAAGTAACGTTATACATATGGTGAATAAAAAATTTATGATGGATTCAGAACTTCACATCTAAAAATTAGATAATAGTTGTTGAAATATCTATTAGAATAGAAAGATTTTAGATATTTCATATCAATAGATTTAGAAGGATCTGTAATTAGTATGCAGTATATATTTAACATTACTCATTATAATATGATATAGATACATAGAGCTTTAAATCCAATAACATTGTCAAACATCAATATGAGTAAAGTGATTGATTTAAAGCATGTAAAGCTTAGAGCTCTCACAAATAGAAGTAATTGAGATTATAATAATTGAGATATATTGAATAGTTAATAATATTATTCTTATGAAATCATTATCTATATTTATTTTTGAATATAATTTTTAAGAATTATGAAGATATTGATCATAGATGCATATATATAGTGTTTATTACAATGTTATAGTATAATTGACCAGTAATTAGTATGTGATTAGTAGCAATGCATGATTTATTGTACTAGATCTAGTTTTAATAATGTGAATATTAATTAGTGATATAGATGTCATGGATTGATATAAATGTATATAAGACAGTTAAGATGTCAATATGGCAATGATATTAACATTAAATAGATAAAAGAAATTAGCAAATAAAGCATTGACAAATACTAGATCATAGTTTAATAGAATGTAACGGACTATACTCAACGTAAGTAAGCAATCAGAATAACGAGACTATTATAAATAGGTACTGGATTCAATGAGACTTTTGAAACTATGGCAAGTCAGTAGACATGACAGATTCATGATTGTAATATGCAGGATTAGATCGATTAGTGGAAATCGACATTATAATTAGATAGCTATCACGATTGTAATAATCTAGTTCATGCGATTAAACTTGTAGTATGTCACGTTGACGAGTTATTAGATTATGTTACATAGGTACATATCGTATTCTCGATTCTCTCAAGTACAATGTGCATAGCTTCATTTTACATAATTGAATATCGGAATGATATGACGTTCATACATATGATTTAAATGATATAGTAAAGTAAATGATAATGACTATCAATTAGTAGAATAGTTATCAGACAGTACTTAATTTCAATAAATTAAGTTATCAAGTAAACTAGCATAATCGTAGCAAGATACTGATCACAGTGATCAATGATGGATACCTTGCATACTTCAATGTTGCAGAGATGGATGAGCAGACTCTTGTTCCAAATAATGATGTTAATAGAAGAGTTCTCAAGCAGATTTCAAGATACGACTGACTGAATATCTAAAGATGAATTACGAATGTTAGACAAGCAATCCTGTCAGTCCAAATACTACAACAAGCTCAATGTTCATCCATTCAGTAATCAAGTATTCAGTAATCACTACTGAGATGACTAATGAATTGACATTCAGTCACAGAATATCGACAGATTCAATCGCACCGTGACTAATCTACGATTAAACGTCATTCAGCATCTGGTCCAATCGATGCCGATAGTCATCATACGAATACCATAGCTGACTAAAAACCATAGAGTAAGATCTATACCTCATTTGACAATAGATCTGCGAAGCTCAATGAATCAGCATGATCGCTCAATCAAGATACAGATCCAGAGAGTTGCTCAGATAGACCTCGAGCTACTCAGATACTAATGGTCGAACTTCGAGGCAACATGCAGATCAGACAGATCTGAGCTCATAAAGGAAAGTCAAATAGAACTCAGTAGGCATCACAAAGTCTGAGACTCAGAGTGATATCAATCAATGAGTCGTGAACCATTAAACTATGTCGAGACTGAGAAGCAGATATACACAGGAGCAGATAGTAGTAGATCCAATGTGATCATGAGCAAACTTGATAGGATTGTCGGATAGCTTGTGCATGCTAGATGAATGATACGGGATGCATTGCACTCATGACTTAGTAATGAACGAAGTCAATGTGACTACACTCAGACCTGATTGACATATCTGTACAGTCTTGGTCAAGTGCTAGAGTATTCAGTCTGATACAAAATTGTCTTGATGATCACATATACATGGAATGCAACTTAATACAATGGGCATAAATTACAAGTTAGCGAGCTTAATTACCACTTATGGCATGTCTTGATCAAGCGATCATGGATCTAACATTGAAGCATAGATGATAGTGACAGGGCTCTGTACTCGGTCAAATCTGAGATCTAACTTGCTGAACATGCCGAGCTGTCAGAAATAATGAGCATAGTCATGCAGGGACAGTCCAATGACTAAAATGTATCAATAGCATCCAATTATGTAAGAATCATCCATGACAACTTCGAAGTCATCCATGATACATGATGTGTATTACAAGATCTAGTATTATATTGTATTCAAGCAATGTTGAATCAATGATGAATCAATCGAGGAATCATACGTAACGCAATATAGACTGACTGATTAATCTAAGACTTGCAATAATTGCTAATTCAAGTATTATTTAGAAGTTACATCTGAGCACTATCATCGACGATGACTTCAGACTAACTACAGTGTATAAGGAACGGACAATGATGTCATCAATTCTGGAAGATTGTAAGAGAGTGCCTAATCATAGTACTGAAATCGATCAAGATGTTAGTGTCAACTAGTTAGACGATATTGACAGATGAACGAAATCCATAGCAAGGTCATCAATGTTTGATTCAATGTATTAGAATTGGCACTACATTAGAAGATCATCATTCTAGCAGTCATCGAAGTCAGAGAAGTAATGACATAGATACAAGTTATTGATGACTATACCATATAGATGATATTCATGATGACCTGGTGACAAAGTGTTAAGACAACTTCATAGTGGAAATATGAACATGCTACATGCATGAAGCCATGACTAGATATCTAGTTATATCGTCTCAGTTATTGCAAATACGAGATAAGTGCTATAATAAAATATCATAGAAGTGATAGGGAACGATAAATTAAATTTACAATAGTAAAAATAACATATGAATTTGGAATACTTAAGCTAAAAGAGTAAACTAGATCGATAGTTCAAGTAGGAGACATAAAACTTCGTAAAGTAAGAATTTATAAAATGTCTCGTGAAAATCTATGAATCTATAATATTTCCTAGAAATTAGGGCATAATTGCATAAATCTATTATAAACTTAAAATGAGTTATAAGATCAACTGAATATGACAACGCAAGAGAGATTAAATGACAATGGTCAAAGGTACAATTGAGATGTATAATATCATAATGATATATGTCTTATAGCTCTAGTCAACATGATGCATGACGAGAGACATGGAACAAATAAATGGTATCACACATGATAATGTGAAGTAATTGTAGCCAATGTTTAAGGCTCTAGCTAAGCTGCATTTTGAAAAGATTGGCAACGTGTTCATAAGAAATGAATTAATTAGAAAATGTATAATAATTCTTTTAGTGGAAGAACCTAGATGGAAGCTGCTTTAATAAAAATGATGTGATCACAAGCTATTTTGAAAGAAAGACTCAAGTCAAAAGAGTTTGATAAAAGAATGTTGAGAAATCATAGGTTCATGATTAATCACTTAAAAAGGTCATGTATAACTAGATAATAATTCTAAATATGATCCTATGAATTCATAGTCTCCATGCAATAGTCGTTCAAGTAAGAAATCACATCACCCAATATGTAGATTAATGTTGGATTGAAAATTGAGCAAAGTTCATGGTCATTATGGTGATAAGTCGAGCCTCTGAACAAGAAAGATGAAAGACTAGATTAATATTATTCCAATGATGATATTGAAGATGATGATCATGCTAATTAAACTTAAGTACATATATTCTGAGGAATTATACAAAATTCACAAGATTCGGCATATCTTATTTTAAGAACTCTTGAAAAGTCCAAATGGATCAAGATTTCGAGAACGCTAACGTAATAAGAACAACCTGGGTACAAAGATTTAATGAGCCTATTTACTAAAAAGTTACGGAGAAGAGCAAAACCTAATATGAAGTACCAATAATAACATCAGAGATATTCGATGACCAATTTAACCAGGTATGCATTCCTATAATTCGCAAGATTCAGTTCAATCAATCTTATGGAATTAATGCAAGTTTCATTCCATGAGTGAAATTAGAATGAAAAGAAAAGAGAACAATGTGTTTGTTGCCTCAAAATGGTGTCTTTTGGAGAAAGAGTTTCTTTTAAAAGGAGTTAGTAGGAGCATAGTGCAACTCGAAGAAATTCGGGAACCATCAAAAAATGTTTTAGCTCGTACTGAACTTCCAAAGGATGTATATGATATTATAGAACCTGTGGAAGAGACACCAGCCACACGTAGGTGCGAAGGCCATATCAATTGGCGATAAGGTATTAGCATGATATTTTATTATTAGACAATGATGGGCCTAAAACTTATAAGAAAGCGATTATGGGCTCAGATTCTAAGAAATGTCTTGGAGCCATGAGATCTAAAATACAATCCACGTATAATAATCAAGTTTAGAACTTAATTGATCCTGATGGTGAAACCATATAAAAGTTCATATTCATAAGGAATGATTGGTGACAAAGGGTTTCAAATAAGTTCAAGGTGTTGACTATGATAAAACATTTTTGCCTGTTGCTATGTTAAAGTCCATCTAGATCATTCTAGTTATTGATTCTTATTTTGATTATGAGATATGGCAGATGGATATCAATGTAGCCTTCCTAAATGGAAAACTTAATGAGAATGTGTACATGACACAGTCTGAGAGTTTTGTCAATTCACAAAATGCTAAAAGGTATGCAAACATTTCTTTTGATAAGGTAGTCAGAGGGTTTGGCTTCATCAAGAACAAAGAAGAATCTTGCGTTTACAAAAGGGCTAGTGAGAGCGCATTTATTTTTCTGGTCTTATATGTGAATGACATATTACTGATCGAAAATGATATTCCTATGCTTAAATCTATGAAGTCTTTATTAAGAAATAGTTTCTCTATGAAAGACTTAGGAGACGCATCATATATTTTGGACATAAAGATCTATAGTTATAGAACTAAAATGCTAATTGGATATATTAAGGCAAAATATGTAATGGAACGAATGTACTGTGCAATCAATTAAATATATCTATTAGTTAATGACTGATTGAGCATTTTAATTAGTTGTTCCTGCTCGATGAGCTTTCACCGAAAATTCTGGTTTGCGTACACCGACAGACCTAACCTCCGCAAGTTCATATGACCTTGACAACGTTATAATATACATGAGCTGGACTGCCCATTAGGATTTGCCTCCCCATTGAGATCCATTGGCAGGTCCTCAAATGCCAATTAATGGAGTGGAAAATCCTCAAAATTCCCAGTAATTATTATTATTCAAATCCTCTTTGAGATGCATTAATTTTCTTTTAATCATTTTAACGAAAATGAACATTAGGTGTAATCAGTACAAAATTTCAGAAAATTCCTACATTCCAAGTCGTTTCTTAAGGCATAGTCGTAACCAAAAGAAATCTGTATGAATTTTATTTTGTAGAATTAAACATCACAATTCCTTCTGAAATTCATGCTAGAATTAAACCTACATCGTCGCCAACAGGGTCTTAGGATTTACATCAAGGTAAAGATTGTGGGTGGTTGTGTACTGTTGCATATATTCTTTAATTAAAACTGAACATTTCACATGCTTCGACGACATCCTAGCTACACTGGCCCTGTTTGGATACGTTTATCTGAGAATCGATTTTAATTTGATCAGGATTTTCTGATAAGTGGCTTCTGCAGTCTGAAGAATCCTCGCGGTGGAAGAAACGGCCCCTTGGGCTCGCGGTACAGGATTTTGGATTCTTAGTGCAAATGCCGATTTTTCCCACCGCGGCGGTTGAAAGAATCGAAAAATAATCAAAGCGTTTGGGTGGGATTCTCGCTTAATTCTACCAGAATCGGATTTTAAGCGTATCCAAACAGGGCCACTATCCCCTCTCTGAGCCAGCCACATGTTTTAGCAACTGAAGGTCGATCGATGTAACAACAATTACCCTTTGCTTTTCACCCAGTTTGGTCCAGTGTCACATCATTCCCTTGATCCCCTACTTATTCCATGCCACCTTATTTGACATCATACAGCATAATTAAACACCAGCTCATATCCACCCCGGCTTTATATATATACCACACAAACTTCTTTAATGTAGCCTCTTGTGCACACAATTAAGCAATGTACTAGTGCATGTGCCGAGTGCGTGTTCTTGCTGCATCATGTGCCCTAAAGTCAGATGGGCGCCAAGTCAAAACCGGCTTATTATATTGGCTCCATGCACTTAGTGCCAAAACTATCATGGGTATCAAGACCTGGGGAAAGGGTAATATATGTGGTGATCTGTGTCATGTACCCATACTACATATGCGCTGCGATGCCGTGCCGTGGTGGCTACTCTTTTGCGTGGATTTTTACAGCCTGCCTATCTATCCAGCTCTTGCGACGTAGGACTCACTTAACGAGCAGACGCATGCATTTCCCAAGAAGTGAAGCAAAAACCAGCAGAGGATTAGTTACAATTTACTGCAAGATTACAGTAATTGCATCTCTCGTGTGCATTGATCTAGCTTATTCGTGCCAAGATTTGATCATGTAGGATCGGGAGAAATCAAATATAGAACAAATAAGAAAGAAGAACAAATAAGAAAGAATGAAGTAGAAACTGGAAAGAAGAAACAAGAAACCAAGCATATCCATTCTCTCCTTAACATAACTATATATGTACTATAGCTAGTAAGATTTTGTTTTTTTTCCTCTCTCTTTGCTTGTTTTGCAGCTTCTGACCTCATCAAGGTACATGAACAGACCGCTACTAGTTATACGTGTGACGATCACAGCAATGCTCTCTGCATCCACAATGAAAGAATACTGGACTCGATCAACACAACAAGACGATGTGCGCCACTCACCATGAAAGCCAGGACCATGAACTGCACCATATACTACTCATCTCTCCCTCAGTGATGCAAAGGGTTTGGGCCTGATGGGACCAGCCTCTTCTGCACGCCGTACCGCGGGTCGATCTCCTCGCCCTTGCCAGCAGATGGTGGAATTCCCTGCCTGTTCCATTGATCATGGTGGCTGTGGTGGCGATGATGATGCTGGTGATGATGCCGTTGCTGCGGATGGTGATCGGTGGCTGATGAGGCGTCGATGCTCGTCACGGCGAGAAGCACCTTCCTCGGGAGGGAGACCGAGCTTCGCCTCACGGAGCTTCCACAGCCGAGGCGGCTACACCCGTGGAACGCGAAGGTGAGCACGGCGAGCCACAAGAGGGGAACGACGACGGCGGCCGCGGCGCCGGCGTGAGGTCGTCTCATGGCCACCGTGCTGGCAGACAGACGAGAGTAGTAGTCATAGACGATGCGGGAGAGCGAGCTAGATACTATACCTAGCTATCTAGCCACAGACAGAATTGAACGAGCCAAAGATGCGACTCTAGTACACAGAGAAAGAAGGGAGGGAGGAGGGTTGTATGTTAGCTAAGCTAGCTGGGAAAGAAAATCTGCGAGATTGGTTACGGGGAAGCTAAGAGACGGATGGGACAGGAGGTGGTGGTGCGTTGAAAAATGTATGGGTGTTGGCGTTAAGAAGGCGGAGTTACGTTGCTTCCATGGGACTCCTATTGCTGGGCTCGATCCATCGCCCGATCGATTTGATGCCGCTTGCGTAAACCAACACTCGCCGAGGCTTTCCCGGACACGGAGGAAGACAGCATGGGATGAATTTTTTTTTTAGGTACTAGATAGCTGCAGGACTACTAGCTTAGAAGCCGGGCAAACCGGCTGGCTCTGGTCTTTACATGGCTCACGATATGATTAACAGTACCATACGTGCATTATTCTTCCGTAATTTGTTTCTCTTTGGAAACTTGGGACTAGTCGATTTTGGTATGGATGGACGAACGGATGCAAGTTGTTCGAGGGCACCTTTTGCGGTTGGGTCAATTGACGGTACGAGACGCTCTAACAAAATTGAAGGTACAAGGTGAGAAATATGTATTTATTTTCTCCTTTCCATTTTGTTTCCCACTCTTGAAGGAACTGTTGGCTTCACCCAACGTCTGGTTTTGACTTTGGGAGGAGCGAGCGAGAAGTGGCGAACATGGCCACGAAGCTAGCTGCGAGTAGGGAGCACTACGGCAGAGGAAGGATAAGAGCTGAGGTTTGGTTTGTGAGCTGAGCTCCACAAAGTGAACAAAGTGAGGTGCCACGATCAAGTCATAGGCGCCATCACGAGTGTCAAGGCATTCACATTGATTCACTCACACGACATACCAATTCACTTTGTAAATTGCGGTTTTTGAGCCATTGAAACGGTCAGAGGATTGTTAATTTCAACCGAGCGTCACAACTACTCCGTAGAACACACTGCGGTTGTGATTGTTGATGTGTGTTTTGAGGGATTCGATTAATGCAAGTCAAAAAAGTTAGGCTGGCATGGCAACCTGTTGTACATACGTTGCGCCACCGAAGGTCTTCCGTATGATGCACAAGGAAGACTTGGGACAGCGGATGCACAGCTCACCGTTGACAGCAAGCACATACAGGGGTATCGGCTACAACCGGATTGCCGTGCCAGGCCAGTGCCGTCTCCGTCGGTTGCAGTTGTTGGAGGCTTGTCATGTTTTAATTTCTCCCAAACTGATTGCTGCCGATTTAGTTAGGGCTGGTAAATAGGCTCTTTGCTAATGACTTTTGGTTTTAACTGATAAATAGTAGTATCTAATAGAAATAGTTTATCAAAGCTGAGACAATCGTATTGACTTATGGTTTTTTACTAAATGCATTATGTAAGAAAGAACAAACAATAGTACAATGAAATGCACTATTATATTTAAACTGTCATACGATTTACGAAATTATGATATAATAAAATACAAATACAAAATAAGTTACAACGTACAAAAACGCAAAGTAGTAGATGATAAATAATAATGGCTAATAGAAACAGCTTATATAGAAGTTGGGGCGTTTGTATTAGTTTTCACTTCTCTAAACAGAAACCAAAAGCCGGAGCTAATAAGAAAGGCTCTTAAACAGGGCCCGTACCAATCTAAGTATATAGACAAAATTAGTGGGGGAGTTCAGAATCTGTTCAGCATCAATTGGCATAAAGCAATTCAGTTTTTCATCTTGTGATATATGAGGCACATCGTTGGTGTCTGCAAGCATACAACGCGACCATATGTACAGAACAAAACTATTTTTTTTTCGTTTACACACGTTCATATAGAGCAACGAAACTATCACGACGAATGGGTTTTACAGGGTAGCAAAACAGATAAGCTTTTAATTGCACAGGCACAACTTCCTTTCGACGCGTTCTTCTTTGGGGTGGCTACTTGCGTGTTGCCATAATCGGCAACTGAGTCCTTGAGTTTCCAGAACCGACGCTCTGCCATGAGGACGCCTTCACCTTGCCTGCCATCAGCGCAGAGGCTGCCCCGGCTTTTATACATCGCCTCTTCAGTGCAAGGTCTAGTTTGTTCTTTGAAGCTGAGCTTGACGACTCTGGGAAGATGGAGGCGGCCTTGATTGCTGCTCTTTTGTCCTTTCTGCTCTTCTCAAATTTTGATGCAAACTTCACAGAAGCTGCTGTAGCGGCATCTTCTGCAGAGGGTGGTAAAAGCCGTACTCCAAGTCCCATCTTTCTCGCTGATTTTTTCTCTTCAGCAACTCTCTTCTTTTGGCTCTACACAAATAGGACAAGTGGATAAGAATCTTGACGATTTAACGAGTGACTGTGGAGGAATTATTAAAATAGGAATTCATTGGGTGACCCTAAGACGATCACGGAGGGCGCTGTTCAGAGCATAATCATCAGAATGCCGGCTATCAGAAAGTCGCTGAAGGCGAACTAAAACAGGCTCAGCTTCTTTCTTCTAGCGTATATCCTCTTCCTGGTGTTCAAGCCGATACATAGGATCCGCAAGCTTGTCTCTTTCTGAAGAAAGATTCACAATATAACATTAAGCATTTGAAAACAAGGGATTAATGAATAGAAAAAAAAAGCATACAGGTGTTAGAACCTTCATCTGCAGGAAGCAGCAGCGTCTCTGCATCTTCAACATCAAAATCTTCGGTCTTCTGCTGAGCACCACTGATTATAACATATTTAGTGTTCTTTGGGTCTGTCTGTATAACTATTTCATGCTTGCAACAAGGCGACTTCATAGTGAAGCTCCATATCTGACACAAGAAACATATGTCAGAACAACATAACGTTATATGATTCAAACAAAATGTATCAGAATTATGCAATAGGAAAAACTCTAGTTTCCCTTGAAAGGAGACGTAAAAATATCGAGTGCTCTAGTCTAGACCATTAAGTACTACGGAGTTTTTTTATGAACACAGTAAATAATTAATGCACATGAGTCGCATGCAGTTCTTTTCCAGTAATATGGCGGAGGCAACAACATACAACGATACAATGTATTTAATGCCTCCAAGGAATTTGAAAACTGTTAAGTAAAGATAACAGAAGCAGTTTCTACTTTTCTCTCCCCTTCTCAACACACATTTCTAATATTGAAACAGGCATTGCTAAGGCCACTTAGACAATCTTTATCATGTAATGCAATATCTCCCTACGAACCAGTATGAACCTATAACCAACTCAAATTTTGATTACACAATTTATGTTCTACAGTAAATGCAACAGGAATAATAAGTTGCTATCACTTGTGCTCAACAGGACAACAGAAAGTTCCTTAGTTTTCAAGATCAAAATGGCAAGTTGGCAACAGAAGGTACTTTTTTCTCACTGTAACAACACTCCCTGATTACTAGAAAATCATCTTAAAAGAAATATAGAGCAAGAACCTAAAAGAAAGAAGCATGTTATTGGATACACAATCTGAACTGACAATACATAGCAAACATCCATGAGCAAAGTAGGTTGACAACATAAACTAAAAACAAGGTTGCACAAGGCTCATGATCTACACTACCTAGGGTAATATGTCTGTGTTGGTTGTATTACTGATGTAACCTTAGCCAATTAACAACAGAACTAAAATGTTACATTATGAAGGGTTTTGAAGTTGTCTAAAGCACCCACGTGTGACAAGAATTATTTTTTCATTAATTGCACCTCTGATGTTTTTCAAATTGGTACTAACCATAATAAATTCCTGGGCTAACATCACAATTTACCCAGAGATAGAGCTGAGCAGTGGCTCAACTCCGCACAGTTGAAGCTACTTAGGAATATACGGTCTGCTGTCCAGTACTAAACACGGTTCTCCCATGCAACCATGGACTAGAAAAGGGCCGGTTCTAAACTTTTCCTGGCCCAGCGACAATTTTCTCCCCTTCTTTTCAAAAGAACAAATGAACCCTTGAATGGATCAAAGTTATAGTTATCCCTTTGGTTAGTTTCTTCAGGTGGAAAACTGTCCTGTACAACTCATGGCATTCAATTTGGGCTAGGTAGCACTGACTAAGAAAGAGTGAAATACTGTTACTTGTGTTTTCCATCCAAAACTAATAGTTAACCTAAATACTCCCTCTATTCGAAAATGTATGACATTTTGGACATCGACACGGTCTCCATTCTCCAACATACAACTTTTGACCACTACTTTTTATATGAATATGTTCATTAAGAAAAATAAAATTATTATATTATGGAAATATTTTTCATAACTAATCTGATGATACCATTTTCATTTGACCAATCTAAATAGTTTTTTATATATAAGCAGTCAAAGTTAGAAAAGTTTGACCACATGCTTTCTAAAACGTCAAACATTTATGGACAGAGGGAGTAATATTCAGGAGTGAGGCCCAAAGTTCATGGGCTAATTTGTAACTTTGAAGAGATGAACTGCTATGTTCAAATTGACCAAAAGTTCAAGGACTGATTTGATAGCACCAAACTATCAAATATGATTATCAACCAACCATTGATGCTAACGTGTGATGAGGACATCTCTACTACGTATTCACCTTCCACACCAAAGGTGTATGATAAAGCTTGTGATGAAGCTCCAACAGGTCCTATGACAAGAGCAAGAGCTAAGCTGCTACAACAACAGTTGCTTTTGTTTCTTAAAGAATTCCCTATTGCTTTATATGAGAATGGTATACTACCTAATGCAAATACACTGGGTGTTCTCAGATTTGAAGCAATGGAAGAACAAGGACGAAAGGACCAACGGGCCAGCCCCAAGGAGAAAGAGAGCCATACGACCACAAGGAAGGAGGCCCATGCGGTCACATGTCAAAAGGAGGGAAGCTCCACGCAACCAAAACATGAAGAAGAGGCCCATACGCCAATTGAGAAATTTGTGGGCCTGCGTGCCAATGATGGGCTGAGATTGTTTAACTCAGCCATATAATTAGTTAAGTATTCAACTCCGAATTGCTTTAGGATTCGAAAACCAGATTGAACTCGGCCTTAGGCCAAGTGTGTGCGTGCGTGAGGTTAGGGTTGGCTTTAAGTAGCCGCTACCCCCCTCGATTGTTTTTTCAGACCACTTTTGATAAGAAAATTACTCTCGTTCTTTCTATTGGCCGAACCAACTTGAGGGAAGAATTGGGAGTTCGTCAAAATCAAAATCGTTCAACCTTTCCGTTGAGAATTGTGAGCACTATAGAACTTCATCTGGTGGTCATGAAGTTCAGCACGTGTGTTTGGGCGAATTATAGGATATTAACTCTTGCATTGGCAACAGGGGATCACTACGGTTCTTCAAATCCACATGAGTATCTTGATTCTACGTCGAGAAGATCGGACGACCCCGTATCAACTTGTGTAACAAAAGAACATTTAACTCCGATTATACGGCAATGCCATCAGTAACCCTGTGTTGATTGAAAAATTAAACATATGATATTGACCCATTCTAAACCATTAGTCAATGGATAACTTGGTGAACCACAAGTGCAGAGAATAAGCAGCCACTATTAGAGATAAAATCATATTTTCTTCGGTTTCGGATTTATTAAATGCTGCTTTATCATAGTATAGGTACAATATGATAAGCACGATGCTCATGTTTTTCTTTACGTATCCGATTTTGCTTCACAAGACAATTTCATTCATGCTTTTTCAGTTAAAAATAGTCACATAAAATACATCATCAGGCAACCTCAAGCTACGAAACATGTAAACTTAGGCAACCTCAACTCTATGGATGCATATCTAAAACTGCCTCAGTTTTGCCCCAAGTTTGAGGCCACCTCCGTTTGACGAAATTCTGCCATTTCTCCAAAAATTGTTAAACCACCTTTTTGCAATTTTCTTTAATTAATCTTTTCCTAGGGCAACGCTCAGAATTTTTTTTTACACCTAGCATTGAGGCATGTTTTGACTGACCTAAATCTTGAGTCATGTTAAAATTTGAGGCCAATATTTCAATTTTGGGAGCACAGTTGAGGCTAAGCCAACTTTCTGGGTCAGCAACCAAATACTTCAGCTTCATGACCTATAATGCACTAGGAAATTAGCAGATTAGAAAAAAAAAAGTTAAAATTAATTATTTCCCAATTAAATGGAATCACTGTAATACAATAGGGATTTATGACAGGGATATATATTACGCTAGTTTATGCACCTACAGCTGCTTCTGCTATGCGGGAGGGGAAAAAGGGTAAAGTAAAGGTAATAGCTACAATACAATGTACCAAAAACAACAACAATATGATGCAATTTAAGTGAAATTTGTATCGCAATGTGGTACAAACCTTGGTCGAATAATAATTCCCAACTTGTTTCTTCTCAGCATTAAACCTTACTCCCTTGGCTATCATGGAATTGCATCCTCCACACCAAATATTGAATGGCATCTCAAATCTGCAGATGTAACAGAAAAACAATATATGGTATCAAAGCTACACATACACTTTGCAAAACAAGTTACTAGTTTTATCTAAATAAGCATTAAGGTAGCAATAACATGCATATGGTTCTTTTGTGTGCCTGTTGTGTTCATACATGATCTTGCATCAAATCAGGTCATACAAGAAAGGTCATGCCCAGCAATTTATAAGTAGTGAGGGCCATCAGGAAAACCATCAGCTGAACTATATTCAGATAGTACTTTGCCATATGCCTATCCTGAACATTAACTGGCTGGCTAATCAGTTCAATCATTATGAAATTTAATTAATTATAACTGCAGCGCAAAACAGTGGTATCTGGAGTTGTAGCTATATTCTGGGTTGGTGATGTAATGGAGTTACCGCCAGTACTGGATAGCTGTAGCAGCCATCAAACCAACAAGTGTAACAGTATGGAAGCTGAATTAATCATGTTCAGTTGCATATGGTTTTCTATATCAATGGTTCCAAGACACCAAGTGAATATCTTTTTTTGGTCTGGATCAGCTCACAACTTTAATCAATTTAAGCAAATAAAATTAAGATAAATACTTAGCATATTTGGGACTTGGTGCTTAATTAAGAAAACTGACAATTAGCAGCATTTTCCAATAATCAATTATAATATTGCTTGATAACTATTTATCAATAATTATGACTATCTGACATGTATTAATGATAAAATTTTGTTCTAATTAATTTGTCAAATACGATCAATCTTTTAGTAGTACCCTGCCTTTCAGTCAGGCATTTTTTTTTACAAAAAACTGGATTGCATGGGAGGAACAGGACAAAGCAATAGGATCAATATATTGTTGAAGAATGTGCGATACCAACCTATGTAGAGATCAGTTAACTATTTTCCTTGCCAAATAACATACAGTTAATTTTGCATTTGCAGCTACTAAAACAATTGTAGCATCAGTGCTCCAGGAAAAGGCAATCAACAAATTAGTTAATCACAAGGATTAGTGAGGCTAAAACATCCTATCACAAGGATTAGTGAGGCTAAAACATCCTATGACCATGTCACTGGTGAACTGTAAATAGGGATGGAAAAAAGCTCGTTAGTGGAGCTCGTTGGCTTAGTTCAAAATTTCTTCAATTATACTCGTTAATTGGTTAAACATTGAATGAGTTGATTTCGGATGAAATTAAAATTTGCTTTGGCTCGGCTTGTTAGCTCGATTATAAAAATACCTCCAAACTATCAATAAAATGATATTAAATCAAATTGTGTCAATTTCAGAAAAAGCTCAATAAGGCGAGGATCTGGCTCGATATCCACCTGTAAACCGTAAACCATTCTAGGTCTCCACAATCTAAAACCTATTAACCCCCCAATTCCTTCCTAGTGTCCCCATTATGACAATGCCCAACATCTTCCCAACTTTGTTGGTTCCATTCTACTGCATCCCTCTACCCCAAAAACCCCTAACCATCTGCTTGAAAAGCTGCGATATGCAAGAGTTAAGCTTAGCATATGAATTTCTATCTCGCTGGCTTTTGCCGTGTTCGTGTGTTCGTGTATGATCGATATGAAAGTAGGGTATTTTCCACAAGAACCAAACCTTATAATCAGGATGCCCTGGTCCAGCTTCCTCGCCCGCTCCCTGAGCGCATGTTGGCCATGGAACTTGTTCAGCCCACCCTAATTGATCAAAGTAAGAACAAAAATACACACGCATCGGCATCAGCAACCACAACACATCAAACCAAATGAAAGCGCTACACGATTCACCAACAGAGAGTCCCGTACCTTCTTTGCGCTCCATTCTGGCGGGTAGTAGAAGTTATCCGCCCTCGCCGCTGCAAGCGACGACTGCACGAAGAAACATAAAAAAAACCGTCAAATAGTAGAATCGACGGCGAGCAAATAAAGGATGATGCCCACGCCCAAAGGCCCAGATTTGAGAGGCGCGAGAGCAAACCGAAGAGGCGAGACCGAAAGATTTGGGGATGGGGGAGAGGTCAAATCAAGAGCAGCGAGTAGGGTTAGATCTCCCACGTACCATGTTTCCTCCTGGGGGAAGGTGGCGGGGGATGAAAAGGAGATCGGTGAAGGAGTCGACCGGCTGGTAGCGGCGGCGATGGGGCGCGCGGCGGAGGCGGTGGCGGGGACGGCGGCGAGAGAAACGGGGATGTGTTAGTTCAGGACGTTTCTTGTGACAGTTAGAGACCCGTGTTACAACGGAGTCATAAAAATAGTGAGATAGAACTTACTACTAGCTAACTTTACACATCAAACGTTACAGAGCAAACGACAGACAGAGAAGGGTGGTCCAAATACACGAGAAGATGGAGAAAGTGGAGGGGTGATGGTTGCATCCTGAAAGAGAGAGGAGGAAAGAGACGAAGGATCCAGATCAAATTGGATGGCTATAGAGAGAGGAGAGGAGAACGCACCGACGACCACCAACTCCTCTTTATATAATAGTAGGGATGTTTGTGTACGTCACTGAACCGACTCGGTCGCTTGGTTGGTCCGGTCCGCTGGCTGACTTTCCTTGAGCTCCTAATGGGCCGAGGTGACACTAGGCTCAACATGGCTAGCAAGCCCACTTCAAATGTGCTGCAATTGAAAAAAGTTGCACCTCCTTTCAAAAAGAGAGAAAGTTGCACTTTCTCCTCTAAAAAAAGAGAAAAAGTTGCATTTCCTCTAAAAAGAGGGAAGTTGTTGTCGGACTATTTCCAAAGTCCTATTATGTGCAAACACTTTATCTAAACTAAGGCTTATTAGGAAGTTACTAGTCCACAAAGCCTATTAGCGTAGTTTAGTACATATTGCTTATTCATGGATGAAGGGGGACCTTCTTCGTCTATATAACGGGGCTGGGGCTCTCATTGTACATGCATCATCTATGGGCCAAAGATCAATAAAGAGAGAAGATTGGGTCTACATCTTGTGTTCTTGTCTACTTTTAATTCTTGTTTACTAGTTGAATGCCCGTGCGTTGCTACGAAATTTAAAAAAATTTAGAACATATTTGTATGTATGTTCTAAAAACGTTTACCACCCATTAGTTTCAGAACATATAGTATGATAAAATTTTAAAATACGTAGCAACGAGCATTCAGCTAGTACAAGATTAAGCACTGGATGAAAAATACAGCATGTACTCTACAATGCAGTCTAGATAAAATCCACCTTGACCACTAAATCATGGAAAGAAAGATATTTTGATGGGAAGGTGGGAAGATTCGGCGCATGTCTTTTGGGGTCACATGTCAGCGCTCCTTTTTGTGAGAAGGGGTGGGAGAGGTCGGACCAACCACCAACTCCTTCTTTTATAATAGTAAAGATGAGTTGAGAGCTTTGTTCATCGGCAATGCGACCGTGACTATACGCGTTATCAACATAATAACACTCTAAGCTAAGGCTTCGAATTAAGCTGCTTTGAACTAAGTTTTCAATTCTAGGGTAATGTTTCTATTTAGTATATTAGTTTTATTTCTATTGCTCATTGCCGCCGATCCCGTTTGATGAGGACATCACTGTCATGAAAGTTTCATCTACATCATCACCACCTTCATCATTAGATTCACGCAACAATCATAAGACTAGTGTTGGTCCTACAGCTGAAGCTTTGCAATAATTGTACAAGGGACTAATCACTCGAGCTAGAGCAAGAGAACTCGCTGAACAGGTGAATCCAATCCTAAGTTTCTTTGATTTCACTTATCAGGACAGCTTGCTACCTAATGCTTCCACTTTGTGTACTCTTATGTTATTAGGTAGGCAAGAACATGGTGTTACCAAGCGGAAGGAGAGAGAGAGGCCGGTGCACCAAGAGAAGGACCAAAAGGAGGAGACGATGACACATCAATTATATTAGTAGGAGAAGCCATCAACTTGTTGGAATCAAGTTTTCAAGCTTCGGATTGAAGATTGGAGAAGACTACGCTTCATGTGTCATGGGTTGGTTTTGTGTCCAGTTTTTAATTATAAGTTTGTTTGAGTTTTTGACCAAGTTTTATGTGTCATGGGCTGGTTTATAGCTATATTAAGACATATTACATGTGTGTTGGGGTTTAGTATTCGTTTTGGTTCAACTTTGAGGTGATGGCGATGCTAAAGCTCCAAACAGGTTGAAAATAGATACTTGGGCCATAAGGAAAGTTGGGTTGTTGCCAACGGAGGTGTTCGCCACCCTCATGGGTCAGCAACCATGTGGGGGCCACCCTCATGGGCGCACATACCAAGGCAACAGGCAGCAACTTCTTATTGTTTTTGGTTTAAGAGAGTTTAAGTTAGGCAAGAGTTATCTAAATTAGGAAGATAGAGATGGAATTAGATTTGAGTTATTTTCATTTTGTGTGGCCGGCTAGGTTAGTACAGATGGCTATAAAGACTTGGTTGCCGCTCCTTATAACCCCTAAACGTGAATTTTGAGTCTAAGCAATTTCTTGCTCTTTGTTTTATGCTACGTGCTACCCTAAGAGTTGTAAAGCCGACTAGTTATCATTCCACCAAATTTCTGGTTACAAGTGTTCTTATTATTCCTCACGGATTAGCAAAGTCATCTTTCTTGATGTGGTGAGAAGACGGAGATCCAAAGCGTATTGCTAGTTGAACTTTGGTAGATAGGAGTCTACAGTCGAGATAGGCAATCGTGTGCTTCCGTTCATTAGAATTCATGGGATTTTAGGTTAGCCACTATTCCTAGCCCTACGTCATGAAGATAAGGCAACCCCCACATCGTCTTAGTATCAGAGTGCCAGGTGGACATGGTAGGATCAATCTTTTACCCCCAGTTTAGTTTTTATTTTCTGTCCTATATACAAAATCCGAAAAAAATCCTAGCCCTAGTTTTCAATTCATTTGCATCTTGTGAGTTTTGTTAGTTTTCTATCCGTTAGTTTCAATTGCATAGTTGCTATCCATTGCATCTCGTATTTCCGTTGCGTTGCTTGATCATTCTTTTAGTGTTCTTACTTTTTGCATCTACAACAGAAAATTCGTGCGTTAGAACTCCTCTAATCTGCACCACAAGAAAATTATAATCTGAAATTGTGGTTTAGACTCCCTAAATCACAACCAAAAATATCCCCTTACCTTGTTTGAATTGTTGGATCTCCTAAATTCAAATCCGGTATGGTTGTTCTTCCAACTTTGCATCTACGACTTGTCTCAGTACTGTCTGTGTGTTGTGCCATGTTCTGGGCTAGGACTTGCATTTTGTAAGTGTCCAAGATATGTACAACACTTTTACAAAGCTTAATATTAAGTTTGTTTTGAAATCCATCAAAGAAACCGTGTAGAACTTCAAAAAAAGTGTCCACCTTCCCAAAAATTGAAAAGTGCATCAAACATACGCCAAATCTAGTGAAAATTGGTTCAGTCCTACATATAGCCACAAATGTCCATAAATAAATTCAGCAAGTTTGGCTCACGGGATTGAAAGATATAGTAGTTTCAAGTTGAACCTGAGACGAATTCGATCCGAGTAGGATTCTGTTGCCGAGACACCTTCAGTAAAACCAGCATAACTTTTGCATACGGTGTCCTTTTTTATTGTTTTTGTACTCGTTGGAGAGCTAACAATGAGTTGAATCCAAAAAAATGACATACATGCCCTTGTCACCCTATAGGTGCCCCAAAATTGGCCATCTTCAACCCCAAATTCGTGTCACAAGTTTTTTGTCGCTATTTTTGCCTTTTGTTTTGGTCTTCCCTTCTGAATTTGGGGTTTGCCTCAACTTTAAAGTTGTAGATCTCATCAAACCTCTCTGTTGAGTATATATAGAAGTTTGAGTAGTTGGATAGCATTTTTTCTAGCACTTGGTGTGAGAACTTCCTTTGCTTACATCAATCGCATTAATCGGTTGTGTGTCTATGCATCATTTATACCTTAGATATTGCAACTAGGTTTCTGTTAGCTATGTGGATTGTTTACTAACTTTACAACATCTTGTGCATCTGAGTTGTGGTAGGATTATACACTAACCCTATCCCAGGTCCACATAAACTTGGTAAGTGCAGCTCCTGTGTTTGGTATTCAGCTTGTGACACTTTTGGCTTGTTTTCTCGCCACCCAGGTATGTGATATTGCTATTCATAGGAATTGACAAGATACTTGACCAGTGGTAGTATCAGGTGTTCCTTTGTATAGTATACATCATTTGTATTGTTTTCTTGTTGTGCTAACAATGTCAGGGGATAGATCAGTTGAGGAGCAACCACTCAAGGATCGCTTTGCTAACATGGATGACGTCAAGCCAATTGTGGAGGGGTTTAATGAAATGCTCGAGGAGATTCATGCTGACTTAGAAGAATTAAAAGAATGGCACAATAATTCTATAGCTAACCATGTTATAGGTGAAAGCACAACGGTGGAGCACGAACTCGATAAAATTGATGCTGAGATGGCTGCTTGAGTTCAACGAGAGGAGGAAGAAGTAGGCCGTAAGAGCAAAGAAGACGCTCATCTTGCTCGTCAACAATAGCAAGAAGAACAAGCTCACCTACAATGACAAGCACATCTACCTCGCGCATCACAGGATGTACATCTTCTTCCACGGGGAGCCACAGGAAGGGAAGCCGCATGTGGGCGAGACGCTGCACGTGGTGGCGCATGTGGAGGCTTCCTCGGAGGAGGGCTTGGTCGCTATAGGCTAGGCTCCAACGATGATGATGGGCACTACACTGATGTCTTTGAGGAGGACTCTGATGCAAATTGGGTATCGATAGATCGCAGTAACTACCACGGCCGTGTTGGATGTGTCCGGGTACCACGCGAGGAGGATCCTCTCACTAAGGTAAAGATTATCATGCCTAAATATTTTCGTGGTGTAGATTTGAAAGAATATCAAAAGTGGGAGATGCGCGTGGACAAGATCTTCCGTATGCACAATTTTAGCGAAGAGCAAGCTTGCTTCCTTGAAATTTGAGGACTATGTGCTGATGTGGTGGGAAAAAGTTCAAAATAATCGTAGGGACAACGGTCAACCTCCTATCATAATGTGGGAAGTAATGAAGCAAAAGATGTGTATTCATTTTGTTCCTGTACATTTTTGTTGAGATGTTCTTACTCAATTGCAGAAACTAAAGCGAGACACATAATCGGTAGAAGACTACTATAAGCAGATGGAGCAACTTTTGATTTGGGGCAAAGTTCATGAGGATAATGAACAAATAATGGCAAGATTCTTGCATGGGCTGAACCACAACATTTTCAAAATAATCAACTTTCAGTCATATTTCACTATGATTGAACTAGAGCATTTAGCAATCAAAGCGGAGAAGAAACTCAAGGAAGAGGCGCTATCGCAATCCAGGTGCAGCACTTTTACTCCCAGGCCGAGTCATCCCTCTGCCTTGACCTACGTGCCCAGGTATAGGTCCAAAGTAGACATCAGCAAAGGTATGTTCAGCAAACCTTTCAATTCTAATACACCAGCGCATGCTGTGTCTAATGTTGTGAATGTGAAATCTGGTCCATCATCTAGTATTAAACCTGCTAGTTCATCTAAATCATTGCAATCCTCTGCTGGTTCTAACACTAAAATAAGTGCAATTCAATATTGGCGCTGTCAAGGATGTGGTCATTATGCTCGTGAATGCCCTAATGCTTAGCTTATGATGGTCACTGAAATTGGTTATGATTCTGCTTTTGATTCTAAAATTGAACCTATTCCATGTGATGGTAATAACTCTAAGGATAAATATGATTCTAATGATCAATGTCCTAGTGAAGGTGAATTTGCTTTGGTTGTTACTCCATATTAATCAATGCTTGTTAAAGAAGATAACTAATCCCAACGTTGCAATTTGTTCATGAACAGTGCTAAAGTAAAGATACTAATGTCAAAATGATTATTGATAGTGGTTCATGCCGAAACCTTGCTAGTGTTGAGATGTGTAAAAAGCTTAACCTAAAATTACTTAAACATCCTGATCCATATTGTGTGCAATGGCTTCGTGAGGGAAGCAAAGTTAAAATTCATCACCATGTGGAAGTTTCCTTCAAGGTTAACAAGTATGATGATATCATTTTATGCGATGTTGTGCATATGATGGTATTTTATTTACTGCTGGGTCGTCCATGGTTGTTTGATCGCATTGTACATCATGATGGACGAATCAATACTTATAGTTTCAAGTAGGAAGGTAAGAACAGGGTTTTACTATTGCTTACTCCTTCTCAAATACAAGCCACTGAACAAAAATGAAAGGAGAAATTGCAGCTTGTTATTCAGCAAGGTAAGCTAAAGGTAAGCACTAAAAAGGTTCAGATTGTGATAAAAACATATCAGAAAGAGGTGAGCAATGATCCTAGTGTTATGCTTACAACTAAACAATCTAAACACTCTACCTAGTTCTGTCCAGTCATTGTTGCAGGCATATGATGATGTTTTTCCTGAGGAGGTGCTAGCCGGACTTCCACCACTTCGTGGGATTGAGCACCAGATCGACTTCATGCCAAGTGCCTCGCTGCCAAACTGACCACTATACCACACCAATCCAACCGAAACTAAGAAAATACAGCGACAAGTGTAAGAGCTTTTGGACAAAGGGTATGTACGTGAAAGCCTTTCTCCCTGTGTTGTCTCTGTTATTCTTATTCCTAAGAAAGACGGTATGTGGAGAATGTGTGTTGATTGTCGTACTATCAATAATATCACTGTTAGATATCGTCACCGTATATCTAGGCTTGATGATACGTTAGATGAGTTTAGTGGAGCATGCATTTTCTAAAAAATTGATCTGAAAAGTGGATACCACCAGATTTGAATGAATCTAGGAGATGAATGAAAGACTGCTTTTAAAACAAAGTTTAGATTGTATGAGTGGTTAATCATGCCTTTTGGTTTAACTAATACACCTAGTACTTTCATACGCTTGATGAATCATGTTTTAAGAGCTTTTATTGGTCACTTTGTGGTAGTCTACTTTGATGATATTTTGATATATAACAAAACCATGACTGAACACTTAGATCATTTGAAACAAGTGCTTGATGTGCTTAGAACTGAGAAGCTATTCGCTAACTTTGCTAAATGCACATTTTGCACTGATAAAGTAGTGTTGCTTGGGTTTGTTGTTTGTGGACATGGAATCAAAATTGATGACTCTAAATTTGATGCAATTAAGAATTGGGCCATTCCTATTAATGTGAGTCAAGTGCGTAGTTTTCATGGTATTGCTGACTTTTATCGTCGATTCGTGAATGATTTCAGTACTATTGCTACCCCGTTAAATGAATTGACAAAAAAGAGTGCCTTTTGTGGGGGGGGGGTGCACAACAGGGATCTTTTGATACTCTAAAAACAAAGCTCATAGAGGCACCACTACTAGCTTTACCAGATTTTACTAAAACGTTTGAGATTAAATGTGGTGCTAGTAGAATATGTATTTGTGGTGTTCTTATATAGGAAGGTAAGCCAATTGCTTATTTTTTTGAAAAATTGAATGGAGCTTAGCTGAAATATCCTATTTATGATAAGGAGCTCTATGCACTAGTACGTGTTCTTGAAATTTGCCAACATTATTTATGACCTAATGCTTTTGTCATACATTCTGATCATGAATCTCTCAAGTACTTGAAAGGCAAATCTAAGTTGAACTGCAGACATTGGTTGAATTCATAGAAACTTTTTCATATGTTGTTAAGTATAAGAAGGGCAAACATAATGTTGTTGCTGATACTTTGTCTCGAAAGAGCATTATTTTAACTCAATTGGATACCAATGTGCTTAGTTTAGATAGTTTAAAAGAGTTATATGCTACTGATTCTGATTTCGCTGAACCCTTTGCTCGTTGTTTGCATTGGAAAGGATGTGATAAATTTCATGTTCATGATGGGTTCTTGTTTCGCGCTAACAAACTTGTGGAATCGCATTTGTTTCTTACGTAGGAATCGCATTGTGGAAGATTGATGTGATATTTTACGCATGAAGAGACATTGAGCATGCTGGCTGATCACTTCTACTGGCCGAAGATGAGACATGACATTGAACGGTATGTACCGCGGTGTATGATATGCACAAAGCTAAATCGAAACTAGATCCATATGGTTGGTATACTCCTCTTCCGGTTCATATAATTCCTTGGGAAGATATTAGTATGGATTTTATTCTGGGATTGCCTTGAACTAAGAGGGGGAGCGATTCGGTATTTGTTATTGTGGATAGGTTCTCAAAATGGCATATTTTATTTCCTATCATAAAAGCGACAATGCGTCGCGTGTAGTTGACTTGTTTTTCAAAGAGATAGTGTGTTTGCATGGCATACTGAAGACTATTATTTCTGATCGTGACGACAAGTTCATGAGCTACTTTTGAAAGATATTTATGGGCTAAGCTTGGCACAAAGTTATCGTTCTCCATAACTTGTCATCCACAAACTGATGGACAAGCTGAAGTGGTGAATCGTACTCTTGGGATGATGCTGCAAACCATGATAAAGGAGAATTTGAAAGAGTGAGAAGATTGTTTACCCCATGTTGAGTTTGTATACAATTGGGCGGTACACTCTACAACTCAACTCTCTCCATTTGAAACTGTTTATGGTTTCCAACCACATACACCATTGGATTTATTGCCATTGCCTTTCATTGAAAGAGTTAATATTGATACTTCTAAACATGCTAATTTTGTGAAATGTATACATCTAAAAACTAAGGAAGAAATAGATAAAAAGGCATGTTATATTGCTGAAAAATGAAATAAAAATAGAAAATAAATGATCTTTGAACCTGATGATCTTGTTTGTTACATCATTGCATAGATAGATTTCTTGAGAAAAAAAATCTAAGTTGATGAATCATGGAGATGGTTCAAAGTGCTTGAAAGAATAAATGATAATGCTTACAAGTTAGAACTGCCTAGCGATGATTATGGTGTTAGTGCTACATTCAATGTTGCTAATTTGTCACCTTTGTTTACTTCTACTAACCCTGCAGAGTCGAGGTTGACTCATTTTCAAGAGGTGGAGGATGATGACGACATCACTATCATAAAAGCTTCATCTACATCATGATCACCTCCATCATCGGATTCACGAAACAATGACAATGACAAGACTAGTTTTTGTCCTATGGCTGAAGCTTTGCAAGAATTGTATAAGGGACCAATCACTTGAGTTAGAGCAAGAGAACTTACTAAACAGGTGAATCTAATCCTAAGTTCCTTTGATTTCACTTAACAAAACAACTTGCTACCTAATGCTTCCACTTTGTGTATTCTCAGGTTATTAGGTGAGGAAGAACTTGGTGTTGCCAAATGGAAGGAAAGGGAGGCCGGTGCACCAAGAGAAGGTCCAAAAAGAGGAGATGATGGCACTTCACTTATATCAGTAGGAGAAGCCACCAACTTGTTGGAATCAAAATTTCAAGCTTTGAATTGAAAACTACAGAAGACTACGCTTCGGAAGCTCAATTGTGCCCAGTTTTTGGACCATGGAACAACAACTCCTGAATCCTCTGTTTAAATTGCATCATGCCAAGATTATCTAGTGCACATAGTGGTAACACTACTAATTTTTTGGCCTATTGCAACAGCGTCGAAACGTTGCAATAGGCCCAAAATGGTTGCAATAGCACCTATTGCAATGCTAACTTTTCGTTGGGAGGCGTGGCAAGAAGTTGCGTGGTCTAAAGTTTGGGCCACGGTATTTCGGTTCGTTGCAATAACGTTTACCTATTGCAACGCAATAAAACATTGCAATACATAGTTTATGCAACAATGTATTGCATGGCAAAAACAACTATTGCCACGCAATGAGGCGTTGCTGTAGATAGCATTTGCAACATACCGATTTCGTGGTTATAAGTTAAATTACAAGGCGGTGGTAGCAATAGACTATATTGTCACACAAAGCATTCGTGGTAATAGAATCAATTGCCACGCAAAGAATTCGTGGTAATAGGACATAGTGATATTGCCACTCAAAGAATTCGTGGTAATAGATTCAATTGCCACGCACATACTTTGGTTGCAATGACCTCTATTGCCACGCTTACTATTTTCGTTGCCATAGCTTCTAATGCCACGCTTGATCTTTTGTTGCTATAGACTCTTTTAGTACGTCTTTTTTGTTGCTATAGCATATATTGCCACGCCAAAAGTTGAAGGAATAGTGTATATTGCAACGCATTGCTTTAGTAGCAACAAGAATTATTGCAACACCATTAATGTTTGTCTAGCAGAATCAACCGATGTAGTAAAATCATTATATCAAAATAGAATTTGTTGCTACACATATCTGAAATGAAACCAACTTTAATTGTGACAAAAATTTAAAGTTGTATTACAAGCATCACTAAAATGTCCCTAGCTATCAACGCATTGAAGCTTGGCTTGACCTCATTGAATAGCTTGAATTGACCTTAGCTTCCCATGGCTGAAACACTTGCACTCAATTTGTTCCTTCCTCTGAATAAAATCATTCAAAATGGCATATGCATCGGTTGTTCGACTCATCACAGCGGTAACATATTGTAAATGGAATAAATTATCATAACATGAATACATATGTTCATTACTGCATCAATGCAATTGTATAGAGATATAGAAATGATTGTCAAAATATG
This sequence comes from Bonia amplexicaulis, assembly GCA_036346245.1. Lineage (NCBI taxonomy): Eukaryota > Viridiplantae > Streptophyta > Magnoliopsida > Poales > Poaceae > Bonia > Bonia amplexicaulis. The sequence goes on from CM070739.1 coordinate 9,639,650, forward strand.
TAGAGCTCAAGAACCACTAGAAAGGAAGATGATGAATAACCCAAACAAAAAAATCAAAAAGTGACCAAGCACCAGAAGCATCCCCATTGTGTACTTCAGCAGTGACCAATGGTGTAAAGGTGATAAATCTTAATATCCTCTGATTGCCTACATGAATTTGGAACTCTTTTGTGTTGACTATTATTCTCTACTAAATTTCTATTCCTACGGTTAGTAGTCAAAAAAGCGAGTTAAGCCAAGCAATAATACGGTGGCGGTTAGTTTTCAATTAACGTCATTGGTGATATAACGGAGAAAGGAGCCAAGCAATCAAAACAGAGTTAATATAGTGAACTCAAGGAGAAAATTAATCCAGATCAATGCAGTTTACTTTTCATATGCTGGTGAGAATTAGGCTGCAAACCAGGATGGAAATGAGAAGATGAATAAATATGAGCAGGCAGTGGAGTATAGATATGTGATCCACACGTTGTTGCAATTCCTTGGCCTATATCTTAGTACCGAGAGACGCACCCAATTTGCATGCCCGATGGGTGGTTAAAGCAAAGTAGCAAGCTCACTTTGCTCACCTATCGAGCTGAATCTAACATTAACAATGAGCCCTAGATTGTGTCACTCCTACTTGGTGATCCATCGTAGGGAGGAGCATCAAATTAATGGAGTATTATTCTCAAGTAAACACTATAAATTTCTTTTGTAGTATTGCAGAACTTGAAAACAGTAACACTTGCACAAATGATAGGACAAAATGGCTTTTTTGTCGGGTCCAGTATCTTTTTTACTTTACTTTTTTCCAGATTGGGGTAGCAGGTTATTAATTGCTACTACCTCTAAATCTCTAATATCTTTCGAACATGTTCTTGATTGAATCTTTTGGTAGCATTTCGCACAACTTTACCATGCAAAGATACTGACCCTTGGTCAATGGGAAAATATCCAGACGACAAGTAAAGCCTATACATTACTCGACATGATAAAGATCTCTCCTACCATCTCCTCGGCTCGCCTACCATCACTTTGATGGTAGAGTAGTAGTGATAGTAGTAAAACTAGAAAACTTTCCCCAGTAGTAGCAGTTGAATGATATGCAGCAGCAAGATATACAGAATACAATAGCACAATGCTCCTTAGGCACTGGTTGATGGATGAATGTTTGTCAGAGGCTCAGAGCATAACATTAATATGAAGGGTTACAATGTGACAAAAGTTATGGGTGCTCATAAAATTTGTAGGGACATGGTACAAATGGTGTGGAAACATGTTTATGATACATTAATGGCACAAGCGACATGTGACAATTAGCTACTAAGGAAGCAAAACATGAAAACTCGAGCAAATAATTTTCAAAAAAAAAGATTGAGCACACGCAAAAGCTTTGCGTGTTACTTCATTAGTTGGGGCAAAAACTTAATAGAGTAGCGAGTTACATCAAGAAAGCAGACATGACTTCGGTTCTCAAGGAGAGAAGCTGGTGAGAATTAGGCTGCAAACCAGGATGGAAACCAGGATCAGTGCAGTTTACTTTTCATATGCAAAAGTATGTCGCTGGGATCTGCAGTTGTCCACTGAAAAATGATGTGAAGTGCACTAACAAGATACATTCTCCACAGAATTGTCATTCAAAGCATACCATACAACGATGAAAAACTCATGCGATTAACAATTTGCAATGTTGTAGTAGATAGGCATTACTGACTATAAAAATCCCTCGCAATGCATACTGTTGACTCCTTGTGCGTGCGTTTAGTAACAACAACAGCCTTTAGTGTTTTGTAGTAATATAATTCAACGACGCATTCTGTCTTTGTTTTGGGGAAGAGTTCGGTTAAGAACACTACTTCTAGGGGTGCAGTATTGGTTTCTGCGATTCGCCTAGCTTCATGTTGTGTTTCCAGGTTGCTATCTGGGTTAGTCTGCTTATCAAAAAATTCGAGAAAACATTTCAGGGCTCATACAGTGTAGTGATCCATGTTGCCTGTAAACATGTTGCAATTGCTATTACCTGCGGTGTTGTTTCTTCACTCCATGGAGTCGTGTCATTTCGTTCGGTTGGGCGGCAGGAACATGTATTGTTTCGTTGGCGACTTGGTTAGCTTGCATTTAAAATTTAGTTTTCAAATAGTTAGCTCTCATATAATGACCGAAACCATGAAGGAACCGGCGGGAACAAGTATGCAACACCAACTACTCACTCATGCATGCTTATACAAAAAGGAACACGAAACAAAACATTAATCACTTTTCATTTTAATCAAGGAAATTTAAGCTAGGAACTGACACTCGAGAGTTTATTAGGACTAACCAGTAATATATGAATTGATAATAGGACCTTGATCGTAACAAAAGTACCTTTGTTTCAAAATAAAAAAACAGTACCATATTTTCCCATATTGACCCAATAATAGGTTGTGCCATTTTTAGCAAATGATGCACCAATCATTGACCTCCCAATGCTATTTTCTTAATTCTCGTAGATCTATCAAGACAAGTATTGACTACAGACTACTTGACTAGGGGTTTGGTCTTTCGAAATTGAAGGTTCTACATTCTGAATCTGAGACCTATTACTACATCTTAAAGCTGCGGTAAAAATGGGGAAAGAGTTTCCACCTTGTCCCAGCTATTAACTGTAAGTTAAATTTGTTTCAAAATTATTACCTCCTGGAAGGCTCCTTGTCTTTGTGTTCCTAGCATGGACATAAACTCTTGCCTTACTGGACGTGGGAGTCGAAGACATGAATTTATTAAGCCGACTTGAGGATTTGTCAGTTTGGACGAGATCAGGCATGGAAGGCATAAGTGGTGATGCCTCTGTTATCAAGAGGGCGCTTGCCGAATCTTTTCCTGAGCCAAATGATGCAGCATTTGTTGATGACGAAGATGATGATGATGACGACACCTACATTAATGATGGAATTGTTGCTCCATCTAATTCTTTGGGTCAAGGCCAGGATGATGATTTTTTTGTTTAAATCATGTTTTTTTAAATATTGCTCAAACATCATCCACGAACACTTGATCAGTATTTATCCAACAAGTACTAATATTTAGATGAGAAGTCCTATCATGCATACACCAAGTACACAAAAAAATTCTCACACATTTGGCGGGGAAATTGCTACGGTGGTCGGGTTCTATCTGGTCGACAAGTATGCCCGACATGCGATGATGAAGTAAATATAATAACTTTGTTGGTTTTGTATAGTTCTTGATGTTTTGTCGATAAAAGTGGTGATGAGGTTTCGGATTGCGAGTGGAGTGAGTCCGAAGTTCGAACATGTGCGAGTTGGAGATATCCTGCTCGTAGGATTAGTTTGGTATTAATTTGGTGCGTGATCGAATTGTAAGGGATCTACACGAGTCATGGGGGTTATGTGCTATAGAGTCGGATGTATTTGTTAGCCATGGTGCTCGCGCTTGAGAGGCGAAGACTGTTTTGGGCTTGTCGTTTTCTTGTAGCTAATCAAAATGGAGTAACACGAGCGTAAAAGCGAAGCGATTGTGCGGTTTGTCGTTCAACCGTTGTTTCACCATGCGGTAGTATCCCGTTCAAAAGAGTTTGCCTCTATGAGATTACTCTGTTTCTTTCCTCTACGAGTTTGCAGTTGTGTCACCATGAAGTAGTATCTCGAGTGAAACATTGCTCCATTTGTTTTTGCTAGTACATCTTGCTAGATTCTCCTTTGAAAACAATGTATTATCCATTTGTTTTTTCGTTAGTACATACTGCTAGATACTCCCTTTGAATACAATGTATGGTCAGTAAATGAATTGAACAACAGGTATGAAGTATTGTCAAATCACGCAAAAATGAGTGGAACAACTAGCTCGAAACCAAATGGCATGGCGAATGGAGGTATGTACATATGAAAACAAAGGAGTATTGTTTCTAACCGGATATTACAGACATTTTGTGAGATTGATACAACATGATGCGAACACAATTGGGAAACACACAGAGGAAAGACATGTGGTGCAGAACGAAAAAGTGCGCAACTTTTAGTTTTGTGACCCCTGTTATTCAATTTCGGAAGTGAAACATTAAAAACAGAGAAGGCAAACAGATTGTTCATCTATGAATCGTGCCCACACACAATGGCTACCAAAAGCATTTGCTTAGATTTCACATACTCCACCTTGTGCAAACAAATGGCCTGAAAACAAATGGCCTGAAACTGAATAGATGTAGGTACAAATGAAAAACAAGAGGAGTATTGTTTCAATCCGGGTACTACATCCGAGGGCACAAAGCTAAAACATTGCATGTTATTTCGTTCTGCACTAAAACTGACTCTTTCATCTCTGAAACAGGAAATTGTAGTTACAACTAGCAGGAAGTATTTAACCGAGAGGTGCAAGACATAAGTGTATCCGCGTCAACATGCAGTACATATTGTAACTAGGACGAAAGGCGCGCAATAAGTGTATGGCAGGCATACATGATGTTCAGTGAAAGAAAAGGAATTTTACTTTCTTGCGTGACAATTTTCTTAGGAATAGTCTCTAAAAGTTCTAGTGTCCTAGAGGAAGCTAGAACCAAGTCGATTGCAGGTGCCTTAATTACTAATGTGTTTGTGTCCTAGTGGTATGAGCGTTGGCTGCCAATCAAGCGGTCCCTAGTTCGATTCCTAGGTGGCTTCCCATTTTTTCAATTTTCATAATTTTTTTGCTGCATGACTGCATAGCTAAACAAAAGCCCACGAAACAAAAGAGTTGCAATAGAATACCATATTGCAACGAAACACACTACTCTATAGCAACAAAATTTTACGTGGCAATATAAATATGTTATTGCATCGATTTAGTTTTTGTTGCAATACGCATCTACCTATTGCAACGCCGCTGAAGATTATCCCAACGAAAAAACACCGTGCCAATAATATCACCCAATAGCAACGAAATTATATATGGTTGCAATAGTAGCAAATAATTGCAATGAAAATCAACACTAACGCAACAAAAGAGTGTCGTGGCAATATATCCAACCTATTGCAACACGTTTTCAAAATGGTTGCGATAACACCTACCTATTGCAACGACATTTACGAATATCGCAATGCAATATAATAGTGGCAATAAAGTCCACCTATTGCCACTGTTTTGGAAAAACGTTGCAATAAGTCCTACCTATTACAACCAAATTGGTGGCGTTGCAATTTCTTTCGTGGCATTAGACCAAAAATCTAGTAGTGTAATAGGGGTATCAAGCACAATGATAAACTTTATTTAACTCAATATGGGCTTGATGGCCAAATTTTACATCTACGACCCATAATCCAATTTTAAATATAAGCAGCGGAAGATAAAGTCGAAGCGAAAGAAGCCCAATAAGCCTGTCCACAGGCAAACGACAGTAAGACGCGGCCTAATCATCCTAATCCTCACCTAAGTCAAAGCAGTCCTCCTCGAGGTAATAGAATTAAGTAAGGGTAAGCACATAAAATGTACTCCACAAGTTATACAGGAGAATGCAATATTAATGCAAGGTTGATAAATGAAGGCATATATGGTTAATTGAGTGTAAATCAGCATTTAAAGAAATACAATAAATAGATTGGAAATTACTAAATTTAATATAGTAAGTAAAAATAGTAATTTAAATAAAACAATACCGTTGGCACAGACACCGACCTAACCACAAGCATCCCTCCCGGACCATCTTTCTCCAAAAAGATCTCATATGGATTTCACCCATCCCTAAGCATTTTGTAAATCATTTTTAAAAACAAAGTCTAATTCATGAAAACTTTACTTAGCTTGCCCATGACTATGGGCACAGCTATCTAGGATAGTTTATATATTCTACAAAGGTTATACAACTTTACCCACAAGATATGATTATCCCATAATGTCGGCCATTACACGCTTCCATAGGTATGCGACTGAGAAAATCATAACAAGGCCTTTACTATGCAAAAGCCGTCAACCTGGCCACGCATCCACTAAGGTTTCACTACAACACGAATCTACAAGTTGGGGCCCCCTCATGTGCTGTGTGAGACTTCTCGTGGCCTATGTCACGCTCACATTCAGCCTATAGCGAGACTCAGGTTGGGACCCGCAAATTAGTCAGCTAGGACTGTCTCATAGTAGCTTGTGGTAGTACATTTGGGCTTTTTACCATATCTCACAGACCGGTTCTTATTGACTTAGGCTCTTCCCATGTACCCCTTGTGCGTGGCATCACCATTGTGTCATCGAACAACAACATGTGCCAGCAAGCACCCACCACCATACCATTTGTCTAAGTCTAAACTAGATTTTAAATTTTGTTTTGAAATAATTCAAATTCTTTCTTAACTCACCAAAGTCAAGAGTACATTTTAAAAGCTTATCATTTTATGTGAAAAAGGTATCCCAAGCCTAGAGCTATCTCTAAGCATGTCTAAGCATTTGCTACAAAATTCTCTAGTCAATACTAGTGTACTAACCAGAGTTTTATTCTAGGGCGACAAGATATTTAGTAATCAATGTCAAAGGAGGTATTAACAAGTAGGCAATAACTATGTTTAAAACTGAATTGAAATAAGATGAATAAAAATATGCGTACTGAATAACTTAAAATAATATGATTTTATTTGTAAACTGAGATCAATATGATCAAGATATGTAACTTGCCTTGCTCCACGAATTGGTGAGAATTGTCGTTGAAGAAATCATCAGAATCGTCATAGTCTACACGTGAAAATAACCTGTCAAACTCAAATAAATTCAAATAAACTCCAAATTTGAAAACAAGGAATATTTGGATAGATCTTGATTTTAGATGAATTTAGAAATTTGAATGGGTTCAATCGGAGCTAGGATGAAGGAGAACGAGCTTTTGGAAGTGTTTTTGCCATGGTTGAAAATAGCAGTGGTCAAAAGCTAACGTGGTCAGAGCCACAATGTTTTGTGTGGTCTGAAGCTACAATGTTTTGTGTGTGGTTGAAGCTACAGTGTGTGGTCAGTGGTCGAAAGCTCTACAAAGTGGTATGTGGTCGAAGTCTATAGTGGTTGGGGAAGCGGCAGCGGATAGCAAAGGTCTGGGTCACTGTTGTAGGCAGTCAAAAAATACAGATAGAAGGGTTGAGCACCTCGGCGTGGATTGTGAGGAGGTCAGAAGTTGGTCGATGGCGAGGAAGAAGCGGTGACAGTACTACTCGGTCATAGTCGATGGCGGCATTTCGGTGGTGGGCGAAGCTCAGCAGAGTGGTCGACGAGGTCGGGCCAGGGTGGAGAAGGTGTTGATGCCGGCCTCGAAGCTCGAAAGTGGTTCCCTTGCTGGCAATTGCTCGTCGGTGGAGCTTGTCAACGTGCAAACGATATGAAGACGGTGCAGAAAGTACTCAGGCACTGAGGAGGGGATTTGAGAGAGGGGTGAGGTGTGGTGTGAGGCTAGGGTGCTCGGGGAGGATTTTATAGGGCTCGAGGGAGTGAAAATGGCCGAGCATTACCTAGCCGGAGTTATGGCGGCTAAAGGTGGTGCGGAGCAGTGGTAGTGAGGTTTAAAGAGGGAAAAGATGGTGGGGTGAGTGCGGGAGTGAAGTGAGGTCTTAATGGCAGCTAATGCCTAGGAAAGACGGAAGGAAACGAAAGCTTTAAAGGCTCAGAGGTGTGGACATGGCGCCGGGTGGGGAAGAAGAAGGGAAGGAAGAAGAAGATGATAGGTGGGCCACGACTGTCGGCGAGAGAAGAGAAGAGCGAGAGAGACGGGCCGAGCAGATGCGCAATGTGTGGTGGCGGGAAAATCCTGGCCGTCGCGAAGAGAAAGGGGTGCGGGCACGCGCAGATGCGATAGCATGGCCATGGGGTGAATCTGGGCCATCCAAGTGCCGGCTCGGGGAGAAGGTTGGGTTTTTAATTATCTTTTGATTTTTAGAAAAAAACAGGAAACTCCAAAAGGCTTAGAAAAATCAAATAAAGTCTAAATTTTTTTAAAAAATTAACAGAAATTCCTGGAGCTATTTTTGACTTAGGAAAACTATTGCCAACTCAAGATCAGTCTTTAATTTTTTTACAAAAATACATTTAGCTTTAAAATTAATTTTTAAATTTCTAGAAAAACACAAAAATTCAGATAAAAGCTATATGCTTTCAAATAATTAATAGGATTTTTACAAAAATTCAAAATACCCTTTCTTTAATAATATTTTAATGTTTTAGTTAAATTACTTTTAAGAAAAGCATTTTTAAAAGCTGAAAACATGCAAATAAAATATTCTTAATTTACGCAATCAAATAACATTTGTTTTTATTTTAAATTAAATTAAATTATTTGATTAGTACTTTTAAAATAAATAACTAGGCTGTAACAGTTTTCAATTCTGAGTTTGTTTGAGTTTTTAGCTAAGTTTCATGTGTCTTGGGCTGGTTTGTAGCTATATTAAGACATATTACATGTGTGTTAGGCTTTAGTATTCATTTTGGTTCAGCTTTGGTGTGATGGCGACTGAAAATGGATACTTGGGCCAGAAGAAAAGTTGGGCTATTGCCACTGGAGGTGTCGCCACCCTCGTGGGACAACAGCCACGTGGGGGCACCCTCATGGGCGCACATACCAAGGCAACAGCTAGCCACTTCTTATTATTTTCGGTTTAGGAGAGTTTATGTTAGACAAGAGTAATCTAAATTAGGAAGATAGAGATGGAATCTGATTTGACTTGTTTTCGCTTTGTGTGGCCAGCTAGGTTTGTCAGGATGACTATAAAGCCTTGGCCGCCACTCCCTGTAACCCCCGAACATTAATTTTGAGTCTAAGTAATTTCTTGCTCTTCGTGTTGCTAGTTGAACTCTGGTAGATAGGAGTCTGTAGTCGAGATAGGCAATCGTGTATTTTCGTTCATCAGAATTCGTAGGATTTCAGGTTAGCTACATATTTACTTCTCAAGAGAGATTCTACATCGTGAAGATCGAGCAGCCCCTGTATCACCGTCAATTGGCCAAGCACACGCCTCCTCGTGCACGCTAACCGCACCTTTCCCTAGCTGCACTGGCTGCATGCCTCCACGTACGCGTCAGCGCCACCACCGACCGAGCACCACCTCTATGGTGCACCACCAGCCAACTGAGCCAACCAGTTGTGCATCTTCGCGCATGCGTCGCTGACTCTAGATTAGTTTCAGGTGCGCCTCCGTGTACCTTCACCAATCACTACTGACGGACTGTTCGATTGTGCTCCTCCACTCATGCGCCGCCAACAACCAATGTCTACGCAGCGGTATGCCGCCTCCGTGGACTGAGCTTTGGGCGTCGCCCCCGCGGTGCACCATCGTTGGATCAATCTCACCATCCCATCGAACTGGGCCTCGCCTTTACGCCGCACCACCGTCGAGATCGGGTTTGTCGTCTATGCTTCCGTGCACGCAGATGAGCTCCATTAGGGCAAGGACATCACTATCTTGTGAGGTGTGCCATGCGCCGCCTACACATCGCACGTCACCGGGGCCATCATCGTCGCATAACTCCGTTGTTGCCTCCGCGCAAGCCGCCAGAGAATAAGAAGGATGGGATGACCTCGGTGCCTCTGCGCCATGGTCACTGCCGCCTGCCTCTGCGCCCGTACTCTGCCTCCGCGGTAACATCGTGCCGGGGCTGCTACTGCTCTCGTACATCGCTCTGCGGCAATGCCATGCCGAGGCCACCTCCACACTGCACTGACTTCGTGTGTGCGTGCGAGCGAGGCTAGGGGCTTCGGCTCCATCCCCAGTGAGTATGAGGTGGGACATCAGTGTGCCGGCACCGCATTAGTCCGGGACCGAGCCGGCACGTGGGACATCATCGCCGCCTCGTGTGTGAGCGCGAGCGAGGTTTCCATGCCTACAAAAGTAATAGAAATTTGATATAAAATTGTTTGAAATCCATAAATTTGTTATTTACTACTTATGAAAGTCGTTCTATTGCTATAATACATGTTTTGACTGATACGATACATGATGTACGTATTCATTACCTTATGATAATTATGTATCTTACTATATAATATTATAGATGATGTGGACAGTATGTTTAGGACTATACCAAGAAGGGAGTTTCCTAAGTTGAAATGCAACAGCAGTAACCATCCTGTGTGGGCAATTGAGGCGAGGATGCATCTCACTGCACGTGACACTACTACAGAAAGGCTAATACTAGACGGCAAATCACAGACGATTTTATAAAACCGTCTGCGACAGATAGTAATATAGACGGTTTTAATTTGAACACCGCTTTGTGTTAGTGGCGTCGGCGAAAAAAGTATCACGAGCGGTTCATACCTATGAACCGTGCGTGATACTATTATCCTGAGCGGTCCGTATTAAGAACCGTCTGTGATAATCCCAAATTATTACAGACGGTTTGTTACTAAAAACCATCTGTGATAATCTGGTTATCACGAGCGGTTTTAGTAACAAACCGTCGTGATAATTCCTGAGCGGTTTTAGTAAAACCCGTGCGTGATAATCCATGTCGCGATAATTGGTGTGTAATAATACATGTCACCAATAATTGGCATATACGAGATTTCGATCTCACCCGTCTATTCTCTCCACATCGAATGGTGGCACCGGTTCCTCCACGGCGGGCCCTTATTAATAACTCCCATCAACCTTTCCACGGTACTAGTCACGCGTGAGTTCATCCACTAGCTAGCTTCTGTATGCATCTCCCCTCCATTGTGAGCTAGCACCTCCTCCATCGCGGCCGAGCGGTTCATACTAAAGAACACACTCTTGCCGTAAGTGTGTCTTGTTTAGTGTGGACCGTCGTGCCACGAAGGGTTTGTTAGCTTGTCATCCTGTAATAGATCGATCCGAATGTGTTGTTGAGTTTTGTGCTTGCCTCTGTATTTGCATGTTCCTCGGCGATGCCGACTCTTTGTCGAGATGTGATGTCCACTCGATAATCCTTCTTTTTCGCAAAATTCAATGCAATTTTATTACAAAGTTCAAAAAAGATATTTCAGTTCTTGGTGAGCACCGATCGACATACCCGACTTCTCCGGTGGCGACTATCCATCTGCTTCTTCCCATACGCTTCTTCCACTTCTTTTCTTGTGGGAGAAGTGGGAAGAAGCAGATGGATAATCGCCACCAAGAAGTCGGTATGTCGATCGGCCGCCACCAAGAATCTAATGTCTTTTGAACTTTGTAGGTGGGACCACATGTCGTGACAGTTTAATAGAAATAGCTCGACCTCGGCGCTGCGTGGCGGGGCTCGAGCAGCGCCGAGGAGCGGGGGGAGAGATCGGCGATAGCGGTGGTTCACTCGGTGTTGCTTACTCTGTAAGGGTAATAATCCCTTTGAGATATCTCGATGGCGGGGTTGAACTATCACGAGGCGGTTGTTACTTATGAACCGTCAGTGATATTTAATATCCTGAGCGGTATGTATTAAAACCATACGTGATAATCTGGAATATCACAGACGGTTTGTAATAAAAACCGTCGTCATAATTCAAATATGTAAAGACACGAGGGATCGAAATAAAAGACAATTTTATTAATATCAAGTGGAGGAGATTTATTACAAATGTCGCGAGAGATAAAGCATTTCGATTCTAATCTTACGGGCTTCGTCTGCGCTTCTTCGCCTTTGGGAGTTGGAGGAGGGCCGGCCCGAGTTCTCGAACGCCGCTAACATTGTCGTTGTCCTCGGCACCTCCTCCTCCGGTGACGGCAAGCGCTCGGCGTCGTCATTATCTCGTAGAGGATATCATTGTATGATTCCTCGAATCGCGAGATCTAATTGATCGGCAATGCTATCCATCGACCTATGCGGTCGACAAGCGCTTCTTGACTTGCGCACGTTGTATAGTAGAACGAGGGTAATGGTTTGTTTCCACATCTTGAGCCGCGGCGAGATGCCTCTGCCGACGGCGGATGGTCGAGTGGGCGGCGGATGGAAGACGATTGGGGAAGGAGAGGAGGGCGTGACCGCGAAGCGACTCGATTGTGAATTGCTGGCGCTTGTGTAAGATGCGGCGAACAATTCACGATGAAGAGAAGAGAGGAAGGAGATGATCGAAGTGAGCAGTGACATTTTAATGAAATAGACAGACGCGTACGAGATGAGAGAGGTAGTAAGAACGAGATGAGAGGACACGATGCGTATGTAGAAGAAGCGGCGCATATTTAACCTTGCCACAGACGGTTCGTATACCAAAGAGCGCTTCGTATAACGAAGGAGATCGTTACGAAACACAAGAGATACGTTCGACTTTTCATTATCATAGCTTGTTATCGCGAGCGGTTTTAATAAACAACCGTACGTATGTTGTCAACGTCATGACGGTTTTGAATAAACAACCCGTGCGTGAAAAGGCGGTTATCGCGAGCGGTTTTAATAAAAACCGTGCGAAACAGATTATCCGAGCGGTTGTTTATTAAGAACCGTCTGCGATAACCAGCTTTTCACGACGGGTTTTAATATAAAACCGTCGTGAATGATCCTGACGGTTTGCAATAAAACCCGTCGGTGATAATGCCACGAAAGCATTTAATGTTGCTCGAGCCGCCTCGTCTTCATTTCGATCCAGATCTGTAGCCACTGCTGCGCACTCGAGCCTAGGCAATTTGAGGCCAGTTATTTTGGTGGGAAGAGGCAGAGATTGAGCTTTGAAGGTTCATTCAACTCATACTTTCCTGCTGGTGGCTAGCTCTAGATCGATATGGTTAGTAAGATAATTTATTTTTTCTTTAATTGCATTACAATTTAGATTTAAGTAATTGGTGAGTGTTATTGAAGATGGTTAATTTGTAAAATTGTTGGTTATATAATAGTTGTTGTGTTTATAATATGAATTGAGCTAGCAAATTAAACCTCAATATAATACATGTGGCGGTATATATGTAGTAGTAATTAGTTAAGCTAATTTTTAATCTTGAGTTGTTATGTATGTACGTAACGTGGGACCGAAATTTGGATGTATGCCATGAGCCGTGTGAGTGAAGAGTATATTAATGGCGTATCGCTTTTACAAGAGCCGTCGAGGAGGATATGTTGAATAAGGGGTGGAATATATGTCTTGTCCATCCGATGCGAGAATTTAAAGATGTTTAAGAACCGAGGGCAAATTGAGCGCACTTGATTCGGAGGGTTTCAAAAGGTTATACGTGTTGGACGGTCATGGCGAAGTGAATGATCATATCCGGCGGATGACATCGCCGGTGAAGTGAATGATATGCTCACGGATGACATCGCGGTGAAGTGAATGACATGGCGCGGATGATGTCGATTGTGGTTCGGATACGGATAGGTTGCACGATGACAACTGGATCGGATGCTTAGCGATGTAGAAGAGAATTATGATGAGAGAGTATGTTAAATTCCGTGGCTTGATGGAGGACTCGGAGAAACCTTTGTTCACGTGTTGCGGTCAAAGTACACGAGGTTGTCGGCCGTGCTTGAGCTGTTGAAATTAAAGGCAAGCAACAGTTGGACCGACAAAAGTTTCACGGCTCTTGGGTCTTTTAGCGGACATGCTTCCGGAGGAAATGAGTTGCCTAAAACCACGTATAAAGCCAAGAAGGTCCTTTGTCCATTGGGAATTGAAGTAGAAAGAATACATGCATGTCCGAACATCGTATCTGTCTTAGTAAAGAGTATGAAAACATGCATGTATGTCCGGTGTGCAACGCATCCCGATACAAACGTGGCGAGGGAACAGAGGTGAAGAAAGGACCTCCTGGTAAGGTGGCATGGTATTTTCCTATAATTCCCGTTTGAAAAGGTTTTTGCAAATCCAAAGGAGGCAAAATTGCTGCGTTGGCTTTCGGAGGCGCAAGAAAGATGGAATGCTAAGACACCTTGCTGATTCCGCCCAATGGAGAAACATCGATAGGAGTTTTGCGGACTTGATGCGAGAACCAAGGAATATAAGGTTGGATGATACGGATGGAATGAATCCTTTCGGTAGCATGAGCGTACGACATAGCACATGGCCCGTGACTCTGCATCTATAACCTTCCTCCTTGGTTGTGTATGAAGCGAAAGTATATTTTGCTGTCGATACTTATCCAAGGGCCAAAGCAACCTTGGAATGATATTGATGTGTACCTAGCACCATTGGTGGAAGATCTAAAAGTACTATGGAGCGAAGGGTGCAGGTATGGGATGCGTACAAGCGAGAGAACTTCACTTTGCGCTCTTTATTGTTCTGCACCATAAATGATTATCCTGCCCTTGCTAACCTATCGGGCCAAAGTACGAAAGGTGCCAAAGCTTGTACTCACTGTTTAGATGGTACCGAGAGTGTGTGGCTGAAACACTCACGCAAAACCGTCTACATGCGTCACCGTCGGTTCCTTCGGAGGGCTCACCCATACCGCAGACGGTGTCAAATTGGCACGCTACCATTTCAACCTGTGAACCATTTTGAGAATATTCTTGGTTCATTTGTATTGAACAATTGGCAATCGTGTCAAGTTGAGATTCGAATTTGCGAAAATTTGTAAGTTTTTATTCTTACTATCAGGGGGCAGCGGTCTAACTAGCAGTGGTAGCAGTTTGACCGTAAGTCTGATGTGACCGGTCTTTGAGGGAAGTTGGGCCACCGGTGCGGTATGACCGACTTTTAGTTGGCGGTAGCAATTTTCTAGAGAGAGTCATTTTGGAGGATTTGGGTTTGTGATCAAGTCTGGTAGTACTGGAGTTGGAACCGCAGTATGACCAGCCGTTGTGTGGCGATAATATCAGGGCGGTAGTACTGGTCTTATGCAAGCGGTTATGCCACTTCCTTGTTACCAGGGTTTGACTACAACAGTCTGATCGGCCAGTCAATGGCAGTCAGACCAGATTTGTCTAAAAATATACATGGTGTTTTTGATATTTATAGGAAAATGGTCATGGGTTGAGTTTTGGGGTCCTAGCTTATTGTATCTATGATGCATGGAGCATGTTGGACTAATATAAATCAAGTTATGAATAACTTATGCCCAAAAATGATTTTTTGGTCTTTGATGTGCAGGGAGCTTGGAGGCAACCATGGTAGACAGTACGGATTGGGACTAGGTTCGAGGATAAGCTAGTACGTTCAAGAAGCCGAGCAGGATGGTTGGATTCAAGCAAGGCACGGGAAGGTAAGAGATGTTGAAGGGAAGATTCAAGCAATGGTTCGTTGAATCATGCGGTCGGTGCATGTGAGGCATGGTCAGGGAGAATTGATATAGAGAGACTTGTCGATGTGTGAGCCATGGGTGAATCTACACGTTATAAGTATGGAGATTTCTTACAAAAGGAGAAGATGACTATAGACTAGACTCGAGAAAGAGGTGAGGTCCACGGTTAAATTGAGTGTATTTTTGTGGGGAAGCCAAAATAGCGGAAACGACGATGAGACCAAAACCACAGTGCTTGGAGGGTGTTGGGAGGGCGGTTTAGGTCAAGAAGGCACTGAGTGGGCCAAGTGGATGAAAACTTGCTCCTTAGCGGGTTAGGTTTATGTGCTGTGAGAAGCGTGCATAACTACATAAGTATAAAACCCGATGTGTGTATGATTAATAGGTTTTCTCGATTGTGCTATTAATAGTATCTATTAGGATTATACATAAACTGGTTGCTAATGGATAGTATCCATAGCATCTACTGTGTAGGAGCAGGGGTTGCTAGAGTGCTTAAGAGTGACATGGAGAGTGAGATAGTAAGATGAAACTAGGGGAGGATCCATGCGAGTCAATGCATTGGAAACCAATATTTTTTGGGTGTGTCTAGGCATCATCCAGATATTTTCTTCATAACTATCATCCAGAGTTGGGACCATTGGATTAGAGATCTAACGGACCCTTTTTTAGGGGGAGATTTTTTTTGGAGGAGGGGAAGATTTTTTTTGGAGGGGAGGGGAGAATTCATGACTGTTGGATCTCTAATCCAATAGTCATAAATTTATATGATAGTTAGAAAGAAAACATCCAAATGATATTTATCAACACCTATATTTTTTGTATCTCTATTTGGACAAAACGGTTTCTACAAGACTTCTATGGAAATTATATTGTTTCCTTATAGTTGAAACTCCCGTGAGAGTATATACCAAGACTAGAGAGATAACATGGATACAACTTTGTTGCTAGCGGTTGATCAAATATCCTACCCCTTTAGTCACACATACTTATTGTTTTGGGATATGTGTAACCAAATTTTTAAATATTTACTAGTAAGGTGCCCGTGCGTTGCAACGAAAAATAAAAAAATATATACCATCAAATATGATCGCAAACTGAATAATAAATATCAATTTTATCTTACGTCATCATGTATCAAGCAAAACATACATATTCATACTCGTAAATAAATCAAACATCATATTAGTGAAACATGATAGAACAAGCACCACATACAACAATATGTACAAAAATAGTAGTAAACAATATTTTTTCATAGTATTCTTAATACATAAATAACTGTTAAACCGTCTTGAAGAATAACAAACCAATTGATAAATAACTCTGGCATGCAACATTGGATGTGTCACGTATAAACATCCCAGTTGGGGCATGTGGCATATCATTGGTGCACGGTTTCTTTGGACCAAGACGTCGTAATCCATAAAAAACACACACAATTGTATTTAGTACACTCGAGTGTTGTAATACAAACAATATTAAAAAGGCCCAATAAAATTGCAACCTTCTTTTCCTTTCTGTCATTTTTTTGGATGATGCGACATCTTCACCAAAATCCTTTGTGATCTATGGAGAAACCGATGTGAAGCCCAAAGAAAATATCACTGCCATCAATTTCCCCCCAAAGTCATTTGTCTAGTCCTGTGCCCGTACGTTGTAACGGAAATCCATTCTTTATGTAAAATAACTGCTATGTTTTTATTACACTTATAGATTACCACAGGGGACGTCTCTTGAATCCATCCGTACATTTATCTATTTTACAATCTTGTAGTCTTGCCACATGCTAATGAAACTTTCTTACGCTAAGAAAAATGTAATGTTTCTTGTCTGACTTTCAAGAAAATAAGTGGTGGTCGTTCTTATGCATATTTGAAAGAAGTGAATTTGCATCTAAATTGGATCTTCTATCATATACCATTCAGTTCCTCCCCTAATTCATTTCAGCTAACAACAAGTCAACCAGAAAAGCAATAATGCACTAATTAGCACCTTCCAAGAATTTGGTAGGACATCTACAATTTTTATGCTAAGAATCCTTACCATGTGACTTCTGCATCCCACTCATTTGGAAATGAATTTCTGAACGCTGTAGTGTTATGGAAACCCCATATACATAGTATTGCTACTGCCTGTATTGAGAATTGAGTGAATTTATGAACATTTAATTTCTATCTGCACACAAATGAAAGCTAACAATTTGGAGATGCGAGACTACAGAATGAAGGGAGAGCAGACATGTGCTTCTCTACATAATGAGTAAGTGTAAATATAATTCATAGAACTTGAGAAGTTAACAAACAAATCTAGTATAAAGAACACACCTTGAGCAGGTGGGGTGAGCGGCATAGCAGTACCACCACTATCCACCAAAGGCTGCATGTCCTTTGTCTCCTTCAATATCGACCATGAGAACTACAAAGGTCTATAGCCATTCCACCATAGGAAACTCCATGCTCCACACCACCGCTGCAAGCATCAGTTCAAGCGCATGGCCTGCACGTGCCATCAAGGACATGTCATCATCGTGAAGAGGATGAGTGGCGAGGAAGCGAGGGCGAGAGGACGACGACGGCTTGATGTTGGACGGGAGTAGTAGCCGACAAGAAGCCCATAACATCTCTGCCACTGCCACCTTGCTCTGCTCCGACGACTCCATCGTCGGCCTGTCCACAAGCCATTTTAGATCCCCAACTTCGATAACCACCTTGGAATCATTTTCTGGAAGGAGAGGAAAGAACGTATCACCATCAACTCCTTTTAATTAGTAGAGATATATCAAGGTATTCTACGCCCAATTTAAGTTGAAAATAGATAAGCACAATAGTAAGTCTCAAACAAAGATGAATCGAGGGAGTAAAAATAGCGAGAACTGAAAATTCTCCAACACAAAATCACTAAATGCAGACATCTCCAGTGAATTATCAGGTAAAGCCTATATCCACAAGATCTAAGTGCACAAATATAAACCAGTAACACCCGCATGACTAATTATTCTAAATATACTACACTCAGGGTCAAACGCCTTAGTATTTCTATATCAAATGTTAAGAAAGCCTCAATCT
This sequence comes from Bonia amplexicaulis, assembly GCA_036346245.1. Lineage (NCBI taxonomy): Eukaryota > Viridiplantae > Streptophyta > Magnoliopsida > Poales > Poaceae > Bonia > Bonia amplexicaulis. The sequence goes on from CM070739.1 coordinate 9,657,795, forward strand.
ATCAAGGATTGTCTTGCTAGCATAATAGTCTAAAGTCTGCAATAGCTATTTTGCTGCAGGACATTTAGAAATAAGCATGAAGTCACCTATCCAGACATCAGGGAGTAGAGTAAGTATTGTCCATGTAGGCATTGTAAGATTAAGAGCCCTGCCACATGAGACATCCCAGAACCTATAACAATCAGCAAGCTTCGATCGATGGCTGTAGCAGGCCTAGAGTCCTAGACTGCCTCGGCACAGAAAATATATAAATCAATCAAAGAAACTATAATTGCCAGAAGCCAGTATTCAATGAGATAATCACAAACCCAAAGTCCTACATTACACTTCTTCTCTCACTACTGATATAAACGTTACTTCTTCTCTCACTCCTGATACAAACATTGGTCACTAAATTTCGATGATTATAAAGCAAAGAGAATATTTGAGGCAGGAAGGGCTATGTGAAACCTAGCAGCCACATGCCCGCATTTGATAGATACCAGTTCTGGTTTGTGGACACCTGCTCCTCGCTTCAAAAGCTTGGAAGTAGCAAATAGCTTAAACTAATTAATAGCTATCAACTCTAAAAAATACCACAAAATGGGTGCAAACAAAATCATTAATTTGTTTGGCAAGCGTTAGTGGAAAAGTTCATCGAGGCTCAGAATATATCTCCATTTTGGATCAGAAGATCAGTATCTCAACAAAACAATGTTAAATTTTTGGAAAAGATACAATGAGATTTTCTCTTTCTTAGCAAACTAAATGTCAATAAATTAAACAACAACTCCATCAAATAGAAGCAATCTTGTGAAGCAGGAATAAGTCATGAATAAATTCTATGTACACAAATGTACAGGGCAACTTTTTTTAGGCCAAAGAAGATTCCCCAGCTCTATTTGAAAGCACAACACATTTACAGTCAAGTGAATTATTGTTGCACAAATTGGAACAGCACATGATCCGACACAATAAGGAAGATGGGAGATAATTCTGCTCACCTTCAAGCCAGAAGCGAAGGCACAACAATGTCTGATGCAATCAAAGAAGTGGAGCCAAAATGGATAATCTACAATCTATACAGTTCTCCCTCGTAATCTTTACTTACGTGATGCTCTAGATCACTAAATTTCAAGGGAGAAATATTACCACAAATAGTAAAGATTACCCACTAAGAATCTCTAGATATGTATGCTTTCATTTGTAGTATCATACAAAGCGACTACACCTCAGTAGAGAACATGGGCCTGATCAGTGGCATTAGGCGCCACTGATGTGGCCTGCTGCTGCAGCCGCCCACCACCCCAAGCCGCTATTGTGGAAGAAACATTCGCCACTGCTATGGAGTCGGATGGGCGCTTACCAGCCGGTGCCATCGGGGGCAGATTAGCGCTGTATCCGCCCGTTCCGGCCGCCATCATAGAGAGGAGGACCTGCGTCCATGCGGACTTCCATGAGAAAGCTTGGCGTAGCCACGAGCGGCGCAAGACGGTAGACTACCACGCCGCAGTGCTTAGCAGCACAGGCACCTCGCCAACGGTCTCCTCGCCCCATCCTCCTGCTCCGTGTGCCTCGGCGGTGCACAGGAGGCGTTCGGTGTGTCCGGCTCTGTCAACATCGCAAAGGAGCACTCACCCGCTTGTCGTCGCCGGAGACGACCACAGCCTGTTATTCCCGCCGTTCTCCATCAACTATGTCTTCGCCGGCCACGCTGTCGACTCCTCCAAACGCCAACCGTCAGGACCAGATCCACGACCACTACCGCAATCAACCACCAGATCCACGACAAATACAGGACATGCGTGAGCGGGCCAGTGGTGAAGTTGCTCCGTGTGAGAGAAGGCGATAGGGACCAAGGGAGGTGGCGCGGTGAGTGGGGAGGGGAGGCGGAGGAGGGAGGCGGCGGCGGGTAGGGAGGGGAGGCGCGGAGGAGCGGGAGGCGGCGGCAGCGGGTTGGGGAGGGCGTCGAGCAGGAAGCGGCGGCGCGGGTGGAGAGGGGGAGGCGTCGACGAGGTGGAGGAGCGGGAGGCGGCGGCACTGCGGGGGCGGAGCGATGTCTGCGGAGGGAGGAATCGAGGGGTGCGGAGAAATCGAGTGAGGTCTGTGGAGACTAGAGGAATTGAGACGGAGCGGACGGCAGTTTGCGGGAGAAAGAGCGGTTATGGAGACGGCGGTTATGGAGAAAAGCAGTTATGGGAGAAAGAAATGTGGAGGACGGACGGACTGCCACCAACTCTAATTTTTAAGTAGTAGAGATATTGATTACATGAAAAGCATATCTATATATTTATCTTAAAAATACTTTCATAATATTATATTTTTATTGGGTTTTTATCAATATATTGTAAGTAGAAATTAGTGGTTAAAATGATGTTTTGATTACGGTATCAATGTTAAACAATAATTTTTTGTGGCTGAAAGGAATATAAAAACAAGATAAATGCTGAAAAACCGTAAAAATTAGGCCCGATAGTTTACAAGGATACGATTTTACACGTCAACGCGTGGCTCATTACACGGATGGCTGTTCAAAATTGGCCGGATTTTATCCTTTCAATCAATCAATTATTAAGCCACAATCACATCTCAACTCGCGGAAAAGAGAGCTCTAAACAATATACCATACATAGTCCCACGTACTACACGGGACACAAATAGGACGAACTGGCCGACTCCTGGAGAACAACACGTTAGGTAGCGACTGGACGACTACACCACATAAATATACCCACCAAGACGCCGCACGCCCATGCATGCAGATACCATCGCCCCTTCTCTTCGCCTCGCCGCCTCTCCTCTCCGCTAGTCTCTAGCGCCGCAACAAAAACCTGAACAGCGAGGCGTGAGGAGGGCAAGGTAGCGGGCGCGGATCGATCTCGCTAGATGGCTGGAGGGGGAGGCAGCGATGCCGGCGGCGGCGGCCGGGGAGGAGGAGTAGGAGGAGGCGGCGGCGCGAAGAGGGTGCCGATGCACCGACTGTTCGCGTTCGCGGACCGGCGGGACGCGGCGCTGATGGCGGTGGGCGCCGCGGGGGCCGTGGCCAACGGCCTGGCGATGCCGTTCCTCACCTTCCTCATCGGCGACCTCGTCGACACGTTCGGCGCCGCCGACCGCGCCTACATCGTGCACGTCGTCTCCAAGGTTCGCGCCGCGCCCCGTACCCCGTCGAGGGTTCTTGTTTTCGCGTTCTTGGATGGCTTAGCTCTTGGGTTTGATCGATCCCTCCTACCTGCATTGTTTAGTTTCTTGCCTGCCCTGTTTGGTCCTTTTCTTGCCTCACTGGTTTGTTAGTTTCTTTTTTTTTTCAACTTTTATTTGAAGAGGTTTAAGGGTTTTGGAATATGAGGTGTCGTTCTCTAGGATGTGACCAATCTTTTTTGAAGTAAACTTGGATAATTTCGGATAGAGATATAACGAGCTCCCCGATCAAACGTTTATTTGATAGGACTCTACGAATCCATTAAAAAGGTTTGGTGATGGATTGAGCAATCTGAACGCGTGGCCGGTCACTGACTTTTGGTCAATTCGTTTCGAAGGTCTCGTTCTATATTGTTGTATGCAGTTTCAGATCGCCAGAATTTGCACTTGGTTCGTTTACAGATGTGTCTATTCTTAATCAGCATTAATGAAGGTTTTGTCACGCTCGATCTGAATGCGGAAGGCTTATGGACGATTTTCTTCATTTGGTATGGAGTTTGAGAGGTGGCAATATCACAAATGCATGTAAGACATGCAAATCCTAACACGCAAAGAATTGTCACAATGTGCTTAATTTAATGAAGGTTTGACAAGCTAGACCTGAATGCCGAAGGCTTATGGAGGATTTGCTTCATTTGTTATGGAGTTTGAGAGGTGGCCATGTCATACATGCATATAAGGCATGCAAATCCTAACACGCAAATAATTGTCACAATGTGCTTAGATGTACATAAGGAAGCAAGGTCGTTAGATGTGCATAGGTAGTTGAAGATTCGGTGAGATAATTTGTACTAACACATTTGGTTAAGATGGCAATAGCGCATTCTAATAACACTGGTTTATGGTTTCCTTGTGATTATTGATTATAAGCTCATAGATAAGATAGGAGGAATTAATTCCTTATCAAAACCAGCATGATTAATGGGAATAATTCTGTTCTAGGTGAAAACGATTCATGAATGAATGTCCAAAGGACTTACGGGGAATTGTCCATTACAATATAGGTCCCTTGCTTATATCTCAAATTTAACTGGCTGTATAGTCTTTCTACAGATGTTTCTGTTCTGTTTCTCCAATAATTTTATCAGTAATTGCCATTTGTTGTCTACATATTGTTAGAGCCATGGTAATATAAAACTCTGTTTCTGTTCCATGCTTGATTTTCTTTAAATGTCATGTCCACGTGTAGGAGTAGTTTCATCTTCCTGAAGAGGATATTTCCTGCAACTGGCATTTCTTACCCGAATTGCTGGCTTTCTGCTTTAGTTTGGCACTTACTTTTCACCTTTTTTAATGCGGTTTTGAATTTCAGTCGCCTTGCCAATAGTCACTCCCTTTTTAATGGTATAACTGTTGTTTTTCAGGTTGCTGTCAGATTTGCATACGTGGCAATAGCTTCTGGAGTATCTGGGTTTCTTCGTAAGTAACAGAAGTACCATATCTGTCATAAATGTAGTTTGGATGATCACATATTGTCTTCTGAAAAAGAAAACTTTCTGAGGGGATATAGATATTTGCTTTGCTGACCGGTAGTTCTTTACTTTATTACAAAGATTGTGTACAACTGTTCAGGTGGCTTTATAGAAACTGTAGCTTCAACATGCATATACTGAATATGTTGTCCTTCTTTGCAAATAGGAGAAATGAATTCTTCTATTGGTTGGCAAAATGGCAATCTTGAGTTCTTAAAAATAAAGATGAGGAATTCTTTGTCACATTGCTGGAAATGAAGGAAATTTGTAAAAATGTCAAAAACTGCAACTGGATTCTTATGTTCATCATAATACAATATCCATATCAAGATTTCATGTCGTTTATGTTTACTATCTCACTGAACTGTGTTCCTGCAGAGGTATCATGCTGGATGGTGACTGGAGAAAGGCAGGCTGCACGAATCCGTGGCCTGTACCTCGAGACTATACTTAGACAAGATATATCATTCTTTGACGTGGAGACATCAACTGGAGAAGTTATCGAAAGGATGTCTAGTGACACAGTGTTGATTCAAGATGCCATTGGAGAGAAGGTGAGATGACACATATTCATGTGAATCATAATTACCTCTTATTCTTCAGCTTTATGAAGCGCCTTCTCTTGTAGTATTTTTTACGCAAAAAATATGATGTTACGTATACAACTTCTACCTTAATTTTTTAGTTTCTCTTGGAAATTATCACATAATCGGGTCATAGTTAAATATATGGATCTGGATGTTATTTAGATGACCCCTGGATATTTGAAGGTCAAAGACATTGTCCTGCTGCCTGCGTTGTGCATGTTCATGAGTTATGATTCCAGTGTGCATTAGTTCCCACTAGTAATCAGGAATGTTTCTGATTCATGAATTTACATATTAGAGAAGAAAGATTTTATATAACACATAAAACTGCTATCTTTAGAAATTTATGGTTTGACACATTTTCCATTTGGCCCATTTATGAAGGTGGGGAAGTTTCTCCAATTGGTATCAACATTTCTGGGTGGATTCATAATCGCATTTGCAAGAGGCTGGCTTCTGTCCGTAGTTATGTTGTCAAGTATCCCTCCTGTTGTACTTGCTGCCGCAGCCATGTCACTGGTTGTATCGAAGTTCGCAAACCGTGCCCAGATAGCCTATGCTGAAGCAGGGAAATTGGTTGAGCAGACAATAGGATCAATCAGAACAGTAATACCTATCTTTCAAGAAACTCTTCTCTTCTAATTATTCTTGTGCCTATCTACCTTTTCATTTTCCTTTATGATAATTTTCAGGTGGTATCTTTCACCGGTGAGAGGAGAGCAATTAACAAATACAATGAGTTCTTAAAAGTATCATACAGATCAGCAGTTCACCAGGGCGCCGCTGTGGGACTCGGAGTTGGTTCACTTTTGCTTATTGTTTTCTGCAGCTATGGATTGGCTGTATGGTATGGTGCAAAGCTGATTATTGAAAACGGATACACTGGGGGATATATCATTAATGTATTGATGGCCATCATGACTGGTGCAATGTTAGTATCTTCATTTGCATGACAACAATTCTTTCAAGATACAAAGAACCAAATTTAAGTTGTAGGTTTTAGATTCTCACAATGCTTTTTTTCTTTTTTGTAGGGCTCTTGGCCAGACTTCTCCATGCTTAAGTGCTTTTGCATCAGGACAGATTGCGGCTTGCAAAATGTTCGCAACTATCTATAGAAAACCTGAGATTGATGCCAGTGATAGGAATGGCCTTGTATTGGAGAACTTTATTGGAGATGTTGAGTTGAAAGATGTTTATTTCAGTTACCCTGCAAGGCCTGAGCAACTGATCTTCAATGGCTTCTCTATTAGCATTCCAACTGGCATGACAATGGCATTGGTTGGGGAGAGTGGGAGCGGGAAGTCTACTGTGATTAGCTTGGTAGAAAGGTTCTATGATCCACAATCAGGTGAAGTTCTCTTGGATGGTGTTAACCTGAAATTGCTAAACCTTAGCTGGATAAGACAGCAAATAGGGCTTGTTAGCCAAGAGCCTATTCTATTCACAACCACTATAAGAGAGAACATAGAGTATGGAAAGATTGGCGCATCAGAGGAAGAAGTCAGGAGAGCAACTGTGCTTGCCAATGCCGCCAAGTTCATCGACAAGTTACCAAATGTATGCTCATTTTCCCCGTCTTCTTTTACCTTTTAGTCATGGATTCTGTGTATAGTACTTTCTCAGTACCTGTTGCATCTACTTTCGAGCCCACAATGACAAGTTACAACTATTACCAGGGACTAGATACAATGGTTGGTGAGCATGGAACACAACTATCCGGTGGACAGAAACAAAGGATTGCAATTGCAAGAGCAATTTTGAAGGACCCCAGGATACTACTTCTTGATGAAGCTACAAGTGCACTTGATGCTGAGTCTGAGCATGTAGTTCAGGATGCACTTAATAATATCATGGTGAACAGAACAACCATAATTGTAGCGCATCGCCTGAGCACCGTGAAAAATGCTGATACAATATCAGTGCTACATCGCGGACAGCTTGTGGAACAAGGTAAGATGGATAATCACTGCTCAGCAACTCAGTCCCTTACTGTAAGGGTTCAATTTCACATTTCCATTTCAAAACCAAGCTCGCAATAATAAATGGATGTTTGCACAACAGGACCACATGCTGAGTTGATAAAGGATTCCAACGGAGCGTACTATCAACTTTTACGGCTTCAAGAGGTGAATGCGAAAAGGAACGGAGCTTATGCAGACAACTCCGGCAGGCTACAAACAATATCTGAGACTGCAAATTCTATAAGTCCACACAGCAGCAGAAATCCGTCCTTTGATAGATCTGAGAGTAGACATTCCTCGCAGGGTGGAAGCCGAAGGAATTCACAAACATTCTCATTACACACACAAGAGACCAAGGGGGTTGATGCTGTGAAGTCAGAGACGAATGTACTCAGACGCCTACTCCACCTCCATAAGCCTGAAACTCCAATCCTTTTGTTAGGATGCACTGCCGCCATTGCCAATGGGGCTATACTTCCTGTGTTTGGCCTCTTGCTTTCAAGTGCCATTAGCACATTCTATGAACCACCACACAAACTGCGAAAAGATTCAGTATTCTGGGCAGAAATGTACGTGACCTTGGGTGTGATCTCCATGCTTGTGTTGCCAGTGCAATACTCTTTGTTCAACATGGCAGGTGGGAAACTCATCGAGCGCATACGTGCTTTATCATTTAGTCGGGTTGTTTACCAGGAAATAGGATGGTTCGATGACCCGCTGAACAGCAGGTATTTTTTTTTATGTTCACTCGTTCATTTGATACATCAGTGTTGTAGAGTCGCCATTTTCTTTGTGTTCCCTAATTTTCCAGCTTTCTTGATATTCTTCAGTGGTGCAATAGGCTCTAGGCTATCTGCGGATGCAGCGTCTATCAAAGCCATTGCTGGAGATGTCTTGTCATTGATAGTGCAAAGCATAAGCACTGCTGTTGTCGGTGTTGTAATAGCCATGATTGCAAACTGGAAGCTAGCATTCGTAGTCTTGTGCTTTCTTCCTTGCGTGATTGCTCAGAGTTATGCTCAATCAAGGTTTATGAGGGGTTTTGGTGCTGATGCCAAGGTATATCGTCTGTTGGTTCTTTTTCACGACCATCATATGGATCATTGTGTAGCTATTTGCTCTAAACTGTGTAATGTTGCCTGCAGGAAATGTACGAACAAGCGAGCACGATTGCCAGTGATGCCATCGGTAACATCAGAACTGTTGCTTCATTCTGTGTAGAAGAGAAGATAATCGAAAGCTACCGAAAGAAATGTGAAGGCCCTGTGAAACAAGGAGTTCGTCAAGGGGCTATAAGTGGTTTGGGCTACGGATTCTCATTCGCGTTGCTCTTCTGCTTTTATGCTGTATCTTTTTACGTTGGAGCTCGCTTTGTACACGATGGGGCAGCAGACGTTGGGCAAGTCTTTAAGGTGAGAACCAAAGAAGCTGACGGATCATTCTCTTTTTCCACTCATTTGGGGCTTCTTTTCATAGCCACTGTTTTTCTTGAAAATACAGGTCTTCTTTGCTTTAACCATGATGGCTGTTGGAGTTTCGCAGTCGAGTTCCCTTGCCCGGGATTTTAGCAAAGTGCAAGATGCAGCTGTCTCCATTTTTAGGATTATTGATAGGAAATCTAAGATTGATGCGAGCTCTGAGGAGGGAACGGCACTAGGGTCAGTGGAGGGGAATATAGAGTTGCAGCACGTGAGCTTCAAGTACCCTGCTCGGGCTGATGTGCAAATCTTCAAAGATTTATGCTTGAGGATCCCATCTGGCAAGGTACATGTTGTTTTCATGATTAAGCTATCTATGCACACCGCTTAATCTTCAGAGATTTTCTCCCGGTTAAATTTAATTATATGTTAATAGAGTTTTTTTTCCATATTCATGTTGAATATCGTACTGCGACAAGGTGAAAATAACTTAAAATTTAACAGAACCAATGTAAACAGAGCTGACAATTCCTTAAAGATACCTGAAACAATGGCACAACTTTTGAGTCAATGCAGTAGCTTAACGGAACAATAATTGGAATAGAGTCTTACCCGGAACAGATTTAACTGGAATGTTCATGCACAAGTTAAAAGCTGTGCCCAGAACTGAAACCTAATTGGTTGGTACTAGACCTTGAACTGAAAGCAGAAGTCACTCATGCAGATCTCAAGATCTCACGCCTTTGTCATTACTGAAATGCTGACAAGTTTGATCACTCGTTGCAGACTGTTGCGCTTGTGGGAGAAAGCGGAAGCGGGAAATCGACGGTGATAGCCTTGATAGAGAGGTTCTACGACCCCGACTCTGGCGCCATCTTACTAGACGGCGTGAACCTGAAGAGCCTCAAGCTCAGCTGGCTCAGGCAGCAGATTGGGCTAGTTGGCCAAGAACCCGTCCTCTTCAACGACACCATCAGAGCAAACATCGCCTACGGCAAGCAGGAGCAGGTGTCCGAGGAAGAGATCATCGCCGTCGCTGAGGCCGCGAACGCCCACCGGTTCATCTCCTCCCTTCCGCAAGGGTACGACACCAACGTCGGCGAGCGGGCCGTGCAGCTCTCAGGCGGGCAGAAGCAGCGGATAGCCATCGCGAGGGCGATCCTCAAGGACCCCAAGTTGCTGCTCCTGGACGAGGCGACCAGCGCGCTGGACGCCGAGTCGGAGCGCATCGTGCAGGAGGCGCTAGACAGGGTGATGGTCGGGAGGACGACGGTGGTCGTGGCTCACCGGCTGTCAACCATCACCGGCGCCGACAAGATCGCCGTCGTCAAGAACGGGGTCGTGGCCGAGGAAGGCCGGCACGAGCAGCTGCTCTGCTTGCCCGGTGGTGCTTATGCGTCCCTTGTAGCCTTGCAGTCTAGCAGTTCGTGAATCGTGACGTGATGAATGCTGCTATTGCTTCGTAGGATCATGAATGGTCTTTGCCTATTTCGGTTGATTGTTTTCTCAAGCATCAAATGACCACGCTGTTATCGTAGTTACAAGAGAATCTCCCACTTTTCTTTGAATGGCAAGGGTGAAGGATAGGACTTTAATTCATGTATAGCAGAGTGTTCTTGGTTCCTTCGCTACACATTGATACTCTGTTTTCCACTTCATTCATATATCGGGAGCATCTACTATGTTTCGCACTTGATTCCACTTAATAGTTAGACTTTGCTGTCTTTCAGCAATGATTTATGAACAACAATACATGTTACACTAACTCTGCAGAAAAAGGAAGAGAAATACGGAAAAAAGAAGAGATATCACTACCTATTCTACTTGTGCTTAAGATTGCCTCCTCTCCTCCTAGCCACAATTGTGCTGTCATGCTCTTTCCAACCAGCTCAACCTGTCCTTTTGTCACTGTTCGTCTATCTTAAGATTAGATGGTAGGATTATTCTAATGTAGTTAGTAATTTTAGATTGTATTACGTGTGTATTGAATCATACCAGTGTTATTTACGTTACATTATATAATAATAAGTCCAAAGCATTTAAAAACATGATAACATATACAACTAAATATATGAATGTTATAAGGTGGTGCTCAGTTGGGCTGAATTTTGGTGGCTTATAACTAAATTTTCACTGTAGCTGGCTGAAATTATACTGTAGCTGATGGTGGCTTATTTGGCATAATTAAATAAAAAAAATAAAAATAGAAAAAACGGGTTAGACCATCACATATAATGTAAACGAATATGTGAAAAAGAACTGGCAAAAAAAGCTCAAAATAAGCCGAAAAGTCAGAAAAATACGAAATTTAGAAAATAGTGAAAAATAAACTGGAAGACAGAAACTTAAGGTGCCGCTCGGTTGGGCTGAAATAAGTTGACTTATGGCTGAAATTGCACTGTAACTGGCTGAAATTACACTGTAGCTGATGGTGGCTTATTTGACGTAACTACATTTAAAAAAATTAAAAATAGAAAAAATAGGTTACCCCATCACGAATAATACAAACGAATACGGAAAAAATGAACCGACAAAAAACTCAAAAAAAACAAAAAAACGAAATTTAAAAATAGTAAAAAATAAACCAGAAGATCAAGCCGAAATGAGCGGACCTAAGTCCAAATGAGCAGGGCATGCATAGATACACAAACCAAAAGTTCGTGACATGGAATGTTTTGAATTATTGCTTTGACCTATCATGTGACCAACATTTGATTTCACGTATCTGGCACCTAGATTGCATCGTTGATAGTAATCAGAGAGGATGAATGACTACAACGTCTAACGAAAGTTTTTCTTAAATTTATTATTGTTTTTAAATCGCAAATCACGAGCACACATAAAATATCCAACCACAATATATGCAAAACAATATATATATATATATATATATATATATATATATATATATATATATATATATATATATATATATATATATATATATATATATATATGTGTGTGTGTGTGTGTGCACCAAAAGCTTTTTAAAAAACAACTTAACGCCAAAGGGGTAATAAAAGATAAAAGTAAAACCTAATTAGCCTTACGTAATCACCACTTACTTAATCACCTTTTCTCTTCTTAGTGCACAAAAAGTCACGGCGTCAATGGTTCTCTGCTGCCAGCGTTGCATTTCTAGTCACATGCGAAGCCTTATGCATGCGCTGGAACGGTGGACTCCCATGCGCGTGAACGAAACGAATTCTTCTAGCAGCAAATCAGCAATGCACGCGGACGAGAACCGAGGAACAAGACGTCGCCGAAATTGGCTTCAGGATAAAATATGAAACGCGCTGTCGCAATTTTTCTCTGAAAACCAAAAAGCGTTTGATCCCCCAAAAGCTACAGTACCGATCACAATTTTTGTCCCCTTTTATACAGTCTCCTACAAACCATATTCAATTTCTACTTCAAATCCTAAACCAACTCATCCAACTAGACATAGACCTTTATACCTCAACTAGTCTTTTGGCCCACTAATTTCCAAGGGACCCGAAACCCTTCCTAACATGGATTTTTCATACTCCCGACTTTTCTAACGCGTCACGTGTCGAAGCCTCCAGGACCGCACCTCCCGTAACTTCTCCACGCATCATCCATCACGTATCGTAGCCTCCGGACCGCACCTCCGTAGCTCCAACACGTATCATCCATCTCTGATCTCCATGCGCCCCAAACATGAGCCCGATCATCTCGCATGACATCCTTGACCGTCTGGACCTCAGATCTCCCCATGCTAGTCCCGGTCCATGCGCCCCAAGCATACTTCTTTTTTCATGCGCTTTTTGTGCCTTTATCTTTTTTGTATACCATGGCATGCTTGAAGCATACATTTTTTCAATTATCTCTTTCTTATTTTTTTATAACATACCAAATTGAGCGATCATAAAAAGATTGCAATATGAAACATATGAACCTCATAGCTAAGATTTAAAATAAGACTCACATTCAAGCTAATCCTTTTTTATGAACATCATAAAGTACTATTTATAATTAATCTAGTCAAACTATTCCGCCATGTCATATTTTAGTTCAAGTATAGCAAATTAATTTTAACTAGTCATGATTAAATAGAGTGAAGAACCATCAAATGTTCCAATCAAGCAATGATGTAAATGACCGGAACCCAATCTAGCGCATGTTTTTCATCCTTGTCAACTATTCTTACATCACAGGAAATATCGGTCTCACAATACTAGGGTTAGTGAAATAGGATCTAGGAATCCAGTACTGAGACATATGACGAACATGAGCAACCAGGCTAGAACCAAAATCACGTGCATGAGGATGATCAGAATGCCAGAAAGAACGTGAATTATTTGAATTAAATCCAAAACCAGCATGTGAACCAGATTTAAAGTCATCATAAAAGTTCTCTAAAAACCTAGATTTTACATGAGATCTAGGAATAAAAGAGGTTGCACGTTTTTGTCTTAAAGCATTCAATCTTTCCTTCTTCTCTTTCTTAGCACGTCTAAAACAAAATTCATGCAAATGTCCATCTCTTCCACAGTAGGTGCAACAAAATTTAACATAACCATAATTCTTTTGAGATGATGAGCTAGCACCTACATTATTATTCGATAAACTTTGCACAAAACCAGCAGATTTAAACACAATTTGTTCTGGTTCAAACTTCAATTTTTCCAGGTTCAAGAAGCTTAACAACCCTAGGAGGATTATTTTTGGCATGTTCAACAAAATTAAATCCAAGACCACGATTTTTCACACTTGTTTTCGACTTGTCTAGAATCATATTCAAATTTTTCTTACCAAAAGAAAAATATCTCTAAAGTGTCTTTCAAGTACTCAATCTCTTTAGCTAGAGTGGGACAGGTTATGCAATTAACAGGTTCATTCACAAGATCTTTAGAAGCACTAAACTGAGACAATCTTTCCTTTTCAGCAAAATAATTAAGTTATCTAGTCAAAGCTTCAATTTTAATATTTAACTTAGGACAATTTGAGTAAGACATGTTCTCATGATAAAGCATTTGTTGAATAGATTTCTGAGATGAATTAAGTCTAGCTTCTAGCAATACACAATTAGAACAAGCTAGATTGAACATTTGAAATACTTGACTCTAAACATGTAGAAGAGCTAAACTTGAACTTTTCAATTTCATCATTAGCACATTTCAATTTTTCATCACAAGAGTCATGTGCTAATCTTAATTCATCAAATTTAGCAGTTACATCTCGAAGTTGATCCATGTTTAAAGCATTAAGTGACCTAGCATTCTCTAACTCAGAATGTAAAATTTGACAAGACTCACAAGATTCATCATCAGGAATTAAAACTCTAAGTCTTGCAATTTCAGAATTTAGAGATTCAATCAAAGTATTGTATTTCTTAATCTTTTTATCTTTCTTTTCTAGCAAAGTACCAAGTATAGCAATAACTTTAGCTAAATCATCATAAGAAGGTTCTACCTCATTGTAGTTGTCACTTTCAAGATCATCATTGTCGGTGGAGCTTTTGCTACATGCCATTAGACACAACCCAATTAAATCTTTCTTGCCTTTGGGAGTATCATCCTCGCTGTCCGTGTCCACATCACTCAAATTAATTTGCCCAAGAGCCGAAAGAATACGATGCACCACCTTGCGATTCATATAGCCCTTCTTTTTATTCTTCATCTTTTCTTTCTCCATCTCTTCTCTTGCAAAACTTGCTAGAAACTTTGGACATTTGGGACGAATATGATTGAGATCACCACACTCATAGGACCAAAATTTTCTCTCTTTCTTGATCTCACATTCTGTAAAGCTCTTGTGAAACATGTAGAGAGAAGTGTCAAATCATCTTCCGGGAGTTGCTCTAGCTGTTCATCAGTTAGTGAAGACAAAGAAGACAAAGCATAGCTAGTAGAAGAACACCATGAGACTTGCTAGAGTGTGAAGCTAAAGCAATTGATTTATTACTATTATTTTTCTAGCAAAAACATCTAATTCACGAGTTTTCAATTTAGAATAACGTACACGTAATGTAAGTGTACTCATGACAATATATTCTCTAATGGATGTAACCTTCATCTCCCATATAGACATATCTAATGCTCCAAGTAATTAACGTGCATTTTCAGCATCAGTATAAGTAACATTAAGAGCACGTAGGTTACTAAGAATTTTATTAAAGTGGGCAAAGAGATCATCTATTGATTCACCAGGTTTCATCTCAAAACGCATGTAATCCTTTTTGTACATATCTTGACGTACCTCTTTAATAGTAGATGAACCCTCATGATAATCACATAGTGCTTTCCATACCTCATATACAGATTTTAGATGCACAACACGATCAAAATCACTCCTTCCTAGTCCTTGAATTATCAGGTTTCTTGCCTTGCTATTTGCCTCCACTTATGCTATATTTGCTTCTGACACAACATCGTTCTCGGGCACTTGATAAGGCTTGTAGACCTTCTCCCATATTGCAAAGCCTTGAGCTTGAATATATGCCACCATCTTCGCTTTCCAATACTGAAAATCAACACCATCGAAAACACAAGGTTTTGTGGAATACCTATCCATCGATATTTTTTCTAATCACCGGTTAAGATCAATTAGAAAAATAAACCTGCTCTGATACCATTTGTAGGATCGTTGATAGCAATCAGAGGGGGGTGAATGATTGCAGCGCCTAATGAAAGCTTTTCTTAAATTTATTATTGTTTTTAAATCTGCAAATCACAGAAGCACACAGAAAAATATCCAACCACAATGTATGCAAAACAATATATATATATATATATATATATAGGAAAAATACCTATTACACCCGGGTGTAATTACACCCACCTCTAATATACCACCTAAACAAACTTGAAATACTCCTTTATCACTTTAGATACATTTGTATACTAATTATATATGTGAATCACACGAAAAACTTGTAAAGGAGTTCATAGTTTTTGGCGTATTTTGTAAATACCCTTATATACGTGCATAAAAAGGAATATGTCGAAAAAATGTACATACCACTTCGAAAAATTGTTCATACCACCTAGATGGTCTTAAATACTTGTATACTACACGTACATACCCTCCGATTACGAGATACTCCCTACATTGCGAGATACGATATAGGGTGTAACTACACCCGTGTGAAAAGAGGCTATATATATATATATATATATATATATATATATATATATATATATATATATATATATATATATATATATAGGAAGCTTGTTTTCTACACTAGAATATAGTTACACCCTTTATATCTGCCGTCCATCCACTGTGGATACTACCTAGTCTGTTGGGTTTGTGGGTGCATGGGGTATCCATTAGTCTATCCGATAAGCAAGTAAGTTGTTGTTGCAATCTCGACTGCGGCAGTCGTGTGCTAGATACTCGGACGTTTCCGTACAAGACGCATGCATGTAACCCACGTTCATTCTCTCTCTCAATTTTCTTTGGGAACTTCATAGTATCTCTATACAATGGAGTAGGAAGCTCGTATTTACCATTTTTTGCCGTATGGAGTATATGTATATGCGTAGTTGTAGTTGGAGAACGGAGTATGTATATTTGTAAGTAGCGTGTACATGGAGTATATGTACTTTGAGGGAAGTATGTACATGGAGAATGGAGTATGTACATTTTTAAATAACGTGTACATGGAGTATGTGTACTCTGAGGGAAGTATGTACATGGAGTATGTGTACTCCTAGGGAAGTATGTACATGGAGAATAGAGTATGTGTACTTTTAAAAACCTGTTTCTCCTAGGGAAGTATGTACAAGGTTTATGCGATTTTAAAAAGGACTATGTATATATATATTCATTTTTGTAATGAAGCCAATGCTACTAAACTCTATGTGTGTAGACATACTTGTTTTTTTACGTATAGATACTTCCTTTTTAGATGTGAACATTATTTTACACTTTTTTAAAAACGTGTATTCTCGTATGTGTGCGCATGACACATTTGCATGGGAGATTTGTTACGTTGTTTTGATTCCATAAAAGTCGGCGTTGATTGCATTGATTTGATTCTCCTATTGGTGGCATCAACTAATCAGTTGTTGACTCATTCCGCTGCTTACACTGAATCGGATCGGATCATGGGCCATAACTTGTGACTTACAGCCCCGTTAGTCACAAACTGAAGCACGAATCGCAATCAATCATCGACGGTGGATGCATAGGGTGTAATTACACCTGGGAGTAATTAGTATTTTTCCTATATAGGATGCACCAAAAGCTTTTTTAAAAAACAACTTAACGCCAAAGGGGTAATAAAAGATAAAAGTAAAACCTAATTAGCCTTACCTAATCACCTCTTACAATCACCTCTTACTTAATCACCTTTTCTCTTCTTAGTGCACAAAAAGTCACGGCGTCAATGATTCTCTCTGCTGCCAGCGTTGCCTTTCTAGTCACATGCGAAGCCTTATGCATGCACTGGAACGGTGGACTCCCATGCGCGTGAACGAAACGAATTCTTCTAGCAGCAATGCACGCGGACGAGAACCGAGGAACAAGACGTCGCCGAAATTGGCTTCAGGATAAAATATGAAACGCGCTGTCGCAATTTTTCTCTGAAAACCAAAAAGCGTTTGATCCCCCAAAAGCCACAGTACCGATCACAATTTTTATCCCCTTTTATACAGTCTCCTACAAACCCTATTCAATTTCTACTTCAAATCCTAATCCAACTCATCCAACTAGACATAGACCTTTATACCTCAACTAGTCTTTTGACCCACTAATTTCCAAGGGACCCGAAACCCTTCCTAACATGGATTTTTCATACTCCCGACTTTTCTAACGCGTCACGTGTCGAAGCCTCCAGGACCGCACCTCCCGTAGCTTCTCCACGCATCATCCATCACGTATCGTAGCCTCCGGACCGCACCTCCGTAGCTCCAACACGTATCATCCATCTCTGATCTCCATGTGCCCCAAACATGAGCCCGACCATCTCGCATGACATCCTTGACCATCTGGACCTCAGATCTCCCCATCCTAGTCCCGGTCATCCTCGTCACCGACCATGATCGCCTCCATGCTCAACCTGCACATGCAAAGACCAAAGAACATTCTTCCGGCACAAGTTCATCCCAACTTGACCAACATCAGTCCATACACACACGCCAACACACCTCGCATAACATCGATAAACAATATTATCAAATATTCATCATCATAAATTAATCGTTGTCAATTATTCATCACCAAGATAATCTAGACCTAATCACATGGTCTAACACTTTTATTGCAAGCAGGTTTGTGTGGGAAAATTTGTGATACCCCTTTACTCATCAACTTGGAAGATACCATGACCAACGAAGAACATCCTACCACAACATATTGCCTCTCTTATTCCTTTGGCTTATCCGGTCTAAACCAGTCTCTATTGTCTCGGTTGATGACAAAAAAAAAGTGTATGTGAAATGTAGACATAAAAACACATGTCCTTTTTATATCTGAAAAGATCACTTAAAATTGTTATAGCTAAATTTGTTGTTTGAGAACACGATGGTTCAAAGTCAATATGCATGTATATTTTTTAGAACGGTGGGATTTGGTTATTGTACTTGTCGCTAAAGCTCAGCAGCCGACACTACTACAGAAAACCGTATTACAGACAGTTTTGCGAGGCGTCTGAATTTATGGGTCAGTAGTGATACGAGGTCATCACAGACAGCTTTCGAACCGTCTATGTTGCAAATTTCACAGACTAAAAACCGTCTGTAATATTGACGGTTTTTAGTATGTGATTATCAACTAGCACAGACGATTTTTAGTTAAAAACCGTCTGCGCTATTCTCATCTACCTCCTAAATCTATTTCTGTTTATTGGCTAGCCTCAGAAAATGCTAGCCATGCCCTCTGAAACAAGCAGATCAACATATACATGCATACAACCAATTCACATCTCAATTCATTTCACAAACATAAAACATCCATTTCGCAAATCAATTAATTGAAATGAAATAAAATATCCATTAACAAATACACAATTACAATCATTGTCAATCTTATCCCAAACAAAAAATCATTGTACGTTGTGGAACTCTCCATCTGATTTTATGACTCTAGCCATCAAAAAGTACGCACACTCTCCTCGAATTTGTGCAAGGTCAGGCTGTTGCAATGCAGTTGTAGAGATGGGCGCAGCCTGTCGATAGGAATATCAATGTGCGTACATATATAACCTGATAAGTATGAAATAATTATGGGAAGATTGACAAACCTTAGGATTGGTGATCTTCGAGGAATCGAGTAGTAGTTTCATATGGTGGCAAACGTAGAATCCACACGTGTTGCTCGGCTATTGCTGGTGGCACTGCAAAAAATAGAATGTGTTAATTTAAGAGGCATTACTACCAAATGTTGTATAGGATTAATTAATGTGTACTAGCGAATACCCGAAAATTTAGAACATGTTGCAAGGGCTTGGCCCCTTCCGTCGAGCCACGTGTCTTTGCAACGTACGTGGCGAATGACCTTCGTGATTCGAAAAAGTTAGCTTAGTCATTCGGAAGGAAAGAGTACAATATAGTTATGTATAGAGAAAATGTACTTACCTATCGAGTAATTGGTCGATAACTATGTAGTTGGTTTTGTTCTTACTTAGGAAATCAAGGTATATTGCCTTATTCCATTTTGGTATAATTACAATTAAAATCCAATTGAACCACTGATTGTAGGGCATAAGAACAAGTTCCTCATCACGGTGAGCCAGCAGTGTTGTTGTTATATACCTCTCGACGAAGGATGCATCATCGTTGATGGTATCCATGGTGACCAAACGTGGGTCCAGGAAACCAATTGGTGATTTGGATAATCTAGCTTCAGTCACCATGTATCTATATATATACACAGAAAATCAACAAATTATATATGACATATATCGGTATTATATGAACGGAGACTGTGATTGTACACATTTACAGCGTTGAGCGTGAAAAAATCAAATAAATCCTCAAAGGTCACCACAAAGGCACAATAATGAACTTCGTGCTTAAATGATCCGACCTGCAGTTTACAATGATATCTGAGCGCCGTTCTCCTTGTGGCTTATTGGCATGTTCCATATACCAAGCGTGTAATCTCTGGAAACTAAGTCATAGGGTTAGGAGGCGCTTTTTCGGGATGATCATTGGCTCACCTAGCACGAATTTGCTGGCCAATGGCAGTACATGATATCACCATTGGTCTTCTTTGATTTGCCGCTGCTACCTCGGCTGTAGGTCGACTTCATGGTAGTCGATTGTAAAGGTAGCACCGGTGCAAGTTGCTTCATCGAGAATAGCACCCGTGGAGATGGCACTGGTGCAGGTAGCGGTGGTGGAGATAGGCTTTGTGGAGATGGCACCAGTGCATGTGCTCTGGTTCAGATTGCCCTTGTGGACCTGTCACTGGTGAAGAAGCCTCCAGGCAGATGTCGCTTTTGGGCCACTAGATGAATGTTTCAATGACTTGCCCTAGAGTCATGATCTCGTCATTGGGAGCTTCGGTGGTGGGACGACCTAGAAATTAGCATGCACACCATCCACATGAACTTTTCCGAAGCCTGGTGCTAAAGGTGTACGATACACCATGGCCCCGTGAGCAGACGGATATGCCTGGCCCAAAACAGCGCACAAGGGAACAGAGGCATATCTCACTTGGAGCTTACACTTCATAGGCTCCTATATAACGATACAAAATTAGCTACTCCAATAGGCCCATCAACGGACCGAGCATTCCAGAGATAATAAATATTACCAGGATGTCATCCACAGGAAATATGGCCTCGCTTTTCGTCGTAGGATTGGACGTGCAACTACTCCGACGATTGCGGGGCTGGTTAGTACAGGAGCGACGGCGGCAGCCTGCTGATTTTCTGTATATCTTCGCATCTCATCTATGACATAATTGGCCAGTTCCTCTCTAAGAGATGCCTTGATCTCCTCTCATAGCCGTGCCTCACGCTCGGCTTTGGTTCTCTTCCACTCTGATACAATTCGGAGTCATTCTCCCTAGTTGATATGGGGAGAGACCGATCTTCTCAGAGAGGAACCGTGGATAGTTGATGCGAAGTAGAGGATGTCACAAGTTGAACACTCGCGCCAATGCACGAACCCTCAACTCTTTGGAATACGCCCAAAACACACCAGATAATTGTTCGTCGTGAGACCACAAACGACGAACGCCAAGTCCCCAATTCCCAATGGAACGACGGCTTGACCTCGAATTGCAGAACGAACAATGGATCACCTAGTTCTCTCTCAAAGTCCTCGCATGAACTCTGGTGTTGAAAGAATAAGCAATAACTATGTTTCAATCTTATGCATAAAATTGGTCTCCTTACAAGGGGGTCTAACCCTCAATATACAGTTCCCTGTCCACCTCATGGCTGGCCAAGAGGTCCTAAACCAACTACAACTCATCCCTACATGTATTTGAAAACAAACTCACACAAAAGGAAAAATCTAAAATTAAGCCGTCACAATGTTTTGGTCATAACTTTTTATCCATGTTGAATTTAAGGTGGGACTAGCTCCATTGCGTAGCCCTTGAAATTATCTTTCTAACGAGTACAAGAACACCTGAATTGGACTCCGTTTGTGAAAGTTATGTCCTTTTTAGTAACCGCCTGTCAGGCTGTCTCGAACCGAATCCGAATTGGATCCTGAGTTGAATCCGAGTTTGAATTGGATTGAGCACGTGGGAAGTCCGAATTTGGCTTGAAAATTTTATCCAAAATTTGTAGTTTAAGTTCTTGGGCTTCTTCCCCTTTTACTCTCCCATCAAACGGCTTCTTTCCTCCTTGATCAACCGCATTGGTTGCTTGATTTTCTCCTTGCCAACCGCTTTGGCCTTCTTGTTCTTTATTGCTAGGCAGCAAATAAGGGTATCCTCCTTCTTGTGCTCCTCTATTGCTTTGGCTCCGGACTCCCTCTCGGTTCCAAAGACTTGAAGCTTGTCAAACCTGAGAATGCACAACGTATTGTTTTTATTTAGTATCCAATTCTCACGGAAAACACAAGAAAACTTGTTAAGAAATAATTGCACCTGTTATTTGAGAAGAATAGATCTTGCTTTATAAACAGCGTCATAAGTACTAGGGATATCCTCATCATCCTCCCTTTCTTCAAAAAAAGCCGTCCTCGGCTTTTGATAGCCTGAAAATGTGCTACACAAAGAAAACAACGTATATACATGGTATATGTATTTATCATCCAAACAACTTCTGTGTAGCGCATGATGATTTGCTAGACATGTACTCAACAAAGAGAACAACGTATATATGTGAATATGTATGAATTAATTGTTGTGTTATTCGCGTTGTTTTGCACAAAATAAGTAACACAACTGCAACCATAGGAATTTTGATATATACATTGCGGTACCTTCATTCACATCATTCTCCCTCCCATGATAAAAAGTCGTACTCGACTTTTCTAAGCACATGAACAAAATATAAAAGGGACCAGCTAGATCAAGTTGCTCAAATTTGGGGGAAAATTTTTTTAGTCCCTTTCATGCTTCAACTACACTACTAAATAGTGATTTTATACATGAAACTTCAGCAAGGTTTTCAATCACACTAGATAGCTCTTTAGAATCATCGAACATGATATAGTATAAAGAATCATCAAGAGATATTCTAGTAAGAACGTCTTTATGAGTAATCAACTCCACATTATGTAAATTGAGCGAAGAAATTTCAGAACATAGAATATTCAAATGAACACTAGAGTTCTCACTCTTACGTACCTTTGCGTGATGAATATTCAATTCAACACCATTATTGTTACCTTTAACATTCTTCTTAGTTATTGTAGGTGTTGTAGGTATCAAATCGTCATGACAAAACCACGAGGCAGCAAGCACTCCATCCCCAACCGTGGTTATCTCCTCGTCTTTTACTTCTAACGATGCTGGTTGTTGAAAATTCAACTCCTTTTCTTTAATATCGACCTGCACAATATGAGAAACAATACTAGAAGTAGAGAGTAAATTGTTAATTTCAGCAATAACCTCACTTTGACTATCATCTACTTCTTTCTTTTCTATTGGTGTATCTCTCTCACACTTAATGGAGATGCTCTCCACTTCACATATGGTGAAATCACACAGCTTACTCTTTTTATCATTCTCATTCAATTTGGCTATGTGTCTCTCATTCTCACATGGGTTTGGATACATCGCATCCCCTAAAGATTGTGGGTCAGCAACGGAGCAATCACGAGTAACCACACTCTCTTCATGAAGCAATGGAGCAATACAACATGAAGCTAGGACTGAAGGGAAAATCCCATGCTTGGTCGCCTTCTCTTGTGTCACACAAGTGGACTTCAAACCTTGTCGTGGTCTTGTCAACTTTTCCACTAGGGAACGCTTGTATTGGTAAGGTACAAAACGTGCACGAAAATGCTGCTTCATTTGCTTCCAGGTGACAATTGACAATTCTTGGCTTTCCATACGTTTACGAACAAACCGCTCCCACCAATGTGTGGCCATAATCAGCCAACCCATTGGATACAAGTAAGAGCTTCCTCTCATTGGAATAATTGTGCATCCGAAGTAGCGTATCAATTTCTAGCCCCTAATTAAGGTATTCTTCCACATCTGTACTACATGAAAATATAGGGAGGAAATTTAGGCTTAGTGACAAAATCCTTACGATTCACGTCGGGTAGTTGAACATGGTACGCAGCTCCAAGAAGTTGTTGTTGATGTCCGTACGTAGCTGCGTAACCTCCTCCCCAAGGTTGTTCAATTCGTACCGAACGGAACCAAGCTCATCGCGCACACCATTATCACGATCCTGAAGTTGCTTTTGTAGCATCCTGCGCAAGTGAGTGTACTCCATCCATGTAACCGATAGATCCTCCTGATAACCTGACATGGCAACAACTCACAAATAGCAAACGAGATTATATCCAGATTAGTAAAACAAAATAGCTCTCTTTCTACGCTCGCAACTCACTATCCTGAAAATAAGACAAGCTTATCGTTCCAAAGTGAATCAAGGCCGATCACGACTAGCAGAAGCTACAACCATCAACCAGATTGCAAAAGCTATCACTACCCCATGGTTGTTCTGCCGATCGGACCGACCGACCGCAAAGTCGTAAACAGCGAGACGACACCAGTAGTCATAGGCCACGAAGTCGACAGACAGAACGCAAATCTCTACAAAATCCCCAAAAACTAAACTCAACCTCCACACATACTCTAATCCAAAAGTCAATTACTCATCACAACCATAGGGTGACCTCCACATGGTCTCATATATTGCATCAAAAGAAGACACTCTAGTCAGAAGAATTGAAGCATTTTCATTGACACTAGATATAGTCAAGGCCTTGGACACAAGAAGATATGTGAAGAATGTGGAAAATGGGACACATGGCGAGCCGATGCCAAGAGCAAGATGTCAACTACGTCAATAATTTCTACTCACAGAATCAATCGTACACGTTGGGATGGAAGAACCACCCTAACCTTAGCTACGACAATAATGGACATACTTGTACTCACTAGTCAACATGAAACTACTTCAGGACATTATCACATTTAATAAGTTTCACTTACAAAGATGCTACTTACAATCATTTATAATTACTTCCTTTCCCCAACTTGATATTCCCCATATACATACATACATACATACATATATATATATATATATATATATATATATATATATATATATATATATATATATATATATATATATATATATATATATATATATATATATATATATATATATATATATATATATTGTAGGATCGTTGATAGCAATCAGAGGGGGGTGAATGATTGCAATGCACAGCGGAAACTTTTTTCTCAAATTTTTCTTCTAATTTTTTTAAAACTACAAAAACCAGAAATAACAAAAAGAAAAATAAACAGATTTTTCCCTGATTTACTGTAGCAATACCGTAGCGCACTGTAGCAATTTACTGTAACAAAACACTGTAGCGATTTACTGTAGCAGCGAGAAATTACGATCGAACACCGAATTCAAACTAATTCATGTATGTAAGCAGCAAAAATACTTAGATATAGGTCAATATACGAGGAATTCATAGGAATTAGAAAATCAAGAAAATGGATAATATATGCGAATTAAAAAACTTACGAACTTTAATTGGAAAACGCAGATACTATTCATCCATACGTGGCCATGCGCGTCCTGATTTCATCTCTATTTTCTCATCGCTCAAAACAGCCACAGCTCCGCCTGCTGCACGCGCCGGGTAAAAGAAAACGGCGCAGACCGATCGGTGAGAGGAGACGTCGCACGAGATCGAACGAGGACGACGCAAAGCAAATCAAGTCGAAGCCGACTTCACACCTCAATTATCCATCGATCAAAGCGTCCAGCCGCCGCTCACTTTTTCTATTTCTTTTTCGTTCGCTCAGATCGGCCGACTCGATGCTACGCCGCCGCATGCATATACATACACACACGCAGCCCCTGTACCACCGAATCAAACTCTACTTAAAATCCCATTCAATTTCTACTTCAAATCCTAATCCTAATCCAATTAGGCATGGACCTTTTTACCTCAATTAGGCTTTTGACCCACTAATTTCCAAAGGACCCGAAACCCTTCCTAACACGGGTTTTTCACACTCCTGACTTTTCTAACGCGTCGCGTGTCGAAGCCTCCAGGACCGCACCTCCTGTAGCTTCTCCACGCATCATCCACCACGTGTCGTAGCCTCCGGACCGCACCTCCGTAGCTCTAACACGTATCATCCATCTCGGATCTCCATGCGCCCCAAGCATGAGCCCGACCATCTCGCATGACATCCTCGACCGTCTGGACCTAAGATCACCGACCATGATCGCCTCCATCTCAACCTGCACATGCAAAGACCAAAAAAATTCTTCCGGCATAAGTTCATCTCAACTTGACCAACATCCGTTCATACGCACACACGCCAACACACATCGCATAACATCAATAAACAATATTATCAAATATTCATCATCATAAATTAACTATTGTCAATTATTTATCACCAAAATAACCTAGACATAACCACATTGTCCAACAATCTCCCTCTTGATGAATACATTGACAACACCACAAGATTGCATGATGAATTAGCTTCAAACAGATAAAAGTGAAGAACTGAAGCCGAAAAAGCATTTTTAGCCACAAATCTCAAATCTCTCCCCCTCAACACAAGAGGTGAAGTTTTAGCAAATTTATCCAATATCTGACAAAGCACTCCAAATCTCTCCCCCTTTAGCAATGTAATCATCAAGAAAATTCAAAGAAAGAATAATTCTAAGAAGAGCAATGAGAGTAAAAATCAAGAAGCTTTGTAGATTATACAAGTCATTGTGCACTGATATTTTTGAGTAACCAAGCCATATTTTTGAGTTGAGCTCTCTAGATCATATAAAATCATATATCATATAGCAATGACAAAACCAGTCTTGAGCATGATTAAACAATTTATATTAATAACAGGCATCTCAACAATGACTAAACCAATTATAAAGAGCACAATGAACCAATTATAAAGAGCACAATGGGATATCACAACAAGAAGTCAAAGCCTAAAAATGAAGCAAATTTTAAACCTGGACAGCTAGAATATCATATAGCAATCTATTGTTCCACACTCAATTTATAGGCATGTGGCATGCTTGTAGCATACTTCTTTTCATAATAGAATGCTTGTAGCATACTTGTTTAGATGGTGGTATGCTTGAAGCATACTTCTTTTCATATGTGCACTTTTTGTGCCTTTTTCTTTTTGTGTACCATGGCATGCTTGAAGCATACATATTTTCAATTTTCTCTTTCTCATTTTTTTTAAAACATGCCAAATTGAGTGATCATAAAAAGATTGCAATATGAAATATGTGAGCCTCATAGGCAAGATTTAAAATAAGACTCATAGTCAAGCTAATCATTTTCGATGAACATCATAAATTACTATCTATAATCAATCTTGTCAAAGTATTCCGCCATGTCATATTTTAGTTCAAGTATAGTAAATTAATTATAACTAGTCATGACCAAAGCTGCACAACATATGAGTAAATATGATAAAGGGAGCTCTACAACTCATTTAATTTCAATGGCTTGAACTTATTGATTTATTTGACAAGTATAATAAACAAAGTTCCTGAAATTTTTAAACAACAAGCTCCCACATAGAATAATCCCATAAGATGTAACACACCCAACTCACTTTGCACATGAGCAAAACGAAAACTATCAAGTGACGTAGTGAGATTATCAGTCATCTGAAAATCAGACACAACAAAGTGTAAGATTACATCACCTTTTCCACATGGTCTCTCAAAAAGTGGAATATCTTATAGGCTATCAAAGAAGTTAAGAACCATCAAGTGTTCCAATCTAGCAATGATGTAAAAGACCGGAACTCAATGTAGCTCATGTTCTCCATCATGTCAAATGTTCTTACATCACAGGAAACATCGGTTTCACAGTACTGGGGTTAGTGAAATAAGATCTAGAAATCCAGTATTGAGACACACGACGAACAGGAGCAACAAAGTTAGAATCACGTGCAGGTGGATGATCAGAATGCCGAAAAGAACGTGAATTATTTGAAGTAACTCCCAATCTAGCATGTGAAGAAGATTTAAAGTCATCATAAAAGTTCTCTAAACACATAGCTTTTGCATTTATTCTAGGAACAAAAGAGATTGCACGTTTTTGTCTTAAAGCATTCAACCTTTCCTTCCTTTCTTTCTAAGCCCGCCTAAAACAAAATTCATTCAAGTGTCCGTCTCTTCCACAGTAGGTGCAATGGAATTTAACATAACAATAATTCTTTTGAGATGTAGAGCTAGCACCTACATTATTATTCGATGAACTTTGCATAAAACCAGCAGATTTAAATACCGTTTGTTTTGGTTCAAGTTTCACTTCAAACTTTCCAGGTTCAAGAAACTTAACAACCTTAGGAGGATTATTCTTGGCATGCTCAACAAAATTAAATCCTAGACCATGATTTTTCACACTTGTTTTTGACTTGTCTAGAATCATATTCAATTTTTTCTTGCCAAAAGAAAATCTCTCTAAAGTGTCTTTTAGGTACTCATTCTCTTTAGCTAGAGTGGGACAAGTTATGCATTTAACAGGTTCATTCACAAGATTTTTAGAAGCACTAGACTGAGCCAATCTTTCTTTTTCAGCAAAATCATTAAGTTGTCTAGTCAAAGCTTCAATTTTAATATTTAACTTAAGACAATTTGAGCAAGACATGTTCTCATGATAAAGCATTTGTTGAATAGATTTCTGAGATGAATTAAGTCTAGATTCTAGCAATTCACAATTAGAGCAAGCTTTAGATTGAACATTTGAAATACTTGACTCTAAACATGTAAAAGAGCTAAATTTGAGCTTTTCAATTTCATCATTAGCATATTTCAATTTTTCATCACAAGAGTCATGTGCTAATCTTATTTCATCAAATTTAGCAGTTACATCTCGAAGTTGATCCATGTTTAAAGCATTAAATGACCTAGCATTCTCTAACTCAAAATGTAAAGTTTGACAAGACTCACACGATTCATCATCAGGAATTAAAACTCTAAATCTTGCAATTTCAGAATTTAGAGATTCAATCAAAGTATTGTATTTCTTAATCTTTTTATCTTTCTTTTCTAGCAAAATACCAAGTTTAGCAACAACTTTAGCTAAATCATCATAAGAAGGTTCTACCTCATTGTAATTGTCGCTGTCAAGATCATCATTGTCGGTGGAGCTTTTGCTAGTTGCCATTAGACGCAACCCAATTAAATCTTTCTTGCCTTTGGGAGTATCATCCTCACTGTCCGTGTTCACATCACTCAAATTAATTTGCCCAAGAGCCGAAAGAACACGATGCACCACCTTGCGATTCATATAGCCCTTCTTTTTATTCTTCATCTTTTCTTTCTCCATCTCTTCTCTTGCAAAACTTGCTAGAAACTTTAGACATTTGGGACGAATATGATTGAGATCACCACACTCATAGCACTTTGAGGACCAAAATTTTCTCTCTTTCTTGATCTCACATTCTGCAAAGCTCTTGTGAAACGTGTAGAGATGAGTGCTAAATCATCTTCCGAGAGTTGCTCTAGCTGTTCATCGGTTAGTGAAGACAAAGAAGACAAAACATAGCTAGTAGAAGAATTATCACAATTAGACTTGCTAGATTGTGAAGCTAAAGCAATTGATTTATTACCATTGTTTTTTCTAGCAAAAACATCTAATTCATGAGTTTTCAATTTAGAATAATGTACATTTAATGTAAGTGTGCTCATGACAGTAGATTCTCTAATGGATGTAACCTTCATCTCCCATATAGACATATCTAATGCTCCAAGTAATTGACGTGCATTTTCAGCATCAGTATAAGTAACATTAACAGCACGTAGGTTTACTAAGAATTCTATTAAAGCGGGCAAAGAGATCATCAATTGGTTCACCAGGTTTCATCTCAAAACGCATGTAATCCTTTTTGTACATATCTTGACGTACCTCTTTAATAGTAGATGAACCCTCATGATAATCACATAGTGCTTTCCATACCTCATATGCAGATTTCAGATGCACAACACGATCAAAATCACTTCTTCCTAGTCCTTGAATTATCATGTTCCTTGCCATGCTATTTGCCTCCACTTGTGCTATATTTGTTGCTGACATATCATCGTTCTCGGGCACTTGATAAGGCTTGTAGACCTTCTTCCATATTGCAAAGCCTTGAGCTTGAATATATGCCTCCATCTTCGCTTTCCAATACTGAAAATCAACACTATCGAAATCGCAAGGTTTTGTGGAATACCTATCCGTCAACATGTTTTCTAATCACCGGTTAAGATCAATTAGAAAAATAAACCTTGCTCTGATACCACTTGTAGGATCGTTGATAGCAATCAGAGGGGGGTGAATGATTGCAACGCACAGCGAAAACTTTTTTCTCAAATTTTTCTTCTAATTTTTTTAAAACTACAAAAACCAGAAATAATAAAAAGAAAAATAAACAGATTTTTCCCTGATTTACTGTAGCAATACCGTAGCGCACTGTAGCAGCGAGAAGTTACGATCGAACAACGAGAAACTACGTTTTTCTCTTGATCTAGCAATCGATTTTTAATTCAAACTAATTCATGTATGTAAGCAGCAAAAATACTTAGACATAGATCAATATATGAAGAATTCATAGGAATTAGAAAATCAAGAAAAGGGATAATATATGCGAATTAAAAAACTTACGAACTTTAATTGGAAAATGCAGATACTATTCATCCATACGTCGCCATGCGCGTCCTGATTTCATCTCTATTTTCTCATCGCTCAAAACAGCCACAGCTCCGCCTGCTCCACGCGCCGGGTAAAAGAAAATTACGCAGACCGATCGGTGAGAGGAGACGTCGCACGAGATCGAACAGGAAATTTAGGCTTAGTGATAAAATTCTTACGATATACGTCGGGGTAATTGAACATGGTGCGCAGCTCCAAGAAGTTGTTGATGATGTCCGTACGTAGCTGCGTAACCTCCTCCCCAAGGTTGTTCAATTCATACCGAACGGAATCAAGCTCATCGCGCACACCATTATCACGATCCTGAAGTTGCTTTTGTAGCATCCTGCGCAAGTGAGTGTACTTCATCCATGTAACCGATAGATCCTCCTGATAACCTGACATGGCAACAACTCACAAATAGCAAACGAGATTATATCCAGATTAGTAAAACAAAATAGCTCTCTTTCTACGCTCGCAACTCACTATCCTGAAAACAAGACAAGCTTATCGTTCCAAAGTGAATCAAGGCCGATCACGACTAGCAGAAGCTACAACCATCAACCAGATTGCAAAAGCTATCGCTACCCTATGGTTGTTCTGCCGATCGGACCGACCTACCGCAAAGTCGTAAACAGCGAGACGACACCAGTAGTCATAGGCCACGAAGTCAACAGACAGAAAGCAAATATCTACAAAATCCCCAAAACCAAACTCAACCTCCACACATACTCTAATCCAAAAGTCAATTACTCATCATAACCATAGGGTGACCTCCACATAGTCTCACATATTGCATCAAAAGTAGACACTCTAGTCAGAAGAATTGAAGCATTTTCATTGACACTGGATATAGTCAAGGCCTTGGACACAAGAAGATATGTGAAGAATGTGGAAAATGGGACACATGGCGAGCCGATGCCAGGAGCAAGATGGCAACTACGTCAACAATTTCTACTCACAGAATCAATCGTACACGTTGGGATGGAAGAACCACCCTAACCTTAGCTACGACAATAAGGGTAACAATTTTCATCCTTCTGCCCCTAACAATGCATCAATTTATCTCCCTCTCTTGACTCTGCCCTCAAGGAGTTCATCGAGGCTTAATCTAAGATCAATGAGAACATTAGCAGGAAATTCTATGCAAGTGATAAGGTCTTAGAGAATATTGACTTCAAAATCGAGATAATATTGACCCCAAGATCAAGGGCTTAGCATCAATCATCCAATAACAACTTAGCTACCCCAAGATGTTAGAGACACAGATTGCACAACTTGCAGCCTTAGTCCCTAACAATCTAGCCAGACGATTACTGGGACAACTGGAGCCAAACCATAAAGAACAAGTCAATGCTATAACCACAAGGTCCGGAAAGAAAGGCGTTGTGCAACTGGAAGCCCCCAAAGAGCTTGAAGAAGAGGAGACTAATGAGGAGGACATTAAGACCCAAGAAGCACCCATACCAAAGAGCAGTCCACATGAATATTTTGACACTAACATACTGCCATTTCCCTGAAGTTAGACAAGCCATCATCTGACGAGCAATTTGGCAAATTTGTTGAGATAACTAAGAAGTTTTATGTCAATATCCCATTGCTAGATGCAATGCAGGTACCCACCTATGCCAAATACCTACGGGTCATATTTCTCAACAAATGTCCGATCCCAAATCGAAAATGGTAAAATTAACAGAGGAATGCAGTGCTGCTATTCTGAACATTGCCGTAGCTAAGAGAACGATCCAGGCTGTCCCACCCTGACATGTTTCATTGGCCTGCAAAAATTTGAACAAGCACTCTGCAATCTCAAAGCAAGCGTCAGCATCATGCCTAAATTGGTATTCGATAAACTCAATTTTTTTAGAAATTACCCCTACGACTATGTGCTTGCACCTTGCAGATCAAACTGTTAGATATCTAGTCGGGATTGCTGAGGACATCCCCGTGAAAATGTGAGAATAATGGACATACTTGTACTCACTAGTCAACATGAAACTACTTCAGGACATTATCACATTTAATAAGTTTCACTTACAAAGATGCTACTTACAATCATTTATAATTACTTCCTTTCCCCAACTTGATATTCCCCATATATACATACATACATACATACATACATACATACATACATACATACATACATACATACATATATATATATATATATATATATATATATATATATATATATATATATATATATAGGAAAATTACATAAGGCACACAGGTGCCTAGGCACCCATCAAGAACCGTCCGATACACGTGTATGATTGATAATTTTTGAGTTTGGGTATGAAAATATTTTATACCCTTGATATATTTATGGTAATTAAGTTTTGAACTACTTTTGAGTTCGATGCGACTACAGTGAGTATATACCATAAAAATAGCTCAAACTAATTAAACTGAAGTTGAATTTAATTTTTTCGGAGTTTGACATCTCAAATATATTTTTATGAGTATATGAAGATACTCACATCAAACGTTACGAATCTCAAAGCAAATCAACGGTATTGATATGGGTGCCTAGGCACTGGGTGCATGAAACACTCGTCCTATATATATATATATATATATATATATATATATATATATATATATATATATATATATATATATATATATATATATATATATATATATGTAGGATCGTTGATAGCAATCGAGAGGAGGCGAATGATTGCAATGCACAATGAAACTTTTTCTCAAATTTTTTAAAACTACAAAAACCAGAAATAATAAAAAGAAAAATAAACAGATTTTTCCCTGATTTTTCCCAAGAAGCACCCATACCAAAGAGCAGTCCACATGAATATTTTGACACTAACATACTGCCATTTCCCTGAAGTTAGACAAGCCATCATCTGACGAGCTATTTGGAAAATTTGTTGAGATAACTAAGAAGTTTTATGTCAATATCCCATTGCTAGATGCAATGCGGTACCACCTATATATATATATATATATATATATATATATATATATATATATATATATATATATATATATATATATATATATATATATATATATATATATATATATATATATATATATAGGAAGCCTACTTACTACACCCAGGTGTAGTTACACCTATTATATCTACCGTCAATCTTCATCGAGATACTACTTCATATTTTGGGTTATTGGGTTGACGTTTACGGCATTCTTATCGGATAAACCCGTTTACCAGGCAATATAACCGTTTATTTGCACATAATCTGGCGCAAATTAGTACTGTTTCTACGGGTGAATGATTAGTTGGTATTAGCCGTGGATATCGTCGGCAGTTGGTATGTAGTAGTTCAATAATCAGCGCGCAGATAAATTCTATCGTGGTTTGACTGTGGTTTTCTGAAGATAAACATGCAGGGGAGTTTGTTCGCCTCATGTTAGGGATAGTTCAGTAAGTATCTAGTATTAATATAATAACAGTTGAGTAGTATATTCATGGGGATAATCTACGCACCATTTAACAAGAATAGTAACAGACTAGTATCAGAGAAAATTTTTGAAGAAAACATATTATGATGGTGTTTATCTATTGTGCATACTCCGCATAATCATGCACGAAATGATTTGTTTCAGATTGGAAGGTATTCTGACTGCCATACGTTATACTTGAATGGAGTATTAGAGATATTGTTGTCTATACTGAAATCTGGAGGCGAGTCATCGAGAGGCAAAACGACCGAAAAAGTTTCTCTCCGGTAACTACTCGGTGCTTCTGAAGAATTGTTTTTCCTCAAGAGTAAAAAAGTGGTTAATTATTGAATGGATTTGGTAGTACGTAATGAGATCATTATCTTGTCGTGTTAATCGGCGTTGATTTAGTTCTCGTGATTCACACTGTACTCTGCGATACGAAGGTTGGTTTTTATGTGGTTGCCCTGTTCGGGTGGGATGGTTGGAGCATCTGAGATATACACCTTAACTTTAATCGAATAGAGAGACCATTGGGAACGCTAACCGAGAGTAATATCGAGTATTTGTGTAGAGCCGCCGGTGTTGGGAGAGGAAGAACCTACAATGGTAGAAGGTTGTGCCCGTCGGAATGATGCGGATGGAGTTCTCATACCCCTGGAGAGGTGGTATTTAATTTTTTTTGGAAAATTGTATAGCTTGATGTTTTTATGAAGGTATATGTTTGCAGTTATTGAATTCTTTTGTGTTTTGCCAGGGTTGTTGCAGACAGTGAGGCTATGAACATACTAGTTCCTAGTTCGTATTCGGACCCTACCATCATGGTGCCCAAAATAGGACAGCTTTTCAATCAAGAAATGGATGCATATACATTCACTAGAAGATCTTTAAACAGATTATCGTATGCCATAAGGAGAGATGAGTGCAGTGACGATGTCCAGAAAACATTAGACTACTTGAAAGAGCTACAGAGCCGTAGCAAAGAATTCTTCTACACCGTTCGTGTTGATGGGGCGTGTAGAATTTAAAATATATTCTGGACACATGCATTTTCAAGGCTGAGCTTCGAGCATTTTGGCGACGTCGTAACGTTTGATACTACTTAACATTTTGGCGACGTCGTAACGTTTGACATACTCTTTGTTGTGAAATAAGAAGTCCTGAAATTAGATGGCCTGAAAGTTCAGGGGAAGTATGTACATAAGAAAACAGAGGGAGTAATGTTACTAGCTCTGTTTTGCCGCATCACCCGGATACTACTGCATGTTTGTTGGTTAGGTAACCTACACCGTATTAGTCGGCGTTAATTAGGGTCTTGTGATTCACTGTTGGTCGCTTGATGTGGCGGTTTGCCGCATCACCGGATTCTGAGCTTTAGTTAATATATTTGCAAAAGCGTCCGCTTTTGAGTTCGGTACTGTATTTGATCTATGAATTTGTTGGCAACATTGGCAGACAAGAACGGCGAGTAGTATCCGTTTTCAAAAATGTATACCTCAGACTTCCAATGTATCCAACAAACATGAGAGCCATGTTTGAGAAATTGTGGAATTACTACCCTCTTTCATACTCCAAACTGACAGATACACCATTTCAAACCGGATACTACTGCATGTTGTCACATACGAAAACACGTCTCGTACATACGAAACATGGTGAACTCAAGAAAGTTCGGGAAGTATGAACATACGAAACATAGGGAGTAATGTTCATGCAAGATGTCGAAAAATCATGGTATGGTAAAAGTCCTCCTGTAAGAACCCTTGGCACCTCTGCGCTTCTGTTGTTCATCATTTTTCTTTGGAGCGCACCAGAGACAGAGCCCTAGTAAAAGCAGATTTGGAGCTACTGCCACTAGATTGTTTGATCAGATTCTTTGTTTTGGCCATGGCCTACAATGGCAGATTGTACAGTCAGTTAAAAGATGGGAATGTTGATGTCAGGTAAACAGGATTTGCAAGTAAATGAGTCGAACAAATAGCAGGAAGTATTTTCAGGTAGGCAAATAAATTAGTAGAACAACTAGCAGGAAGTATTTTCAACTAGGAAAATGTCAGAGCAGACTGCCAGATGAGTGTGCGGCTAGTGGATGAAAAAACAACAAATAAATCAAGTGAGCTATACATTCAGGGGAGTATTCTCCTAATGGATGGATCAGGAAGACTAAGTTTCCTATGTTATACCCTTACAACAAGAAAGCAATTATTGAGTTTGTACATGCAGTAGAGAATAATCCTCACATTTGTTCAGGAATAGTAAGTATTGTCCTAACGTTTGATCTGTAATAGTAAGTATGGATCATAGCATCATCATGGAGAGTCATGGCAGTGAACAAACTAAATGTAGTTACAACTACTAGGAAGTATTTTCAAGTAGACAAATGATTGATTCGAACAACTAACAAGGAGTATTTTCAAGTAGTCAAATGCCGGAACAGGATGTAAGATAAGTGGACGTCTACTGGATGAAACAACAAAAAAGAAATCAGTGAATTCTCCTCATGGATGGACCAGGAACAATAAGTATCCTGTAATATACCATTAAAACAAAAGGTAAACATTGAGTAGTACATGCAGAGGAGTATTCTCCTAACGTTTTTTCGGTAACAATAAGTATGTTCTTATCAAAAAAAAAGATAGAACTTCAGAACTCCATTTAAAAAGTAAGATTTTAAAAGCGAGAACTTCTAAACTTCAGTGCTTCAGAACTTCAAAACAACGATTTAAAAAAAAGAAGGGCATACCATGCAACTGCAGTGAAGTATTCTCCTCACTGCTGGAGACCAAACCGGCAAGACGACGCGCCGGCAAGATGACAGCGTCCAGGCCGCCGGCGATCTGGACGCAACTAAAATCGCCAGGGAGAGAGATCGACGACCTGGAAGCTAACAACGCATGACTGGAGAATCCGAAATTCCTTCCTACTAGTTGGCAGGTTACCCAAAATCCTGGATACTTCTCGATTGGGAGCAAAACTCTCGGAAGATATTTGTTACTTCCTGCCTGTTGGACGGTTGCCAAAACTGCCGGATATTTCCTTCCTGATGAAGTGATTTAAAATATAGATTGGTTCGGGCCTTCCTCTAACCCGTGAATTCCAGATCCGTTAAACAATAACTGCAACACGAATCTCTATCATTAGCGACGGTGGATGAACCAGGTGTAGTTACACCCGGTTGTAATTAGTATTTTATATATATATATATATATATATATATATATATATATATATATATATATATATATATATATATATATATATATATATATATATATATATATATATAATGGCTATTTCGATATACTAAGGTGCTAATGGCGACATGGACCGTCCGATCTAGATTGTGTGGCTTAGATGGAGGTGGATGAAAACCTAATCCCACTTAAACGCTTTTACAGAAAACCCCCTACGCTTTGCACTTAAATGAAAACGCTACAATATACAACAACAATGGTTGGACTTGATGGGCTTTTGTTAAAAGCGCAAGGGGTTTTCTGTAAAAGCGTTTAAGTGGGATGGAGTTTCCACCCACCTCCATCTAAACTACACAATTTAGATCGGACGGTCCACATCGCCATTAGCACCTTAGCCATTAGCGATAGATATATATATATATATATATATATATATATATATATATATATATATATATATATATATATATAGTATAAATAACGAGGGACATCATGGTGTGCGGGCACCAAGCCTTCCTGCCTTTAGATTGTTTTTAGATGCGTGCAAGTGCAATGATATATAATATATCACGTAAACCCGTTAACATTCATTAATTCGAAAAGGCATCAATTTGGAAAGGAATTCATTGATTTAGCATGTTGAATCAATCATAGATGAAAAACCTTAATCATGGATGAAAATTCTCAATCATGGAGCCTGGGCACCATGGTGCCTCTGTTATTATACTCTCTCTCTCTCTCTCTCTCTCTCTCTCTCTATATATATATATATATATATATATATATATATATATATTCTCACACTAGGTGTTAAACTTCAACAAACAAATTACTCCAAAAACACATGGATTTAAAACTTTTAAAAGTGAGCTTTGCAAAAGATGTTCTCCTTTATCTAAATAGATAATAGCGCGCCAAGAGACAAGTTGAATCTCTCAATAAAATGGTAAACCACCATAAAAGATGTCCCAGCAACATAACAACTTTCATGAGCAGCAAGAATAGCTCAACGATTGGAAAAATCACAATTTCTTCATAAACAAAATCGTGAATAAAAGCACATTACCAACACTTTAAATAACTACCGATGAAAACACATGGAAAGATCAATAACTCAACGATCGAACGAAAACGACCAATGAAAACTCATCCCCGACTATTGGTAATTGAGGTTATCCATGGGGAACTCTTCATTAATCATGTACCACACCCGATGGTACAGCCTGGCCATGCCACAGCCACAACCTCTATCTCTCGGCATCACTATCCATCTCAATAAACCAACCATCCAACACAAACATAGGCAACAACTCAATATTCATTAATAATTATACAACTAACAGAAACGTAAATGCAATATATAACCCAATCACATACTACTGTGCACCAGTGTGTCAAATTTCTATTTTAAGTTAATTATCCTAAGTCCAATTCCAAAATTTAAGTTTCTCTAAGCTATTTATTATTATGGATATTATTTTCATTAGGTTACCAACATATGTCAGAAGTTTAGTTGATAAACAAGCAAATTTACCAGTTTATTCACCACGGACCTAACGCTCGCTCATAAACAATCAAATTTACCAGTTTATTCACCATGGACCTGACGCTCGCTCTGTTACCAACTGTAATACCCCGACTTAATAAAAGCCCAAGATGTCACCTACAACAACTATCGCTACCAAATTAAACTAATAAGCACCTAAATAATGTCACCAAGATATCAAGAACAATATTCCATAAGAATTTAGCTATAAATTTCAACAGCATAAATTAAACTTAATACGAACCAATTAAATACCAAGGCATCATAAATTAGACCAAACTATGCAATGCATCCTCTACCAATAATACAAGTCAAAACTAGCTAAGGGACCATTTTTACAATAAGTGATGCTCAAATGTTCATAACCAAAGGTAATGAATAATATATGAGGTGAAGAGCTATAGAGTGCAATTATCCATGTGCTACAACCACCCATGCATGTCGCTTTCAATGTTCACCTAAAAGAATAAATAAGCAAGGGTGAGTTTACGATTCAGCAAGTACAAAGTACAATAATAGACAAGGTTAGCATCATTTTAACATTTCATCTTAAACCATCAATATCTCCATTTCACATACTCTTTTTCATCAAGTTCCATACACATGCTATTACTTTACCATTATCTTCTCATGAATGCAAATGCTCAAGACTCAACCCCTTTTCTGCATATACTGATATAGCTAGGTGTTCACCCATCGATGACACATCTTTGTTCTGTCCTTTTTCATATAGGGTCGTACTATCCTTTTTTATACAGGGTCTCAATACAACTCTTTACCACATGCCTGACCCTGTCTTTTCTTATACTGGGTTTCCCTATCCTTTTTCATACAGGGTCTCAGCTCACACTGTGTAACAAGAATGAATCAACATGCAATGCAATAATCATAATTTCTCTTTAATTCATTTCCATCATTTAAACAAAAGGTGTACTCATCACCCTACCATAATTCTCATCTTTATCATCACATCGTAAGCATAGAGCAATATAAATAAAACATTGTCATAAGAATAATCAAGATAAGTAATCATTTAACCATAATTTTAATCACTTGAATATAATTGTACAATGTACTTGCCTTTCTCTTAATTGCGACGGCCGAAAAGATTGAAAGATGACAACACTCCTGAAGCTACACCTCCTACAGTAAGTTATTAACTCTCAGTGCAAGATGAAGCATTACAAGGCATAAATAAATGACAGCGTTCCTACACGCCCTCAAAAACCATGACATTCCTGCCTTTTACTAGACAGTCCTCTTGCTGTCTTGGTAATAAAAATATCACAACTCTCAATTGTCATGTCGTAAGATAGCAAACCATACCATTTCCAGAATCTACACAAAATTATCCACACTTTCTTAGTTGGCATAATTTCAGATTAATCCATCTAAATCACTGACTTTAACGCGGAAGACATATCTATCATTCCCTGAATGGCAGACTTATTATTTTTATATCTTTTAATCTATAATGGTAAATATAGTAAACAATAACATTATTAAAATCGACAAGAAATTTCCCATCATTTCTAGTTATCACTAAATTTTATTTCTGGCATTTATTTAATCAAAGTATCACTTTCCCACCCAGCGCCGCACAACAGTACTTCAAAATTCATAACTTCTAATCCACCCATCTAAAAATTGTGTTCTTATATTATCTGGAAATATTAATAAAGTACCTACAATGTTTATGCTGATCAAATTTTCAGATTGATTCATTTTCTATTTTTAATCTGTTATTTACTACAGACTGTCAAAACCTGATAGATAGACTGAACAGTAGTACTGTAAAAATCATAACTTCCAAACTACTCATCGGATTGATGTGAACAAGTACTCTATAGAAAGCTATTGAGATCCATTACAATTCTCTAGTGACGAAATCCCCAAATTTCGCACCCCTGGTACCCGAAACTACAGTACAACACAGATTGTAGAAACCGATCTACTAACCGAAGCTCTCCTGATCAGAAAAGAATTGGTCAGAAAAAAGAAAAAGGAACTTGATCGTCACCGTAGGAGGCCTTGACAAAAATCACTGGAGTTCCTGTGAGACTCCCCTTCTTCTCTCTCCTTCCTTTTTCCTTCTTCGTGGCTCTCCCTTTTTCCTCCTTCTTCCTTGTTGTCTCTGCCACGGTAGCACAAACCTTGCCGAGGCAGTCAAAACCATTGCCACGACAGTGACTTTCTTCAGCACAGTAGCATTTTCCCCTGTTGTGGCAGACCTTGGTGGCATTGGGCGGACCGGCAGCAAAACCTTGCCGCGGTAGCCGAAACCCTTTCTGCGGTAGAACTTCTTAGGTGGCGGCTGTGGGGAGGTGGGAAGACAGGGAAAAGGCGCAAGGGCTAGGGTGGGGGTGGTGGCTGGGGGGAGAATGAGGGGAAGGAGGGTGACGGCTAGGGTTTATGGGGAAGGAAGGGGGTGGCCTAAAATTCCTCTAAAATACTGAATTTTCTTCTTTTTTTTCAAACCCCAGAAAATTACATCTTTATTTCAATTGATTTTATCTCTTTTTAAATACACCGAATCCTCCGAACGCCAATGTGGATATTACAAAGTTAATAACAAATATTGCTAGCTCTATCATGGTTAGCAGTAGATGATACGATAGCTAATCATAACCAATATTATTCAGACTCAAACAACAAGAAAAAAAGAGCTGAGTGTTTCATAGCTAGATCTAATTTAATTTTGAGTTTGGTTAGTAGGGTTAGGCCTATTTCAAATTTTGTGAGTGCCAAAAAGAAGAGCAACAAGAAGAATAAGGAAAAATATCGTTGATGTGACGTCCGCTTCTAGAGATGTTGCTGCTCAATGCCATTCATGAGTCAGCCCCAAGCCCCCAAAGGATATTCTAAATTGTGAGCTTTTTAGCTGCATTGTTTGAGTGAGATTAAAGGAAGGAATATATTTGCTTTGAATAAAAGGCAATGGTGCAACAACAACCTAAATGTAACTTATATTTTCATCTTGTCAGTACTTGCTAACTTGGAAATAAAGCTCTCAGTTTTTGGTTTTGATGTCACTTTTGAACTACAGCTGGGACATTATTGGGCCTCACTAATGAAGACCTACCTGCTGAATCTTCTTTGTAAGCGCTTTCTACACATACATGCTTTCCATCTCTGAACATTCAGACTGTTTGTGCTATCGGTAGTCACCATGTTTTTGGGTTTGAATCACAGGTGCTACAACAACACTTGAAATACCTAGCATATATAAAGTTGCACAGTAGATTATTTCAATTTGCAATGGTAGGTGATGTGTAATTTTATTAGTGTTTCTGTAGTTTTAAAATTTCTATATTTAATCCACATTTTTTCTTTATGTAAAAGTATCAAAATAGGTTATGGCCTCATGGTCCACATATCCCAGTTGAAACCTTTATTGATAAGATATCGTTGTCAAAAAGAAACCTGATTGTTTATACAATTCACACATTTTTCATTTTTAAACTTGCATACCATTTCAAGTAAACTTTTAGTCTCATGTAATATGCAACTTTATGGTATTTTCAGTGCAATTTCCATTTTAACCTTTTTAAATAGATCCCTTTTAAACTTGGCACTAGTGTTTTCAGTGATTCCCTAAGTATGTTCCATTTATATGTGGATCACGTGAAATAGTAACTAGCTCACCTAGGTTACAATGTTTCTTTCCTTTCTAGAAATAATACTAATCCTTGTGGGTTTGATTATGTAATCTGTAAGGGTTCACCTAGGCTAGGAAATTTATGTCTTTATTAGAAGTTTTTGTGAAGCTTTTTACTTGGATTATGTCTTCTGTTAGGGTTCACTTGGTCAGGAAATTTCTATCCTTCTTACAAACTTTTAACATTTTGGGTTCATCTGGTCCCAAATGAAGATAACCTTCGTATAAATCCTATTCTTTTATAAGCTGCATATTGTTTCAATTAAACTTTCAGTTTCATGTAATGTGCAATTTTCATACATTGTCAGTGCAATCTTCATAGTGCCCTAGGTCAGGAATTAATAG
This sequence comes from Bonia amplexicaulis, assembly GCA_036346245.1. Lineage (NCBI taxonomy): Eukaryota > Viridiplantae > Streptophyta > Magnoliopsida > Poales > Poaceae > Bonia > Bonia amplexicaulis. The sequence continues at coordinate 9,699,836 of CM070739.1, forward strand.
TCATTCTTACAAGAAAATTGGATCATCTGGGACAGTCTGTTGTAGTTCACCTACTATGTATTATTTATAAGAAGTAGATTAAGAGTTTTGGATTGTATTGCACAACATTCTTCTTTGTTTCCTTGGTCAATTCATTGATTTCATTGATATTTGTATCACATGAGGTAGTAATTATTTCACCTATACCATTGTATATGTCCATCTAAGAAGTAGAATTTTGATCCTTGTTAATTTTTTGTGTTCTCTGTAAGGGTAAACCTACGCCAAGGGATCTTGTCCTTAGAAAAAATGTTGATCATTTTGGCTTAGATTTTGTCCTCTATTTGGGTACACCTAGGTTAGGGAATTTTTGTCCTTATTAGAAATATTTTTGATCATTTTGATTTTGTAATATGTTAGGGTTCACCAGGTAAGTTGAATTCTGTTCTTCTTAGAAATTTATTTTCTACTCCCCCCGTCCCACAATATAAATTCAAAGCCCACCATGTGCACAAAGCAAGGAGTTAAATTTAAGAAAAAATTAATGTCATTGGACCATGCATACCCCAATGAAATGACACACTACAACTACTCACCCGTTTTTTCAACATTATAGTAGGAGTGTATAGTAGAAATATTGTAATAACTACACATTTGGTCTCTACAATAGACTTGTATTGTGGGATGATACTTTACAAGAATGAGGACTTGTACTGCAGGACGGTGGGAGTAGTTGTGATTGTGGTTATGATTTTTTTTGAGATACTTATGTTTATGACTTTACATGTATGTATAGGAGCTATTTAATTTTTTTTTGTTCTGGTCAAATGTGCCTTCATCTATGGCCAATAAATAGGTCCACATTCACTACTTCAAAAGAATACCCTGTATTCTGTGTCCCATTCCCTGCTTATCTGTCTTTGTTCTGTCTCCTTGAATTTGCAAGGGCCATCTTAATTTTTTGGTGATCCACAAGGTTAGGATTGTTGTTGTAAAATTTAGTTTAATTTTGTTTGTTCCTATTATATGTTAGCACTACTACAAAAAGGGTCATCACAGACGGTTCGGAAGCGTTATCACAGACGATTTTTTGGACCGTCTGAATATATGGGTCAGTGATAATCGAAGGTTATCACAGAAAGTTCGTGAGACGTCTGTAATAATCACAACTCAGACGGTTTGTAACTAGAACCGCCTGCGAAGAACACTATCACAGAAGGCTCGAATCAAAAACCGTCTGTGATACTCACACATCACAGACGGTTCTAGCTACCAACCGTCTGTAATGGATGAGTATCACAGACAGTTGGTAGCTAGAATCGTTTGTGAAATTTTTTCATCACAAACGTTGGTAGATAGAACCGTCTGTGATGTGCTAGTATCATAGACGATTTTTGGTTTTGAGCCATCTATGGTAATCTTTCACAGATGGTTTATATCACAAAATCATTTGTGATAGTTCATTCTATACCTAGTTTTTTTTCTTTTTTTCGGCTAGCCTCAGGAAATATTAACTATACCATCTGAAAACAAGCAAATACAGTAAGAAACACAGTACAATTCCATTTTTATTAAGATTAGAGCCTACCATTACAATATCCCAAAACAACGAGCAGATTGCACATCTAGCTAACACAACAAGAACAGAGAAAAGTAAAGATCCTATATGCCCAGGCCTTCTCACCCCTGATGCAGCGCACGAGCTGGATGTCTTTGACGCCCATCATCATCGGTGTTGATTGAGTGTCGCCTTGGTAGCTAGTTGTTTCTGCGGTGTCTTACCTCCCGTAGACTTGTGCGTCGTCTGCTTCGTGCGGGCTATTATGGTAAGGGTCAAGGAGGAGGAGAACAACAAGAAGGCTGGGCTTGGGTGATTATTTATAGGGGAGGGAGAGGCGGGAGTGCGAAAATTTTTGGCGCGGGGATGGAGAGATGGAGCTATGATCTGTAGGGTGAGGGTTGGTGGATTTCTATTAGCTAGGATTGAGTTGAGGGGGATCAACGGGGCCCAACTGTCAGATTATCACAGACGGTTCTACATACAAACCATCTATGATACTCTCTATCACAAATGATTGGTAGCTAGAACCGTCGATGATGAACGAATATCACAGACGGTTTTATATACCAACCGTCTATGAATTAGAGCATAAAGTTTTATATACCGATGCAATATAAATAACTAGTCTCAAAAGATAAAAAAGCAAAGTTTTATATGGATTATATATACTCATTTGAAAGGTTTTGATGAGATCTACAACTTTTCAGTTGAAGCAAAATCCAAATTCCGAACGGAAGACCAAGAAAAAGGGCAAAAATAGAAACCAAAAGCTTGTAACATAAATTTAGGGCTAAAGATGGCCGATTTTGAGGGTCTTAGAGGACGATGGGCTCAAGCCAGTCACTTTTGTTAGATCGGGCTTGTCGTTAGCTTTCCAACGAGTACAAAAACGTCAAAAACGGACACCGTATGCAAAAGTTATGCTTGTTTTACTGAAAGTGTCTCAAAATTGAATCCTACTCAGACTCTAGCGAGAAATTATGAAATTTTGGGGGATTGCAAGGCGAAAAACATATCACAGACGGTTTTTAATACAAACTGTCTGTGATAACTTCATTATCACAGATGGTTTTTAATACAAACCGTCTGTGATGTCTGCCATTATCACAGACGATTCTTATCTAGAACCGTCTGTGATACTTCACAGTCGGATTGAATTAAAAACTGTCTGTGATAATGAAGTTATCACAGACGGTTTGTATTAAAACACGTCTGTGATAATGAAGTTATCACAGACGGTTTGTATTAAAACCCATCTGTGAAAATACCACAGACGGTTATTCGTATGAACCGCCTGTGATACTTGCAGCATAGACGGTTCCTACGAACCGTCTATGATATAAGCGTCCAGTTTAGCCTCTTTTGTAGTAGTGTAGAGGGGTTCAACTCTCCATGTAAGAAGCAAGGTTTTTGGAAATTTCTACCAATTAAAAAAGTACTAGTGCGTTGTAGTTAAATTTTTAGTAGTTAGTAATAATTTTAGTTCATCTTTGCTGCAATTTTTGGTAGTGTGTATGAAAGTTCTTAAGTTGTTGGTTCAGTTCCCGTGATTCCTACCAAATCAAATGATTTTAACATTTCAATTTTTAAGTTAGGTTTAGTTTCACTATAGATAGCTCAATATGGTTAAGAATTTTTCAATGCTTAGTCATCTAAAATAGGTTCAAATTGACCAAGTTAGTGGGGTCACTAAGTTTGTTGCTTCTTGTTTTCTCTGCACGATGTTTTAATAATTATAACTGTTATTAGACCATGGAAATAAATATAGACAATTACACGTAGTTAACCTATGTTTTTCTTTTCTATCTTCTTCTGCATGTAAATGATTTTTTTATATGTCCGGTTTTGACTAGGCTTTTTTTATGTTTTTCTGAAACGGTCCATGCTCTTATTTTTTAGATGAACATTTTTCTTGCCATTAATCGAGTAATCTAGAAAATCTATTCATCTTTGGATATTTGCAGTTTGCTGCAATGCCCCATTTCTTTTAATCCCATTTGGTGTAATCACCTCTAGAAAATTAGAACTTTACTGGTGGAGATACCACAAAATTCAGTTATTGCTCCTCTGCTATTTAGCTTTTGCTAATCAACAGTTTATATATCTATTATTCAGTACTTTACTAATTGCTACTCTCCTAGGTTCTGACATTTACTATATGTGGCACTTCTATAACAAAGCTATACTTTGACCAAGGCAACTTTATGACTTCACTTCATTAGGTGAGTGTCTACTTTTGAGTGATTTTGCTTAACCACGACAGTTTGATGACTTTCTCATGCAGTGTTGTGGAATACTTTTTGTCTGTACAAAACTCTCTAAATCCTCCCCTGGGATTATTGATTAGCCATTAACCCTCAAAACAAAGCACACCCTAAAGAAATGGGCTTACAACACAACCCAAGAAACTGACAAAGCACACCCTAAAAATATGGCCTCACGACACAGCTCGAAATGCCACATGAAGACACTATAGCACGACCCAAACCTGGCTAAAGCTTAGACCAGATTAACGGGTCGAAATTGCAAATCGGCGGGCCATTAGCAGCAACGAAAATAACACATGACATGTGGACATAGGATCAAGATCCAACGGCCAAAAAAGTTGGCTGAAAAGTAACAAAATATCGACCGCCTAGGAATTAGACGACCCCAATTGAAAAATGATCTTCATGTCAAATCTTTTCAATATGTTTTTTTCAAGTCAACGATATGTGGGTTGCTGTCTTGGCCTCGCTACCTACTTAGCTTCTCCTACATGTTGTTTACAAAAAAAAACTTATTTTAAGTGGAAACCCAATAGATCTAAGCATAATCATCTAAAAGAAAAGGTAGAGAAATATAGGTTGCTGCACATAATACCTATATTATAGCCGGGGGAGTTCGCCGGCTCTCGCGCGTACCACATCAGCTTTTATGCGAAACCCCTTGTATTTTTTGAAATTACGTAGATATCCTCTGTTTTCGTAAAAAGATCCCTGCCAGGTTTTTTCCGGAAAGCACCCTCCACTTCACCGAAATTGCGTATTCTTTGTTAGATAGTACCTCGCGAATTATCGTCTCTTTTACTTCGATCCACACGATAGCTAACACGACGTGCCATCGCGCTTACGCAGCTAGTCTACTAAATGCCATGATATCTCGCACTCTCTGCAGCAGCTACATTGTAGCACACCACCCAGTGAGGTGAGCACCCTATATATGGATGGTGAATACTCTGTTTTCCATAATGACATAACATTTAATGCTTTCTCATTTTCGTTTTTCTCTAATTAAAATAAATAAAAGAAGGGATCAGACACAGCGATGTCACATCGCGTCGCGCTAAGGCCCATCCTATCCTCCTTGCATGTACTCTCTCACACAGCAAATAAGAAACCACGTACCAAACAAGTTATCTCGTTCTTTATCCCAAAAACAAAACACGACCAAAACAAAAATATCCATAATTTTCATACGAGAAATACAACTCCATGCTATCGCGTGTGCCATTCGCTAGTCCTTCTGAATTTGTGGACCGGACGGATGGTTCCACTCCTGACTCCCTGAGCAGAATTTGGATATGCCGCTCAGCTCTGTTCGAAATCAAAGGTCGGGCGGCTCGTCATACGCAGTTGTCCACTCCACTCCACCCTGGCCTACAGCGCATTACCATGACGCAAACGGCACAGAATAAATTAAGCTGTAAAAGTGATCATCTTCTTTTTAAAAAAAAATACATTGTCCATGAGCTAATCTCTCTCCGCCGTCTGCTCACCCAACGCATAAGCTCCATGTTCCAACTCCTCCATTTGTAGAATCCATCAATGCTGGACCACTTACTTATCCTGTTATCAAAAGGGGAAAAAAGACAATAAGAAAGATGCTACTTGCTGAGATGGTCATGTAGTTCAGTAGTTACAAGTATTTTTCGTGTAAGTTACACTGATCACTCGAACTAACGCATTAAATAGGGTAAACACACATGTGCGGCGCATTAAATAGGTTACAAATACCTGCTTGCCTGCAGTGTTTCAGAGACGGTAAATGAATCTCTGGGGATTTTCTGGGAATTTTTTGGATTTGGTTGAAACTACTGGCTCCGCTCGGTTGGGCTGAAAAGCTGTGACTTATGATTGAAATTGTACTGTAGCGACTAAAATTTTACCATAGCTGAAGGCCGCTTATTTAGCATAATTAAATTTAAAAAAATTAAAAATAGAAAAATATGCTAGCTCATCACGGACAACGCAAACGAATACGGAAAAAAAGAACCAACAAAAGAGCTAAAAAAGCTAAAAATTCAGAAAAAGACAAAATTTATAAATAGTAAAAAATAAGCTAAAAACTGAAATCGAAACGAGCAGAAGTCGACGGTGATTTAGGCAGAGGCACTGGCTGCGCAATCTGGTGATCACACTGCACACGACAGCATGACCCGTTGCAATCATAGAGCTAGAGCCGCAAAGGCAATTAACGTTGCTTGATTAGCACCCAGACGCCTACTCCCTACTGTCATTCATGCTTGCAGAGTGAGTCTATTTACGGAGCGGAGGCTATCACCAGTGCGGGCAGGAGGGAATGCTTGGACGGCAAGCATGGTATAGCTTGCGACGGAGCACTGGAGTGTGCTTGCGGCCAACGGCTGTCTGTCTGTCTATCTAGGCAACGTAGCATCGCGAAACCGAGGAATAAACAAAACGGCACGGCAGGGCCCTATTTTTAGGGGTATAAACGGATCGAATTCGAACGGATATTATTGTTATCATATCCTAACCTATATTTTTTCTCCGGATTCGATACCAATCGGATTCGGTGCCCGATCGGGATTAACCCGAGTCATTTGCACCCATACTTATTTGTAAGGAATGCCTACGGTACAACAAATGGAGTAGAAGGACGTACTGTCAAAAACTTGATGTTACTACTTAATAGCTGATGTGGAAGACTTTATTTTACCATTACAAAAGAAAATGAAACGTGCACAAACCTGAAATCAAACTTGAAGACGTATCGGATTCGGACGAATATTGCTATTATCATATCCTAACCCATATTTTTTCTCCGGATTCGGTACCAATCGGATTCGGTGCCGGATCGGTCGGGATTAATCCGACCCGTTTGCACCCTACCTATTTCACACACTGCAATTGATAGATTTCTGTTGCGGCGGGTACTTTTTAATTAAAAATAAATAGTAGTGTATAAAAGAAGTGGTTTTAGAAGAAGCATATGAGTGGTGGAAAAATAAAAGAGAGATGTGTACGTGAAAAGAGCACGAAAGTAGGACGTGTGATACGCTTGTGCTCTGTCTTTTCTCCAAAACGATACCAAAACGAGAGTAGTAAGGAAATCACTTTAAGTATTCATATTATGTGACCTTTTAAAGTCAATATGATCAGCTCGACACTTTCCGGTCGCCTTCGCGGTGCAGCACCGCGCGCAGGCCGCACGTTTTCCTCAGAGATCTCTCTCGCGTCAATTCTTCTCTCTCGATCTCTGTATGGTGACCAATTCAATTGTTGTACGTACGACGTGCGAAGGCCATGTCCGTGTGATACTGACCTGAAGCCTACCTCGCCGCGAACCCCATGAACTCGACCGGCCGGCCACAACTGCATGCATGCGCTCCAACGTTTCAGCCAGCCAGTGTAGCTTAAGATTTTGATTTCTGGTTTATTTTTTACTATTTATAAATTTCGTTTTTTTAAATTTTTGGTTTTTTTAAGTTTTTTATCGGTTCTTTTTTCGTATTTATTTACGTTGTCTGTATTGAGCTAGCATATTTTTCTATTTTTAAATTTTTTATAAATTTAATTATGCTAAATAAGTCACCTTCAGCTATAGTAAAATTCCAACCGTTACAATGTAATTTTAGTCATAAAATACAGTTTTTCAGTCGAACCGAACGAGACCTAATTGGCCTAGCTAAAATGCACCCCTTTCCCGACCAACGACATCTAAGGACCCCACACGAGATGTGTTTCAAGTAGACGACTGTTACAGGTTGTACATCACTGACATATAGGCTCCACCTACAGGTGCGTACGATTGATATTCCAAGCTCGCGTGTGAATGACAGTGCGATCGCCGATCGTGCAGCAAATTAATTAACGGCTAGTTTCGCACATCATTAATTCGCGCGCTTAGACGTTCATTATGGCTTAACCTGCCGATCTTCAAGCTCTCACCTGTACGTCAGTACGTATGCCTGCCTGCCGACCCATTCCGGTTTTAGCAGCAGCTTTTCAGCAAATTCCGTGGGATCTCCATATACCACACATCTACACAAGACTGCTTCACATTTTGCCCGATGCACTTGACTTAATTCCTTACTCTGGTGGCTCACTGGCTTGGCCAATGCATGACGCCACAGAAAGCAAGTGTGCTAGATAGCTGTTGGGTGGTTTTTTTTAGTTTATGATTTATTGATGCGGTTTGTAGTTTTTGATTCTAGCACGAGTGTTTGTGTGAATAAACCGAATACCAGTAAATTGTTTTAAAAAACTATCTTAATAAGTCGTTTTGAAATAACGACAAAGAAAACATTTCATTTATTGTTTAAGTCATATAAATTATAAACGGAAAAAAAAACTTAGCCAGTAGTAGGGTGGGTCAGCTTGGACGGGACGACTAACCAACCAACCAACCAACTAGCTGGACGCGACCATTCAACTCCCGTATTCCTGCAGCTTTCCGCATGGCGACGGCCGCAACGGCACCTTACACCTCTCTACCCGGAAAGTTGGGTCAGATCCGGTCAGGTGGTTGCACGCCCTGCGCCCCCTCGCGAACCTCATGCTCAAATGCCAACGTGGACCAATTGTGCGTGCATCTTTGGTTAATGTCAATCCATCCGCAGCATATCCGTGACTGCGGTGCTTAACAAATTAATAGCTTCTCCTAAATTGTATCTCTACTAGACCTACCTATCAACTAGTGTTTATGGACAACTTTTCAGCTTAAAAATGTTATTTTTCGGTTTTTCTATAGTAATTAAGTTTCAAACGAAATGTCTTTTTAGATGGAGTCTATAAATTGATTATAGTATATATTATAACAACTTCATTTATATCGATCAAAATCGTACGTGAATTTCTTTTACTCCATATTTTTTTTATAAATAGCTTAAAAACTATAAGCCATAGCGATAAACTAAAGAAAAAAAAGAGCTGGCTTACACATACCGAATGGTTTTCGCAGAAATGGCGCAAGGGAGACAATTCTTTGTTCTTTTTGAGGTTCGCAGCGACGCGGTGAGCTGGGAAAGCTGTAAGCCTCTCTCTGTAAGGGCATCCATAGTGTATATGACCCAAGAGGTCTTAAGGTGGGTCCCATCTAAACCTTAAGGCCAATGCTGTAATGTATATAACCCACTAGACTTTAAGATGGTCCCACCTGTCAGATAAAGAAAAAATGTATTTTAATGCTTATGGTCAGGTCTTTAGCTTGAGGCCTGGTCTTAAGGTTTTTTTATACCGCTTAAGGTCACCCCTGTAATGTATAAGGTCGACCTTAAGGTGGCTTAAGACCCCCTATTTTTACACACTGTGGATGCCCTAACCACCTCCACCTCCTAATTACGGCTCACGCCTGGCACGTGACGAAAAGGACGCTGCCAAAAAGGTATGGGGAAAAAACGAAACACAGCACGCGGGAAAGTAAACTGCTGCCAGCTCGGACAAAAGTTAACCGACTTGATAAACCAATACCCATTGCTCGTGCTTGCCAAGTTACTACAGCTATTATTATTATTACAGCCACTAATCACGCTGTTACCGCGGCACAAGCTACAGCTCCAGCCCGCGTCGTCGTCGTGAGCTGAACCACCCTGGTCGCCATGTGATGAGCCGTGGCCGCGCCGCGCATCCACGCCCGTTCGCTCGTCGCCGCCGGACGAGGAGGAGGAGGAGGAGGCATACTCCTCCTCGCCGCCACTGTTGCTGCCGGCGTCCGTTGTGCCCGCTTCGGATTTTGGGGAGAGTGTGGCGTCGTCGCTGTCGGTGAACCCGCACACGGTGATCCAACCCTCGCCGCTCCAGGTCCAGTCGGGCGCGGCGGACGCGCCGGCCGCCAATGCGCGGACACGGTCGGCGGGCGTGAGCTCCACCGTCGTGTCGGAGTCCGTTGATGATGTATCGTCCCAGAAGCCCTGGTCGAGGATGCTCTTGGGCGACACCCACTGCTCGATCGGCGCGGCCTTGGAGGTGGAATTGGCTTGCGAGGAGGCCACGAACGGGTGCTCGAGCAGCTGCTCCGCCGTCCACCGTTCGGCTGGGTCTCTCATCAGACACCTGGCCAAGAAGTCCTTCCCTTCGTCGGAGAACCACGCGGGGGCCTCCGGGACGTCGCTGGAGTGAGCGACGTGGTGGAGCGCGGCGACGGGGTCGGCAAACGTCGGCCACGGAGGGCCACCGGTGGCCATCTCGATGACCGTGCACCCGAGCGCCCAGATGTCCGCCGCCGTCCCCTGCGCCTCGCCCCGCGCGGCCTCCGGCGCCAGGAACATAGGCGTGCCCCTGATCGTTGCGCCACCGGCATTGCTGTCCTCGGCAGTCCAGCGGGCGCACCCGAAGTCGGCGAGCTTGGCGCGCCCGTCGGCGCCGACGAGCACGTTCCAGCCCTTGACGTCGCAGTGCGCGATCCCGGCGCTGTGGACGTGCGCCAGCCCACGCAGGACGTCGCCCGCGCGCGACCGGATCAGGGGCTCCTCGCACCGTCCGCCGCACCGCTTGATCTCGTCGGCCAGCGACCCCCCTGGAGCGAACTCCAAGAACAAGTCGTAGCACACCGCACCGCACCCATCGGCCGCCGCCGACACGCCGGAGCCCACGCACGACACGACGTACGGCGAGCTCAGAGCAGAGAGCACGCTCTGCTCGCGCCGGAGGACGCCGGAGCGTGCGATCTCCACGGACTTCACCGCGAACACGTCGCCCGTCAGGCGATCCGTGGCGATCGACACCGTCGCCGACGCGCCACGGCCGATGACCGGCCCCCGCTGCCACTCCCCGATGACGCCCATTCTTGCGCTTGGAGCAGACGCAAGAATGAGAGCTGAGCTGAAGCTTCTACTCCTCCTTGTTGCTATTGTTGGTAGTAGTGTTGAAGAGGCAATTGTAGTAGCTGGATATGTGGTGTATATGGTGTGCTCAGTTGTGTTTGCTTCTGTCTGTTTTGGTGTTTGTGTGTGTGCATATATAGGATATAGGAGGATGCTTTGGCATTGGAATGTGGTTAAGTGCAGGCTGTCCAACCAAAGCAACAAGGCAACGAAAGGGTGAGGGAGTCTTAAGCTGGCACAAGGAGATTCTCCACTTGGCCACAGTGCCACACATCAGTGGTAGAGGCAATTTTGGGGAGATTGCAGAAGGAGCTAGCTAACAAAATGACTTGGGGATAATTTTGTCTTTGTTTTTTATCATGGGGGAAGGGGACACTTGTCCATGTTGTCTTCACTCTTGAGGGTTTGCCAATCTCATGTGGTTGGAAATGCCTTTTGTTTTGAATTGGTGGGCTGTGTATGCTGGTGGAGTTTGAGTAGATGTATAATGTTGTGCAATATTTTAGATAGTTGAGAATGGATAGGGAGGATTGGTTATATGTCAGCATTCAGAAACTAAGTCTGGTATATTGGTGTAAATGAGTTCATAGGGGCATTTTGTGATGATATTAGAATACAAATGGGAAGTGTTAGTTGAAGTAGTTAGTTGGGTTTGATGATTTAATCTAGTTGTCTTCAGATCTGGTCTAAACCACGACCACGAGTGCTTCAGGTCTGGTCAAGGCCACGACCAGAGTATGTCTTTCGAGTAAGTCAAGTCTGGTCGAGTCTACGACCAGAGCATGTCTTTCGAGTAAGTTAAGTCTGGTCGAGTCTACGAGTACGTCGTGTAATCGGTCGAAACAAGTTTACAACCTCAGTAGCTTATAAGACCACTGTAGCTTACGACCAGGTTGTAAGTTGAGTAGCAGGCGGAGACAAGTACTGTAGCAGTCTAAATTGAAAAGGACTGAAGCGGTCAGAGTCAAAAAGGAGTCGGAGTCGAAAAGGACTGTAGCAGTCATAAAAGGTTAGGATTCAGAGTTCGCATGTAACTAGGATTTCAAACAGTCGTAAAGAAAAGTTAAGGTGTGTTTGTGTAAGACTCTTAACGTGGGATGGCACATTAGATACAAAGTCTTGTATTTTGCTTCTCTATATAAGAAAAATGAAAAGGACACATGCATATCATGTCACCAAAATTGATCTATGTTTTACTTTTGAGTTCGCATGCGTATTCTCAAGGCTCAACTTCATCGGTGGCTAGCGCCCTAGGCTAATACTCTAACAATTGGTATCAGAGCCTAAAGGGGGGGCGAAGCGATGGCTGGCAATGCTGGCGATCCATCAAAGTCAAGCGCGCTCTTCAAGACCACGAGCAACGAAGGTTCTAGTGTCACCGCCTCTTGAGTCCTTCCTCGAATGTTCTGAGGTGACCGATCACCTCTGAGACTGACATTACTTGATCCATCAATGTCAGGGGCGATCATCAAGCTGACGGCAAGAAGAGCCTCGATCCCGACCCAATACCTGATGTTGAGCGAAATGAATTACGGCACATGGGCCACCAAGATAAAGATAATCTTGCGTTCGCTAGGGATATGGCCGGCGGTCAAAGATGGAGATGATGACGGCGACAAGGATCAAGACGCGATGGTGGTCATCTCACAAGCGATGCCAGACGATTAATGATATCAATCGCGGAGAAGGAGACAATGAAAGAAGCCTAGAATGCACTCAGGGAGATGCAAGTAGGCGAAGAACGCGTCAAGAAGGCACGCGCTCAAGTGTTGAAATGGCAACTGAGCAAGCTGTAGATAGGGGACTCGGAGACAATCATCGAGTACTCCATGAAACTCACCATGCTAGTGGGCAAGATTCATTTGCTCGGCACAAAGCTGAAAGAGAGTGGCGTCATGGAAAAACTGTTTGGTTCGATTCCAGATCATTTCCTCCAGATTATCAGAATGATCAAACAGTTCAGCGATGTCGCAGCAACGTTAGTCTCGGAGGTGATCGGTCGCATCAGAACCTTCGAGGAAGGACTCAAGGGGACACTCGAAGGACGGGGGAGATAAACTTCTCTTTATCCAAAATGAGTGGGAAGCAAGGAGCTCAAAGACTAAGAAGCATGAGGGCTCAAGCAGCGCCAAGAGAGGAGGTCATCACGGGAGAGGTCATGTACGCGGCCGTGGACAAGGCGAAGGCCCAGGAAATGGCAATCGAGCCATGGATGAACAAATGTCATGCAACTTCAACAAATCCAAGTCAAGTGTTTCAACTGCAATGAATATGGGCACTTTGCAAAAGAGTGTCCAAAGCCAAACCAAAGAGAAAGAGCCAATCTTGTAGCAAAGCAAAACGATGAAGATCCCCAAGTGTTGATGGTTGAAGTATGTGAATTCCATATAGTCCTGATACTTGAAGAGAAGGTGTTCCTGCACGAAGACAAGGTGGTACCGAAGTTTAGTGGCACCCAAAACAAGGTTTGGTACCTTGATACCATTGCAAGTAACCACATGACCAGCTGCATGGAGAAGTTTATTGAGATTGACATGACTGTAAAAGGTTCGATCAAATTTAGAGATGGCTTGGCTATGGAGATACAAGGGAGGGGCTCGGTGCTGTTGGAGTGTTCTATGGTGAACATCGTATCCTTACGAATGTTTACTAAATCTCAAAGATGAGAAGTAATATAATTAGCCTCAGTCAGCTGTATGAGAAAGTTGCAATATTGTGGTCGAAAGAGGAGTAATGTCGATCTTAGACAAAACTCACAGGATGTTGGCCAAAGTGAGCAGATCAAAAAACTAAATGTATGTATTACACATCAATCCAGCACTTTCGGAGTATCTCCTTGCAAGAAGCACTAAAGAGGTGTGGCGTTGGCATGCCAAGTATGGGCATGTGGACTTTCATGCTCTGAAAGATCTAACTCACAAGAAGATGGTGTATGGGATGCCCATGATCGAGCATGTGGATCGCATTTGCGATGGTTGTTTGATTAGCAAGAAATATCGGAATGTATTTCCGACCACATCTCTATACCAAGCAGTCGTGCCCCTCAAACTGTGGCACGGTGACTTGTGCGAGCCAATCACTTTGACCACGCATGGAGGAAATCGATACTTCCTACTATTGGTGGATGACTGCACAAAGTTTATGTGGCTGACTTTACTCCGAAGTAAAGATAAAGCATTCGTGGCGTTTAAGAGGATCAAGGTTATAGCCAAGATGGAGAAAAATCTATGGTTGAAAGCTCTGTGCACTGACTGTGTGGCGAGTTTACATCAAATGAGTTCACTGACTACTATGAGATATGGGAATTAGGTGTTACCTTACAATGCCTTATTCTTCCCAACAGAATGGAGTGATCGAAACAAGGAACCAGACGGTGGTCAGCATGGCATAGAGTCTGTTGAAGAGCATGGGTGTCCTAAATTGGGCACCAACGAAGAGCATCATCATCAAAACTCCTTACGAAGACTACTACAACAGCACACCAAGCGTTGGTCACCTTTGCACTTTTGTGTGGGTTGCACATGTGAAGATGACCACGCCACACCTCCCCAAACTAGCAGATCAGAGCAAGCCAATGGTGCTCATTAGGTATGATTCAAAGACAAAAGGCTATCGAGTGTTTGATCTAGCGACACGATGAGTTGTGGTGACTCATGATATAGTGTTTGAGGAGCAGAAGAAGTGGGAGTGGAGTGTTTGATGAGCAAAAGAAGTGGGAGTGGAGCAGAGATCCCTCGACAGAAGTACGATGGACTGGAGATATCTTTATGGTACATTACCCTCCTGACGTTGATGTAGGTTCTGGCGATCATGTGGAGGCTTCTGACATGCGAACCATAGAAGGCACAGTCGGGGGACCCGACAGTGACGTAGTTGTAGGTCCAGATGATCATGTGGAGGCACCCACACTCCGACCACTAAAGGTGTAGCCGAAGTACCTGACCATGAAGCGGTAACTCCAGGCACGACCATGACCAGGATGAGCATGATATTCGGTACACCCGGCTCATCTACACCTTGCACTCCTGCAGCAACTCTAGGAGTACCGGTCTCACCTGGAGCTCCACTACAGATGGAGCTTGACGTGAGCTCATCTGAAGGACCACGATAGGAGCATGACATCAAATGTCTCTATAATGCCACATCCCCGATAGAGCTGGAAGATTCAGGGTTCTGTTTGCTCAGGGAGGAGGAGCCCACGAACTTTGAAGAGGCCAAAGCAAATCTGGCCTAGAGAAGAGCTATGCAGGAGAAGATGTCCTCTATCTAAGAGAATGGAACATAGCAGCTTGTTCCATTGCTTGATAACCATAAGCTGATCGGCTTGAAGTGGGTGTACAAGTTAATGAAGGACACTCAAGGCGTGATCATGAAGCACAAGACGACGCTAGTTTCCAAGGGGTACGTTTAACGGCAATGCATTGATTTCGACAAAGTCTTTGCCCCTGTTACAAGGCCAGAGATAGTGCGCTTGCTTATTGTGATCGTGGCACATGAAGAATGGGAGATTCATCATATGGATATCAAATTAGCCTTCCTCAATGGCGACTTACAAGAAGAAATTTATCTTATGCAACCTCCATGATTTGAGAAGAAAAGAGAAGAACACAAGGTGTTAAGACTGCACAAAGCTCTATATGGTCTGTGTCAAGCCCCAATAGTTTGGAAGTCAAAGCTAGACAAGTCCTTAGTGGCCCTTGGTTTTGAAAGATGCCCGTTGGAGCATAGGGTGTACAAGCGAAGCCAAGGAAAATGAATTTTTTTGGTTGGAGTCTATGTGGATGATCTGACAATCACTGGAGAGAGTATCAAAGAGCTCAATAGCTTCAAAAGCCAAATGAAGAAATTGTTTAACATAAGCGACCTCGGGTTACTCAGCTATTACTTATGTATTGAAGTTCATCAAAGCTCTAGGAAGATCACTCTTAGGCAGTCCGCATATACAACAAAGGTGTAAAATCACGATTCTAGTCGTAGAATCGTATGATTCTACGATCCCACTAAGCCAATCCGACTCAAAATCACATCTTGAGTTTGTACCTGGTAGAAACGTGGTAGAATCGCGATCCTAGTCGTAGAATCATGTAGAATCACAGTAGAACCGTGCAGAATCGTGGTAGATTCATAGTAGAATCGTGTAGAATCATGTATCATCCAAGATTATAAAAGACTTAAGTGTTTGGTTGTGTCCTATTCCTCAATTCAAGTTGTAGGTTAAATACTAAGTAGTTAATAGATTAGACATTAAGATTTGGAGGTTTAGAATAATAAAAATTAATTTAATTATCTATTTATTTTATATTTTTATGTAAAATAATCAGATTATGGCAATATTGATAACATCGCTCTTCTAGTCATAGCTCTCAATGATATAGAATTTAAACCATGATTCTAGTTGTGAATAAGATACATTTATTAATCAAATTAGATGAAAAATGACCAAATAAACACTCATATCACTTGGAATACACAATAAATTAGAATAAATATGTTTTTGATAGAATCAGGTAGGATCTTAGATTCTACGATTAGATCTTAGAATGCGATCCTACTAGAGTGTCTCCGATTCGATTTAGAATCACGATTCTGACAACCTTACTCAAGACGTGATCATGAAGCATAAGGCGAGGCTAGTTGCAAAGAGGTACATTCAATGACAAAGCGTTGATTTCGACTAAGACTTTGCCCCTATTGTGAGGCTAGAGACGGTGCATTTGCTCATTGCGATCGTGGCATATGAAGGATGGGAGGTTCACCATATGGATGTCAAATCAGCCTTACTCAACAGCAACTTAGAAGAAGAAATTTATGTTATGCAACCTCTAGGATTTGAGAAGAAAGAAGAAAAACTCAAGGTGTTAAGACTGCATAAAGCCTTATATGGTCTGTGTCAAGCCCCAATAGCTTGGAATTCGAAGCTAGAAAGTACTTGGTGGCACTTGATTTTGAAAGATGCCCATTATAGCATGGGGTGTACAAGCGAGGCCAACAAAAAGGAAATTTGTTGGTTGGAGTCTATGTGGATGATCTGATCATCACTAGAGAGAGTATCAAACAGATCAATAGCTTTGAAAGATAGATGAAGAAATTGTTTAGCATAAGTGACCTCAGGTTACTCAGCTATTGCTTGGGTATTGAAGTTCGTCAGAGCTCCGAGAAGATCACTCGTAGCCAGTCCGCATATGCAACAAAGGTGTTGAACAAATAAGGCACGAAGGATTGTAATCCAATACAGGTTCTGATGGAGCCCCGCCTGAAGTTGAGCAAGGGTAGCACATACCCTCCTGTGGACAAGACCCTATACCGAAGAATAGTCGGAAGCCTGAGATACCTGCTATACAGGCGCTCAGACCTGACATTCTCGATTGGGATGGTAAGCAGGTACATGGAGAAACCCACTACATAGCATATGGTCGCTATAAAGCACATACTGAGGTATGTGAGAGGAACTTTGAGTTGCAATAGTATCTATGAGAAGAAAGAAGGTTTAAGGCTGATTGGTTACTCTGATGGTGACCTAGCTGGTGGTATCAACAATGGAAGAGCACTTTGGGCATAGTGTTTTTCCTCGGGTCGAACCCGATCAGTTGGTATTCACAAAAGCATATGGTAGTCGCTTTATCCTTGTGTGAAGCAGAGAACATCGCAGCTGTGTAGCAGCTTGTCAAGGTGATACGGGGAGGCCCGATCTTCTCAGTGAGGAACCGTGGATAGTTGATGCGAAGTAGATGATGTTGCTAGTTGAACACTCGCGCCAATGCACGAACCCTCAACTCTTCGGAATACGCCCAAAACACACCGGATAATTGTTCGTCGCGAGACCACAAACGACGAACGACAAGTCCCCAATTCCCAACGGAACGACGGCTTGACCTTGAATTGCAGAACGAACAATGGATCACCTATTTCTCTCTCAAAGTCCTCGCATGAACTTTGGTGTTGAAAGAACAAGCAATAGCTATGTTTCAATCTTATGCATAAAACTGGTCCCCTCACAATGGGGGTCTAACCCTCAATATATAGTACCTTGTCCACCACATGGCTGGACAAGAGGTCCTAAACCAACTCCAACTCATCCCTACATGTATTTGGAAACAAACTCACATAAAAGGAAAAACCTAAAACTAAACTATCACTTTGTTTTGATCATAACTTTTTATCCATGATGAATTTGAAGGTGGGGCTAGATCCACTGCGTAGCCCTTGAAATTATCTTTTCAACGAGTACAAGAACACCTGAATCGGACTCCGTTTGTGAAAGTTATGGCATTTTTAGTAACTGCCTGTCAGGCTGTCCCGAACCGAATCCGAATTGAATTCTGAGTTGAATCCGAGTTTGATTTGGATTGAGCACGTGGGAGGTCCGAATTTGGCTTGAAAATCTTATCCAAAACTTGTAGTTTAAGTCCTTGGGCTCCTCCCTTCGGCTCTTCCATCAACCGGGCTTCTTTCCTCCTTGATCAACGGCATGGGCTATTTGATTTTCTCCTTACCAACTCCTTTGGCCTTCTTGTTCTTCATTGCTAGGCAGCAAATATGGGTACCCTCCTTCTTGTGCTCCTCTATTGCTTTGGCTCCAGCCTCCCTCTCGGTTCCAAAGACTTGAAGCTTGTCAAACCTGAGAATCCAGAAAGTATTGCTTTTATGTAGTATCCAATTCTCACGGAAAACACAAAGAAACTTGTTAAGAAACAATTGCACCTGTTGTTTGAGAAGTATAAATCGTGCTTTGTAAACAGTGTTACAAGTACGAGGGATATCCTCATCATCCTCCCTTTCTTCAAAAAAAGCCATCATCGGCTTTTGATAGCCTGAAAATGTGCTACACAAAGAAAACAACGTATATGCATGGTAGATGTATTTATCATCCAAACAACTTCCGTGTAGCGCATGATGATTTGCTAAACATGTACTAAACAAAGAGAACAACGTATATACGTGATATATGTATGAATCAATTGTTGTGTTATTCGCCTTGTTTTGCACAAAATAAGTAACACAACTGTAACCATGGGATTTATTTGATATATTCATTGCGGTACCTTCATTCACATCATTATCACATGTAATGCATGTTCGATAAACATAGAACTTATCATCTACACCATAATCTCTAATCAAGTTGAACGTATATGTGTAGGCATAAGGACTAACTAGTGATTTTAAACATGAAACTTCAGCAAGGTTTTCAATCACACTAGATAGCTCTTTAGGATCATCGAACATGATATAGTATAAAGAATCATCAAGAGATATTCTAGTAAGAACGTCTTTATGAGTAATCAATTCCACATTATGTAAATTGAGCGAAGAAATTTCAGAACATAGAATATTCAAAGGAACACTAGAGTTCTCACTCTTACATACCTTTGCGTGATGAATATTCAATTCAACACCATTATTGTTACCTTTAACATCCTTCTTAGTTATTGTAGATGTTGTAAGTATCAAATCGTCATGACAAAACCACGAGGCAGCAAGCACTCCATCCCCAACCGTGGTTATCTCCTCGTCTTTTACTTCCAACGATGCCGGTTGTTGAAAATTCAACTCCTCTTCTTTAATATCGACCTGCACAATATGAGAAACAACACTAGAAGTAGAGAGTAAATTGTTAATTTCAGCAATAACCTCACTTTGGCTATCATCTACTTCCCTCTTTTCTATTGGTGTATCTCTCTCACACTCAATAGAGATGCTCTCCACTTCACATATGGTGAAATCACACAGCTCACTCTTTTTATCATTCTCCTTCAATTTGGCTATGTGTCTCTCATTCTCACATGGGTTTGGATGCATCGCATCCTCCAAAGATTGTGGGTCAGCAACGGAGCAATCACGAGTAACCCCAATCTCTTCATGAACACAAGTGGACTTCAAACCTTGTCGCAGTCCTGTCAACTTTTCCACTAGGGAACGCTTGTAATGGTAAGGTACAAAGCGTGCGAAAATGCTGCTTCATTTGCTCCCGGTGACAATTGAAATTCACGGCTTTCCATCGTTCTGAACAAACCGCTCCCACCAATGTGTGGCATAATCAGCCAACCCATTGGACGCAAGTAAGAGCTTCCTCTCATTGGAATAATTGTGCATCTGAAATAGCGATTCAATTTCTAGCTCCCAATTGAGGTATTCTTCCACATCTGTACTACCTGAAAATATAGGGATAGGAAATTTGGGCTTAGTGACAAAATCCTTACGATGCACGTCGGGGTAGTTGAACATGGTGCGTAGCTCCAAGAAGTTGTTGATGTCCGTACGTAGCTGTGTAACCTCCTCCCCAAGGTTGTTCAATTCATACCGAACGGACCTAAACTCCTCGCGCACACCATTATCACGATCCTGAAGTTGCTTTTGTAGCATTCTACGCAAGCGAGTGTACTCCATCCATGTAACCGATAGATCCTCCTGATGACCTGACATGGCAACAACTCACAAATAGCAAACGAGATTATATCCAGATTAGTAAAATAAAATAGCTCTCTCTCTCTACGCTCGCAACTCACTATCCTGAAAACAAGACAAGCTTACCGTTCCAAAGTGAATCAAGGACGGCAAATCGACAAATGTGACAGCGAACGACCTCAACCCGGTAATGTATGAGCGTAACCAAGAGCAAGGGAGTACACAAACGGGTGTAGGTGGAGCTTGGACAGTTATGTGGATATCCTATACAATCTGATATTCAAGGTATTGTAAAGCTAAGTAATAATCCAAGCTAGAGTATTTTGCCTATGTGCTGATCCAATAGGTTTAAGTGAAGTAAATGAACGCACACGCAAAGATAAATGTGACTTAATGCCAACAAAGGAATGAGCTAGCGAGAAGTAAACGAAAAGTGCGATGTAACAAGCTCGTTTGGCACCAAGTACTAGGAGAGACGCTAGCCAATTGCAATTGAATATAGGAGGGCACAAAATTGCTCAAAGAAAAGGACTACACAATCTGAAATATGGATGGGACGATACTATAGCAGTCTAACATTATGCGCGGTTACTATAGCAAAAATCGTTTTCTTTTTTTTTGTAGCAATCGGCAAAAGATTTTTTTTATTTATTTTTAGATGTGGCTCTTTCTATATGCGTCTGCCTTTTTTTTTCTTTCTCTCTTCTTTTCTTAATGGTCGAAAGTGTGTTGTGCTACTCTCTTGAATGCGCAAGATCCACAATTCAGCAAAGTGTAAACCAAAATCTAAGAGCAGCCCTAAGCAATATCAATAGCTAGTCTCAAAGATGAAAGGATATAAGTGATGCTCAAAGAAACCAAAGTGGTTCGGACGCAAATGGAGCAAGTTGAAGCACTAGACACGTGAGGTGTGACTAGGGTTCTTGATCTGAGATGAAAGCAAGCAAAGACTGTTGGTATTTGTTATTTTTGGGTGCTAATTAATGGAATCAATCAGCAATTTTCTAGAGTTTATGTGGAGACAAAGATCAAGCTACGCAAATAAGCACAAAGATCAGCACGTAAACAAAATATCTAATGGACGAAAACTTAACAAAACTCATGAGAAATAACAGATTGAACTACGGTTTTGGTATTGCAATTTTCGGTTTAATAGACGATACGATAGAAAACGAATCTAACTACGGGTAAAGAAATTCTCACCGAGTAAACCTAGAATCTGATACCATATGATACGGGGAGGCCCGATCTTCTCAGTGAGGAACCGTGGATAGTTGATGCGAAGTAGATGATGTTGCTAGTTGAACACTCGCGCCAATGCACGAACCCTCAACTCTTCGGAATACGCCCAAAACACACCGGATAATTGTTCGTCGCGAGACCACAAACGACGAACGACAAGTCCCCAATTCCCAACGGAACGACGGCTTGACCTTGAATTGCAGAACGAACAATGGATCACCTATTTCTCTCTCAAAGTCCTCACATGAACTTTGGTGTTGAAAGAACAAGCAATAGCTATGTTTCAATCTTATGCATAAAATTGGTCCCCTCACAATGGGGGTCTAACCCTCAATATATAGTACCTTATCCACCACATGGCTGGACAAGAGGTCCTAAACCAACTCTAACTCATCCCTACATGTATTTGGAAACAAACTCACATAAAAGAAAAAACCTAAAATTAAACTATCACTTTATTTTGATCATAACTTTTTATCCATGATGAATTTGAAGGTGGGGCTAGATCCACTGCGTAGCCCTTGAAATTATCTTTTCAACGAGTACAAGAACACCTGAATCGGACTCCGTTTGTGAAAGTTATGGCCTTTTTAATAACTGCCTGTCAGGCTGTCCCGAACCGAATCCGAATTGAATTCTGAGTTGAATCCGAGTTTGATTTGGATTGAGCACGTGGGAGGTCCGAATTTGGCTTGAAAATCTTATCTAAAACTTGTAGTTTAAGTCCTTGGGCTCCTCCCTTTTGCTCTCCCATCAACCAGGCTTCTTTCCTCCTTGATCAACGGCATGGGCTGTTTGATTTTCTCCTTACCAACTGCTTTGACCTTCTTGTTCTTCATTGCTAGGCAGCAAATATGGGTATCCTCCTTCTTGTGCTCCTCTATTGCTTTGGCTCCAGCCTCCCTCTCGGTTCCAAAGACTTGGAGCTTGTCAAACCTGAGAATCCAGAAAGTATTGCTTTTATGTAGTATCCAATTCTCACGAAAAACACAAAGAAACTTGTTAAGAAACAATTGCACCTGTTGTTTGAGAAGTATAGATCGTGCTTTGTAAACAGGGAGAAAATTGAAGTTCATAGAGATGAGGGAGAAAATCGGTGTGTGGAACATCGACGGAAGAAAACAAGCTAAAGGAGGAGATTGATGAGTTAATCTAGTTGTCTTTAGGTCTGGTCGAAATCACGACCATGAGTACTTCAGGTCTAGTCGAGTCCACGACCAGAGCATGTCTTTTGAGTAAGTCCAGTCTGGTCGAGTCCACGACCAGAGTATGTCTTTTAAGGTAAGTCTGGTCAAGTCTATGAGTACGTCGTGTAATCGGTTGAACCAAGTTTACAACCCAGTAGCTTATACGACCATTGCAGCTTACGACCAGGTCGTAAGTCGAGTAGTAGTCAGAGACAAGTACTGTAGCAGTCAAGTATTATAGTAGTCAGAGTAAAAAACAATTGTACAGTTGTAAAAAGTTAGGATTCAGAGTTCGCATGTAACTTGAGATATCAGACATTGGTCGTATGTCTAGATCCAACCGGGTTTTACTCCCCTGGCCATAGGTCCAACGGGTTAAACACCTAAGCCCATGGGCTGCCGTATGCAACCCCTAAAGCAACAACCTTATAAGTGGTATTGGGCCTTCTCCCACCCCCCAAAAAAGACTAGTCCTATGGGTGAGATCTCCCTCACACTTATAAGTTATACTTTTTTCTTTCCCACAACCAATGTGGGACTATTCCCAACATTCTCCCCCTTACACATTGATTGTACACTTCTGCAACTAGGGATATATTAGGCGCCTAGGCTTCGATACCACTTGACAGTTGGACCCAGGTCGTATGCCTAGATCCAACCGTGTTTTACTTCCCGGGCCACAGGTCCAAACGGGTTGAGCACCTAAGTCCATGGGCTGCTATATGCAACTCCTAAAGCAATAACGTTATAAGTGGTATTGGAACATCTCTCCCCCAAAAGACTAGTCATCTCCCTCCCACTTATAAGTTGTGTCTTTTCCTTTTCCACAACTAATGTGGGACTATTCTCACATGTTATACACTCATTACAACCACTCCAACTTTAATTTGCAAGTTCTCTCCTACATACCTTTTATTCCTATTTCAACAACCTATTGGACTAATGTCGAGCTACAAGAAAAAGAACACAACTCTCAACACAGTTGAAGCATCACCCAATTGCGTGGCAAGCCTCCTTTTCTCTCCAGAAGTAAACTTTGGCTTTGCACCCAAGGATCTCTCATGATTATATTATGTTTTATCTGTGGGGCAAACAATATAGTTAGCTATCTATATCTTCCTCTTTCCAACTTTATGATGTAGATGTTTATACCTAAATATATTCTTGGTACATAAATACAAATTAGACATAGCATCTCTTTGTATCCCTAGAGATAGTCATACTTCAACAATGCAGTTAGTTGTTGCTACTCGTCAAGTAAATTAGAAAGTCTATAGGCCCCCGTTCATATTGGCTTCTAAAAGCCACTTTACTACAGTACCTAAGTTTCAAACGGGGTATTTTTTTAAAAATAGGGTCTACTAGTCAATTGTAGTAGATACTGTAGTTACTTCATTTATATCGGCCAAAATCACACGCGAGTCTCTATTTCTCCGTACTCTCTCTCGCGAACAGCCAAAAGCTGTTACTATTCATAAGCCAAAGCCAAAAGCCACTAGCAAAAGCCAATATGAACGGGCATGACTACTTTCCAATTCAACCTATTCAGTCAAAAATATTTAATTATTGTATTTAATGTTTTGCCCGCTAATGAAATCCCAAGCACACTTTCTGTCAACTTGGTGTCTAATTATATTGAAAATCAATCAGCTACTTATAGAATAAACAATTTCTAAGACCCGATATGGCAATCTAAGACCCTTCGCCGATTTCGGTATTTTGGCTTCCCCACCAAAACACCTTCGCCTTGACTATGGATCTCACCTCTTCTCCGAGGCTAGTCCATGATCTTCTCTTCCTTTACAAGCAATTATCATACTTGCTATGTATAGGTTCACCAATGACTCACGCATCGATAAGTCTCTCTATGTTGGGTCCCTTCGACTGCGCCTCACTTGCATTGACCGCATCATTCGATGAACCATTATTCGAACCTTCCCTTCAACACCCCTTGTCTTCTTCTGTGACTTGTTTAAGCCTAACCATCCTGCCCAACTTTCTTGACCGCACCTCAGCTCATCCCCAAGCCTAGTCCCGGACTATACCGTCGACCATGACTACCTCTAAGCACCTTACACATCAAAGATTAAAAAATTATTTTTGGATGCAAGCTCTTCACAATTTGACCTACACGTCAAGCACCAGAGCAACCCTCTATGGAAATTCGGTATAATGCTATCTAGTTTTTACTCAAACCTCTATTTGAGGTGACACCTAGTGCAAAGATATCTCTAGACATACCTATACATTAGTTTAGTGTCCAAATGCCAAAAGCCAAATAGGCCAGCCTGACCGCTTGGATCAAGCTGGTCAGACCGCTACTGGCAAAATGCCCAAGGAGCAACTCGGCCAGTTTTACCGGCTATACAGAGCTGTCAGACCGTCCCTGCACAGCAATCCAACCGCCCTTGACAGGCAGCACTGAAAAACCGTAAAACTTTCGTAAATGCAAATTTCAACTCGACACGGTTGTCAATTACTAATTGTTCAATATAGATAAATCGTGGACATTCTCAGCATAGTTCTACAAAATTTATGGCTACAATTTGCTTCATCAAGTGATAACTTGAGGACTTGGTCTCAAAAGAAAAAAATGGTAGCTTCTGAACTTGTGAACCTGGGTATCCTCTTGTGCTATCAAGCAACAGGATGCTCCATCCATAGCATCTCACTCGTCGAATCAGAGTTATCGGATAATCCACGCTACTAAAATGCGCACCTTAATTTCCAAGATTGAGACACTCCAATCATAGTTACTCCTTAGTACAACCAGTACACCAGCTGGGGCAGCTAAGTACTTTTTAATGGTACCGTGTGAAATACACCATTGCCACTAGCAATTATTAGGCCATAGTGTTTTTCTCGTGCATTTTCTAAAACAGTGTCTACCTCTGTTTAATTGTGGTTACCAATAAACAAAGATGACCCGCGCATACTATTTGCATTTATTGTACATATCTTTACTATTATAAAGTGTGAGTTGGTGGTTGGTCCATTCTTCCTCCTCTCTTCTCAGCCATCCGATTTGATCTGAACAATTCGTCTCTCTCCTCCTCTCTCTTAGATACAACCGCCCACCCCTTCACTTTTCCCATCTCCTCCCACATTCTGGCCACCCTTCTCTCTCCGTCGCTTGCTCTCTAATGTTTGATGTGTGAAGTTGGTCAGGCAATAAGTTCCGTCTCATTATTTTTATGACTCAGTTGCAACGCACGGGTCTCTAACTGGTACTATTATAAAAGTGTCAGTTGATGGTTGGTCCATTCTCCCTCCTCTCTTCTCAGCCATCTGATTTGATCTGGACCATTCGTCTCTCTCCTCCTCTCTCTCAGGATATAACCGCCCACCCCCTCCACTTTTCCCATCTCCTCGCGGATTCTGATCACCCTTCTCTCTCTGTCGTTTGCTCTTCAATGTTTGATGTGTGAAGTTGGCTAGACAATAAGTTCCGTCTCATTATTTTTATAACTCTATTGCAATGTACAGATATCTAACTAGTCATAGCATACATACAGCTTAACCTAGCTGAATAGTTAGGGGCAGATCATCGTTGTGCTTGCGCATATCTGGTTTAGTGGCAACTCCAGCGTCAATCACCAGATTGAGATTTTTTTTGTCCTTGCAAATAATTAACAATAGGAACGAGGCCATTGGGATCAATCGTGCTACCTAACCACCTGCTAATTAATTGCACGTTTAGATTTAGGTATGATTTTTTTAACTTATGATTTTCTTCAAATAAGTAAATAGAACGATTTCTTCATCGTTTTTTTCAAAGCGGTTTATCAGGACAGACTTTTCGAAGCGACTTATCGACTTATAGACATTCATTCATTCGCATAATCTCTCGTATTAGAACCAAAAGCTATTAGCTATAACCATAATCCATTAGCTGCAGTCAGAAAAAATACACCCTTAATCACGCTGCTACTCACCCCCGGATTGTGTGTGTGACACATGCTGCATCTTTTTTATGTGTATTTCGTGACGCAATTGGCATGAGATCTGTTGTTAATTCGCTGGCCCAAGGATCTACCTCGCTTTGTGATGGGAAGCACTTTGGGAGTGATCTTCCATGAGATTTAGCGAGTAATATAATCACTTTTTGTCTTCATTGCCTCCATTTGTTTAATCCTATTTGCAACTTTGGTTGTAAAGTTTATGTAATTTTTCTTTATTTTTGGGTTGGTTTCGCCGACGCCTTGGCATGGAAGAGAAGGGATATGATATGAGATCTGGAAGAACAAGATGGGAGATAAAAGCTAGTATAGTGTGCAAGTAAAGACCCGAAAAGTTTTACTCCCAAACCTGATGAAGTGCACCTATTCTCTTTGGAGCAATTATGATGTAGCTAACGATTAACTTGTTGCTTTTGCATAGACATCCTCCGATTAATATGCCCTTCAGGCTACATTTAGAATGCAGGCATTCAGCGAGAATTTTTTAGGAATTTCTCTCTTTCTCGTAAAATCCATATATTCCAAAATGACCGAATAGCCCGTGCAAAAGTACACTTACTGCGTCAGCTAACAAAAAAAAAAATGGATGTCAAACTTGCATTTTTAATCTACGAGTCCATCTTTTGTAGGATATCAAAGGACTGGACAGCTCAAGCGATAAAAGTACGCCTATTGTACACATGTAAAAGGTTACACGTTAGACGTTAGATCGATTAGGATTTTCGATCGCTGATGATCACACTTTAGAGCTACCTAAGCTACCTCTAACTAAATTATGCATCAATTCAACAATGACAGGGCGAGCGGCAGCAGTGATGGTGGGCTAGTGGCCGGTAGGGTGGCCACACCAACCGGGTTTTCCAACACGTTGTGCCGTGACAGCAACCATATTTCCACCCGTTTCCTCGTTTCCACAAGTCCAGCAACGTACTTGGGGTTGGGAGGACGCAAGTGAGAAGAGGAGACGACGTGGCCGCCTGTTGGCCACTGTCTCGTGCAGAATATGCCTGCCGAATTGTTCTCGCTAGATAAGGCGCAATTCAATATAAATAACTGATTTTTTTCAAGTAACTTTTCTACTTCTTTTCCTTTATTTTATACTAATATAAAATAGAGGGTCATGGACGTATTATATACCTTACTTCTCTCGCTCCTATCTCACATATGTATCTCTTTTACTTTTTCCACCATTTCTCATTCTTTTTAAAATTATTTTTTTCAATCACTACTATTTATTTTTAATTAAAAATTATTAGCTATAATTAAAAATCACCAACCGCACTCTATACGGGGAGGCCGTGGCAAGAAAAGAACGCTCACCTGTTGCAGACTCAGCAGTGGAGTTTGACCAAAGTGCTGCTGCTGCTGCCGCCGCCGTACCGAAGTCTCTCTTTAAGTCTGAATCGTTGGGGTTGGTGCCACCTAAGCGACCGTTGGGAGATGACAACAAAGTGACAGTTGTTGCGTGTGTGTGTCTGTGTTCCTTTTCAGATCATGTGTGTGAATTCGTCCATTTACTTTAGCTTCTCTCCCCTTTTCTAAGATGTGATGAGCGTGAAAATTGAGTATTAATTTAGAGTAGAAGAGTAAACATTTTTTATTCTATAAAAAAGGGGGAGACCATCTCCAAATTAAACCATTTTTACTTCTCTATTGGGTTGTTTATTAAGAGAAAAAGAATTATGACCAACACCAGATAGCCATGGCTAGTCCTGCGAGTTGGCCCGTGCTTTTCTGGACCAGCTGGCACGGCACGGCCCAGGCATAACACGACACTAACTATCAGGCGGGGCCATGTCTGAGAATCGGACACGTCAGACGACACGGCATGGCACGCTTTAATAGGCCATGCTCAGGTTGACACGGCCCAAATTCCCAATGTAGCCCGGTACATCTCACTGATGTCACCTTGGTCGTCGAGGAGAGGGGAGAAAGACCACTACCGTGCCCCGTCGTCGACTCGCCATCCCAAATCCTCCCACGGTTGGCTCTACTCAAATTTGGGGGAGGGGAAGGGATAGCCGCCGTCGTCGTGGTGGGCTGACCATTACTCTTCTCGCCACACATGGAGACAACGGAGACAGATCTGGCCGAGGGGACGAAGGAGATGGTGCCACCGAACCTGGCCACTAGGGAGCTCGGGGATGATGAACGGCTGTCGGATTAAGTCACCTTGAGCTCAAGGGAGGCACTCTATTGCTAGATCTGATTGGCTCGAGCTCGGGGAAGACACACAACCACCGGATTCGGCTGCCTCGAGCTCGGGGGAGGTGCTCCGCCGCTGTATCTGACTGGGTCAAGCTCAAGGAAGACGTGTAGGCACCAGATCCGACTAGCTTGAGCTCAGAGAAGATGCGTACACATTGGATCTGACCAATTCGAGCTCAAGGAAGACACTCCACCATCAGTTCGATTGCCTTGAGCTCAGGGGAGGCACGACCGCTGTTGGTGCATGCCAAGGAGACGAGCAACTACCATTGGTGGGAGAGTAAGATGGGGAGGAGATAGGGAAATGGAGGGGGTGAGCCAGTGCGGTGGTAGATGGGACGACATGGTGGGAGCCGATGCGGTGATAAAGTGGGGTGGCGTAGAGATGACTCGGATGAAGAGACAGGAAGGAAGGAGAGGAAGGGTGGATAGAGATAAAATAGGACTGCCTATATGTTTTCTTATGAATTGAAAATAGGACTAGACCTGGGCCAACACGTCATAGCAACGGCCCGTCATATCCTAGGCCTTGTCGAAGGCTAGTCGTGCTGGCACAGCCTAATGCGGCCCAATGCCCACCAGGCCCGTGGCCCAACTCCCTGGTCTCGCCCTGGCTAGATTTTCTCAGGAAACCTGGTGATGGCCGGAACATATGACCTTTCACACGAAAACAGGTACTAAGCATGGTTTAAGTAAACGGCAGGACGTCTTCTGGTCAAAACAACCAAACGTTTTTTTTTCATCTTATCAGTTTGACATCAAGCAAGTTAGGCCCACTTGTAACACATGTATTTTCCTATATTCTTGCGACAACGGGACTGTTAATTGAGTTCCAAATAGGCCCTTACCATTTATCCGAGGTTATGTCCAATTTAACTAGATTCAAGTGTTTGATGTTTCCTAGAAAAATCCCAGAAATGTTCTTACGAATAAGTTCTTAACCAATGGGGTAGATCAATTTTCGCATTACAGTCATGCTTGTAACGTGCTACATAATCTAGTTAATTAAGAGAATCTTTACAATTTCAACTAATTCTAGTCAAATATCTGTGTACTATAAGTGGTGATCATTTTGGCTTATTTTTGGTGGCTTATGGCTGAAAAGCACTGTAGCTGGCTGAAAAAACACTGTAGCTGACAGAGGCTTATTTAACATAATTAAAATTTAAAAAATTAAAAAATATAAAAAATATGTTAGCCCATCACAAACAAAGCATAAACGAATCACGGCAAAAAGAACTGCAAAAGCTCAAAAAAAGCTAAAAATTCAGAAAAAGACGAAATTATGAATAACGAAAAATAAGCCAGAAGCCAGAAGCTGAAGCCGAAACGAGCGGGGCCTAGCCACCACCACAACAAACTAAGCGTCTAAGCCTGGGTTACCACCGATCCTCCAGCTTGTGATGTAGAAGTGTCTTCAACGTAGACAAGCCAGAATGTTGTGACCGTGTTTGCAATTCTGCATGTCTATTTCTTTCCATCGAAGAAACGATGAGGAATGATACCTGAAAATGAACGATTTAAAATAGTGGTGTAGAGTAGCAAGCCTGCAAATTGTAGAGTAGCGCGTGCTGAGCAATATAATGCACCATAATGAGAGATCTGAGGGTTAATTTGGTCCGCGTTGCCCTAAACTAACAAGTCGTAGGTCAAATGACACGAATTGATCATGTACACCATGTATGAATTCGATGGATCGATTTGGCCAGAGAAGAGATAAAGATCTGGTAGTGGAGACGTCACTAACATAGCTACATGTTCTGAGTTTAATGCTTATATAATACATCACATATCCAGCTGAAAAAGTGCCTAACATCAGCACTGCAAGTAATTGAACAGGGGATAAGTACATTTTCAAATAAATAACAACAAATGCATACACGTGGTGCGTGTCAAAATTAACCTATTCCAAACGCAGTTTGGAGTAGCCGTCCCCTGTACACCACCTATTCGTAGTTTCTTTCCCCACCATTAGTTTAGGCTAACTGAGGTAAAATAAGAGAGGTAAAATCCGCATAAACAAACAAAAGGAATATGCGAGTCCGATCCCTCCGTTCTTCGATGGATGACATTTTTTTAGAATATAAACGGTAAAACTTCCTAAATTTTTACCGTCAATAATTCTGGAAGTATTCAGATTGACCGAGTGAAAACAATATTATCGGATTTATCGTTAAATGTACTTTTCACAATATTACAATTTCTTTAATTTACAATAACTTAAAGCTACAAGGCATTATTTGTTAAATCTCGTCTCCAATACTGGTCAGACAACAACATCATTAAAAAAAGAACGAAGAAAGTATCATGTGTGGCTAAGGCAACTCCTTGAGAAGAAAGATATATGGTTCGTGTAAACCTTAATTCAAATGTGGGTCCTCTCCAACTTACTCCCGATCTCTTGGCCCTTTTCAGATGATGCAAAAATAGCTGTGATCCGTGAGGGATTGATTAGCTTTCGAGCTTTCCCAACCACACGTGATGCCATGGATAGAGCAAGGCTAGCCTTTCAAACATGGGCGCGGGCTAAGCTGTGATCGATGAAGCGCGTTGGCTGAAGAGCACGAGTGGCCGGTCGGGACCAATCAACAATGGTGCTCCTCGCTACGTGCCTACATGTATCATGTAAACGATGTATCAGCATAAGGCTGGGCCAGCCATTCTTTGATCACGCGACTCTACGGGCTGCATTAACTCACGGTTGCACCTAATTCGACCTGGACCATGAGGCCTTCTTCGCACGAGTGAGCGAGCTAGCTAGCTTGCTACAGCGTGTGCCTAATCTGGAAAGGGATCTTCCTCTGGCTTTGTGCAGTAAAGTCGATAGAGAGAGAAGCGCAGTAGGATGGATCTTTTTTCTCTAGGTTGCCGCCGTGACAATTTCTTCCCAAAGCAGCTCGCACCGTGTCCCTATGGAGGACACTCCTAGCTTGACGGCATACGCGACATGCCAGATTATTTTTAAGCAAATCGGCAAAGAAGATGGAACGAAAAGAGTAACACAAGATTGAACATAATTGATCAAAGACGAATTATAGATGGATAGTGGGGTTGAATCTACTAGCTAAACTTTAGATTCCGCTCGTTTCGGCTTGAACTTCTGGGTTATTTTTCACTATTTATAAATTTCGTCTTTTTCTGATTTTTTTATCTTTTTTGAGCTTTTTTGCTGGTTTTTTTCGTATTCGTTTGCATTGTTCATAATGGGCTAACATGCTTTTTCTATTTTTAATTTTTTTAAAATTCAGTTATGCCAAATAAGCCACCATCAGCTACAGTGTAATTTTAGCCAGCTACAGTGTAATTTCAGCCATAAGCCAACTTATTTCAGCCTAACCGAGCGGCACCGAAACCTAATTGGAAAAGAAAGTAGATGTGAAGAAATAAGTGTAGGATTGGTATGTGCAAATTTTTCCGACCTAAAGAAAATCCCTAAAAATGGCTGATTATCTCGAATCTATCTTTATTTGCTCCTTCGTATCATCTCAACTGTTTAGCTAGAATATCTCGTCGTTCCTGTCCTGATCTCTTGTTCTGCATTTTCAGCCATGTTCAAAAATGTTATGGATTTTGGTTTTTGATCGTAGCTTTTGATTGTGAAAGAGATTGAGAAAATAATGAACACTCACATTGCGAAGCTGCTCCGTTTAAAGCGGCTCTTGCAGTGACTTCCTACATATAGCTTATAAAAACCATATTGAGAAATCACTTCATTCAAAAACCGACTTTTAAAAGACAAAAGACAAAAACTGTTTGGAGCAGAGCCTTCGTCTCTTCCTCAAAAAATCTTCTTGTGCCCACTCAGATTCTTTCTTTCAAACAACGGCTCTTATCTCCATACCGGCCGATGCGTGATCCGCTAGCTAAAATTCGGGTGCAACACTACAGTAGAGAAGAAAATCACTGTGCCACAGTACGGTGCACAATCTCTTTGTACTTTGCAGTCGGGATTGGACAAGGATGCGCAAGATTAGAGCTAATAGTGTACAAGGTATTATTGAACTAGTTAAACAATACAGCACATGATAAGGTAGAAATCCATTTAAGCCATTGCGTTGCAGCAGGCGGATAAATAGACTCGGAAGTATATATGAACGGAGGGAGTATACAAGGTGCTACGCAAGAATGCCCGTTGCAGTAT
This sequence comes from Bonia amplexicaulis, assembly GCA_036346245.1. Classification (NCBI taxonomy): domain Eukaryota; kingdom Viridiplantae; phylum Streptophyta; class Magnoliopsida; order Poales; family Poaceae; genus Bonia; species Bonia amplexicaulis. The sequence continues at coordinate 9,732,561 of CM070739.1, forward strand.
TCAGAAGGACCTTAAGCATCTATTTGCAAACCGACGGAAAGGCACACTACTATAGCACCATGGAGTTAGGGTTCAGGGGTCCAGCAGTAGCCGGCTGGTTACTGCGGGTTTGCGGTAATCTCGGTTAATGTTGAGATTTCCACACCGCACGGATTTGAAAACCATATTATTAGACTTTTAAAATAAAAAATAAGCATCATTTTTGTTCAATTTGGTCTGTTTTCAGTCGGTCTGGCCAGCTTTTGTCTGGTTTCCAAATTCAATCTCAAAATGTGAATTCACATTTTCGGGTGGTTTTCACGTATAGTTACCTCCGCCCGCCGGCAACAGGCGATAAACCAGCATCAGCATCTCAGCATTCGGAGCTAAAACGAGAACCAGAACCACGGTACCAGGCAACCGTGGTTTGCAAGCCACACAAGCTCCACCTCGCTTTTCGTCCCCAACCACCTCCCCCGAGCCCCAACCAATTCATGGCACCACTGAAGTGTGTTATTGCGGCATAATTGCAAGCAAGGCATATTCCTGCATCCAACTGTCGCTGAGTGCATGCCTAGTTGTTTTGTTTGTTTCTTTGCCTCCACTGCACTCCCCCCCTCCCCTCTCTCTGTTCCTTCTCTTCTGGATTTAATTACCTCCATGCCAACTAGCTAGATCGATCTCTATCAGTTTGCTGCCTTACTGTATGTAGTTGGAATCAGCAAAGTTCTGGACCAACGCATCCACGTGAAGGCATAGCTGGTCTAGTTGTTAACGAGAGCTCTTCTTAATTGGTAGCCGTATGTTATAGCTAGTGAAGGGAGCAAACAAAGATTTACTTAGTTTCCATATAAATGTTTTACTACATTTAGATATATTGCATATACTTCCTTGCTTTGAGGCCCTATTTTGAACACACGAATTTTACAAAAATTTCATATAAAACAATTCAAATCTCATAGAAATCGGAAAATTTTCACGCTTCAAACAGGCCTTGCTAGATAAATATACCGTAGCAGCGGAAGACTCCATGGCAAAGCACAACAACTGAAAAGTGGCCATTGGTACTACTAAAAAGGTAACCAATGATGTTCTAGAAACAATGTGTAACACCCGGCATTTTTGGTTAACTTTAACTGACCAATTATGAAGCTAAGCAGGCTTAATTAAGTAATTAATGAGTTAAAATGCGGGATAATTTAAACTTTTCTGTGTATCAGTTAAATTGGAGCCTACGAGCGATAAATAAACATATTGCTTTCACGATTCCATCAATAAGAACTAGAAACAATCTGTGGACACCAGAGTAAGAAACCGGATTTAACCAAGCGTCAATCTAAAAAAAGTTTAACTCAAGTAAAATAGATATCAGTCTATATTACAATAATTAAATTAATTACAATCCTTTACAACAAACGGATTGTATTCGTCGGGCGACAATTAAATTTTTTCTCAGACCACATAAAAATGGTGCAGCCTTCATTGCATTAATAAAACAGTACTTAAACATCTAATTAACATCATGGATTAATTAATTCAAATTCACACCATTGCATAGAAATCTCAATTGAATAAAAGACAATAAAGTGAATGAATATAAATTGCGACACACATCGAAATCAGTAAATTCCGTTGTCGTCGGTACATCAAGTATGAAAGTAAAATTACATTAGGGACATTTCATACATTTGCAATTAATCAGGAGCTAGGGAAAATATAAATTACATGCATATGATCTCATACAACAAGTACTGGTTTCCTGCATTGCAAAAGAACTGCGGTTTCATTTGTAAAAAGAGCGAATGTAATGACACCAACAAAGACCAAACAAAAGAAAAGAATTAAAAGAAAGAATTGCCGTCAGAACCCTAGATGTTAATTTTGAGCTAGACATTCTGCTCAACGAGATATTGGACCTTCCAGGGACCAATCACACCTCTCGCAGCCGTAGAGTCATCACTCGGCAATAAAACAAACCTAAAGTTATACAAAAGTCCATGTTTCCAACCCATCCAAGCAAAATATCTCAAGTTCACCCCCCTTGGCACAGTAGCAGTGAGAGCACAGAGACGCATAGCCAAAGGATAAGGGCAACCATTTCGGCCACAAGAGAGAGAGAGAGAGAGCATACAACCAAGTAGCCAACACAGAGAGCCCAAGAACAACCACAGCCGAGCAAGCAAGCCAACACTAGGCCACCCCAGTTCTTCCCCATCCCATTCCCCTCACTCCAGATCCACTCCCCCACAAGCCACATTGCTTTGGCCAGCACAAGGAGAGCTCACGGCCAGCCAACCAGGAGCAAGAGGCTAAGTCAAAGGAAGAGATGACCACAAGTTCCCCACCTACACACTGACAAAGGAAAGCGATCACCATGGCCCTCTCTAAATCTTTACCCAAAAAGATTAGCCCAATAGCCAACCGAACAAGGTAGGCCATGCCCCTATCTTTCCCATGTTTTAACCCAAAAAGATCACCATTGTGTCACCACTGAGCAAATCTTTACCCAAAAAGATCACCATTGTGTCACTATTCCACAAGCTAAAGCATAGAGTAGTCAGAACATAGGTACAAGAAGGTACCGATGGGCAAGCCGTCATAGTGTCGGTCTACCACACGCACCCGACAGTCAAGTCCATACACCCCTAGTGCATGGATTAACTTTGAGCCCTACCGTAGTAACCGCGTAGCACCACCCTCAATTCGGCTTAAATCAAAAGGCATGGCAAAGTATACAAATAGACTTAACCAAAGCAAGTCACCAAAGTAAGTAAAGACCAAGAGGGGAGCTAAAGAGGAGGAGGCGACGGTGTTAGGGAGCTGAGCAAGCCCTGGCCACCGATAGGAAGAGGCAGCGCTAGGGGAAACCACAACCAAGCACAGGGTCAGTGCCAAGGAAGAGCCGGGAGTAGTTGTAGTCGGAGCTGAGAGAAGAGATGAGGGTGGTGGTGCCTAGGGCATGGTAGGAGGTGGCGGCATAGGGAACCGAGGGGACCGGCAGAGTGAGGGTGTGAGACTTTCAACCACTCATTCGACGGCTTTGCAAGTACTCGTAGCTTCTGACCAGTTAGCAAATCCTCATGAACTACGGCTGCTATAGTAATTGGTTTTGAGAACAAGCATGTAGTTGTCTTCTCTCTACACCGGAAGCAAAACATTTCAATCACTTGCACCTGCAAGGATTCAGCACATGTGCTATACAGTGAACAGTAACAACAAAAATAGATTTGGGCAAAAGCCTGTGGTGCCAAAATTGTGCACCCTTTTCTGGGTTTTCTGTCATATTTATACTCAACTTTACATCTTAGAGTTAGATTATATTACTACTAAACCTTGACACAAACTCAACTAGAGATATAAACTAAACTCTCAAACCAAGTCTGCTTTAAACTGAACTCTCACAACTAGAGATAGACTCTATGACTCAAATGACAACTGGAGACCAACATCGGGATTATCTCCAACATACTCCCCCTAATCCTGATGCATATTAGGGACTTTCTCAACACCAATTAAATCGTGCATCCTGCTGAAGTTCACATACACCAAGGCTTTCGTTAAGATGTCTGCTTTTTGCAACTCTAAAGCTATATGCTGCCGCGCTAGGGCTGACTTATTATTGACGTACAGTCCAACCAGACCATCGTCCTTGCCTTCCAATTCATGAAGCAATCTTTTTAGCCAAATTCCCTGACTCGCGGCCAAGGTCACAGCCATGAATTCAGCTTCACAAGTAGAGAGTGCCACTGATTTTTGCTTTTGTGAGCACCATGTCACCACATTGCCATATACGTAGAACACAGTGCTAGTTGTACCTTCCAGATCATCAGGATCTCTGGCAAAGTTACTGTCACTATACCCAACCAACATTTGCGCCTCCTTTTTCTTGGAATATACCAGTCCATAATCGATTGAACAGGCAACATATGTTAGGATATGTTTTAGTATCTACTAATGTGTAGGTTGGCCTTTGAAATGGCTCGCAACTTTGATTGCATAGGAGAGGTCTGACCGTGTATGTAGCAGATAGCGTAGACATCCAATCAAGCATTTGTACATGGTAGCATTGATCGGATCAGTTCCATCATCTTTCTCAAAACCTTTTATGGGTTCCATCGGGTATTTGCATGCATTGCAACCCACCAGTTCTGCCTTGTCAAGGATTTTCTTAGCGTGAGCCGACTACTTAATTGTGATGTAGTGGCCTTGCTGATTGACTTCCAAACCAAGATAGAAACAGAGAAGCCCCAATCGCTCATCTCAAACTCTTGCATCATCTAATTCTTGAACTCTCGGATTTTGTCAACCGTCGTCCCTGTGACAATCAAGTCATCTACATAGACTCCAACTAAAATTGTGTCACCATCTTCCTGCTTCTTGTACAGAGCTTGCTCTTGTTTGCATTTTTCAAAACCAAGTCTCCTTAAGCTCTCATCCAACTTCTGGTTCCAAGCTCTGGGTGCTTGTTTTAACCCGTACAGTGCCTTCGACAGCTTATATACCTTCTCTTCTTGTCCTTTAACAACAAATCCCTCAGGTTGGCTGACACATACTTCCTCGGTGAGCTCTCCGTTCAAAAAGGCTGATTTGACATCTAAATGATGAACTTCCCATCCAGAGTGTGCAACAAGTGCAAGAATTACTCTCACTATTCAAGCCATGTTACAGGCACAAAGACTTCTTCGTAATCAATGCCGTGTTTCTAAACATACCCCTTCGCGACTAATCTTTCCTTGTAGTGCACAACATTTCCTTTAGCATCTCTTTTCAGTTTATATACCCACTTCAACCCGATGGTTTGTGGACATGTGGGAGGGCTGTTAACTTCCATGTGCCATTCTTCTCAATAGCTTCTAGTTCATGTGTAACAGCCCAGCTGTTATTTCAAAATTTCATAAAAAAATTAAATTAATTTAAAATAAAATCAAGTGTTCTTGTTGCCTAAATTCTAGAAATTTCATTAGCTTGTTTTCAGCTTTTGAAAAGGCTTTTGTAAAAGTAATTTTGCTAAAAACATAAAACTATTGCAAAAAAGGTAATTGCAAATTTTAGGTGAAGATACTATTTCAAATTAAGTATTTAAAAGCATTTGGCTTTTATTTGGATTTTCTGTGATTTTCTGGGTTCATTTGGAGTTATATGGATTTTATTTCCAAAGCCTAAGCAAGAAAATATATTTTAAATATTTTATTAAAGCTAAAAAATAATTTATTTAACCTTTTTCCAAGCTTCCCAAAGTTTTATAGTAATTTCTGAGATTTTCTAAAGATTTTAAAATCAATTTCAAAGCTAAGAGGGTATTTTTGTAAAAGCTAAAAGAACAATTTTAAGCTAAAAATATTTTTAAAAAGTCCAAAACATTTTATAGAATTTTTGGGAATTTTCTGGAATTAAAAATCAATTTTTAAAGTTAAAAAGATATTTTATAAAATTTCAAAAGGCCAAAATAAATTAAAAATATTTTTGCTAAGTATAAAATATCTCCAGGGATTTTTTGTAATTTTTCTAGAATTTTTAAAGATTATTTTCTATTTTCTAATTATTTCTATATATTCCTGGTATTTTCTGAAAATCTAATCCGAATTTTAAATCTGGAATTATCTCGTGCTGCCACGTGGCGTGATCTGGTTGAATCTGATTTTCTTGATTTAATCCTACCCATCCACCATCACTTAAACCCCCAACGGCCGAGATGCTTCCTTTCCGCCACGTGTCACAAATCCGGCCAACTTACCCCTTCCTCTCCCCTCCTCTCTCACCGCCATGTGGGCCCCACATGTCATGTTCATCCCCTACCTTGCCTTCTTCTTCCTTCCTCCCTTTCTTTCCTTCCCCACCCGCACGCCATTAATGCCTGAGCGGAAGCTTCAATGCCGACCGCCTCTTCTCCCGAAAAATGTCTCCTCGGACTCCTTCGCCGCCGCACCCCCGCCGCCCATTTATTGCGCCGCCTCGCCCGCGTTCCCACCCCGCCGAGCCGGTTCCGCCCGGGATTTCCAGCGAGCCGTGCCGCCCTCCTCCCTATTTATACCCCCCATCCGAGAGCGTTTTCGGCATCCTCTCACCCCACCGCTCTCCTCCGCGGCCAAGACCTCCCGCCGGCCGGAGCCCCGCCGCCTTCTCTCTCTCGCCGCCGCCCGCCCACTCCTCGGCTCGCACGGCCAATGAGTCCGCCGCCTCTACCTCCGCCGTCCTTCGTCCGCCGCCGAGCCCGTGCGTCGCCACGTCATCCCGCCACGTCGTCGCCCCTCGCTCGCGTGGCAGCCACGTGTCGCCACGTCGGCGCCACGTCCGCACCTCCTGCCACGTCGGCTCACCCCTCGGTCCGTGGACCCGGTGCACGGTATACCGGGCCCACTTGTCAAAAATAATTTTCCCTCCGAAAAATTCAAAATCCGGTGACGTCAGCATTGCGTCATAAAAGCCTTTTTCTTTATAAAAATAATTCCGCCGGAAATTAAAAACCCTGCTGACGTCATAATTATCTTTTTCAGCACAAAAATAATTCTCAAAATCAGCCTTTTTTTTTTTTTTAAATCTTCCGGAAGCCCGTATTTACTCATTTTAACTCCGATTTGAGCCGTTCAAATTTCTAAATTTTTCCAAAAATCTAATCTATCCATTTCTAAGTTCTTTTAAAATTTTTGAATTTTATTTGAATTTTGTTTGAATTTTATTTGTTTGGTTCTTCGCGTATAGATTTTGGCGATCTCGGAGAGAGCGACTTCAACGATCCGAACCAAGTCTTCAATCAAGGCAAGTTACACCTTTGATCATGTTGACCCCATTATTTGAAATTATTTATGTTGTTTTTAAATTATTATGCATGCTTACTTTTAATCAAGTCTAGTTTAAATTCGGTTTGAATTGTAGTTATTCCTGAATCCTTTGTATAGCCCAATTTGATATCGAATGCCACTATACTTTGTCAAACCTAGATAAAACCTAGTTAGTACAATAGTATTAACTAGAAATTTGATAAAAAAAATGCTTAGCCATGCTGAGAATATTATGGTTTGGGACAATCTTCCACATAAAATGATAAACTTTTATCTTGTATTCTTGACTTTGGTGAGTCAGAAATGTTTATGAAATTATTTCCGAACAAAATATGAAAGCTTGGTTTAGACTTAGGCAAATGGTTAGAGTGGTGGGTGCTTGCTGGCATGCATCGTAGTTTGTTGACTCGATGTTGATTGTCAGGCACAAGGGGTATGTGGTTAGTGCCTAAGTCAGTAAAGGACCAGTCTGTGAGCTACTATTGCAAAGCCCTTTCGTACTAACACAAGTCTGGTATGGGACAGACCTGGCCGAATAATTTGTGAAGTTCCAACATGATCTCTCTATAGGCTGAATGTGGGTGCGGCGTAGTCCGTGAGAAGTCTCACATGGCACAAGAGGGGGCTCCAGCATGTGGATTCATGCTGTGGTGAAACCTTAGTGGCGGCGTGATTATGTTAGCAATAGATCATTGTAACAGCTTTGTTATGATTTTCTCAGTCGCACGCCTAAGGAAGCATGTAGTGACCAACAATATGAGATTATCATATCTTGTGGGTAAAGCTGTACAACCTCTGCAGAGTGAATAACATATCCTGGATAGCCGTGCCCACGGTCATGGGCAAGCTGAGTAAAAGTTTTTCACGGATTAGATTTTGCTTTTGAAAATGTTTTATGAAACCTTGTGGATGGATGGAATCCATGAGAGATCCTGGAAAACCGTATGGATGGATGGAATCCACACGAGTTTGTTTTTGAGAAAAGTTGGTCCGGGTGGGATACCCGTGAATAGGTTGGTGTAGGAGATGGACATGCACTAATGTTACTTACTTTGATTACAATGTGGTTTTACTTATTGTATCAAATTCAGCTTTCGCACTTACTTTATGATATTTACTTCAATGTTGCCTTTTATGCAAACTAACTATATTGTGCCTTCCTTTGATATTCCATATGCATGCATTAACTCTGCTAAACCTCCTGGTGTAACTTGTGGAGTACGTTTGTACTTATGTTGCTAAATTTAACTCTTTCAGAGGAAGTCTTCGACGACTTCAGTGAGGATTACGACTAGACCACGTCTTACAGTCATTCGCCTTGTGGGAAGGCTGGATGGGCTGCTGCTTATTATTTTTCTTCCGCTGTTATCTTCCGCTGCTATTGTAAACTTTGGCCATCAGGCTCATATTTAGCTAAATAAAGTTATCATTGCAAATGATATTTGTCTTTGTTTTCACTGTGTGCACTAAGCTTTCCTGGGATAGTGCGATTAACACAGAGGGTTTCGGAGTTGCTGCTCCGGGTCCCGACATCATGCCTCATCGCACTTCTCCAGTGCTCCTCCTAATTGCCTACAAAAATTAAACGGTTCTCCAGCAGCCACCATATAAAATTCTCCCTCAACATAAATAGGCTCGATTTCCTCATAAATATCTCTCAAGCTTCTATATTTTGGTGCAATGCTCTCAGGAGTGGACACTCTGAACCTCCAGTGGTCATATTCTCAACCTCTGCATCTAAATCCTCTCCTAGAGGGCTGTGATCTGGTGCTTTATCATTGCTTGGTAGTAGTGATGTAATTGGCGTATCAGGTTCTCCTTCTCCCTCAACAGAAAAGGTTACCCAATTTCCCATCCCCCAACATACTTCTTGACTATTTTCCCACTACCACACTTCATCTTCCTTGAAGACAACATCTCTGGACACATGAATTTTGCCGGCAATAGGGTCAAACAAACGACATGCTTTGCTTCCTGACTCAACTCCCAATTACACAATAGCTCTGCTCCTTTTGTTGAGTTTCTTTAGATGTGTATTTACTTTGGCATATGCTACACATCTGAACACCCTTAAATGTTCTAGATTTAGCTTCCTTCCGCTCCATGCTTCATATAGTGTGATACCATCTAATGCCTTGGTCTCCACACGATTAACAATATACATTGCATACCTTACTGCCTCTGCCTAGAATTTACTTGGCATGAACATGCTTTTCAATAAACTCCGTGCCATGTTCATCACTGTCCTATTCCTCCGGTCCACCACCCCGTTTTATTGAGGGCTATATGGAGTAGTGAGGAACCTTGTGATTCCCCTTTCTTCACAAACTACCTCAAATTCCCTAGAAAGAAATTCACCACCACGATCTGATCTAACTCCCTTTAGCTTCTAATCAGACTGTGTTTCAGTGAGAACAACAAATTTCTTGAATGCTTCTTTGGCTTCTTCCTTCCTCTTAAGCATATACACCCACATCACTCTTGAGAAATCATCCACTATGAGAAGAAAGTATCTATTTCCAACATCGGTACTAGGATTAATTGGTCCACACAAATCAATATGGACCAACTCCAAAGGTCGTGCGACTCTGTAACTTGCGTGTGCTGGAAACAGAGTCCTTGTCTGTTTTGAAACCAGGCAAGCTTCACAAATTTGAGTGGGATGATCAATATGTGGTAGACCAAGAACTATCTTCTTGTTAGACATCTATTTCAAGGATCGAAAATTCACATGCCCCAATCTTGCATGCCACAACCATCTGGGTTCAAAAGTGTAGCACTCAAGCAAATAGGCTTGCATGTATTCAGCTGCACCTTGTATAATCTATTTGGTGTTCATGGGACTTTCATCAACAGACTGCCAGATCGTTCATACAAGAATAAGTGAGACCCTTTCAGTGCTACTTCACACCCATCTTCTGTCAATTGTCCAAGGCTGATAATGTTACTGCAGAGTCTAGGTATGTAATAGGCATATGACAATAATCTCTGTTCACCACTCTTACATTGGAGCAAAATTGAACCTTTGCCTTGTATATGGACAATAGACCCATCACCAAATTTCACCTGCCCATGATACTTCTCATTCAGTTCTCTGAACTTCCCCTTTTGGCCGGTCATGTGGTTCGAGGCTTCATTTTCAAGGTACCATACATGTGAGTCAACCATGTCCTCCCCAATATTCAGCAGCTTCGGGTGCAAGCTCTTCTCTGGTGAAGTCTACATGGATGATAAACACCACTCTGGATGAAATACTGGCGAAGTCTACATGGATGATAAATACCACTCTGGATGAAATACTGTGGACTCAGGGTACGATGAGTATGAGGCGGACACCTCGTGTGGAGGTCGGGTTGAGTAGTGATGAGGACATCGCTAGTAATGCCAAAGCTAGTAATGAGACTTCAATAACAGGACCAATAACAAGAGCACGAGCCAAGAAACTACAATCCTGTGTGATCTCGCTCCTTAATGAACATGTCATTAATTTTAATGAGAATTGTATACTACCTAAAAGCAATGTTTTACTTGTGCTCGTGTTTGAAGAGTCACGATGAATGGAGATCAAGGACAAGATGAACAATGGTTAGCCCATGAATAGTGCAATGCGTGAACAAGATGCCAAGTTCGTGCTACAAGACGCTGCACACGGTGTTTATGTCGTGAACAAGAACCGCACGCCCATGAACAAGACTGTACAAAGTGCTGCGTGAATAGTACCACATGGAAAGTTTAGTGTTGGATAGCCTTGGCTGAGACTATATATTAAGGGTAGACCCCATTGTAAAAGGAACCACTTTGATAATAGAAAACTCTTGTTCTTTCGTTGGGCAAACCGACTTGAGAGAATTGGGAGTTCATTGAAATTAAGATTGTTCAACCTTTTCCGCTGGGAATTGGGAGCGCAATAGAACTTCATCGGTGGTCGTGAAGTTCAAAGACGTGAGGTTGAGCGAATTATAGAGTGCTAACTCTTGCATTGGCAACGGGATCACTACGGTTCATCAAATCCACGTGAGTATCCGGATCCCACGTCGAGAAGATCGGGCGACCCGTATCATCCGGTATCGAGCACGGTTTACTCGGTAGGATTATTTACCCATACTTTTAGATTGATTTATTTTTCGCCTATAGTCCATTAAACGAAAATTGCAACAAAAAAAATTAACCAAACCCTAGTTTTTGCATCTGTTAATTTTGTGAGTTTTGTTAGGTTTTGATCCATTAGAATTTTTGTTTAGGTGCCGATCGCTCGTGTTTATTTGCGTAGCCTAATCTTTGTGTCCAATCCAAAAAAAAATCTTGTCGATATTCTTTTCATCATTTGAGACTAGTGTTGAATATTGCATCTAGGGTCGCTCTTGAGTACTTCACACCTTGTCAATATTTGTGACCTATGCAAAACCAAAAGAACAATTAAACCTAGTTTGGCCTTTGAAAGAAAAGAAAAGAGGAAGTTGAGCCAAAAAAAAAGAGAAGGAAAGAAAGAAAGAAAGAAAGAAAGAAAAGAAAGCATTGGCTTAATTTGGGTGAGTTCTTAATCCATAAATTCAGATTGTGTAATTTAACCTCTTGAGCAATCTCGTGCCCTTACATTCATATCATTGCAATTGGCTAGCGCCTCCTAGTACTTGGTGCGAAACGAGCTATCTATTCTTTAATTTCGATTGCCTAGCTCATTCCTTTGTTTGCATCGAGTCACATTAATCTTTGCGTGTGCGTTCATATACTTCACTTAAATCTTTTGGATCAAAGACTTAGGCAAAGTATTCTAGCTTGATTATTACTTAACTTTACAACATCAAGAATTTCAGATTGCTAGGATATACACTCATGCCAAGCTCCACCATATAACCGTTGTTGTGCAAGTAGTGAACACTCTTAATTTCGCTTGATCATCACGTGTCGTTGTCACTTCTACCGTGTAAGTTTTATTGGCCTTAATTCACTTGGAAGGGTAAGAACTTTACTTGGAGAGAGGACATAGTGAGATTGAGTGATTTCCACAAAGCATTATTATATACACAACTATTTGTTTCTTGCATAACTAACCATGTCGTGGAGAAGAACACCATGATGAGAGTGGTGGGACAAATGAAACTCGTGCATTCGTCAAGCAATATCAATTTGGGGCACTCGCGAACACTTTCAACGTGAGCTACACCAAGGGCTCAATCAACTCCACGAGAAGCATGATTCTTTTGTCGATCAAATTGCAAGGGATATGCAAAATATGGAGATACAAGTCGATGAAAATGTGCGCCAATTGCGGAGGACATTGGGACCCTCACTAGGCTTATACAAGCTCGCAATGGCGGCGATGAAGCAAGTGTTCAAGGAGGGAAGCTGCTGCACATGTACCTCCCGCACCGCAACACCGAGTGGCGACTAACGTGGTGCGCCCACCACGCCTAGGAGGACGAGGAGGAGCCCATGGAGGGCGTGGTCGTGGTCTAGGTGGAGGCCGTGGTGGGCGTGGTGGTGCCGCACATGCGATGGAAGTGGATGGTGATTTTGCTTTGCATTACAATGACCATTATCGTCGCCCACGCAATGAAGATGATGGATTGGGCAGCTCAAGTTTTCCATGCCCAAGTTTGCGTGTGGAACAGATCCCGAGGAGTATCTCACTTGGGAATTGAAGGTTGATAAAATATTCCGTATGCATCACTATACGGATGAGAGAAAGATACAGATTGGCATCACTTGAGTTTGAAGGTTATGCTTTGGATTGGTGGGAACAAGTCATTACTCAAAGAGTTGAGAATGGAGAAACCCTGTTGCAACATGGCAAGAGATGAAGCGGAAATGAGAGCCCGTTTTGTTCCTCGTCATTACAAGCGTGATCTATTTGATAAATTGCAGAATATGAAGCGTGGAGCACATTCTCGTGGAGGACTACTACAAGGAGATGGAGCTAGCCATGATTCGAGCCAAGGTTCAAGAACAAGAAGAGCAAACCATGGCACGCTTCCTCTCGTGTTTGAACCATCAAGTCAAAAGAATTGTCAATTTTCAGCCTTATACCAATCTTTATGAGTTAGTGCATCAAGCTACAAAGGCGTAACGACAATTGCAAGAGGATGCTAAGTTTGCAAGATCAACGCCCTTTGCTGCACGTGACACCGACCAGCGGAGGAAGATATGGTTCCAAATCACAAGTAAGCCAACGAACAGCTCAAAGTGGTGGTTCAAGCTTTCGCTCATCATCTAGCAAGAAGGAAGAAGCCACCCAAGTGCAAGGAAGCCATCAAATCCAGCAGCTAGTGTTCTCTTCGTGGGTTCTACAACGAAGAGTAGCGGTATACAATGCTTCAAATGCCTTGGTCGTGGTCATATGCAAAAGGATTGCCCAAATAACAAAGTGATGTTGATATTAGATAATGGAGAATATGATTACGCAAGTGAAGAAGAGAATGATCACCATGCTGATTTAGGGACATATGATGATGCACATGAGGAGGAGCAAGACATAGAGTATTGTGAACCCGAGTTGGTCCTATACTTGTGTGTGCTCAAGCGGTGTTGAGTGTGCAACCAAAGCCTTCCCAAGAACAATACTGCAATTTATTCCATACAAGAGCTCAAGTTAGCAAAGATGGCAAATTTTGCAAGGTAATCATTGATGGTGGGAGTTGTCGTAATTTGGCTAGCAAGGAGCTTTGCAATAAACTTGGATTGAAGTACAAGAAACACCCACATCCGTATCGATCCGGTGGTTGCATGAGAAAGGTTCGTTGAGTGTGGGATACACCGTGGATGTTGAATTTGAAATTGGCACTTATCGTGATACGGTGGAGTGTGATGTGGTGCCTATGGACGTATGTCACTTGCTGCTAGGAAGGTCATGGCAATATGATCGTCTTGTGATTCATGATGGAAGAACTAACCAATACAAGTTTTGGTGGAACAAAAACAAGTCGTGTTGCTACTGTTGACTCCTTCTCAAATTGTAAATGATACTTGCATAAAAGATTGAAGTGCAAGTTGAGAGTGAGAAAGGGAGAGAACAAAGAGTGTGATTCCACAAAAGTGAGTGAGAGCCACAAACCAAACCCGAGAGGTAAAGGCAAGAGTGAGGGAGAGAAAACTTAATCATGATAGCCACCAACCGATCCGAGAGAGATGAAAGATGACCCCACTTTGATGCACCTTGTATTGTTGTACAAGGATGCATTGCTCTACTAATGACTTAACATCTCTTCCTAGTGTCTTGTTTCTCAAGTTTTGCGGTGCTTATGACGACGAGTTTCGGGAGGAGGTGCCCACTGGTCTACCACCTATTCGAGGTATTGAGCATCAAATTGACTTAGTCCCGGAGCCCCTCTTCCCAACCGCCGCATCCGCACAAATCCGTAAGAAACGAAGGAGATTCGCGCAAGTGCAAGCACTTTTGGACAAAGGGTACGACGCTGAGAGTCTTAGTCCTTGTGCCGCTCTGTTATTATTGTTCCTAAGAAAGATGGTACTTGGAGAATGTGCATAGACCGTAGAGCTATTAACAACATAACCGTCGCTATCGTCATCCTATTCCTAGGTTAGATGATATGCTTGATGAGTTAAGTGGTTCTACTATCTTTTCTAAGATTGACTTGCGTAGTGGCTACCATCAAATAAGAATGAAACATGGTGATGAATGGAAAACTGCTTTTAAAACGAAATTTGGCTTGTATGAATGGTTAGTGATGCCTTTTGGATTGTCCAATGCTCCTAGTACATTCATGCGCTTAATGAACCATGTTTTGAGACACTTCATTGGAAAATTTGTGGTAGTTTACTTTGATGATATTCGATATATAGTCGCTCTCTGAAGATCATATTGAACACATCAAACAAGTGCTAGAAGTGCTTAGGAAAGAATGCTTGTATGCCAATCTTGAAAAGTGTACTTTTTGCACTAGTAAGGTTGTGTTTCTAGGCTATGTTGTTTCAGCTCATGGCATTGAAGTGGATGAATCTAAAATTGAAGCTATTAGAAATTGGCCAATTCGTGAATGTGAGTCAAATTGTAGCTTCCATGGGCTTGCTAGTTTCTATCGGCGATTTGTGAAAGATTTTAGCACCATTGCTGCCCCATTAAATGAATTAACTAAAAGGGAGTGATTTTTGAGTGGGAGAAAACAAGACAAAGCTTTGCTGAATTGAAGAAATGTTTGATGAAGCACCATTGCTTGCTTTACCCGATTTCACAAAACTTTTGAGATTGAATGTGATGCTAGTGGAATAGGTATTGGTGGTGTTTTGATGCAAGAAAGAAAACCTGTTGCATATTTTAGTGAGAAACTTCATGGTGCACAATTGAATTATCCTGCTTATGATAAAGAACTATATGCTCTTGTGCGTGTGTTGGAAACTTGGCAACATTATCTTTGGCCTAAGGAATTCATAATACATTCGATCATGAATCTTTGAAATATTTAAAGGGCAAGCAAAATTGAATCGTAGACATGCTAAGTGGGTAGAATTCATTGAGACCTTTCCATACATTATCAAATATAAGAAAGGCAAAGAGAATGTGGTAGCCGATGCTTTGTCTAGAAAACATGTGTCGTTGACTCGGTTGGAAGTAAAGGTACCGTGGTTGGAAAGTTTGAAAGATTTATATGCTTCCGATCATGAATTTGCAGCTCCATATTCTAATTGCAAAGATGGAAAAGGGTGGGATAAATTTCATATTCATGATGGTTTCTCTTCGCATGAATAAGCTATGTGTTCCGGATTCCTCCGTATGCTTGTTATTGTTGCAGGAATCTCATGCGGGAGGATTGATGGGGCATTTCGGGAGGAGAAGACTTATATGATGTTAGCCGATAACTTTATTGGTCAAAGATGAGGCGAGACGTCGAGAGGTTTGTTCAAAGATGCATCACATGCCATAAGGCAAAATCAAAACTCAATCCACATGGTTTGTATACTCCACTTCCTGTTCCTAGTGCTCCTTGGGAAGATATTAGCATGGATTTTGTGTTAGGACCGCCTAGGACCAAGAGGGAAGGATTCATCTTTGTTGTTGTGGATAGGTTCTAAAATGGCACATTTATTCCCCATCATAAGAGCGATGATGCGTCGCATGTAGTGATTTGTTTTCAGGAGATTGTGAGATTGCATGGAATGCCAAGAACCATTGTTTCGATCGCGACGTCAAGTTCATGAGCTACTTTTGGAAGACTTTGTGGGCCAAACTTGGGACAAAGTTATTGTTTTCAACGACTTGTCACCCACAAACGGATGGGCAAACGGAGGTGGTGAACCGCACACTTTCAACGTTGCTACGCACCATGATAAAGAAGAACTTGAAAGAGTGGGAAGATTGTCTCACCGCATGTGGAGTTTGCATATAACAGTATGGTACATTCTACAACTCAATTGAGCCCATTCGAGGTGGTGTACGGCTTCAAACCAATCACGCCCTTGATTTACTTCCTCTCCCACTACAAGAACGTGCAAATATGGAGGCTTCTAAACGTGCTGATTTTGTGAAAAAACTCCATGCCACAACTAAAGAGGTAATTGAAAAGAAGGTACGTGCTTATGCTTCCAAAGCTAACAAATCTCGAAAGAAAATGCTATTTGAACCGGTGATTTAGTGTGGGTCCACCTTCGCAAAGATCGCTTTCCGTGAGCGTAGATCCAAATTGATGCCCGTGGTGATGGACCTTTTAAAGTTCTTGCCAAGATCAATGACAATGCATACAAGATTGAGCTTCCGGTGATGACTATGGGGTAAGTTCTACATTTAATATTGTCGATCTATCACCTTTCTTTGGACAAGATTGTATGCAGTCGAGGTCGACTCCTTTTCAAGAAGGGGAGGATGATGAGGACATCGCTAGTAATGCCAAAGCTAGTAATGAGACTTCAATAACAGGACCAATAACAAGAGCACGAGCCAAGAAACTACAATCCCAGGTGATCCTGCTCCTTAATGAACATGTCATTAATTTTAATGAGAATTGTATACTACCTAAAAGCAATGTTTTACTTGTGCTCGTGTTTGAAGAGTCGCGATGAATGGAGATCAAGGACAGCATGAACAATGGTTAGCCCATGAATAGTGCAATGCGTGAACAAGACAGGGCCGTGCTACAAGACGCGGCGCTAAAGTGTTTGCGGCCGTGAACGAGAACTGACGGCCCATGAACGATCTGCGTGCTACGGTGCGTGAATAGTACCACATGGAAAGTTTAGTGTTGGATAGCCTTGGTGAGACTATATATTAAGGGTAGACCCCATTGTAAAGGAACCACTTTGATAATAGAAAAACTCTTGTTCTTTCGTTGGGCAAACCAGCTTGAGAGAATTGGGAGTTCATTGAAATTAAGATTGTTCAACCTTTCCGCTGAATTGGGAGCGCAATAGAACTTCATCGGTGGTCGTGAAGTTCAAAGACGTGAGGTTGAGCGAATTATAGAGTGCTAACTCTTGCATTGGCAACGGGGATCACTACGGTTCATCAAATCCACGTGAGTATCCAGATCCTACGTCGAGAAGATCGGGCGACCCCGTATCATCCGGTATCAGAGCACGGTTTACTCGGTGAGGATTATTTACCCATACTTTTAGATTGATTTATTTTTCGCCTATAGTCCATTAAATCGAAAATTGCAACAAAAAAAAATTAACCAAACCCTAGTTTTTGCATCTGTTAATTTTGTGAGTTTTGTTAGGTTTTGATCCATTAGAATTTTTGTTTAGGTGCTGATCGTTCGTGTTTATTTGCGTAGCCTAATCTTTGTGTCCAATCCAAAAAAAAAAAAATCTTCTTCGATATTAGTGAACCCAAGTAAAATAGGGCATAGTATTACTGTAGTCTTCATTTTTGGATAGTTATTAGTTAGAACTTTTTCCTTTGTACAATATTCAAGCCTTGTGGCTTTGTAAATATGTGTATGTAATATTAAGTTTTGTCGCTAATTATTGCTCTGCTACAATACTCTGATCAGCTTATAATTCATTGAGAGGTGTTTTACTAGGCAAATGAATAATAATTCGTTGACTAATGTTTTTACGGGTTGTCACACAATGTAACACAAATAAATTAAGAAAAATGTAACACAACTATACTTGCATTAATTCAAAAGTAGTTTAAACTAGTTTAAACCGAGTTTAAAATTCATTTACCATAAATATATGAAGGGTAACAAACATTTTCATACCCAAACTCCAAAAATATATCAATCATACACGTGTATCAGATGGTTATTGATGTGTATATATATATATGTATATATGTATGTATATGTATATATGTATGTATATATGTATGTATATATGTATATATATATGTGTATATATATATATATGTGTATATATATATGTGTGTGTGTATACATATATGTGTGTATACACACACACACACACACACACACACACACACACACATATATATATATATATATATATATATATATATATATATATATATATATATATATATATATATATATATATATATATATATATATATATATATATATATATATATATATATATATATATATATATATATATATATATATATATATATATATATATATATATATATATATATATATATATATATATATATATATATATATATATATATATATATATATATATATATATATATATATATATATATATATATATATATATATAGCCTATTATCTACTATATGTATATATATATATATATATATATATATATATATATATATATATATATATATATATATATATATATATATATATATATATATACATATATATATCATATCTCACAATGTAGGGAGTATCTCTATATCATATCTCACAATGAGGGTATGTACTTGTAGTATATGAGTATTTAAGACCATCTAGGTGGTATGAATAATTACAAGTTTTTCGTGTGATTCACATTGGAGTATCTTATAATTACTATACGAGTATACCTAAAGTGATAAAGAAGTATTTCAAGTTTATTTAGGTGGTATTTTAGAGGTAGGTGTAATTACACCGGTGGTGTATTTTCTATATATATATATATATATATATATATATATATATATATATATATATATATATATATATATATATATATATATATATATATGCAATGTAAACAGCTAGTCTCAAAAGATAAAAATAGCAAAGTTTTATATGGCTTATATATACTCAATTGAAAGGTTTCGATGAGATCTATATCTTTGCAGTTGAGGCAAATACCGAATTTCAAAGGGAAGACCGAAAGAAAGGGCAAAAACAACAACCGAAAACTTATGATGCGAATTTAGGGCTAAAGATGGCCAATTTTGGAGCACCTAGGGGGTGATTGGCACAAGGTGGTTAGTTTTTTTTTGGATTGGCCTCGTTGTTGGCTTTCAAACTAGTACAGGAATATCAAAAACAGATATTGTATGCAAAAGTTATGTCTATTTTACTGAAGGTGTCTCAGAACAGAATCCTACTTTGACTCGAATTCGTCTCGGGTTCAAATTTAAACTGCTATATCTTTCAATCCCGTGAGCCAAACTTGCTGCATTTTTTGTGAAAGTTTGTGGCTATTTGTAGAAGGTCTACACTAATTTTCACTAGATTTGGCATAAATTTGGCGTGCTTTTCAATTTTTGAGGAGGTAGACACTTTTTAAGGAAGTTCTACATGGCAAAATTGGAAAAACAGCCACACCTAATTTGGATTTTAGGAGATCCAACAACTCAGGCAAGGTAAGAGGATTTGGATTTTCAAATGTTTTTAATTGCAACATCACAGATGGTTTTTAATATGAACCGTCTATGATAATTGTAGACATCACAGACCTGTGATAATTATGTATTACAGACGGTTCTAGCCATCGCTAGTAATATAAACGGTCACGTTTGTAAAATCGTCTATGATAATTACAACGCAGACGGTTCTAGAGAATAGTCTGTGATGAAGTGTCTAGTATAATGTTTTTTGTAGTAGTGTTAGGGCTCAATCTTCTACAATAATGTCATCTTCCCGCACGCGACAACATGTCCTATTCTGACAATCCAAGTTGTGCCGTGCGTGTGGCTTCATGCCCATCTAACACAAAAAAGATGCATGCTGGCCCTTTTATAGGAGCATCAAAACAATTTTTTGACGTTTTATACTAGTTTGTGTGGATAGCTTCGAATGATTGTTTCTTTTTAACCGAGCATCTGTTTTGTATTTCATTTGAACCATTGTGTTCCACATACCAAACTGAGCAAAACAAGATCTATATTACATATATCTTAGTGGCATAATAGTAAGCTGAATTGTTAGTTTGCTAATAGCTTAAGAGTTGTTGGTTGTCCACAACTAGAGTTACTAGTTGTCAAGACCTAGAGTTACTAGTTACTAATTATCATCATATTATAGTTTGCTAATAGCTATCAGCCATAGTTGTTAGAGGCTAGTAACTAATATAATAGATAACATGTAGAGAGCTACTAGCATATTTTAGTTGCTAGTAGCCAACGGTTATAGTTACTAGATGCTATCAACTAATGTAGCAAGTAACATGTAAAACTAGCAATCCATAGTTTGATAGTTACCAGCATCTAAAGGTGCTACTTGTTGCACCTACATAGTGAAACCTAAATTACTAACAGCGAAAATTTGCTTGTTACCAATACTTAGAGTTGCTAGTTATCAACACCTAAAGATGCTAGTTGTCATCATCTAGGCAGTTACAACCTATAATTACTATCACCTGCGAGCTGCTAGCACCTAGAGTTGTTACTAGAACGCCTAAAGTTGCTAGTTGAGAAAATTACCAATAAGTCTCTAAAATATATTTAATATGGTTCTACTTTTGTTAAGTTTGTCGTATAGATCACAACGGTTTAGACTAAACGTAAATAAAAAAACATGGTTTAAGAGATACAATTATTTAAAGAAGAAAAATTCAAAAATTTAGGTTAACGTATTGCGTCATGTGAAATAGAAGGCATTACTCATCATCACATTCCTCTTGATGAAAATCAAACTGACTCCAATCCTCCTTGGTGATCGCACGGCGTCCGCACGCGGTAGCACGAGATGACTAACGCTCTACCGGCTGTTAACATATCATTACCGCTAACAAATAGGTTTCTAGTAGCATGTAGTGGTGCACATGACTTAACAATACGCCAGACTTTCTAATGCTTACTTGTTCCTGACTAACATACTATAAGCTCCTGTTGGTGTAAACAAACTAACCAACATGAGTCATAACTTTGAGTACTATTCTTCAGTTAGCATGGCTATGGTACAACGACAAGTTTTTTTATGCAAAAGAACGTGCTAGCTACAATGCCTCATTTTTACGCTTGTATCGGGATGCTTTGCACACCGAATAAACATGTAAGCTAGCATACTCTTTATGGTACATGATACAATCATTCGGACATGCATGTATTCTTTCAACTTCCATTTCCAATGGACAAAGAATCTTTTTAGCTTGGTAGGTGGTTCTTGGCAATACATTTTCCTCTGGAAGCATGTCCGCTAGGAGACCTAATAATGCAGTGAAACTTTTGTCGGACCAATCATTGCTTGCCTTCAATTTTAGAAGTTTTAGAACTGATGACAACCTCGTGTATTTCAGCTTGCAGCCCGGGAACAAAGGTTTCTCCGAGTCCTCTATCAAGCCCTCGAATTTACCAAACTCTCTCTCACTATAGTTCCCTTCTGCATCATGTAGCATATGATCCAGATTGTGATCCTGTGACCTATCCTTATGATCGAAAGCACAATCCACAACCGACATATCATTGTCTCCCTCAACGATGTCATAACTATCTTCTTGTGTACTCTTCTCTTCACCGTGATTGGTCCAATATTTGTACCCCTTTCTGAATCCCCTTCGAATCAAGTGAGCTTCGATCTGCGCTGAGTTACTAAACAACTTTAGATTATCACAATCAATGCATGGGCAATACATATATTCCATCATCTTCTTCAACATATCCAGCTCGGCCGCTCTTCTAAAAGCAGACACACCATTAATGTAGTCTTCACTCACATGGTTCTCAATGTACATCCAGCTTTGGTGATGTGGCCAAGAGTGTGAATGCTACATTTATTTGTGCTTCACCATGCAATCTGAAGTTACAAGGCTTAGTAGCTCTGAATTGCGCAAGAAGAAAGAAGCAATCGGTTATAGGAGAAAGAAGAATATCCTAGTTTGTGCGGATGCTTATGTGATTCCTCTTTTGCGTAATGCAAACAAGCCAATAATGCATGGAATTAGAGGTGTGGATGGTAAAGAAAGAAACCTAGTTTGGGTAAAGAGGAAGACACAAGATCAATCAAGTTCTCGTGATTGCAGTTCTGTCCATAATATTCACGAAGATTGCAACACCAATTCTGAGGTTTCTAATGCACACAAAACACATATTTAGAAAGATAATGAAGTCTACTTTCCAACGAATCAAACGGCGCATGATTGGAGCTTCCTACACAAAGTTATGGCAACTTCATTGATTCCTGCACGAGCTGTCCGGAGAGACGCGCGAGACTTGCCAAACAAAAGAGTCCGAGTATTGCAATACAAGTAAGGGTAAAATCCGACCATACCATGGCTTTCCAAAGGATGAGAAGGACTCATTTTCAGGTTCTAAATGGATTTGGAAGCCCCTTGAATAAGAAAAGGAAACCTATAAAGATTTGAATTCAGTTCGGATTCGGTTCGGGTTAGACAAGAAGTCCAACATTAAAACGCCCATAACTTTCACAAACGGAGTCCGATTTGGGCATTCTTGGACTCGTTGAAAATCTATTTTCGAAGACCCATACAATGGATGAGGTGCCAACCACGGAATCCTCACGGTCACATCGCAAATTGGGAGAGAATCCGGTGGTTGCAGTTTCGGCCTTAGGCCAGGTTGTGCGTGAGTTTTAGTCAAGGTCGTGCATTGTGCACCAATATAAGGCCAGGGCCTTAGCCCCATTGTAACTTAGGCTATGATATGATAAGTTTTTATGCTTGTGAGATAAAGGAGAAAATCACCATGATAGTTGTTGGCGGCCAGATTGCGTGATTGCAAGGTTTTCTCGTTTGGAATTTGCTGAGTTGGTGCAAGCAAGAATAGGAGATTCTTGAGATTGCCTATTGAATCTACAAGGTTCATCTCTTCTAATTCGTGTCTTCTTGCTGAATTCACAGTTTGGGGAGTTCGGTGGATTGTTTCTAGTGTGTGCCTTGCATACTAGTGCAAATTGCTCTTATCAAGATTGTTGGCTGTGTCAAGACAAGGAGAAGGAACCTCGCTGAATGTACCGGGAAAGATCGGGCCATCCCTACGCATTAACTAATTCTTAGTTGGTCCGTATCATTTGGTCCATCTACGCTACATATGTAATAAATGGGTGTCAAAAATGATTATTAGCACTACTATATAGCAAATCAGACTAGCTATACTTACACATGACATCTATATTACGTAGGTAGCTAGTTAGCCATGTATTCATGACACAATAATATTAAGCAAGAATGTATTGAAGTGAACTACAAGTACTTACCCATTCTGAAATTGAGCAAAATAACATTTTCTTTCTAAACCTAGCTAGCTAGATCTAAACAAAAACATATCTATCATCTCTTTCAATTACAAAGCATATAAGTTATTAGAAGCAATTGAGTACTAACCTCTGATCTCTAAAGCTGGTCGCCTCGCTCCACCGATGTAATGCAATGAAGACAGATCGATCTGTGTCGAGACCACGTACGCCCAATATTTAATAATGCAGATTATCCCAGATGGTTCCAATCACAAACGGTTTGTGATACCAATGTATCACAGACTATTCGTATTAATAACCGTCTGTGATAATTAATAGAAGGTTATTTATACAAACCGTCTGTGATATCCGCAATATCACAAACGGTTCGTGTTAAGAACCGGCTGTCATGTCCATAATATCAGAGATGGTTTTTTATATGAATCGTCTGTGATGCCTAAACTTTCACAGACAGTTCTTTACACGAACCGTCTGTGATATTGTGTTAAGAACCGTCTGTGAAAGTTCATAGATGGTTATTAACACAAACCGTCTATAATGTCTCAATTATCACAAACATTTCGCGTTAATAACCATCTATAAAATTATCACAGACGGTTGCTAGTATAAACCGTCTGTGATAGTTTAAGCACAAACGATTCCGTATGAACCGTCTGTGATGTAGCCGTCTAGTATAGCCTCTTTTGTTGCAGTGGTTGAGGGATTTCACCCTGGAGTGGGAGGAAGCATTCAAAACTAAGTATTGTAAAAGCCTTGTTGTTATTTTCTCGGTCGCATGCCTATGAAAGCGTATAATGGCCGATATTATGAGTTAATCATATTTTGTAGGTAAAATTATACAACCTTTACAGAGTGTTAAAAACATATTCGGATAGCTGTGTCCCTGGACATGGGCAAAAGTATAGAAATGTCACACCTGTGTAGTTTTTATAAAATAATGGTTACTAGATAATAGTGGTTATAGATGATAGTATGGGAAATGGTTACATCAGCTTGGTATATTTGGAAACAGCGAAATGGTGAAATCTTTGAACACCTATAACATAGTCTTGATGACTGGAAAAGAGGATTCAAGAGGGAGATAACTCTGCATTTGCACAGAGTTAAGGATAGCGCTCATGATACATTTGTAATTGGCTAAAGAATTTATAAGCTAACCTTTTCGCTCTGTACATATTGTAACATTCCACTTATCTTTACTATTATAAAAATGTGAGTTAGTGGTCGTCGGTCCATTCTCCCTCCTCTTTTCTCAGTCATCCGATCAAAGATCAGTCATCTAAATCTGCATGTAGGTAGTTCTTTCGCTCCTCGTAGAAAAGGTCGGGCCGACGCATGGGCGATGCTCCTCCTCTCCCCGCATTCTCCACCTCCAACTTACTTGACAGATTTAAAAACTTTTATAACATGTTTGTATGTATATTCTAAAAATTTTTACCACCCGTGAGTTTTAAAATATGTAGTATAATAAATTTTACAAATCTGTCGCAACGCACGAGCATTCAGCTAGTTATATATAAATATACCACAGTAGGAGTCTCTCTAATTGTTTTTCATAAAAAAATGGTTATGATAACTTAATATGAAAATAAATATGGTGGACAACTGTGAAGAGAGTTCGCTCTCATGAATTTAATGGAAACTAGATATTTTGGTTTTAGTTAAAAATGGCTAAGTTATAAGTTTGAAAAGTAGCTATAATATGATATTTGTTAAATTGGCTTCATGCTAAAAGAAAAATAAGACCTTTCCTTAGTTAAGTCTTGCATATAGATATATACAGGTGCATTCTGCTACAAAGACTTATTGAGTACTTTTGTACTTATTGTTGCTTAATATGTGGATTTAGATGACAAATTGATGACCCGGTGTATGGATACATCCATACCTTCATCTACGACGTGCAAGACGATGGCTAAGACTAGGTTTAGCCCAGTTGATTGCCTGTGGCAGATCATGGAGGCCATTTTTTTTTGTTTTTTTTACTTTTCGCTGCTTTATGTGAACATCTCATTTGGCCTGCCGGTCCGTTCTATAAAACTTGATCGTAAGATCTATTTATAGATGCCTATGTAATATTAAATACCACTTCTTTTATACGCATGTATGGATGTGATATTTGGTAATGTTATATTGTGTGGGCTAGGCTAGCTACTAATCTAAGGACTAACTAAGAATGTATAGAATATTCGGATTGCCAAATCCGGGTAGCTACAGATATATCATGGAGTAAAAAGGAGAATGTACATCTTTTTTTTTAGGGTAGGATAAACTAAATCCATGTAGCGTAAGCACAAAATCACATACACACGGCTCTATAAACAGGTGTCAAGCAATTTAGCTGCCTTACCGAACCCATTGGAAACTGGTGGTGATTTGAAACGGTTTTGATAGCAGATGGACCAAAGTGGTCATTTTCAAAATAGTAGAGGAGCTAACATGCACATATTTACCGTTAAGAGAAAAACATATTTACATAACCTATATTTCGGCTTCAGCTTCTGGCTTTTAGCTTATTTTTCACTATTTATAAATTTTATCTTTTTCTAAATTTTTGGCTTTTTTTGAGCTTTTTTGCCAGTTCTTTTTTCTGTATTCGTTTGCGTTGTCTGTGATGAGCTAGCATATTTTTTCTATTTTTAAACTTTTTGAAATTTAATTACACAAAATAAGTCATCTTCAGCTACAGTGAAATTTCAGCCGCTACAGTGCAATTTCAGCTATAAGCCATAGCTTTTCAGCCCAATAGAGTGCAATTACTGGCAACCAATTTATTTAAAAGATCAAGTACACCTTTCATTTTCCTCTACCATTTTTCACTTGTTACTTTCCTGGGATAATTATAATCAAAACAATGACAGGAAATGAAACAAGAATATCAAATTCTACATGTGCATTATAATCTCTACTAATATGAGATGGAATTTGTCTATTCACATCTCCCATCTTTGGTCTTCTCTTGCATGCGCCAACACTTGGGCATGTGTCGTCAGCCCCAAACTATTATATGGCTTGTTCTCGGTTAACCACTTCACCATATTCCCCATTTTTACACTATTCACACATAGTAAGGCAGCAACTGCCTTTGATTTGTTCTCTTGCCTCAGAGCCACCGCTATTCCTTCCTCCTATGCACCGTCATGATGTTGTTGCACTAGGGCGATAAAGAAGAGGAGAGAGATAGAGCACGTCGATGCGGACGATGAGGCATTGATGTACACCACCAAGAACGACGATGAAACGAAAGTGTACACACCGATGTCGACGACCGAGACGTGGAGTACACCGACACGGACAACGAACATGGAGGTAGAGTACACCGGCTCGAACGAGGTGTCCAGCGCTGGAGGTGATGAAGCACCGTGAAGTCGACGGGGTCAGGTAGAACAGATCCGAAGCGGCGATCTCAGCAATGGTGGATCCAGCCGTGCCGATCTCATGGATGGCCAATCCAGCGGTGTTGACCTCAGAGATAGCAGATCTAGCGTGCCAATGTTGGGGATGCCAAATCCAGTGGTTGTGGACTAGGTCACCCCCGGATTGGTGCCCTAAGCCAAAGGAAGACGACAGACCAAACTGCCGAAGGCGACAATGACGTCGGATCCGGTCGTCTCTCGACGCACCACCGTGGATCCGACCTCTCCCAACCGTGCTCACCTGATGCACCGCTACCCATTGCCGGGCGCCGCTCCACCATCCGACTCAGCTGCAACCCGCCGCTATGTGCCACCGGTGGAGAGGATAGAGAAAGGTTAGAACGAATGGGAAGAATGATGAAAGAAGGGGTTTAGATAGGTAAATATATAAGTGCAACCTACTGAATTGTTTCACTTTTTATTTGAGATTGCAAGATGATATTTCACGATGGAATGTAAATATGCATAGCCACTTCACAATCGTTCTACTTCCTTTATTTACTATTTTACTTGTCATATCATTCTTTGTATCAGGGGTGTATTTTAGTTGAATTGGTAAAGACGAGCTCTTGTTCATAGTTTTACAGAATTTAGATTTGCATTTTAAAAAGGTTGTTATGGATAAGAATTAATCCAGCTGCCTATCGAGAGTTTTCTTCACATGTTCCTGTACTACCTCCCCTTTTTTTAATATTCATTGTATGATTTGGGTCACATTTAATGATATGTATCATATTCTTTTAGAACTTCATCTTTGCAAGCAGACCTAAATCAAACAAAGAATCAATGCATATGTATGATCAAATACTGATAATTTAATGTTGCAAAAAGGCAGGTGGTAGAATCACAGGAGACATTCGAGATTTTCTTTAGGAAGCTAGGTCAAAAGAACATCAGACATACTCTAGTCCTAGCACGATAGTTTTTAAACTGCATGAAAACATCAAAATCAGAATAGAGATGGATAATGATTTGTGCTTCTTGTGAGGTCAAAAGCAAACTCGGTAGTAACTAACAGAAGGACCAATTATCATATTTAAATTCCGACTCTCCCTAAACATGATTGAAAAATTGCAGCAATCTGAGTGGTTATTGATCTGTAGATTCTCAGTTCCCATAATATTTGAAAAGAATGTAAATTTCGTATCAACTGCATTACTGACCCTCAACACATTGAAATGAACCAACACAGGTAGCATTTGACCTTTTCAAGCACATTGCGGCGCCCCGTTCATTTCGGCTTTTGACTTCTAGTTCACTATTTCTTAATTTTATCTTTTTTTATTTTTGAATTTTTTTGTATTTTTTTCCGTATTCGTTTGCATTGTTTATGATGTGTCAACTTGTTTTTTCTATTTTTAAATTTAATTACGTTACAAATTCAATAACAACTACAGTGTAAAATAAATTAACTATAATATAAAATAAATCATAAACTAGTTTATTTCAGTGGAACTGAACGCTCCATGTCGCTAGTAGCTGAATTTTCATGTATAAACTGGTTGACTTTGAGCAATTAGTAATGATTAGGCACGAACCTCCTCACTTTGCAAGGAATATTTCAATACGTACTTTCTACAATAAAATATTACTCCCTTGATTTTAAAATAAGGCCTCAGACCTTGTGCACATAAATTAATGAGACGTAAGAAACAGATGAAACTTAGATCATACTGCCCCTGTTAATAAAATCAAATGTTGATCTTCAACTCTACGAAGAAAATACCTACGAATGGGGTAGTGCAAATTCACTACTAAAAATGACTGACGGATATTTCCATTGTTGCCTTGTTGGACATCATCATGCAATGAAAGTGATGCTAATAAATAGTCCCTTTTTTTCTTGAAACCGCAGGCTCCAATTTCCATATCTAGAGATCTGGTATAGTGAGCATAGAACCAACATGACGTGGCAAGTTTGATAATTTTTGTTTGAACATGGATTTGCTAACCTACTATTTTGCTAAGTAAATGGAAGTACAGGTGGGAAGATATTAGCAATATCAACTTTTGAGTTTGAAATTCTGCTAGGTACGTCAAGGTGCTCGGATGAGGAACCTATTTGAATATTTCCAACTCATTATCTTTTTACCTTCCACGAATACCTCCACGTCTCAAATTTATGACGCGCTTCAAAATTTACTGACACTCCATGAATGCAACTCCAAATTCCCAGAGGTAAGAGTGTTGCATACTTGCTTTCAGTACTTTATTTCCCTCCTTTTTGGAGTGGCCATGATTAAGTAGAGATCAGGACAAACCTAAAACTTTTGCACCATTATACAATCTACAATGCTAAATAAATTGAGATATTAGGCTAGCACCTATAACCATGATTCTTTCAACTGCTCCCCGATGAATTAGAAAGTTAGTTTTTTTACTTTCCAATAAAAGAAAAGGCAAGTTCCAATCCTGAGCAAATATTTAAGAAAGAATTGCCACTCTATTTGGTTAGTAAAGGTATTTTTCTGCGGTCTGGAAACCTTAATAGAGAATTTTTTTTTTTAGACTCAAACCATAGCGGCATCAAGTCCCAACACAAATAATACTAAGGTTCTGATATTTGATCATGTGAATGCCATCTTAAGTCATCATTAGGGAAGCTTCAATGTGCTAGACCATATTGTGCTCGCCAATCTAACTTCGGTACCAGTATATATTGCAACAAACAGTTTTAAGTAAAGATGGTAAAACTGATGAGTGAGAATACTAGTAAATTAGCATTCTCTTTGGGTACTAACATCCAACACCACCAGGAGAGTATCCTATGAAAGAGTAAACTTGAATTCTCAGCAAAACTGCTACGCATAATTTGCTGCAACAGAAGTATGTAAGATAACGTTATACTCGAATATTCTTCTTTCAAGAAGAATTGGAGAGCCTGAGATCAATTGACTGCAGCTGCTCTCGGAGATGCTGGTTGTCCTTAAGCAGCCGGTCATACTCAAGCAGAAAGCTTTCAGATTGTTTTCGAATAGCAAGCGCCTTGTCTTCAGCAACGTGGACCTCCTCTGTCTTTTCTTGGACTTGTAGCTTCAGTTTCTTCATCTCCTCGTTCAGAGTGGCAATCTCTTCCTGGTACTTCGTTGTCTCCTCAGATCTTCCATGTTTTGTTTCCTCTAAAGTTTTATTATGCTTCGACACAGCCTCTACATTCTTCTTTAATCCACGTAGTTCTCTGATGTATTGGTGTAGCCGGTCAATAACTACAGCAAGAAATAAGGAGTACCCTGAAAGAATAGTACTGTATTGCTCAGAAATTTGGCAAAGGACAATAGAGAGAACGAATAAAGTGATGAGACACATAGTGGGATATTTTTCTGAGTTAGTGGACACTTTATATTCTATATAATCATTAATTTCCACGTCACACCCCCACCTCGGCAGAAAAAGCACCCCATGTCCCTAACCCTGTTCTTTTTCAGTTTTTGGCTTCTGCTTTTGGCTTTTCTACAATAACTAGCTTTTAAATAGAGTGTCTTTTCAAGATGAGGTTTACTAGTTAATTGTAGTACATACTATACCAACTTCATTTATATTGGCAAAAACTACATATGAGTTTCTGTTACTCTGTAATCTCTCGCACGAACAGCTCAAAAGCTACAAGCCGCAGCCAAAAACCATAAACCTCAACAAAAAAGAACATGCTCTCAACATTACTCGTTAGAAATGGAAAGAACAGTTCTGATAAACATTAGTACAAGCAAGCGCTGATGAAACAGTTCCAAACAACAGTTAATAACGGGAGTGTGTGGCAAGTGTGAATCATCTAAACAAACTTAACCATTGGTGAAACATACTATAAAATTAATAGAGAGCATGAATAGACACCATATTTTCCAGTTGTTTCAAGAAATATACATGTAAAGACAATCAATATGTAAGAAGGCTACTAAATCCAACAGGAGTTATATACATAATAGAAATTCCATCACAACATGAATATATAGAAAAAGTTCCAAAAGAAGCAATTCAAACTGTCAAAATAGTATTCATATTTCTCCATGTTTTGTGAAATTACTTGACCTTTAGAATAAAAATGCACTCTCTAATATATTGCGTCTGAATTGTATATCAGATAAAGTTTCTTCAAGGACATATTAGATAAAGTTGAAAATACATACAATTTTGTTCTTCAAAACATATGTTCTAAAATATTATAGAAAACAAAAAAAGAAAAATCAGGGGGAAATGAGATAAACATAACAAAAGCAATTATTTTTGCTGGGCTCATATTTCTTGTTCTCCTTTCATCGATTGGTTTAGGGAATTACTTTTGCCCAAATTTTTTAAGTTAAAACACATGAAAATCTGCTGCCACCAGTAATTCTCGATTCTGTTTTCACGCTTTGGCAGTTCTTTGCCAAACAAAGGGGTTAATACCATAAGGTACCTTACACCCAGATCAATAAATAGCTTCCATTCCTCTCTATAGCCCTTTGACAAACTGGGAAGACAAAGAAGAATAATACAGTACTGAACAAAGATTTTGCTACACCAAAGCTAAACCAGATTTACTAATAGCTCTTTTATTTTGGTTGCGCAACTACTAGCACTTCACAAGTAAACCAAACATCAAATCAAATCTGAACATACATTAAACTGGCAGGAAGAATCAAAATTCAGCATTCGAGCATCAAATAAACTGAACAAGAGCAATTTGTTGGGCCAAAACTTCTGTACAAATCAAGGTTATGACAAGTCAACAAGACCTGAACTGTTGATTTTGGCATGAATTTACTGAACAGATGCAACTTAATTTTTCTTGCAAATAACTCAACTGAAGAAAATGGTTGCATAATTCATAACATGACATCAAATATAATGTTCCGACATATCATTCATTGTGGATTCAGCAAAAAAAAAAGGAAGCCTGGTTACAAAACTCTTTTAAGCCTGAGACCTTTTTTATAGGAAGCCAGAAAATGTTCAGAATAAAAAACGTTCACAGCTTTTAGCACATTCATGCAGATTTGAGAGCTTCAACTAAACTAATTTAGTATGCACTTTGCACATTCAAAACTGAACTTGTACAAGAGTGCTGACAGCTGTCACTGGATCAGACAGTGGCACTGCAAGGTACAGTCAGCAGCTCGGCATGCCATAGTGCACCTAAGCAGACCGTGCAAAACAGGAAGCAGCATAGGGCAGCAGTAAAAACAGGAACAGTACAGTGGAGCAGAAGTTGCAGTGAGTTCTGTGGTTAGTGCTGCCTTGGCATGAACAGAGAAAATAGGTTCCTATCGATGGAATACAAAAGTGCAGAGGCCAGAGGATGAGATGTTGTTTGAAGAAAAAGTATGTGTTGCTTTACATTTTGGTAGGAAAATAAAATCCACACTAGATGCAAAAGAAAACAGCAAAGTGGAGAAGATGCCAGCGGCTAAAACATTAGATAATGTAATCTTCATTAATGGAATGTGCTCATGCAACTGACTGTTTCTGTGTTTACCCTCACACTGACATTACAACTATCCTCGTTCTTGCTTCTGTTGTGCCCACTCCCACTGCGAACACCACATGCCTTTTCCTCACCTGCCGTTTGTTATGAATATTGTCTATATATTCATGAGGCCCAAAGGGCAATACATATAAGGAGTATAAGGAAATAAACAGAGGAATATATCATATACAGATAAGGAAACTAAGGCATATAAGGAAACGAATAACAATCCTATTCTATCCTTAACACCCCCCTCAAACTTATGGTGGATCACACATACTGAGTTTGGAGAGAAAATATAAATGTTATGCTTTAGTTTGTGGCTTCGTGAAGAAGTCAGTAAGTTGTAACTCTGATGGCACAAACTGTAGAGTAAATACTCCCTCCTGCACCTGTGAGCGAGTGTATGAAGCATCCACACCAATGTGTTTGGTGAGCTTATGCTTCACTGGATCACGAGCAATATTGATAGCACCTGTACTGTTAGACATAAGTGTCGTATGTCCCCTCACAGGTACTCCAAAATCTGCAAGTAGCCACCTCAACCAAGTAATCTCTGTTGTCACAATTACCATAGCTCTCAACTCAGCATCTGCACTCGAACGAGAAACTGCAGTCTGCTTCTTTGTCTTCCAGGCAATCAAGGAGGAGCCAAGAAAAACACAGTAAGAAGAAAGAGAACGACGATCAGAAGGATCATTAGCCTAGGTCGCATCAGAGTACACCTGAAGCTGTAGTGAGGTGGAGCTAGGGAAAAAACAAGCGATGAGAGATTATCTCACGCAAGTAGCGAAGAACACGAAGGAGGTGACTATAGTGAATATGAGTAGGATGAACCATAAACTAACTTAAGATATGAACAACATGAGCAATATCAGGGTGAGTACTCACAATATATACCAGACTCCTGACAAGATGGCAATAACAGGTAGGATCCTCAAGAAGATCACCATCAGTAGCACGAAGCTGATGGGAGAGCTCCATAAGAGTCTCAAGAAGGCGAGTGTCACCAAACCGCACCGATCAAGAAGATCCCGGACATACCGCCGGTGTTCAAGAAGGCGCTAGCGCTAGGCAAAGGGCAGTGGGGCCTAGCGCCAGAGGGCCTAGGCGGTGGAATTAAAACTAAGGTTTATTAATATCCCGCAGCGTCGCAACACTTTCGAAGGGTCTAAATAGAAGAAGTACAAAGAAAAAAGGACTTTATTGTAATTTCAGAAAAGAAGAGGACTAAATTGCAAAATATCAAACACAAGTTACACCACCCTATCTAGCGTCCGCCGCCACCCGCCTCCGCGTTCTTTTCGCGTGGCTCCGCCCCGCCTCCTCCTTCCCCATCTCCTCTCTCCGTGACGGCGATCGAGCGGATCCGGCGGCTTTGCTCCGCCGCCGCCCCCCGCCGCTCCTCCTCTCCTTCCCCATCTCCTCTCTCCAGCCGACGGCGATCCGCGGATCCGACGGCCTCTTTGCTCTGCCGATGGCGTAGCTCCAGTGGATCCGGCGGATCCGGCCTGCAATGACAGAGATCCGGTGTGGCGATGGTGGAGGCGGCGGATCCGGCGGCGGACGGCGGATCCGGCTGCAGCGACGGCAGAGGCAAGAGATCCGTGCGACGACGACGATCCGGCCAAGGCGGCGGCGGAGGCAAGTGAATCCGGCGACGGCAGATCCGGTGACGACGACGGCCGACAACGCCGCCGCCGCCACGCCGCCGCCGCTTAGTCGCCCGCCTCGCCGCCAGGCGGCCGCCACCGCCGGCCGCTTCCTCCCGCCCAACACCTTTGCATACGGTGGGCGGTGGCCGCCAGCCTAAGCGGGGCCTAGGCGGCCCCCCCCGCTTTTAGAACACCGTCGCTGGAAGAGGTAGTAACCCTTAGGCATGGAAGAAACCTCAATCCCAAGGAAGTACGTAAGCAAACCAAGATCAGTCATCAGAAACTGCTCATTGAGATGCTTCTTCACGTATGTGATGAATGACAAATCGTCACTAGCAATGAGCATATCATCCACATATAGAAATAGTGTCCTACCTCGAGGTGAGACATGGACAAAAAGAGGAGGATCGTGGGCACTGACAGTGAAACCGACGGCGGTAATCACTGAGGTGAAACATGCAAAACAGGCATGAGGGGCCTATTTGAGGCTATAAAGAGCACGGCGAAGACGACAGACATGGCCATCTGGAACAGAATACACAGGTGATGGCTGCATGTAAACCTTCTCATGCAAAACACCATTAAGAAATGCATTCTTAACATCCAGCTGAGAGATAGACCACTGGCGAAAAGAAGCAACCACAATAAGAGTGAGTGGTCATATGGGCAACAGGGGCAAACGTCTCATCGTATCACGACCATACTCCTGCTGGAAGCCACGAGTCACAAGACGAGCCTTGTAGCGTTCAATAGTACCATCAGACCTGTTCGTAATCTTGTACACCCACTTGCACGTGATAGGACAAGCATGCACAAGTGTTAGTACAATATCCCAAAATTTTGTACGTCTAAGAGCATCAAGCTCCTCTGCCATAGCAAGCTGCCGCTCAGAATGAGAAGCAGCCTCACGATACGAACTAGGCTCAATGACAGAGAGAGCATGAGCGTCGAAATAAAACCAAGACGATCAGGAGGTCGAAGGGATGTCTGGTCACAAAGGGCGTAACGAGGAGCATCATCAGAGGAATCAGACGTCGGTGTCGGCAAGATACCAGAAGATGAGTCTGGTGAAGAATGAGGACGTCTGGAGTAGTGCACCCCAGAGAAACGAGACAGTGGTGCTGCAGGAGCAAGAGGTGGTGCTACAGGAGGCAACACAGGAGGTGAAGGTACAGAAGGAACCACTGGAGACAGGCTAGAGGAAGGCTTTGAAAAGGGGCAAATGGGTGAAGAGTCAGGGAGAGACAACCAGGAGATCATCTCGATAGTGGAAATAGGACGAGAAGCTAAATCTCGATAGAAGAAAGATCGAGATTCATCAAAAATAACGTCTCATGAGATCATAATCCATCGAGCAGAAGGATCATAGCAGCGATAACCCTTATGCTCAGAACTGTACCTAAGAAAAACACACTCAACTGACTGGGCTGACAGTTTGGTGCGCTCATGAGGCTGCAGCCAAGGTTGTTATGGCGTCGAGATATCGGCGATATCTCGTCGCTATCTCGTCATGCGGCGGCCGCCCATGCCGCCCGGACGACACGGGTGCGTCGTGTCCGCTGTCGCCGCCGGCGATCCGCCGCCGCCGCCGGATTTATCGCCGCGCTGCCGCCGTAGCAGATCCGCCGTCGCCGCAGCCGGATCCGCTGTCGCCGCAGCCGGATCCGCTGCCGGATCCGCCGCCCGCCACGCTGCAGCCGGATCCGCCGCCGCCAGCCAGATCCCTGGTCGCGCCACCTCGCTCGCCGCCTCCTCATGCCGCCGCTGGGGCGGTGGAGAGTGGCGGCGGAAGAGGGAGCGGCCGCGGGCGGCCGGGTTTGGCCTCGGCCACGGAGGCGGAGGAGATGGGGGAGAGAGAGAGAGGAGAGAGGAGGGGGAAGGGCGAAGGGCGAGGAAAGCCAAGCGGGCGAGAGGCTACTGAGCGAGCGCGATCGAAAGGTGCCGCCGCCACGCACGCCAAGGATTTAGGGTTTGACATTTTGCAATTTAGTCCTCCTGCTTTCTAAAATTACAATAAAATCCTTCTTACTTTATATTTCTTTGCTTAAACCCTCCTAAAGTCCAATATTTTGTGGCTACTTATGTGTATGGCGTCACACGCGCCATAAGCGCTATTGTTGTGTGAAGGTGGTGGCGAGGCGCCTACCGCCGCATCGCCGTAATAACCATGGTCAGCAGCAGGACAAAACAAGTGTAGCCAAAAACATGAAGGTGACTGTACTGGGGCTGTAGAGTAGAGACGCTCTATAAGACTGACATCCTTAAGAGCAATAGAAGGCTGCATATTGATGAGATATGCAGCTGTAGAAACAGCCTCCATCCAGAACTGTGGTGGAACGTGAGAAGAAAGAAGAAGAGTGCGAGCAATCTCAAGCAAATGACGATGCTTGCGTTCAGCAACCCCATTCTAAGCATGGGCACCAGGGCAAGAAGACTGGTACAGAGTGCTCTGCTCAAAAAGAAATTGTCTGAAAGCATCGGAACAATATTCTCCAGTAGAATCACAGCGAAAAGTATGGATAGAGGACTCAAACTGAGTACGAACCATCGTAACAAAGCTACGATAGATCGCAAGAAACTGACCATGATTAGATATAGGGAAAAGCCAAGTGAAACCGGAATAATCATCAACGAAAATTACATAGAATTTATGCCTGTCTTTTGAAATAATAGACGCAGGTCCCCATACATCTGAATAAACTAAATCAGAAGCACAAGAAGACATGGACTCACTAGAATGATAAGGAAGTTGTAGCTGCTTGCCCAGCTTACAATCCTGACAAAACATTAACGTGTCAACAGTAACACGTCCAACAACACCCTGCGAACTAATGAAGAAAGACGGGACCCACACATGTGTCCTAAACGATGATGCCACTGCGCAAAAGCTCCAGATGTGGTGGCGCAGGATGAGAGAGGCACGAAAGGTGAGCAATTGAAGTGGACGGAAGGTGGAGGCGGTCGAGAATGTAGACCCTGATGATCCCTACAGCACCAGCTAGTCCCAAGTATTGTCCTTGTCTGTCGATCCTGGACGAATCAGGTGTGAGTCAAAAACAACGCTACAACCAAAATTAGTGAACTGTCCCACAGAAAGAAACTACATGGTAAGCTGGAGAACATGAGAAACAGCTGAAACAGAAAAGTCAGTGGATAAAAAAAAGCCCTGACAGTTGACAGACAAGGAAGCACCATCAGCTGTCTGAACAAAGATAGGAAAATCAGAAGGTCCTACTGAAGTGAGAGATATAGAATCCGGTGTCATGTGAAACGAAGCACCAGAATCTAGAACTCGAGGTACCTGGAGGAGACGTCTGAGCTAAACTAGCAGAACCCGCTGAGCTGTGAGAGAGCTGTTGAAGTAGAGCCTAGTAGAGCTGCTGAACCAAGTCACCTTTCTGAGCATAAACTGATGAGCTGGTTTGTCCTCCTGTGAAGGAAGGGCCTCCCTGCCCCCTTTGGTTGCCTACCCCCACGTGCCTTGTTCCACTTTTTCCGCACCGCACAATTCTGGTAGTCGTGCCCGAAGTTCTTACAGTAGTTGCACTAACTCCAGTTGGTGCGAAAACAGGAGCGGGGACAGGCACCTGGGGAGAGGTCATAGTCAAAGTAGATATCATTGTCGTAGTCAAGAAGAGGCAACAAGCACAGTTGGAACAGACTGTGCTGCTAACCTGAGATGGATCTCTTCAGCCCGAAGCG
The DNA here is from genome assembly GCA_036346245.1 of Bonia amplexicaulis. Taxonomy (NCBI): domain Eukaryota; kingdom Viridiplantae; phylum Streptophyta; class Magnoliopsida; order Poales; family Poaceae; genus Bonia; species Bonia amplexicaulis. The sequence goes on from CM070739.1 coordinate 9,770,010, forward strand.
TCGAAAGGGCTTCGTAATGTGATCGGTGGTGGAGGCGGCTCAGCGGTGAGCTCGACAAGCTCAAACTCGGGCGAAGGCGTGACGGTTATAAAGGCAAAAGCGATCATGATCCGTCTTCTGCACTTTGTGACACTCCTGACAAAGTGAAGAGGCCAGCTTATTTAGCTAGCGCTAGAGACTTGCCAGGGCCCGAAAGAAATTATCAACAGAAGAATCTCCCTGGCAAAGCGTCTCCAACTCACGTTGAAGCGAAAAGAACTGAGCATCACTGCTCTGCTAGTATCGCTCATGAAGTACTCCCAGATCTGTGGAGTAGACCGTAGACAACAATGTCTATCTGGATGGAGTCGACGACGTTGACCACCAGGATGGCACAAACATGAGCCTCGTTAGCACACCAGCGCTCGAAAGCGTCAACTACTATAACCTGTAGTTCGTTCCATAGAGCTTTATTCCTGAGAATGGGATCGCAGCAGATGGAATGGAAGCCATCGATAGGCGGCGCTGGACGGCGCAGCGACCAAGGCAACGAGGTCTAGCATGTGGTGCTAGACGGCGCAGTGGTTAGATCAACATTATGCTTTTTCTCTTTTTTTTTCTCTTTTTTCCTTTTTTTCGCTAATACAAAACTAAAACCGTCGCTCGGCCGCTCGGCCGAAACAGACAGTCAACTCGCTTGGGCGTCGCCGAGGCGACGAGGGGGCGAACGACGGAGCGGGTGGCCGGCGAAGCGGCGGCCGGCAGAGCGTCGACCGGCGACTCAAGGGCCGTCGACAAAGCGGTGGCCGGCAACGATCGAGCGGGTACCGTCGGATTGGGTGGGGACGATGACAGCGGCGGCGAAGATGGATCGGCCGGATCTAGCGAGTGGCACCAGATCGAGCGAGGTAGCGCCGAATCTCAGTGGAGACGACGACGGCAGCTCAGGCGATCGGGTGGAGACGACGGCGACGGCCTGGGCGGCGGCGACGACGATGGATCGGCCGGATCCGCGGCGGCGCGGATCAAGCGAGGAGCCAATCTCGGTGGAGACGACAAAGAAGCTCGGGCGGCGGCGACGGCTGGTGATGGCGGCGGCGGCAACGGCTCGAGCAAAGTGGAAGGGCGGCGCGGCAACAGCAAGTGGAGGCGGTGGCGGCTCAGCGATGACGACGACCTAGGCGACGGTGGCGATGGCGGCTGGCGGCGGCAATGACTGGCGGCGAGGCAACGGAAGAACAATGTCAGAGCCCTAGCTCTGATACCATGTTATGAATATTGTGTATATATTCATGAGGCTCAAAAGGGCAATATATATAGGGAGTACAAGGGAATAAACAGAAGAATATGCCATATACAGATAAGAAAACCAAGGCATATAAGGAAGCGAATAACAATCCTATTCTATTCTTAACACCGTTGCAATCAGCATTACCACCCTCAACTTCTGGCTCTGCACTTTTGTGCCAATCACTCATGCCACCACCCTGCTGAACACTGGTCCCATCCTTCCAGACAAGCAGCAAAAAGTGTAGCCATAATGCACACTAAATAGTAAGCTAGAGTCCACACAGACACCCTGGGCGTCCAACTGACTAAGGTGGGTGTTGTTCTTCCCCATTTTCATTTTTCTCAAATTAAAAAAAATATTTAAGAGCCAAATCCAGCAATTAAGAAGTACAGCCAACAAAGGGCAAAAGAAAAGCCTCCCCCACCTCCCTATGTCAAACTGCCAATTCTTCTTGTATCAAAGTAAGAATCTTTGTTTCTTCATATTGGACACAAAACAAATTATTAATTTGTAGTAAAAAGAAAACCTCATTTCTGCATAGCATTAGCAGCACACTTTTTAGTTACAAAAGAACATCACAATTGGTTACCTTCAAACCATAAAGTACTACCAGATTCAATATAGAAGCTATAGACACCAGCTAATAGCAACATTTGGACTTTGAAGTCACATCTTTCAAATTCCAAAAACAAAAGGATTGCGATGAATTAGACCACACTTAGAGTACATATCACCAAATTACAAAAAAGGATGAAAGCATGTAATAGACGCCATAGAGTGTGAATAGACTAATAGAGCCATGTGTGTAAATAAGCAACACTACTATATTATCCATCCAAGTTCACACTGAGAGAAAAACATGTAGTGCCCCTCACGAAGTCACAACACTAATCAGATGCGGAGCAGTACAGTGTGACTTTGCAGTGATCTTTACATTGGGTTGCAAAATACATTTAAAATAGATAAATAATCACAACACCAAAATGGGAAATAGCTCCGATGGCGAAATTGAGCTGTACACTTGTATGTGTGGAGTAAGTCTAAATTGAGGGATGGTTGACTCATAAAAAGGCATAATCAATTATTTTCCCCAAAGTTGAAGCGCCCTTGGTAAAATGCGTCATTGTATTGTAACAGAGGTTTTGGCCCGAACTTCATGCGCCTTTTTTCTAGTTTGCCCTTTTTTTAAATTTTTAACCGTATTTTGTTGAACTTGAGCTAAACCCTGATAGGAAATGACCATAAAGCCCCTCAGCCACCGCTATGTGGTTGGGTTGGGCCCGACACCGAACCCAACCGAGTGGTTTCCCTCCAATTCATCCCCTCCATCACCTCGTTCTCCTTCCACCCACCAATATATATTTCCTCAACCTCCCGCCCGCCACCCCCCACCCATCAAATCCACACCCAAATCTCTCTCTCCCTCCTCCCTACTTCCTCTCGGTCCGCAAAGACCGGCCAATGCGCATGGGACACCCATCCATGGACCGCCACCTCCGCCTCCCAGTGGCGCGGAGGTCCCCACTGAGCCTCCGCACCATCGCCTTCCTCGCCCAGTGCCCTCGCCCGCCTCCGCGACTCAAGATTATCGCCCACTCCCTCCGCCCGCCTCCAACCATCCTCCCTTCCCAATCCTCCACGGCGCCCATGGTCGAGAATGGCGGCGTGGTGCCGCACTTCTTTTGGGGCGGGGCTACTACAGACCGCCACGGAAGAAGCTGGCCACAGCCAAATGCGTGGTGTTCCTGCCGTCGCCGGACGCCACGGAGGTGTTCTTGGACGCGTTCGCGGCGGCGCCGTCGAAGTTGGTCACCGCACACTGGAGACTAATTTTTGTGGTGTTCGGCTATTGTGTAGACTGTAGATCTGTGCAAATGGCTTCTCTTTAGTTCTTTGTTTTAGAAAGAAATTTGGACTCACAACAAAAAATCTCGGATTTGTTTACAACATTATACTTTTTTGTTGTGGGTGTAGATCTTTGATTTTTGGTTTCGGCACTGGTAGTTTTAGATTCTGATTTTTAGTAGCGATTTCAGTCAAATTTGCTGTGCCTACTGGCACTGAACAAGGATAGCAATCAAATTTTAATCCAACAGCCTTCAGTGTCATTGACATTGTACCACAATTCGCAAGATTCACAAAGATTGGGCTCGACAAAGAGAGATTATACAAACAGAACCCGCTGTAGGCACATAGCTAGGGGCAATCCGGTCATTTCCTCTCCAAATATGGTTAAAAATTCAAAAAAGGGCAAACTAACAAACGGCGCATGAAGCTCGGACCAAAACCTCCGTTACAATGTAATGGAGCACATTTTACCAAGGATGCTTCAACTTCGGGGCAAATAATCGATTATCCCCATAAAAAATTAGAGAAGAATGAGTTTGATACAGCTGACCAATTTGAACCTTGTGCTTTCATACTTTTGGAAGGATGAGGGGAATGAGTTCCCAGACCAGCTACAATTTTCTAGAGTTTAACCCATCATATCTTCTGCCTGACATTTTCAATTATTTTAAGCACGTTGCGATCAGAACAAAGATCTGTACGAGATGGATTTCTACATCACCAAATCTTTCTACTGTTTAATCCAACAGAACTAGCAAGATTGAAAGCAAACACAGAGATAATTCCAATCATGTGGTGGGATGTGCGTAAGACCTACCCATGAGGGACGCCTCGAGGAGGTGGCGCGAGAAGAGGACCTGGTCGGTGGGCGAGAGGGCTCCCCCGCCGCCGGACTCGGGGTCCCTGGCGCGACCGCTGATCTCGGCCATGCTGTAGAGCGTGGAGGCGAGCAGGGTGAATACGACGCCGGCGACGGTCTTGACGGCGACGGGAGCGCGGCGGCCGCGCTTGAGGCGGTCGAGGCCCAGCACGGCGAGCTTCCGGAGCGGCGTCTTGAAGAGCAGCACAGCCGCCACGGTCGCCTCCGCCACGAGCACCACGAACAGCAGCTGGATCATCGCTGCTGGTGCTGGCTGCGTCGCGTGGGTTCGATTCGATGGGATCGAGATCGAGGATGACGAGGAGGCGTTCGGGAGTTTGGGGTTTCGGAGGAGGCGGTGATCGGAATTTTCGATTTGTTTTTTTCTTCTTCTCGCATAAGTCTGGGTTTTGGAACAGGGAAATGAGAAAGAGAACGTTTCAATGCTTGAATTTATTTAGAGCCTGTTATTTTCCTCCGCGGCGGCTGTTAACTTTTGCTACAGTATTTAATTTTCAAATGAAGTATTTTCTTAAGATAAGGTCTACAAGTTAAACGATGTACACGTTAAAAGCTCAACATCTGTACCATCCAAAATCGCAAGTGAGTATCTATCTCTCCGTAATTTGTACCGTAAACAGCCAAAATTCAAAAAATTTAGTCAAAACCATAAGCCGTAGTTGTTGCCAAACAGACCCTTACTTGAGACTTGACACGGCGACGCTCCGATGGGCTTTCAGGCTTCCGACGCTTCGGCCTATGAATTATGATTGAAATTACACGGTTGCGGTCGTTAATTTTATCTAAAAATTAAAGAAATGAGAAAAAAATAAAAATATCGTTATATCATTATAAACAATACAAGAAAATAAGACAAAAAAACCAAAATTAAAAACCAATATATTCCAAATGGTTTCTGACTTAAACAAACTAAAAGCTAAAAAAGACAGAATCTGAAACCATTTAGAGCGGGATTGACTACAACTAATGGTTTTTTGCTACGGCTGATGATTTTTAACTGAAAATGAATAACAATGGCTGAAAGAAGTGGCTTTTAGAAAGAGAGCATGAGCGGTGAGGAAAGTGAGGGAGAGATGCATGCCCGAAATGGGAGTAAGAGAAGTGGGGACCACTTTGGAAAGTCGGATATTTATATCGACTTCTGATTTCTTTAAATATAAATTAGAAATAAAAGCTAATATAAATAGCCCCTAAACCATATCACTTTAAGATATGTCACACATTTACGAAAGTAGATATATGCCACCCCACTTTATTGCACCGTGGAAATATAACAACTTCTCTACTTTTACCCGTTTTCTTTGCTTTTCAATTATTTTCCCATCTATTCCCTAGTTTCGTTTTGCCCTTCTTCTATTTCGATCAACCCTAACCAACAGAACTCTACCGATCGAACCAATCCATGCGATCATGCCTGACTCGAGCAAAACACAAGGTGAGGGAAGCCATCTGGATCCCGGGGCGCCGTGACATCTTGGCGGTGGTGGTCCCCCAAGTCGGTAGTCGCGCTCCTAATGCGGCTACAGTCAGCCGCCGCGTCGCCCCAACGCAACGATCCCGAGCAGAAGCAGAAGCAGATACATTGTTGTTGCCAATATGACTGTAATATTTGTATCTATTGTTTGTGCAATGTGAGATTATTGCGACATGCAAACATATGCATTTCTGGAATTGCTGATAAACATCACCATTGTACACAGTACTACAACAGAGGTATCTTGGGAATATATGAGTTTTTTGAAGGGTACTTAAATTTTGAACAGTTCAGGGTGTGTTTGGTTGAGCTGGCTTCACGAAAAAGTCTTGTGTCAGTGTGGGTGTGGAAAAGCTGATGTAGGTTGTGGGGTGTGGGAAAGTCGTAAGTCGTTTGGTTCAAACAAATATAAAACTTACATCCTATCTCTATTTTCCTTGAAACAACTGTGAAACAGCTCTCTATTTTCACCATTTCAAAAGCGTAAAGCCAAAAGCCAAAAGCGTAGTCCAAGGTGCTTTAAAATCAGACTACCTAAAAGTAGTCGCTCAAAAGCGACTGGTTTGCACCCCTTTGGTTGGCTTTTGGCTTTTTGGAAGCAAAAGCAGCTCCCAAAAGCTCAACCAAAGGCACCCTCAATCTAGACGTAAATGATCTCGTCCCTCCCATGAATAATTATAATATTCCTCCTTTTCCCCTCTTCTCTCCTCCCCTCCCTAAACCCTAGCTATCGACCCTCCCTATCACCGCTGCCACTGCCACACCCCAGTAGCCACGCCACCCCCGTCCTCGGTGCCGACGTTGCCCACTGGCGAGCCTTCTAAAAGCATCTAGGCCCCTAAAAATAGTTTTGCTAATTAATGAATTTATGTGAATATGAGACTAACATGTTTATTGAGTGTTTAAAAGGCTAAGTCCCTAAAATGATGGCAAGACACATGCTAAGGATCAAAATGAAGATCAAAGTAGCTCAAGGCAAAGGTATACTTAGACTAGGACCCTCTTTTTATTTTTACCGGTCTTAGGAGAAAGAATGGAACACCGGATTATAGGCTAAATGTCGTACCATAAAGAGGGATCATGGCAAGCAACTTGATAGCATAATTCTTGTGTCATTTAGATCAATTTAGAATCATGCATTTTTTAAAATTAAAATTGATAGCCAAATCGGTACTCTGTCTGAGAAACCGGAAATACCGACGTGCAAATCGCGGTACTTCCGCTTGCTGGAAGCTCCAGCAGTCCAAGCGAGCTTTTCGAGAGCACCCTCGAATTATTCGCTCGTCTGGCAACCGGCACCGTGCAAATCGTCAGATTTTGCTTTGCCGAAAGCTCCGGCAATTTGAGCGGAACTTTTTTTCTATAGAGCACCCTTGGGATGATTCTGAGTCCGCGGCAATCGGAAGTACTGAAGTTTCAACGTCGGAACTACCGTAGAGCGGTAGTACCTAAGCCTTAGGCGGTACTTCCGGAGCACGGAAGCTCCGAAAGGTCGAGCGGAAATTTTTTTTCCAGAAAGCACCAACTCTCGGCCTTGATTCAAACGGAAGTACTGCGCCGACTTTCCAGAACTAAGAGCAAACGGAAATACTAGATTTATAACGGTGGTAGTTCCGCGCCGACTTCCAATGGCTAGTGCAAGTTCGACACACACAGCATCGTCGCGTCGTAACAGTGCGAAGTACCGCCCTTGTCCTACTGGAACTATCGCCGCTCAATTTTTTGGAATTTCACTCAAACGGTTAGTTTTGATTGATGAGGGTATAAATACCCGTACCTCTGCTCAAGGACAACAAGAATAGACCTTACTGAACATCTTTGAGCAAAGAGCATTCACTCCACACCTCTTTTTCTCATTGATCATTCATTTGAGGTGGTTGAGTAAAACAAGGGTACTGCATCCATTAGATTGATCCTTTGACAATTGATTCTGGTCAAGTGAAGTTTGTGATTGTTACTTTTGGTGTTTGCCAACACCTGAACAACTTGGTGGAATTTGCACAGTGACTTCTTCAAGAAGGTTGTGAAGAAGCCTGACATCACCTTGTGAGTGGTTTGGAGTCCACCATCTTTGGAGTGAAGGAAGGACTACCGATAGTGGATTGAGGAGCTGAGGCTTAATTCGTTTGGGCTTTTCTCAACGTGGATTGGGGGAAATTGGCAAGTTTCCGATCACCACGGTAAAAACATCGTGTGTTTATTGGAGACCTCTTGTCCATTTTTCAGCTCTTACACATTTATTACATTGTGGTTACTTACTTGTGCTAGAGCCTCTTGTAGAGATATACTCTTGTAGTGACATAAACTTACTAGAATTGTGTAGGTTTCAATTGCTTTGAATTTCTGTCATATTAATATTCGAGAAATTAATTAGAAGGCAAGAACATTTTTAGAACCTCCTATTCACCCCCCTCTAGTCGGTTATCCTTGATTCTACAAGTTGCATCAGAGTTTGGTCTCTCATTTATTAGACTTAACCGTCTAGAGAGAAAGGATGGCTAGCGAGGGGATTGCTATAGGAAAGGCTTCTTTCTTTGATGGTTCAAGTTATTCTTATTGGAAAATTAGGATGTCCATATATCTTAAGGCCATAAGTCCAAATTTTTGGAAAATCGTAAATGAGGGATATGTCATACCTCTTGATCCACTACACCCCACGGAACAAGACGGACGTAACTCTCATTTAGATGACCAAGCCATGAACGCATTATTTGGAGCTTTAAACACGGACGAGTTCAACAGGGTGAGCAATTTAGAAATTGCTCACGCTATTTGGACAACCCTCTCTGAAGTTCATGAAGGAACGTCCACGGTTAAAGAGGCCAATTGCATAGGATTCAGATTAAATATGAGACCTTTACAATGTTGCCTCATGAGGACATAAATGAAATATACTCACGACTCAACAACATCATAAATGAACTTAAGGGCCTTGATACTAACTTAACTGATGTTGATATTTTAAGAAAAATGCTTAGGGCGCTACCAAAAAAATATGAAACGTTGGTGACTCTCCTCCTCAAAGGGCAAGAAGATCACCGCTTTCAAGGCTAAAGGGATGGTAAGCGAGGAGTCCGAAGATGATGAGGAGGATTCCGAGGAAAAGTTGGCTCTTCTAGTAATAAGAATAAACAAATTCATGAAAAGACGCTCAAACCGAAGCGCAAGTCATAAAAAAGCAAAGAAGAGGCACTCCTACACCAACAAACGCTATAGCAACATTCGTTACTATGAATGTGATGAGAAGGGCATATTGCCTCTCAATGCCCTACCAAGAAAAATGACAAGGAGAAGTCATCCAAGGAGAAGAGCTACAACGGTAAGAAGAAGCTTTTCAAGAAGCTTCAAAAGAATGGCAAAAACAAAGCCCACACTGGAGAGTGAGATTCCGACGAGGAGTACTCCAACTCCGACTCAAACGAGGATGAGTCTCCCAATAAAAAGGGACTCATCGGCATCGCCATCAAGGAGGCTCCATCACTATTTTCATCTCCAACATACCTTATGGAAAAAGGAGAGAAGGTAAAAATTCTTGATGATGATGAACCCTCGTATAATGATCTTATGGATATGCTTGAAGAACTAAATGATTTCTTGGAAAATAGAAGTCAAAATTTAAGGTTTTGAAGAGAGAGCATATCTCTCTAAAAGAATCTTATGAGGAGCTAAAGGAAGCTCATGACTTGCTCATCCAAGAAAATTTAAATAAATCTTGCACTAGTATTGGCATCACTTGTGATATCCTAAATGAAATGTCTAGTGTAAAAAGTTCTAACGCTAGCATATCTCCTTCCTGTGATCATTTGCTTGGTGTTGTAGGGGTGGCCCCCACTTAAGCCCAGCCGGCCTGTTAGAAGGTTGTAAAGTCCAGAATGGGACATATATAATGACATAAATGCCCTTGAGAGGGATGCTCAGGTGTAAGGACACGATTGTAGAATACTCCCCATATAAATATATATACCGCTGTCATGGCCTTAGGGAAAGGCCTAAGGAAGCATTGCTCACCTAACATCTCCACTACCATACTACCATCTTTCTATTTGGTCTGTAACCACAACAGTTGGCGCCGTCCATAGGGAAGACAAGAGCAAGCTCTAAGATCTAAAGAAGGATGGCACCAAACAAGGCTTCATCATCGGCGGCAGCAAGGAAGAAGAGGAGTACGAAAGAGGCGCTCGACGATAGCGCAGCGGCTGCGGATGCGGGTGACACAGCCGGTGTTGCGGCTGCCGACATCGACGCCCGTGGCACGACAGTCGCCCTAACCGCTGGCGCGGCGATCGACGCAGGTGCCGACCGGACCGTTGGGAGTGTTGACGCCGATGCCCAGGCTACCGCGGCCGCTGCCACTGCGCCTGACGTGGAAGCGGCGGATGGCCTCGGCGACGACGCCGGTCCCGTCACCGACTCCGGAGCCCACCGCACCACAAGCCGTGGTTGCTTCCACCCGACGGTGCAACCCGCTACTCCAACTGCCGCATCCGCATTGACGATGGAGAACACTTACTAACGGCCCTCAGCACGATGCAGCGGGAGCTGGCGGACCTCCGCGGAGCCGTGCAGGATATACAAGAGGCTCGGAGCCAACAAGTCCCGCTGGTGGCCGCACCGAAGCCCACGCCAGAGCGGGCGGACAGCCGCGATGCCCCCACCTCCAGTCGCGTCCCGCTGCGGCGCGTGGATCCGGAGTCCCCCCTCTTCGTGGGCCTGTAGCAATCGGCATGACCGGAGGACTTCAAGTTCCCCAGCGCCATCAAGCCGTACAAGGGCGACACGGACCCTTGGGAGTTCGTGCGCGTGTACAAGACCGCTATTGAAGCTGCAGGCGGAGACAACACCACCAAAGCGAAGGGGCTCCCCCTCGCGCGTTTTCTTGGTTTTTCACCATAGAGCCAAATTCCATCTACGCGTGGGAGCAAATCTGTGACCGCCTCTACAACAACTTCTAGGGAAACTACGTCGAGCACGTGACGCGGACCAGCTCTTTGCCGTCAAGCAAAAACCCTCGAAGAAGCTCCAAAGTACTTCAAGCGCTTCGTAAAGGTCCGCTGCCAGGTCAAGGACGTCAACAACACAACCATTATCAATGCTGCAGTACAAGGCCTCCGCCCGGGGCCGTTGGCCGAGTATAACGCACGTAAGCCAATCAAGACGGTCGCGAAGCTCTTCGATAAGATGGAAGAGTATGCGAGGGCGAAGAAGGATGTACGATAGTGCAAGGGCGACGACTCCGACACTAATCAAGTGGAGAGCTCCTCGAAGGGCAAGCACAGGCAAGAGTCTTCGAAGGATTCCCCCGAGCGCAAGGACACCAAGCATATGGACCCATCGGGTGACAAGTCCAAACGCAGCCAACGTAGATCCCAGAGGGCCCGCTATGTCTTCGACATTGAGGGCGTCTCGGAAGACGGTACCCCCACCGGTCGCGGGCGGGGTCGCCAAGGCCGGGGGCGACGGCACGGCCGGGGGCGTGATGATAGACCCCGTGCAGAACAAGAAGACCAGCTCTATGGCCTGTGGTGCGAGGTGCATGGCCAGGGTGGACACAACATGCTGGGATGCATTGCCATTGTGGCGCTCCGTCAGAGTGCCGCTAGGGATGGAACCTTGGACGCGGGGCCGTCCATCTGGCCCACGTGCAGCAGCCCCAGGAGAGCCCCATGAAGATCCAGGCCCATGTGCAGTGCCCCAGGAAGGCCCCTTGCGAATTCAAGCCCCGGAGGGAGCCCAGCGCCAGATTATAAACGTCATCTCCGGGGGATCTTTGCTGGAGTTCGCCTCGGCGCGACAACGGAAGGCCTACACGCGGAGGCTACACCATGTGGCAGCGTACCCGGCGCAAGCACCGCCGGTGTGGGCGTAGCACGAAATTACCTTCACGCTCGCTGACGCTGAGGACGTGGAGTTCCCCCACCAAGATCCCCTGGTCATCCAGGCCGCCATCGCATAATGCGACATCAACGCGTCCTGGTCGATGGAGGCAGCTCCGTGAACATCTTGTTCGCGGCGGCCTTCGACCAGATGGGGATCCCTCGGAGTCGCCTGGGCCCCTCGGGAATCCCATTGCAGGGCTTCGGGGGTCAGCCGCTGTAGGCATTGGGCCAGACATGCCTACAAGTCTCCTTTGGCCAGGGTGACAACGTGAGGAGCGAGGATGTCACCTTCGACGTCGTTGACATACTGTACCCGTACAATGCCATACTGGGGCGCCCAACCCTCAACTCTTTTGGGGCAGTCCCACACCATGGCTTCTTATGCATGAAGCTCTTGGGCCCGCAAGGTATCATCACTACCTTCGGTGACCAGGACATCACCCGGCGCATAGAGCTTGGTGCTCGGGGCCCGCACCATAAGGCCCACCGAGAATCATAAGGCGAGCACAACCGCGCGAAGGCTCCCGACGGCCTCAGGAAGCACCTCGTCGGCCATTCCACACCGGCTGTTCCAGCACCGGAGGCTCCCCTCTTGCTCTACCTCGCCGCCACAACAACAGCCGTCAGTATCGTCCTTGTCCTCGGGCGGTCCGCGGTTAGTATTCTGCCTTTTGTAATCGCTCACCCGCGCAAACGGGAGATCAATAAGGTCCACCGTTTGCAATTATTCTGTGTATAGACGAGCGGGGCCACGCCTCCGTGAGCACTCTATGGAGCATAAATAAGACGCGTGGAGGCACACCTCCGCACGCACTCTACGGAGTATAAATAAGACGCGCGGAGACACACCTCCATGCGCACTCCACGGAGTATAAATAAGACACGCGATCTCCGCGCGCACTCGTCGTGAGTATAAAATAAGACACGCGGTCTCCGCGCGCACTCTTTGGGAGTATAAAATAAGACACGGGGAGGGACGCCTCCGCGCGCACTCTACGGAGTATAAATAAGACACGTGGAGTCACGCCTCTGTACACACTCTACATAGTATAAATAAGACACGCGGAGGCGCGCCTCCTCGCGTACTCCACGGAGTCTAAATAAGACACGGGAGGGACGCCTCCGCGTGCACTCTACGGAGTATAAATAAGACGCGCGGAGGCACTCCTGCGCGCGCACTCTACGGAGTATAAATAAGACGTGCGGAGGCACGCCTCCACATGTACTCTACGGAGTATAAATAAGATACGCGGAGGAAAACCTCCACGCGCACTCTACGGAGTATACATAAGACGCGCGGCCTTCACGTGCGCTCTTCGGAGCATAAAACATCAGGAATTTGTCCCAGCAGCTCCCCCGCACGTGTAATACCACGGAGTGCATCGCCTTAGCGGCACACCTCCTAGATAACACGCCTTCGCGCGTGTTGCTCTAGGGAGTGCATCGCTTTAGTGGCGTGCTAAGCCGCAGGTGTGTGTGATGGAACACAAAGTAGCACTGCACCTTCCTCCATACGTGAGCTCCTGTTCGCACGATGGTCGCACGCCTTGGTGTACTACACGGAATGCATATAGTCGGCTAGTCGCCAGCTCCGCTGCCGCGATTTCGAAGGGCAGGGACGAGCGCCGAGCGCCTACGGCTAGTCGCCACTCACGCCGCCACTCAAGGGTCGGGACCGAGCGCCGAGCGTCTACTTCGGCTAGTCGCCAGCTCCACTGCCGCCACTTCGGAGGGTAAGGGACGAACCACTACATACATGGCGGTTTGACCTCCATGAAGCGAGCGGTCTGACCTCCGGGGCAGTCAGACCGTTATTTCAATAGCGGTCTGACCGCTATGAACAGTAAAAATAGAGGATGCTATAATAACCCCGGTCAGACCTTTGCTACAGTGTCGGTCAGGTCACTGCTACAGTATTTCAGGAATGAACCAAAATCGATGGAACTTTTGATCTGTAGATCCAAATGACACAAATTTTGCTGCGACCTTTCTAGGATATCAAAAACATATTCCAATAAATAATCATAAAAATCATTGCTAAAGTTGAGACCTTTCTCCATTTGAGTAGAGAAGGTACAAGAACTGGGCAAAAGAGAAAAACTTCGATCCGTTCTTGCTCGTGAGTCGTAGAACATAGCACGAATCCAACCCAAAACAACCACCAGAGCAAAACCCGAAAATCATCTCTCTCTTGAGAGAAACCGAGCAAACCCAATAACTTCCTATAGATCGTTCCTAGATGGATGGAATCTTGTCTCCAAGAGACATGTCCATCTCTTGCATGTCCTTGGCACCAGAAAAGCTTAAGAAAGGAGAAATCCAAACAAGAAAGCCAAGAAAATCAAAAGCATATAAGGGGATTCATGGCACAGCTCACTTGGGCAAAGTTGGATGTCCATTTCACTTAAAGAGTAATGTTTTCACAGCCAATCTCTTAGGATAGCACAGCTCTAAACCTAGAGCACATACACAAGGCTCCATCCCAAGGAACCCTAATCTCACATGGGTGCCGGGGGGAGGGCAGGAAGAGCTAACCTTCAAAAGGTTTAGCTAACAATCTCCAACCCTAGGTCTTGCCTCTTCTTTCCTTATATAGCCTATAGCCTCACAACCTAAACCAAAACTTAATGGATCCAACCAACTCCCAGCTCTACTCTACAATAGCCGGCGATGCTCAGTGGTGAACGCTGCTTTACGACAACTAGCCTGCACTCTCACCATGTCACGCCTCTTTGCTTCTTACACGCATAAGTCCTTCCTCGTATCATCCCTCTATTATGTTAAGCGTGAAAAGCGAACTCTGGTGATACTTCTGGCGCATCTACATATTGTAATATCACTAGGAGTTTCTGTTCAGGCAGTAATAACTTCACTGGATATCTGATGACAAATTGTATTGCCTCCCCATAAAACTGAAACACATGCAGTTGATCAAATCAAAAAGTAAAGATGAGCACACATAGTTAACTACTAAATAGGAAGCAGAAGAGCACATATGCCACTGCCCAGTGACTGGCTAGGTTAGACAGGGCCTATTCTTTATGGTTTCTAAAAGCGGCTTTTGACTTTTGCTATAATACCTAACTTTTGATATTCCAGATTATCATAGACGGTTTTTAAATAAAAAACGTATATGATAATCCGACTAGGTATTTATTGCGGCGGTCAGAACCGCACTGTCTTCATTTCGATTCAGATCTAGCCGGTACTGCAGCTGGAGGCGACAAGGCTTTCATGCCATTTATTTGGTGGGAGGAGGCTTATTTGGCAGGACAGCTAGCTTTGAAGATTCATCAAGTTCTTGGTTGCCCTAGATATGGTTAGTAATGAAATTTGTTTTTCGTTGCATCAAATTAAATTTAGATTTAGCTAATTTTTTGTGACTGTTATATATATACTTTGAAGATCTAGCTAATTTATATTTAGCTAGCCTCAATTCATGTGGTATATATGTAGTAATAATTAATTGATTTAATTTTTAATACTAAGTTGTTATATGTGCATAATATAGGACCGAAACTGGATGTATACTGCAAACCGTGTGAGTGAAGAGTATATTAATGGCGTGTCTGCTTTTACAAGAGCTGCCGAAGAGGATATGTTGAATAAGGGGGTGGAACATATGTATTGTCCATGCACTAACTGCGAGAATTTAAAGATGTTTAAGAATTGAGCGCAGATTGAAGCGCACTTGATTCGGAGGGGTTTCAAAAAGGGGTATACATGTTGGACCAATCATGGCGAAGTCAACGATATGTCGTCGGATGATATCGTCGGTGAAGTCAATGATATGCCGCCGAATGATAATTGTGGTTCGGATTCGGATAGGCTGCATGATGACAATCTGGATCAGATGCTTCGTGATGTAGAAAAGAACTATGATGAGAGAGAGTATATTAAATTCTGAGGCTTGATGGAGGACTCGGAGAAATCTTTGTTCACGTGTCGCAGTCAAAGTACACGGTTGTCACCGTGCTTGAACTGTTGAAATTGAAGGCAAGCAACGGTTGGTCCGACAAGAGTTTCACTACCGCTAGGTCTTTTAGCGGACATGCTTCCAGAGGAAAATGAGTTGCCTAAAACCACGTATAAAGCCAAGAAGGTTCTTTGTCCATTGGGAATGGAAATAGAAAGAATACATGCATGTCCGAACGACTGTATACTCTACCATAAAGAGTATGCAAACATGCATGTCTGTCCGCTGTGCAACGCATCCCGATATAAACGTAACAATCAATCAGATGATGATGGCGAGGGAACAGAGGTGAAGAAAGGATCTCCTGCAAAGGTGGCATGGCCCCGTTTGAAGCAATTTTTTGCAAATCCAAAGGAGGCAAAACTGCTGCGTTGGCACTAGGAGGAGCGCAAGAAGGATGGAATGCTGAGACACCTTGCTGATTCCAGCCAGTGGAGAAACATCGATAGATGTTTTGTAGATTTCGGTGCAGAACCGTGGAATATAAGGTTTGGATTGAGTAGATATGGAATGAATCCTTTCAATAGCATGAGCAGCCGACATAGCACTTGGCCCATAACTCTGTGCATCTATAACCTTCCTCCTTGGTTATGTATGAAGCGAAAGTATATTTTGATGTCGATACTTATCCAGTGATCATAGCAATCTGGGAATGATATTGATGTGTACCTAGCACCGTTGGTGGAAGATCTAAAAGCATCTTGTGGAACGAAGGGTGCGTGTATGTGATGCATACAATTGAGAGAACTTCACTTTGCGCTCCTTATTGTTCTGCACCATAAATGATTATCCTGCCCTTGCTAACCTGTCGGGCCAGAATACAAAAGGTGCCAAAGCTTGTACTCACTGCTTAGATGGTACCGAGAGTGTGTGGCTGAAACACTCACGCAAAATAGTGTACATGCGTCACCGCTGGTTCCTTCGGACGGCTCACCCATATCGCAAGATGAAGAAACATTTTGATAGAAAGAATGAGGACGGTTCAGTTCCAAGTTATTTAATCGTAAAAGAGGTTTATAATATAGTTAAGGATTTAGATGTTGTCCTCGGAAAGGGATGTAATTGAGGGCTCGTGACAAGAACATCTGGAAGAAGAGATCAATATTTTGGGACTTACCTTATTGGGAGTACCTAGATGTTCGACACTGCATCGATGTCATGCACGTAGAAAAGAATGTATGTGACAACTTGATTGGACTCTTACTGAACATTCGTGATAAAACAAAGGACGACGACAACACACGGGTTGACTTCGCTGATATGGACATTAGGCCTGAGTTAGCACCGACAGAAACACATAATGGATGAACGTACCTTCCCCCTGCGTGTTACACTCTGTCCAAGGCCGAGAAAACTGAACTGTGTCATGGTTGGCAAAAGGGCCAATATTTACAGTTGTGCATGATAAGGATATGACATAAATGGGCACACATTCTATACGCAGGTTCAGGATGTAAAGAGCACTAACTAGAACAGTGGTGTCTGTATAGATGCGTTCAGTACCGATGGGTTGAGAAACTCGTACTATGGGTTCGTAAAAGAGATTTGGGAGCTCGACTACGTGGTTTTCAAGATCCTCTTATTTCGCTGCCGTTGGGTGCATATCCCACAGGTGAAGGTTGACAAGTACGGTGTCATTACCGTGAACCACCAAAGTGTCGGGTACAAAGATGAACCATTTGTACTTGCCAACCAAGTTGTTCAAGTTTTCTATGTAACTGACCGGCAAATAAGAAACGCCATGTAGTTCTTCATGAAAAAGGAAAATTGTCGGAGTACAGAATGTAGTGGACGACGAAGAATACGAACAATTTGACGAGTTACCTGTAACACCCCAGGACCCACACTACCCTGGGATGCTACTAAAAATACTCCACAACTAGCAACAATTACTAAACAAGATAGTATAAGCGGAATCATAAATAAATAAGGAATCACAGGATAGTGATAGCAATTCAATATTTCAAACATCCTCCAATATTTTAATCTAAAACATAATTCATAAATTTAACATTATTAAGATAATGTAAACAAAGTTATGCAAAGGTCTAGAATCCTTTCAACTTTATTACAACATAAAAATATGATTCACGTGCATCAGTGTGGTGCCGCTCCACCCTTCCCATGTATGCTCAAAGTCCACCTGTAGGGAGGGGGAAACAAGGGTGAGATGAAATCTCAGCAAGCAAACTGTTTAACAGGTTATTCAAACTACAAACAGCTATACATCATCATCTATAATTCCATACAACCACAACCACAATTCATGTCCACCATTATTAAACCACCACAAACATCCATGAATCATACCTCTTCAATTTCAGAATTAATTAGCATATGAATGCAGTCATTTTATCCATAATTAAATGCAAGTGAAACATTTAATCTTTCATAAACCACAATAGATTAACCATCAACATTTAATCTTTCACAATTAACAATGTTTATATCCTCAACCTCAAATCTGACGGTAAGCATTAGCAAATAAATATTGTTTGACTACTTTAAAATTAACCTCAACCACTATCACCACCAAAGACAATAAAACATATGTATGTTGTACTTCAATACTCTATTATTTCTCACATCCACAACTGTTATTAACAATTATCACAAGAGAAAAGAATCTTATGACACAACCACAACCCTTACCATACACAAGGGACGAACCCCATTTCACGACCACATCCACATTCTTCATACCACAAGTAGCTCACATGAGCCAATTCCACATTACAACTATGAAGTTGTATATTCCACAAAATAACTTCACCACAATACATCGCATATGTATGCAAATGATCTTTCCATAATGCAATGCATATGAATGCGTATGCTTCACATCACTCTTTCCTAGCGGGATAAGACGTGCATAGTATTACAGCAATATACGATGATGTACCGGTACGGTCGCGGCTAGATGCGGCGACATCCACATATGCAAATGTCATGATATGATAATCATAAACCACATGAATTCCAACTTCAAAGGAGCATCATCATGCTCACAACATATCCACTTCCACAAATTCACCACATGTTTATTTTCATATTCCACATTCGCACATTAAGCAAAATTACACATGACTACTAGCAATTTGTTAACATATCAATTGACCAATACTTGCTACCATCACCACATTCAGAATATCATGCAACCATGGCATAATGTATCAAATTACGATAATAATGTAAATTGCAAGTAGAAGAAATAACAAGTTAAACGGTAGCAACCACCGCTACGTTTACTTGCCTCAACCGACGAAGCGAAGCAAATCAAGAGCGCTCAGGGACAAAGCCACCTGTCCAAAAGGCATCTCTCAGCACAAAGCTATAGCATACAAACACGACTTTATAATTAAAGAGGTCGCTAGAACCCGAACCCGCACAAACTCCTCTCCGCTCAACAATTCAACAAACTACCCACTGCAGCAGCGCTGCTTAACATTTTTGTATTTTTAAAAATATTGATCTAATATAGCAAACTATACCTCTCTGGATTCATCACTTAAAAGCCTACATTTTTCATGTAGAACACATATTTTTATTTTGATCACAGATAGGAGTAATTTAATGCTAAAAATAGAGGAAGATCTCTGTTCTGGCAGACTGGATAGCAACATTCAAATACGTCCCAACAACAGTACAGGGGTCCAACAAATATAAGTTTTATACAGCAGCTAGATTACTAATTGCTATACAACTTTCTCAATTACAGTCATGATCATAAAAATCATTTACTACCTCTAAATCACAGTTTAATAGCATTCTGTCTCAATCTACTCGTCTGACGAACAACGATATTATCAACTATGTAACTCCTAGATCCCACGGCCAAAAATTCCGAAAAAACTACAGGTGATGCATTTCGAAGTCCTCTACAACTGTTTTGTTGGGAGGGTCCGCAGGAAAAATCGTTTGATGGGTCGAACCGCACAAACAGACACGCTGCACGAATCAATCTACAGGCAGACAGCAGGTAATCTCTAATCGGGCAATTAAACTATTAATCCCCTTCAAAATCCGTGCCAAGAACCCTAATTATTCTGAAAAACAGAGGGTTTGAGATGGGAAAAAATTACTTAGATGAGGGATCACCCTTTTTTCCTTCTCTTCTTCTTCTCCTTCCTTCTCCTTCCTTCTCCTCTCCTTCTTATCCTTCCTTCTCCTTTCTTCTCCTCTCCAAGCAGCAGCAGGGGAGGCGTAGATGTTGGGGAGGGGGCGGCCACAGGAGTGGGGAAAGAAGGGGGGTGGCGGCTGCTATTGGGAGAAAGGGGGAAGGGCTTTAGGGTTAAGGGGGAGAGGGTGCGGCCTTGGGGTGCGGCCACCCCTTGGGCCTTGGCCTGGCGGTCACCCACTCCCGTGCATCCACTCTGGGTTTTTAATTAAAATTTTAATTTATTTTACTCATTTTACATTGTTCTACAATTTATATTTTTCCTTCCGCGATTCATCGAAAACCCATGACTCATGATTGTTTTAAAAACTTATGTCATAACGACGTTCAGGATATTACATTCTCCCCACTTAAAAAGAATTCGTCCTCGAATCTCGCTCCTCAACCCACGAGACAAAAGAACAATCAAGGAAATAACAACCAAAGAATAGAGCATCCTAAAGATAGAACATCACAAGGGAACAACAACTACGGTTTCTTACCTGCATCGAAGAATTCGGGTCCTTCTTCTACATTTGATGTTCAATCTCCCACGTCACCTCCTACTCAGACTGATTCGTCAAGAGGGCATCCACATACCTGGTGGCCCTCTTCCTCCTAACCAACTCCGACGAGTCCACGACACATGCCGGTCAACGCCGAGCACCCGCAACTCTTCTGCCGGCTCTAAGCGGCCAACAGATCCTGCCTTTCTCGCAAAATTTCCCGCCACAACTATCAAGCCACTATCTAAAATCACCTCCTTTATTATAATCGGGATATTACATTGTACCCCTTTTAAAGAATTCAACCACAGATTCCACTCATAACATTACTCGAAGCACAAATAATAACTTTGGAAAAGAAACCCAACCATAAGAGGGATAAAGGATTCTCAAGCAACACACTAGCAACCAGCTTTCCTTCAAAGGACCACGATTCAAATCAAAGAATTCACCACAGAACCTTTAACATACTCCAAATGGACATTTGGAGAATCCACACTACACAAGCCAAGACTGAAAATCACTCGTCAGACCAAAACAACCATTTTCTTTTCCTAACTGGAAAAGAATACGTCTCAACATAAAACAACTCGATTTGCAGATGACATCTGCCATAAACACACAATTTAAACAAGAATCAGGAGAGCATATTACTGCTCGAAATATTATTAATTTCCCAATCCATTCCCTTTGGAAATTTAACTTCATTGAACCAAGGATTTCCAAATCATCGCCCAACTTACCAACTCATTTATCTTAAGTTGGCAACTTCGACAATACGCTCAAACTGAGTACATCATCCACACCCTTACAGAGAGACTCTACTGTCCCCCACAAAAAACATTCTAGCCAAGCCCTCGACCAATGGAATTACTTTGACATATAATTCCTAAAGCACCTCAATCCTTCTAAGGATAACAACTCGAAATTCATATCACACCCACAATCTCACCAAAATTAATCGCATGACCACACCAACTAGATGCCATACACCTCTTACAGAGGCAAAAAAAGTAAATTTCAGCACAAAGAAGGATGTTACCATTTGCAATAGACACAAGACCAAAAGATATAGCAATAATCTTGGACAACAAAAGATAAGATCACAGTTGAAGGCACATGCCACTCAAGAAGAAAATATCAAATCTCAACCAATAAGAATACAGTTTTGCCATTTGAGCTCAATAAACTCTTATGCGGCGAAAATAAGAAGTCAAACACACTTCAAAAAGATTGCACAACTTGACTTCAACCTCCAATACTTTTACCACACTCTTTCTTTTAACAAGAGAACAACTTCCATTTATTACGGTATTACCTTGACAATTCCAACAAAAGAGATTTGAAGACCGCAACACATTAATCCCTTAAGAACTAATAAAACCTCCCAACACGACACTTTGCTTAAAACAATTTCAGCTGCCACATAAGTCATGAGATCAAAAAGATCGCGTACGCAAATATCAAAACTTTTGATTTAAATAGTATCATGGAAGTTATCAAATTCTTTTATTTATAGAACATTCAACATTATCATCTCAACCACATACTGACCATCATATTAACATCAGAATAATACATTCTTTACAAGCATCATCATATCCTCCAATCCCTTCACAAACTTTTCCAAAAGAAACACACGAAATCACTTCATCATGTTTCTATTATCTAAATAAGATTACATCTACTTAATCTAGGGAAAGCCTAGTGCACAAGCCACCATATTGAAACAAAACTCTTTTAACAAGCTAGTACTAGAACATGGCAATCTCGAAAACAGTTATGAGCATAGATTCAACATTCCACCTTATGTTCAGCAATTAGAAAGAAATATCTTCAAACTTCAATATTATAAGCTCTATAAGACAAGGTTTCACAAGTCAATACATCAACCTTCCTCTATTTCTTTATACATATTTCAACAATTTAGCATGATGAAAGATAGATGAACCTAGCAGTTGTACATGCTCATCAAGTATCTAAATAAAGGAGAGATTAAAGGTTAATATTACCAAGGCAATATTCCAACACCTCCTTACTTAATTATTCAAAACGGTCAAATTAATTACTATAGTAAAAAATAATTCAATTTATCCAACATGATAGAAAATTAAACAATCATAGTAATCATTCTAATTCTTTTGCACACTTCTCAATAACTCCATGAGTTCCAATCATGTATAAACAAACTCTTAATCACAGTTCTTCAAGAAACTATTACAAGGCAATATCAAATTAATCAACTACACTTCCGAGGATGCTAGTTGATAATTCATACCTTATGAATTAGTTTATATAATTACCACCTTCCACTTAAGCATAACAAAACACCATAAATGAAACACTCTTTAAGAAAGGAGAGGAATTAAACTTCAACACTCCAAATAATCTTAAAGAAATACGTAAACCCAAGGCTTTAACACATTAATGAGTTTGCAACACAAAACTTTCATTGATAAAAAAATACCAAGCGAACCAATGAGTCATGCATTCACAACAAGACAAAATTCCCACAAAGGGACCATCCTTGCAAATCAATAATATTCACAATAGCAAAAGTGTCTCAATAGTCTGAAAAGAAACAATAATTACTTCAAAGAACATGTAGAGACCAATTGCAAACCCTTAACTGCAATGAACCACAATCTGCAATAGGACAAGAATTGGCCAAAATCAACTTAAGGAAGATAGCAACTCTTTTTTTAAGAAACTCACTCACAATATCTGCAATTAAGTTACCGATATAACTACATCGCTAACCCCATACTGCGAAAATGGTATAATCTGGCAATGCCAAGGCAGCAATACAACCTCTACATCTTATCATTGACAATTCTCACTCATAACAGTCATAGGATCAATTCATAATCATACAAGATTATCTCATAACGTAAATCATCAATACAACTTGTCAAAAGCATAAATGTATTGCTTGACCCATCCCATCATACTGTGCACCAGTGTGTCAATTTAATAATTTAATTACCACGTACCTAAAACCCGCTCTGATACCAACTACAACACCTCAGGACCCACATTACCCTAGGATGCTACTACAAACATTCCACAACTAGCCAATTTACAAGATAAATTAAACTGCAACAATTACTAAACAAGATAGTATAAGCGGAAGCATAAACAACTAAGGAACCACATGATCGTGATAGCAATTCAATATTTAAAACATCCTCCAACATTTTAATATAAAACATAGTTCACAAATTTAACATTATTAAGATAATATAAACAAAGCTATGCAAAGGTCCAGAATCCTTTCAACTTTATTACAGCATAAAAATATGATTCACGTGCATCAGCGTGGTGCCGTTCTACCCTTCCCATGCATGCTCAAAGTCCACCTGTAGGGAGGGGGGAAACAAGGGTGAGATAAATCTCAGCAAGCAAACTGTTTAACAGGCTATTCAAACTACAAACAGTTATACATCATCATCTATAATTCCATACAACCACAACCACAATTCATGTCCACCATTATTAAACCACCACAAACATCCATGAATCATACCTCTCCAATTTCAGATTTAATTAGCATATGAATGCAATCATTTTATCCACAATTAAATACAAATGAAATATTTAATCTTCCACAAACCACAATAGATTAATCATCAACATTTAATCTTTCACAATTAACAATGTTTATATCCTCAACCTCAAATCACCATCAATGACGGTAAGCATTAGCAAATAAATATTGTTTGACTACTTTAAAACCTCAACCACTATCACCACCAAAGACAATAAAACATATGTATGTTGTACTTCAATACTCTATTATTTCTCACATCCACAACTGCTATTAACAATTATCACAAGAGAAAAGAATCTTATGACACAACCACAACCCTTACCATACACAAGGGACGAACCCCATTTCACGACCACATCCACATTCCTCATACCACAAGTAGCTCACATGAGCCAATTCCACATTACAACTATGAAGTTGTATATTCCACACAATAACTTCACCACAATACATCGCATATGTGTGCAAATGATCTTTCCACAATGCAATGCATATGAATGCGCATACTCCACATCACTCTTTTCCAGCGGGATAAGAGGTGCATCGTATTACGGTAATATACAATGCTGTACCGGTACGGTCGCGGCTAGGTGCGACGACATCTACATATGCAAATGTCATGATATAATATGAATGGTATGATAATCATAAACCACATGAATTCCATCTTCAAAGGAGCATCATCATGCTCATAACATATCCACATCCACAAGTTCACAACATGTTTATTTTCATATTCCACATTCGCACATTAAGCAAAATTCCACATGACTACTAGTAGTTTATCAACGTATCAATTGACCAATACTTGCTATCATCACTTTTCAGTCAAATACATTATTTTACTGGAAAGAAGTATTGAGCCGTATTAAATATTACCAGGTGAATTTGTTTCTTAAGGAGTTTCTTTTAATTGATGATGAACTTGGAATACTACCTCATGCTATTATTTTATGTATTCTTAGGTATGATTCATGTGAAGACTTGGGAGAGAAAAATAGAGGAGTACAAGGAATTAAACTACAAGTTTTGGATAAGATTTTTAAGCCAAATTCAAACCTCCTACGTGCTCAATCCAATTCAAACTCGGATTCAGCTCAGGATTCAATTCGGATTCGGTTCGGGACAGCCTGACAGGCAGTTACTAAAAAGGCCATAACTTTCACAAACGGAGTTCGATTCAGGTGTTCTTGTACTCGTTGGAAAGATAATTTGAAGGGCTACGCAATGGATCCGGCCCCACCTACAAATTCGTCACGGATTAAAAGTTATAACCAAAACATTATGACAGTTTAATTTTAGGTTTTTCCTTTTGTGTGAGTTTATTTCCAAATACATGTAAGGGTGAGTTGGAGCTGGTTTAGGACCTCTTGGCCAGCCATGAGATGGCCAGGGAACTATATATTAAGGGTTAGACCCCTATTGTAAGACGGACCATGTTTGAGAATAATGAATCTACTAAAGTTTGTTCGAGTTTAGCATTGCTACCGAAGTTCCATGGGAAATTAGGAGTGATTTTCTTCAATCAAGATCGTTCAGCCTTTCCGTTGGGAATTGGGTGCACGATAGATCTTCGCTTGGTGGTCGGCGAAATCAACACGAGTGTGTTTTGACGGATTAAGGAGTGTTCGTCCCTTGCATTGGCATTGGAGGATCATTACGATTCATCAAAACTCCCGTGAGTATCCATCCTGCGTCGAGAAGATCGGGCGACCCCGTATCAGACAGTTTGTAAGTAACAACCGTCTGTGATAGGTTATAATCACAGATGGTTTGTAACTAAAAACCGTCTATGATAGCTGATAATCACATACGGTTTTTAGTTAAAAAACGTCTGATGGTTTTTAGTTACAAACCGTCCGTGATATTTACACCACAGATGGTTCAAAAACCATCTGTGATAACCTTCGATTATCACTAACCCATAAATTCAGACAGTTCAGAAAACCGTCTGTGATGACGTTTTTGAACCATCTGTAATACGATTTTCTGTAGTAGTGTGACAAATTGTATTGCCTCCCCATAAAATTGAAACACATGTAGTTGATCAAATTGAAAAGTAAAGATGAACACACATAGTTAACTACTAAACAGGAAGCAGAAGAGCACATATGCCACTGCCCAGTGACCGGCTAGGCCAGATAGGGCCTGTTCTTTATGGCTTCTAAAAGCGTCTTTTGACTTTTGCTATAGTACCTAACTTTTAAATGGAGTATTTTCTCAAGACGAGATCTACAAGTTAATTATAGTACACGTTAAAAGCCTAACATCTGTATCAACCAAAATTGCAAGCGAGTATCTCTCTTTTCGTAATCTCTGTTACAAATAGCCAAAATTCAAATATTTCAGCCAAAAGCCATAAAGCTCAGCAAAAAAGAACAGGCCCGAGCGTGTCCCTCGTTATGGTGATGGCCGCGGCATGCTTCTCCAACCCTTCAAAAGGTTTAGCCAACCTTCTCCAACCTTAGATCTTGCCTCTTCTTTCCTTATATAGCCTATAGCCTTACAACCTATACCAAATCTAATGGATCCAACCAGCTCCCAGCTCTACTCTACAGTAGCCGGCGATGCTCAGTGGTGAACGCTGCTTTACGACAACTAGCCTGCACTTTCACCATGTCACGCCTCTTTGCTTCTTACATGCATAAGTCCTTCCTCGTATCATCCCTCTATTATGTTAAGCGTGAAAAGTGAACTCTGGTGATACTTCTGGTGCATCATCCACATATTGTAATATCACTAGGAGTTTCTGTTCAGGCAGTAATAACTTCACTGGATATCTGATGACAAATTGTATTGCCCCCCCATAAAACTGAAACACATGCAGTTGATCAAATCGAAAAGTAAAGATGAGCACACATAGTTAACTACTAAATAGGAAGCAGAAGAGCACATATGCCACTGCCCAGTGACCGGCTAGGTTAGACAGGGCCTATTCTTTACGGTTTCTAAAAGCGGCTTTTGACTTTTGCTATAATACCTAATTTTTAAATAGAGTATTTTCTCAAGACGAGATGTACAAGTTAATTGTAGTACACGTTAAAAGTCTAACACATGTATCAATCAAAATCGCAAGCGAGTATCTTTCTTTCCGTAATCTCTGTCACAAATAGCCAAAATTTAAAAATTTCAGCCAAAAACTATAAACTCAGCCAAAAAGAACAGGCCCGAGCGTGTCCATCGTCACGGTGATGGCCGCGGCATGCTTCTCCTGCAGACATGAACAGCCACATATTTCATTGCGTGATGGATGGATGTATTGAACAAAGAAACGCCTTTAAAATGAGGACAATGCGAGCTCGTGATCTCAGCGTTTCAATGGCGATATTGGGCCTGCTTTTACTGGCTTCTAAAAGCATTTTTTGATTTTTATTACAATACTTAACTTTTAAACGGAGTATTTTCTCAAGATAGAGTCTACAAGTTAATTGTAGTACACGTTAAAAGCCCAACATCTGTATAAACCAAAATCGCAAACGAGTATCTCTCTCCGTAATCTCTATCATAAACAGCTAAAATTCAAAAATTTCAGTCAAAAACCATAAGTCGCAGCTATATCAAACAGCCCATTACCATCCTTATCCTTCCATTCATTCATAGTAGTGGGTTGGACGAATGCGATCCATTCTCAGGCCAATTGAACGGTTAAGATCGCGAATTCGGCTTCACCTATGTGAAGGCAAGACTGCTACTAGTACCGCTCGATCTAAGATTTTTTTTTTCAGCGGTACATTTCTATGATGATGTGCTCACCTGGTCACGAGCCTCGTCCCGACGCGCTTGCACACCGCCGGCCACGCTCATTGTACAAGATCATCCCACGAACCTCGGCATCGGCACTCGACGCCTATCAAGACGCTCCTCGCCATATCGGCCGCAGCGGCGTACTCGCGGCAGCCCCTCCGCTCCACATTTCACACCCGCAGCCGCCGGTGCCGCCACCACTTCCTCCACCTCAACCCCCCAGTAGCCCATACTCGCGGTCACCGCCACCCATCACGCCGGCAACCTTGTCGGTCGCGACGTCGCTCCGCCGCGCCGCCGGGCCATCGGCGTAGACCTTCCCCTTCCACAGAGCCACAGACAGGCAGAGCCCCATGAGAGCTAACGCAACGCAACGCCAGCAGTGCATCAGGACGCAGAGACAGCAGCGTCTAGCAGTAGCCAGTAGGGCAGTGCGGTGGGCTTCTTATGGCGAGTGGTGCCACGAACCAGCCAATGCACGCACAGCACAGGCTGCCTGTGAGGGGCGCTGATGCGTGACCGCATTCCGCGTGTGTACATGTGAAGCGTGCCCGGCTTGGTAAGTAGTGGCAGTGGTATACTTCAGATTGGAGTAATCTTCATAAGGGCATCCATAGTGTATATAACTCAAGAGGTCTTAAGGTGAGTTCCATCTAAACCTTAAGGCCAATGCTGTAATGTATATAACCCACTAGGCCTTAAGATGGTCCCACTTGGCAGATAAAGAAAAAATATATTTTAATGCTTATGGCCAGGTCTTTAGCTTGAGAGCTGGTCTTAAGGTTTTTTTGCTTATGGCCTGCTTAAGGTCACCCCTGTAATGTATAAGGTCGATCTTAAGATGACTTAAGATCTCTGTTTTTATACACTGTGAATGCCCTAAGGAGGTGATGGATGATGGTGATCATGGGAGTGGTAAGATTGGTGGTGGCTCATGTGCTGTGTTGTGGTGGTGGCAGAGGCTGCGTGTGTCGTGTTTGTGTGGCGTTCTGCATGGGTTAACACTTACTAATTGCTTGAGCTCACAGGCAGGTAGCAGTGAAAGTTGGTACAAGTGATGCTGGAATTTGCCTGGAGTTTTGGCTTGGGTTTGTCTCGGATGGAAAAAGAGTGTCATGTCAAAAAAAGAGAGGCGAAACTGTTAGGTCCATAGCATGGAAAGATGGTGCAGGAACACAGCTGAAACCCTATGAAATATGTATAATACAGGAATTCAGAATGGCGCATCATTAGGTTATAACTACCTACTTCTTTGCGGAGAAAAACTATCTTCATTTCGAAACTCATACAAGATTTGTTACTGAATCGATCATTGTTGAATTAATTATGGTTTAAATGCCTTAAAAAAAGCAATCTGATGATGGGATCCATTCTATAAACTTTAAAGCCTTCTTGAAACAACTGCAGGTGATAGTTTCTTCTGCCATGCAGTACTGGCTTCACCCAAGACATTCTTGTGTCACCAGCTAAAGACTTCAATATGGTCCAGCGGTCTGCCCTCACAGATCTTAACTAGCACCTGAAATTTCATAAGGCACAATTGAGGATGATTGAAGACTAAAAATCACATGGAGCCCATAGTCGCACTGTTTCACCACAAGTTTGCACTCTATCCATAACCCTTGAAATTTTGGAAATGGGAAGTGCTTCAATGCTCTCCTAACAAGTAAAAAAACGCACAATTTTGAAGCAAGTTCAGGGCTTGATTTGCATCCACCTACCGCTGCACTACTAAATTGCATTGACATTTGTGAAATTTAGTTTTCAGAACATCATAGAAGCACTACTCATATTTCTAACAGTTCAATGCACGGAATTTTCGACTACTAAAGAAAAACAAGTTATGGAACAAATGCAAAAACAGGGGAAACCAGCACTGACCTGTCACAAAAATCTGCAAACAACCTTTACAGGATAACAGCACTCTGTTGGCAAAGATAATCATGACAACTAACAGCGGAAATCAGGGGGCACAGTTTCATCTGTGAAGTACCCTTTTCTAACTGTCTCGACATCACAAAAGCGCACCTTATGTGCAGGAAGAAAAACAGCATTAGAGAATATGGTCAGATATATCACTAGATGGAGCACTACACACATGTGCGTGCACGAGCATGCGCACACAGGGGGAGGGGGGGGGATGTTTGTTTTGGAGAAAAATTAGTTACCAGGGAGGCATATGATTTCAACAGAGGTCTAACAAGCTGCCACATTGGCTGAAACACAAACGGTGCATCAACAAAAAGAACTTGGCCAAGCCGCTTCGGGTAGTAATAGTAGAAAACATCAATCTGGGAAAGTTAGGAAGTTAACGTCAATACAATTAAAATATGTATTAGGTGCATCAGGCAGCAAGTATGCTTCATAAGCCAGGGAATCCATGTTTGAATTAACCCATTAGATCGTTTCTGGGCATAAACACATAACTTATGTATTTTTATCTAGCAAAAGTTTCTTATTCATCCATAAGTAATTGATCTTGGAAATATTTAGTAATGATGTTATTTGCAATCCCAAATACCATTGCAAAGTATTCAAGGAAAGCAGGTTTCTTTTTCTATTTAAAACAAACTAATCATAACTGTATACATGTTTCACACTCCAACAGCAGAGCACAATTCATCTGAAATGCCTGGCTTATGTTTAGTAGCTGCTTAGAAAGAACTAGGAAAAAGTAATAACAAGAACTACGGAGAGGATAAAACTTACTAAAAACTGTAAGAACTGGAGATCACCATTTTCTACACGGAAACCTCGAAGATCAAATATTCCAAGTATATTCTCTGATCCCAACGGAAGTCTACTTAATGCCTTCTCAACCAAAAAGGCGCATAGCTTCTCATTTTCAACTGGGTCTTGTTTCTGTAATAGTAAAATTATATGTGAATCAGTAATATAACTGAGGACAAAGACATCTGGAACACGGATACATCAGTAACATACAGGACAGATTACAACGCATATGCAGTTATGTCATACAATGTTGTAAACCATTAAAATTTGTAGCTGCTTTCAGAAGTTCGAATGATGGTTTTTCATGGCATAATTCTGTAGCTTTACGCTGTTCTCCATGCTTTTTAACACTTCGAGAAAACGTGTGCCCACTATTTAAGCTAAGCAACATGCTTTGTTCATCATGTCTAAATCAAGATTCACAATATGAGGAACTTACAGAAGGAAAATGTTTGGATGCCACCACTACTAGCACAGGCCTGCCAAAGACATCAAAACAATCATGCACATACGCCTTGCCAGTTTGGTACAACCCTTTCACTGATTCTTCTGATAATTCTGATACACGAAACTCCTGACGCCATTTCTAATGCAGATGAAAGGAAAGCTTAAGGTACAAAAGGTGTAGAACAGTTCTTCACAATCTCCAGAATTTAATGGATAAAATATTAGGTTTGCCATGACATTGCAACGCATATAACTTGACCAACTGGGTATCGTTTTAGATCGACCCTGCAAATGGAAGCAAGTCCAGCTCCCACTATCAAGAATGAGAAAACCCCTCCCACAAAATAATATATAATTTGCAAGTAAGTTGGAACATGAGTATGAAAAATCATCCAGTCAGTCTATGAAAGATTACAAGAGAGGAATAGGACTATAGTTCAACCGCGTCACTTTAATTCACTTTCTTCCACAATTCAATACTACCATCAATAATAAATCAATGGAATAGCTCAACATGTATTAAACATTCTGCCACCAATGAAAAGTAAATAAATGGTACAATCTTTCTAAACACACCTTGCGTTTTTAAACTTACAACTTGCTAACTGCCTCTGTTACTAGTTGCTGGTAATTAAAATAAACTATATGCGCAAAGAATAAACTCTGCTTTTCAGCTGTTTAGATGGATAATGATTTAAGCAGCCATTCCTTCCAGAGATAATACAAAAGAGAACAATCTAGGCTTTACAAAGAAAATTAAGAACAAAATCATGGGCAACAGAATCATAAAATTATTTAACGTAACATGGAAACAAGAATTATTTGTCAAATGGGAAAGAAAGGGGCTAATTCTCAAGTCAGCATCGTTGTAGGATACAATGGCCTTGGTTAGTTTCGAGACGGCTTCGTCGACGGAGAACTTCCGGTCCTTCAAGAACCAGAGGATCATATCGTCATCATCCCTCCCGTTTCTGCCCGTCGGGAGGCCTGGATGCTCCCTCTCCAGCCTTTCTTTAACCTCCAAGACGAGCTTCACACAAGAAGCAACCAATGCGAGATAACAATCCATACATAGTCTACACACTCGGTGGGTAGCTGCTGCTCGTTTTGTAACGGAATAGTACGATTCAGCAGCAAAGGAGTTGAGGAGATCTTCAGATCAAGAGTTGAATACGTGGTACGGGCGTGCTAACCCGCCTACCTTGGAGGTGGAGACGGCACCGGATGCGGCGCTGCAGCAGCGCACTGCTGCTCTGGCAAGGCCCCGCGGAGGCGGAGGAGCCCGGACGACGGAACGGAAGGAGCAGGCGGCAGCCATCGCCGCTCCTCTTCTCCTTTTTCCGTTGCTGCCGTTTCTTTTTCACCTTGGGATTCTCCGATCTGCAGCCCCAGCGAATCCCGCGAGTGGAGGCGTGCGACGCCGGACCGGAGGGCAAGAAGGGAGGCACCGGAGAATGCGGAGGCGTTCGCCGGCTTTGATCGAGGGAGTGAGCCAGTGAGATGCGGCGAGAGGGGAAGGGGAGGGTGGATGCGAGAAGCCAGGCGCGGAAGAGGGATGGCAAGAGGTCGAGGTGTGTGCGTTGAGCTCCGGCGCGTCCTGCCGTCCACCACACGTTTGTTTCGTTTGGCTCGCGTCCTCGTGGTGACTGCTGCCTCCACTCGGGGCGCAAACGGCAGCCAATTCGGAGTCGGTTTTTTTTTCTGGAACGTAGATAAGATTCGTGTCATGTCTAGATGCCAATTATATCCGTTTACTTATATATCTATAGATAAATACTCTAATAGAGTCAGGTATATGATATTTTTTTTACCTACGGGTATAAAAATAGGGAAAACACTCTACCCATCAGGTAAATAGGTATGTGTAAGCTCCATCCATATCCACCCCGCCCGTTTACCCATGATATAGATTGATAGGTGGCGCAGCCATGGCAACATCTCTAATTACTATTGATTATTGTAAACTTTTGTATATCTCTAATTGTTATTGATTGTTAAATTTTTTTGATAGTCGTTATATTTTCTAGCAACAGCTGCTGCTTATATGTACCTGTAATTAATTCAACTCTCAAATGGTGACTCTTAATTTGCGGGTAAACGGGCATATCCACGGGTGACGGGTACCCGCGGGCGATGGGTATAGGCGAGGTTCTTCACCCGTCGTCCTTTGCGGGTATGCCCGTGGGCGTAAATTGAGGGTCGCGGGCAAGGGTATAGGCGAGCACTACCCATACCTGTCGCGCCCGATTGCCATCCCTAGTCATGTCCCGCAATCGCCACCTGTGAACACCGCCGCCAATCGCTGGAATTTCACATAAATGAATAGATAGGATAGGGATTTGGAAACGGAGAGAAAGGGGCAAGGGAACTAAAAAACTTTTCTTTTCTTTCTTGTCTCAAACATTACACAGCTTTATTCTTTTTGCTTTCCAGTCAACTTTTTATTTCAGCTTTTATTAATCGATACTATTATTAAATCTAACAATCAGAGCCAAAATTCATCCTCCTAGTCCAAACAAAGACCTATAGTTGTCTTTAAACATCGAACCACACTTTGCAACCCTCACACACCCACACAACTCGACTCAAACATAAATTACATGGCCTTGGGTCCAATTATTCACCAGCCCAATAGTCTTCAAACCTTGGCCTGCATCTTAGCACGTGCTTTCTTTTTCTTCAGATTCCTTATTTGCTCCTAACGCATCGACTTGCCAAAGAATCTAGACGCACAATTATAACTTAATAGCATATTTTAGTAATTAATGACAATCATATGTAGGACTAATATTTTTATTAAGATGGATGAATAGGTTATGTTCCATGGTGATAGATGATTTGAGATAGCCTCACGTGTTGATCGTCATAAATGTCAAGCAAACATTATCATGTGTTGATGGCTAAAGTCAAGAATCCGGACTTGAAGTGAAGATGTTCGTCATTAAGCTTCAAGATGATATTTAACGCAAATGTATAACTAGCATAGGCTAAGAATGTGTTCTTAGTCATTTTATCGATCTTGGTGTTTGGTGAGAGATGAGTTCCTAGTATATGTTGCCGTACAATTAAGAATGGTCTTGACTAGTAGTTTGAGTGTGTCATATATTGATAGCTCAACTGCTTGCTCTAGCTCTCTGTTGCATGATGCTATTATTTGTGAATTTTTTTATAAATAGTTGAGGCTCATGCATAATCGTTGTACCGTGTGACTTAAGTTTACGAATGCATGATTCTAATCTTTGTGGTATGATTCTAAAGTGTGCGAATGTGTTTTGCAATTTGTCGTGAATCATGTCTTTGACCTTGTTTGTGTGATACTACAATTTACGAATGTGTTTTGCAAATTGATTAAGGTATATGCATCTCGGTTCTGCTAGAGATCTGACCATCGACGGTCTGACTAGACAATGGTTAGATTGACTGCGGTCAAAACAACAAATGCGAGCAGTCTAACTCGCAGTTGGTCTGATCGGCTTTGAGTGAGCAGTCAGATTGGTCCATGAGGTTCGACCGGGGTTTAGTAGTTGGTTGCCTTTTCTAAAGAGCCAATTCTCTGAGTTTTTGGACCGATAGTTTGACCGATATTTTTAGCGGTCTGATCGGTAGGCTGTCCAACCGGCCCCTGTGAGGGCGATTGAAAGCATCTAGATCCCTAAAAATGGTTTTGTTAAATAATGAATTTATGTGAATATGAGTCTGACGTGTTTGTTAAATATTGAAAAGGCTTAGTGATACGGGGTCGCCCGATCTTCTCGACGTAGGATGGATACTCACGAGAGTACTGATGAATCGTAATGATCCTCCAATGCCAATGCAAGGGACGAGCACTCTTTAATCCGCCAAAACACACTCGTGTTGATTTCGCCGACCACCAAGCGAAGATCTATCGTGCACCCAATTCCCAACGGAAAGGCTGAACGATCTTGATTGAAGAAAATCACTCCTAATTTCCCATGGAACTTCGGTAGCAATGCTAAACTCGAACAAACATTAGTAGATTCATTATTCTCAAACGTGGTCCGTCTTACAATGGGGGTCTAACTCTTAATATATAGTTTCCTGGCCACCTCATGGCTGGCCAAGAGGTCCTAAACCAGCTCCAACTCACCCCTACATGTATTTGGAAACAAACTCACACAAAAGGAAAAACATAAAATTAAACTGTCATAATGTTTCGGTCATAACTTTTAATCCGTGACGAATTTGAAGGTGGGGCCAGATCCATTGCGTAGCCCTTCAAATTATCTTTCCAACGAGTACAAGAACATCTGAATCGGACTCCGTTTGTGAAAGTTATGGCCTTTTTAGTAACTGCCTGTTAGGCTGTCCCGAATCGAATCCGAATTGAATTTTGAGTTGAATTCGAGTTTGAATTGGATTGAGCACGTGGGAGCGAATTTGGCTTGAAAATCTTATCCAAAACTTATAGTTTAAGTCCTTGTGCTCCTCCTTTTGCTCTCCCAAGTCTTCACATGTATCATACCTAAGAATACATAAAATAATAGCATGAGGTAGTATTCCAAGTTCATCATCAATTAAAAGAAACTTCTTAAGAAACAAATTCACCTGACAATATTTAATGCGGCTCAATACTTCTTTCCAATGAAATAATGTATTCGCCTGAAAAGTGCTAAGCATGTGCATATCCGCATCACATAGTCCCTAAAATGACGATGAGACGCATGCCGAGGTTAAACATGAAGATCAAAGTGGCTCAAGGCAAAGGTATATATAGACTAGGATCCTCTTTTTATTTTTACCGGTCTTAGAAGAAAGGATAGAAGATCGGATTATAGGCTAATTTCGTACCATAATGTAACATCTTAAAAATTTAAAATTGTAAAATAAAATATTGTGAGTTATTTTTCGGTATATTATATTTGAGTTGAATTTTTATTGTATTTTCTGGAGTTTGGTTAAGGTTCCAAAAAGTTAAAAATTCAAGAAAAAGAGCACACCTGTTAAAATCATAGAAAATTTAAATTCAAAATTCGAATCTGAAAAGATGATCCATAAAAATGAGGGAGATACTTGGCCTAAAAACATACATATCCACATATAAAAATTTAGGTATAAGCAAACACAAAACACCCAAACCAAAAATTAAAAAAAGAAAATGGACAAGAAAAAGAAAAAGAAAAAAAATGGGGGAGCTGAAGCTAGGCCGCACGGCCCAGCCCAGCCCCGAACCCCTCGCTCTCTCTCGACCTCTCTCTCTCTGACCGTTGGGCCCCACCCGTTCGGCCCCTTTCTTCCTCCTCTTTCTCACGCGCGCGCCTGGACCCCCCTCCTTTGCAGCGCTTCGGCTAGACCGTGTGACACGGCCGCGCGAATCCAGCTGGGGCAGCTATGTGGGAGAGTGCTTGATGGCGCCGCCCCGAATCCCGCTACTCCGCCGCCCGTTGTCGCCGCTGCCAGCGTCTAGTTCTTTTCAGTACTTTGCAGTGTTGAACTTTCGGTTGCATTGTCGTGTCCTTTGCTGATCTTAGCGTCTAGTCCTTTAGAGTTTCGAGTTCTGCTCACGTTTGGTCTCACTGCTGCAGTTAGATTTGGTTTGCAAAAAAAAAGAAAGAAAGAAAGAAAAGAGGAAACCCTAGCTGGTTTCGGGAAAACAAAGAAAAAAAAGAGAGAGAGAGAGAGAGAAACACATAACTTTTGCATACGACCTCCGATTGAAGTCTGGGAAATCTGGAGATTTTAGATCCGTGTAAGCCTCCAGGCACACGCGCAGCAGCTTCGACCCCAAAAAACGTCGTTTAGTGCCTCAAAACGGGCTCACGAACCGAGAAAATTCAAGTTTCTCAGAATTTGGTCAAAATTGACGGAGCCCTTCTACAAGCGATTCTAAGGTTCCCCGTGAAGACGACATCCTTTTCCGAGCTTCCAAGCATCGTGTGCAGCGTCATCTAGTTTCTTTCTGCGCGATGTATTTCGTTTGTGTTCTAGGCTCGCGTCTCTAGTACGGTCTAGCCTAGGACCAGCTAAGTATCGTCGTTGAGCGATTGTTCAACTTGCATTTTCTGAATTGATTATTGCTACTCCTTGCTACCAAACTTGAGCCTTCCCAGCTACACCTTTCTACACCGTACAGGCTGAGCTTCACCTGGCAATCGCTCCATCCAATCTTCGCAGATATATTGCCATCGCTGATTGCCGATCTCCACTGTGTGCTTGGTAAGAATTGGTAAGAATTCGATAGAAGGTTTGAGTGCGAGCGACTTTTTGAACCACCACATCCTACGGATATATTCTTGTGTTTTTGCTAACAATGGCAGGTTCTGGAGAGTTTTCAGATCACGATACCTCTCATACTCCTCGTACGAAGGGAATCATACAACATTTCAGGCGCGAAATTAATCTCCGTACGGAGGGCCTTAAGGAGGATGTCAGGGTCACGAATGAGCGACTTGTTCAACTCGAGGGCGCCCAGATTGAGACAAACGCGACGCTCGCTGCGATGGAGAGAGCACAAGGTGTCACTAACGCTTCTCTAGCAGGTATTATGGCACGCCTTGAGGAGATTGCCCAAGCATCCGCTGTGGTTCCTCCTGCTGCACCGGTAGAGGGACAAGATGAATTCGATCATGTGGGTGATTTCGGGCCGACGGTAGGGCTAACCACAACAACGATCGAGGTCGTCGACAATTGCGTTTTAACCAACAAGATATGCGAAGAGAACCCCCACGACGTGAGGTACGTGACCACGATGATGTTTGTGCTAAAGTTAAATTCACTATGCCTCTTTTTAATGGTAAATATGATCCTGATGGTTATCTTGATTGGGAAATAGCTGTTGATCAAAAATTTGCTTGCCATGACTTTCCTGAGAATAGACGAGTTAGAGCTGCTACTAGTGAATTTATCGACTTTGCTTCTATTTGGTGGAAAGAACATTACCGTCAACAACCCAACAACATACCTAACACTTGGGAGGCTTTAAAATTACTTATGCGTCATCGATTTGTTCCCTCATATTATGCTCGTGATTTGTTAAATAAACAGCAACGCTTACAACAAGGTGCAAAATCTGTAGAAGAATACTATCAGGAATTACAAATTGGTATGTTGCGCTGTGGGTTAGTTGAGGATGAGGAGGCATCAATGGCTAGGTTTTTGGGAGGGTTGAATCGAGAAATTCAAGACATCCTTGATTACAAAGATTATAACTCCATTACTAGACTGTTTCATCTTGCTTGCAAAGCTGAACGTGAATTGCAGGGACGCCAAACGAGAATGCGATCTAACCCTTCTGCAGGTCGTACAAATTCATGGACGCCGCGCACACCTTCTACCTCATCCACTATGGCACCCCCACCATTACCCTCCAACAACAAGCAGCGCCCTACTATGTCAAATTCAGCGCCACGAGTTTCCGAAGCACACAAATCAGCACCACAACTTTCTGCAAAAACCTCCTCTTCGGTTGCTTCGATAGGACGAACGAGGGACGTTCAATGCCATCGTTGCAAAGGCTATGGACACATGATGCGGGACTGTCCAAGCAAGCGTGTATTGATTATACGCGATGATGGTGGGTATTCCTCTGCTAGTGACATTGATGATGAAACATATGCTATGCTTGTAAATGATCCTACAGGACATGATGATGATGAATCTGAACATGAGGAGGAGCATGTTGGCGCCGAAGATGCCGACAAGTATTTGAGCATTATAGTGCAACACGTACTAAGTGCTCAAGTGTCTCATGCCGATCAAAACCAGCGCCATAACTTGTTCCAAATCAAGAGCGTTGTTAAAGAACGCTCGATTCGCATAATTGTTGATGGTGGGAGTTGCAACAATTTGGCGAGTATGGATATGGTGGAGAAGCTTGCTTTGTCGACTAAACCTCATCCCCACCCATATCATATTCAATGGTTCAACAACAGTGGTAAGTTGAAGGTAACACGGATGGTGAGAGTACATTTTTCTATGGGTTTGTACCATGATTATGTTGATTGCGATGTTGTTCCTTTGCAAGCTTGTTTATTACTATTAGGAAGACCTTGGCAATATGATACTGATTGTGCGCATCATTATAGGAATAATCAATACTCTCTCATGTTCAAGGGAAAGAAAATTGTGCTGCATCCTATGACTCCTGAATAAATTATTAAAGATGACCTTGCTAGAGCTAGTAGAGAGAAATGCCTAGCGAATCTTTGAGAGTGAGAATCAGATTGTAGCAAAAGAGCTTGAGCAATATAAAAAGAAAGAACCTAAATCTGCTCATGTGAAAAATAAAGAAATTAAATTGAAAGGTGCTTGTCTTCTTGCTACCAAATCTGATATGAATGAACTAGATGTTAGTAATTTTGTTTGCTATGCATTACTTTGCAAAGATGCTTTGTTTTCATTTGAGGATATACCTTATTCTTTGCCACCTGCCGTCACTAACATTTTGCAGGACTACAAAGATGTCTTTCCGGAAGACATACCGCCGGGGCTGCCACCACTTCGTGGGATTGAGCATCAAATTGATTTGATTCCCGTGCATCCTTGCCAAACCGCGCACCATATAGGACCAATCCAGAAGAAATTAAAGAAATTCAGCGCCAAGTGCAAGAGTTGCTAGATAAAGGGTATGTGCGCGAATCTCTTAGCCCTTGTACTGTTCCGGTCATTTTAGTACTAAAGAAAGATGGATCATGGCGCATGTGTATGGATTGTAGAGTAATTAATAATATCACCATTAGGTATCGTCATCATATTCCTAGGTTAGATGATATGCTTGATGAATTGAGTGGCTCTATTGTCTTTTCCAAGGTAGATTTGCGTAGTGTTATCATCAAATCTGCATGAAATTAGGCAATGATGGAAAACGGCATTTAAAACTAAGTTTGGGTTATATGAGTGGTTAGTAATGCCTTTTGGTTTAACTAATGCACCTAGTACCTTCATGA
This sequence comes from Bonia amplexicaulis, assembly GCA_036346245.1. Taxonomy (NCBI): domain Eukaryota; kingdom Viridiplantae; phylum Streptophyta; class Magnoliopsida; order Poales; family Poaceae; genus Bonia; species Bonia amplexicaulis. The sequence continues at coordinate 9,809,373 of CM070739.1, forward strand.
GACTAATGAACGAGGTTTTGCGTGCTTTCATTGGTAGATTTGTGGTGGTTTATTTTGATGATATACTGATATATAGCAAATCATTAGAGGAACATCTTGATCATTTACGTGCTGTTTTTAATGCTTTACGTGGTGCACGCCTATTTGGTAACCTTGAGAAGTGCACCTTTTGCACCGATCGAGTCGCGTTTCTTGGCTATGTTGTTACTCCACAGGGAATTGAAGTTGATCAAGCCAAGGTTGAAGCAATACAGAGTTGGCCGACTCCTAACACGGTCCACAGTGCACGGAGTTTTTAGGACTTCTTGGGTTCTACCGCCGCTTCGTGAAGGATTTCAGCACCATCGCCGCACCATTGAATGAGCTTACCAAGAAGGGCGTGCCATTTGTTTGGAGCGCCGCACAGGAGAACGCCTTCACCGCGTTGAAAGATAAGTTAACACATGCACCTCTACTCCAACTCCCTGATTTCAATAAGATTTTTGAACTAGAATGTGATGCAAGCGGAATTGGTTTAGGTGGTGTGTTGTTACAAGAAGGCAAACTTGTTGCATACTTCAGTGAGAAATTGAGTGAGCCTAGTTTGAACTATTCTACTTATGATAAGGAGTTATATGCCCTCTTTCGAACCTTAGAAACTTGGTAACATTATTTATAGCCCAAAGAATTTGTTATACATTCTGATCATAAATCTTTAAAGCATATTCGAAGTCAAGGTAAACTGAACCGTAGACATGCAAAGCTGGTTGAATTTATTGAGTCATTTCCCTATGTCATAAAGCTTATGAAGTCTATTTTCTAACGGATCCAACCTCATCTGCAAATTCCATCCAAGCCGGCCACAATCATCAAAATATTCCACGTTGTTTTCTGAGTCCGAGTCAAAAGGGTACTACGCTACCACCACTTGGGCACATGGGCCTTGTAACCCTAGGGCGTACACTTTGGACGCCACCTCTGGTCGTTCCCCCTATATAGGAGCCACCGCCTCCCTAGCTAAGACTTGAATTTCATTGAGTTTAGGTTTAACCATTGTGCAAACTTCTGTTCTTTAGTTGTGTCGGACGACCACCTGTCAAGACAGCTTCGGAATCCCAACTTTGTTATTCGCAATACCATCTACGCCTCATTCATATTCGCAATATCAGATTGTCTACGTCTTATTTTTGCTAGTTCTTCGATTGCTCGCAGGGATTGAACTTCATGTTCAGGTTGATCGCGCCGACAGCAAGGTCAATAACATCTCGGAGTTGGTTCAGCGATTGCTATGGCGCAAGCGACGTCGTGCGTTTGTAGTCGGATCGTCAGGGTCATCCCCACCGAAATCGATAGTTATCAATCTTATCGAAAGATCGGGCACTCCGTCTCCATCACCTGTGCTTTGCAGGGCTTGAAAATGTTTTGGGGGAATTGCCTGTGAGTTAGTTTTGCGACTGCAAAAAATTGAACTATGATTGTTGGAATGAAGAGAAGATTAATAACGAAGAAACTAGATGAGCTATGCTAATTTTTGCATGAGCAAAGGTATAGTCTCCCCCTTCCCATTTGTCTGACATGACAATTATAAACGTTTCTGGTTTTGCATTCACAATAGTGCAGTGTTTGCTTTTTTGTAGTGACAAAGTCATCTCTGACTACCAGTGTTTTTATATTTGATTCCTATACTTTTCTTTTTGTTGGTGTTGAATTCTCCACATATCAGTAAATAATGATGCAGATCAAAGGAAAGAGGACATCAAAAGAGTGACATAGGTGCACAGGTGAGTCTTCATTCTAAAATTTTAGTTAGACTGTACTGCTTGAGAGAGTAAGAAAAGAATCCATTGCACCACTAATGATGAAGTTGAGCTCTTACGAAACCAATTGCATGTCCTATTTAGAGAGAGAAACACTATATGCATAGATCGAAAGGCAGAAGGGGGGTGAACTTGATTTGCTGGATTGGTTGAGAGCTATGTTTGGTTTTCAGGTCTGCTAGCGAGGCAATTTCAATTTGCCCATTCTATTACTAAGCTAATACTAGCTTCTCTTGTGTGCAGCGGGACAGTGTTAGGAAACAATGGGAGAATTTGATTCTCCTCCTCACTAATGTGCACATACGACTTGAGCCAAAGCCTGATCCACTTAGCAAGGCATGATCCTCTGTCGCTATTTACTTTCATAGCTTGACTATATGGATATAAATGTTAATAATGTAGTAATAAGCATAAGATTAGTATGTGTTCCTTGTGTGGCTCTACAGTCTCCTCAAGTAAACAATGGGCACTTCTATGAGAAATGTGCTGGTAGCCTTCGACCAAAAAAGGTATTGTTTATTTTTATGATGATTTACATAAATTAATTTTGTTTTTCACTTGATTTGTAGCGTATGAAATCCTGATCAATTATCCATTGTGATCACTGCTATCATTTGACATGCCATACACATGCAGTTTGAAAATTTTCTTGATATTACTTTTGACTGTACTTTGATTAGTGGAGCTTGTTTGGAAAACATATTTTTGGCATTGTATCAGTTGCGCTTTGATGCAACTACTTGCAAAATGACAGCGAACTTTATTGCCTTCCATGTTACATCACATGGCGAAGATTATCATCATGGAATTAGATTGATTAAACTGACTGTACGCATGTCTCTCAAGTGCTTATCAAATAATACTATTTCATCCCTCATTTCCCATTCATTCTTTTTTTTGTTCATCATTACCTGTTAATTGATTGGAGCATTTCTTTCACACCTGAAATAGCTTGATGACCAAGCTGTTGATGTGGTGGCAACTAAGCTATTCAACAATTATAGGAAGTGGTGCAAATTTTTGTCACGCAAATATAGTTTTGAGGTATAAAATTCCTTATTTCTTAAAAAAAGCCTATTGTTCTCTCTATGTACATTGTGCTGATGATTTTGCAACTACAGAAATCCTCTAGGTGCAGTCACAGGAAGTTCAGCAACGAAAGATTTTGTATTTAGGTCTATTTCTTCTCATCTGGGGTGAAGCAGCTTCACTTTCTTAATTATCATATCAAGTAGCAAAGCTCATTGCAATAATATATGTGTGAACAATATCTTCCAATGTATTCAAATGGCATATGAGCTGCATGGGTTGCTTGCTGTAAATGTTAGTATTGTGACTAGTTATTTGCTACTATTTTCCCATAGACTATAGTCATTAGAGATGTGCTATTTGCATTGTATTTGTTTTCTGTTGCAACGCACGGGCACATGACTAATACGTATGATATAGGAGTTTGCGTTGGATTCTTTTGCCGTGCGTGAGTTAGGCTTAGCCAGATTAGGTGCGTGCGTGGAGGGTACATATAAACCCCATAGGGTCGAACCAAAGGGGGGCAATTGAATAGATATCAAAAAATCATTAAAGTTTTGGTGGCTATTGATGGCGTGTTCTTGAGATTTTCATATAGAAATTGCTCTTTGTGTGTTGAATCGGATTGAGGTATTTGATTTTGCTCGCTGGAACTTCGATTCAACTAACCTTTGTTCACGTGTTGTCGTGTGCGTGGGAGAAGATTTATCACGAAGGAGAAACTACTGTTCTTTTGTGCGTAAAGACCTAGGGCAAGGGACAAGGCGACCAGTAAGGGTACCACGAAAGATCAGGGCCGAAACAACGTAATTCAATTAGCTTGCTAGTTAGATCCACATCAAAAAACCATTGCTCGCTAGTTGATTCAACTAGCCCGCTAGTTGGATCCACATAAAAAAACCACTACCATGTCAGCTAAAAACATGATGGTTTTGAGCCAAGGATGTGTTTTGTACTAGTTTTGAGAGTTTAAGGGTAAAAAGTAAATGGTTTTAGAGTTGCAGGTTGAAATTCTGACTTCGGCTATAATTCAGGATTGAAAAGTGGACTTGTTCAGGTAAAAATATACCTATAAATGCACTGCAATTCTTTGAAACACATCAAACATGATCATTGCTCTCGTGTGCTCAGATTAGAGAAGTAATGGGTAGTCGTGTAAGTGGACGAGGTCCAAGACCCTGTGGGTAGGGCTGTAAAGAAAGCTCAGCTTGAACCTAATTCGAACCCAATCGAGCTGAGCTCAAGCCCCTGTCAAGTCGAGCTCGAGCTTGACTCGATTAGGCTCAAATACACACGTATGAATTATAATATATTAATGTATATAAATTTCAAGCCTTATCAAGCCAAGCTCGAGCTTATTCAAGCATATAACATACCCATATATGTGTATCTTTAGAGTTACCGAGCCTTATCGCGTTGAGCTCAAGCCTACAATATACTCATTTATATACATTTATAATGTCACCAAGCCTTAACAAGCCAAGCTCAAACCTATTCGAGCTTCAATCGAGCGGAGCATGAAGCCCGAATTCCAGCACATGCTTGCTCAAGCTTAGCTTGTTTAGAGCCCTACCTGCGGTACGTGCTGTGGTACAGATGAAGATAAGACAATAGGTAGATGGTGAACAGCAGAGGGACAGAGAAGAAGAGGCTTCAGCAGAGAAGGGGCAGAGGAAGAGGCGTCCAGGGAGAGGGAGAGGGAGAAAGACGTACTGGAGGAAGACTTAGAGATAGAAGTTCTGGTTATTCATTGCTTGCCGAACTTCAGAGATAATGCACCCTTTAAGGGAGTCCCTAACAAGATAAATAACGGACTATTGTAAGCAATTAACAGATAGCAAATAGATATTTGAGTGCAACTAAATAACCAGCCACGTGATAATCTAATGCACCTAAATCTGCTGCGCCTAATGCTGTTGCTGCTGGTTCGATGTTTATCCTTGGGCTATACGGCCGGCCGACCGGCCGTGACAATTACTGACTTGGATCTTAACTTTATACCATAGTTACCGGATTCGCTATAAAACTCCGCGAATCGCAAACCGGATTCATCATTCATCGAACCCGAACCGATTTAGGGCATGGGGTTTGTGTCCGCAGTGGAAATTGAAAGAAAAAGTGGCGAACCATGAACCCGAATCCCGATTCTGCTAACTATGCTTTACACAAAAGCCTTCCTCCCAAATAGCTTCTAGATGAAGCTTCATAGAAGAGGCACGTACGAATCACACAGTTTTTAACACATTATGTGAGGGACATGCAAAATTAATAGTGGATTTTTATTATATAGCCTGTCGTATGGGGTATCAAGCACCAACGTCGATCCCGGCAGAAGTAGCAGCAGCCCGTGCAGGCGGCGCGTGATCAGGAGCCAGCGCCAAAGGATCAGGCTTAGAGCATGTACATCTCAGCATCTAAAGTAGGTGCTAAGTTCACGGTCCTTATCTCAAGGACGTCACATAGTAAGTCCTAATGTATTGATCTTGTAAACGAGACCAGCGTGCATCCATAAAAGCATTGAGCAACATGGATGCGGTTAAATCTCCATTCACATGACCACAATTGTCATTTGGAAAACTTGCTACCAGTTTGCTCCACTTCAAGAAAGCACAGAACATAAACCAATGCATTAATACATTGCTGAACAGGGGGAACATGATAATCTTTCAATTTGTTTCAGTGAAAATGTCATGGCCCCTAGGCCATGCGCAGGATTAGGATTTCCTTGCCCATCAAGTTAGGATTTTAGGAATTAAGAGATAAGTTAGGAAAGGAGAGATTGTGTTAGTTGGATTCTATCTTCAGAGAGATAATTTGGGAAAGAAGAGATTGTGTTAGTTGGATTCTATCTTTAGGATGTAACCCCTCTATATAAGGGGATGGAATTATCAATAAAGGGGCAAGCAAAGAGTCGTAAAAAAACTCCCTATCTCCCTCGCATCTCCCTATCTCCCTGCCGAAGGCTTCTTCTTCCTCTGTCTTCTTACCAATCTGTTGTTATTTCTCCAATTCCTACCTCAGCTACTCTTCACCTATCTTAGCACAAAACAGAAAATGACCAAAAGAATTATTATTGTCGTTTCAACAAACACAGGGTAGTTCCCAGAACTCAAAACCTTCATATCGAAAGCTATTATGTCTACATGTACTTTGCAAAGCATGTAGCTCATCACTAAATAGAACTTTAAAGGCTGATTTTTTTTTCTGATTAAGGCTGCAGTTGTAGTTTTTCTTCTAATGATGGCTGCAGTTGGTAATGTTACACGGTAGAGAAAAGCATTGCAAAAGAAGTGCAACAAAAAGAGTTGCAATAAGAAAATAGTGGAACAGCTATTTTTCAACTTGCGTCCTAGCAAAAATTGGTAATAAAAATAATTCCAAAACAGGTATACATAAGCATGCAGCACTGTTCTAAAAAACAGTCATTTGCAAGGTAAAAGTGGTCTGGCCGTTTATACGGTTTGACAGAAATAAACTGTATATTAAGCCCATTTTGTAGTACACATAAAGCATGAAGAGCATCTAGCCAGGATATGAAATTTGTCAAACTTCAGCCATCTCCTATCTCCAGTCAATGTACATGAAAGAAAATGTCTTTGATGTTTGTTTTTGTTACAGTATAAATACGTATATATTTATCTGAATTTTGAATAGTAAAACCACTTACAAGGCTGTCTACCATATAAATGCTAACAGTCGTTAACCTTTTGCTGCTATTAAGAACACTGGCAGTCTGAACTTGACAGCCAAAGAATTCCAGTTGCAATTGCTCAAAAGCAACCTGAGCATGTTCTACAGTTCTAGCTGCATCTGTTAATGTAAATTTGATAAGAAAAGGATTGTACCTGTGACTTCTATTCACCTTCTATAGTTCTATGAGGAGCTCCATGAACCTAGAGGAACCCCAACTCCTGGTGCTATATGCACTCTACCTTTTGCAGATATAGAAGAATGCGCAGAGCAATAGTAACACCTCACCCTACTTATTCAATGTGATCCAGATCCGGACCACAAGAAGCCTACTGAACAAATAATAACTCATTAATAGGTAGGAAAAAGCTTGAAAGTATCAATACCTCCAAATAAGACAAGCAATAAATCCAAAAACATCCAAAATAATATTAGTTTTCAAAACTCCATTAGCAACTGAATCCTGTCATGTGGCTCCTTCGCAAATCACAGAAAAGACCTCGATACCCGGTGTGACTGCACTCACAAAGGGACTGGTGCATTGAAGCACTGATGTCCAGTGACACTGGCCACATCCCATCTGTGCAACAGCTTGCTGATTGCAAGCTTCCAGAAGAGAAAAGGTTAGAGAAGTGCAGGACCTGCAGGTATACCTAGGGTTCAAAGTTCAAACAGTAAAACCCAGATGCGGAAAACAAATATGCATCAGGGGAAAATTTAGTATCCTAGTTTTTCAAATATTTGTATATTTTATCCACATTGCATATAGATATAGATAATGTAATAACATGCATAAGATTCAAACAGACAATAATACCAATGTCCTAGAAAATTGTGATATGACATTTTCGCTGATAGTTACTATCTGTTTACAAAACCAAATACAAAATACCACCTTTATTGCAAATCCATATAATTATTCTGATTTTCAATTGAGTACCAATTACCAAATCTTTCTATTTTGGCAACTGAGACGGAATATTCCCAGATCTCACCAATTGAAATGCTTCTGTAGAGTGACTATAAGAACTTTCACAATGACGATGATGTGAAATATGACATGGTGGATTATGTTAACATGAACAGACATGTGGCCATGTGTGACTCGAAAAGTCAAAAACCACATGAATGTTCATGTCAGCATCTTTGGGCACGTCAAAACTTCATGCCATTGGCATGGCAGGAGGGAATTAATTGAAAATGAAACAGAAAGAACAAATCAAATGAAAACCCCAGTACAAGAAAGGGAGCAATGATGAAAAATGAAAAAGAAACTGAAAGAACAAATCCATTGCTGGAATTGAAGATGTATAACTCAAATGAAAACTCCAGTACAAGAAAGGGAACAATGATGAAAAAAATTACTACTTTGTGACCATACAACTACAAGCTATGATGCACGGACATGGATACGTCGACACGACATGACAGACTCCGGAATTCGTCATTGTCCCAAAAACACCGATACGGTGACACAGCTATATATATTTAAATAATAAATAAATTACATATATGTATTATTTTTTATGTTTCCCCATGCTTGTTATTTGTCAAACTGGAATAATGTAAAGTTGTAAAGTGTAAAGTAAACTCGGAATATGTACCTCATCGATTGTTTTGTTAATCATGGTGACAATTGCTGAATGTTGATGTGAATACCATTTTCAGAAATAAGAATTCCGTTAACCTGGGGAAAAAAAGTAACATGATCAGATCAGCAAGACTACAAAGGTAACATGTATATTTGATTCTTGAACAATCAAAGCAATAGACTAATAGAGTAACAACAATTGAAAATTGATATTGATAGACGATACAAATTAACAAGCCAAATTTGAACATAGAAACTTAAATGCAGAGTTCAACCAAAAGCAAGTAGCCTCTAGGCAACATAAGAGTGGTTCAACTTAAGTTACATCACAAACTCAAATTCTAGTAGTAAGGCTAATTAGAAGATTGCATGAGAGGATCATAGAGCTGGGGCGAGCTGTAGGAGCCTTCGGCCGAGGAGGCTCCGGCGTCTGGATCCGACAGAGGAGCTGCAGGAGGCAGGAGCCGCCGGAGCGGAGCTGCAGGAGGCGCCGACGTCTGGATCCAGTGGAGCGAACTGCAGGAGCCTTCCGTGCAAGCTGCAGGAGGCGTCGGCGCGGCCGAGAAGACTCAGATGTTTGGATCCAGCAGCGCGACGAGAGGGGCAGGTGGAGCGACGGGAGGCTCCACCGTCTGGAGCGAACACACGCGAGAGGAGGCAAAGGCGACACTGAGGTGAGGCGTTCTGATGCAGGAGATCGGGATTTAGGGTTAGCCATCAAGGGTTCACATTGCCAGGCCATGTCCTGGGCCGTGTCGGACACGGGGTCATGCTGTGTCCGACACGTATCAGGATTTTTTAAAATTAAAATTTGATTTAAAACCAGACAATACGTGTCCATGGCGTGTCCATGTCGGGCACGATGTCTGACACAGATGCGGCATAAGAGGCAAGTGTCCGTGCTACAGAGACTGCAAGCATGTCCATGGTTGTCACGGCGGACTTGGCGACCACGACGACTGCCGGGCGCTAGGACACCTAGGCGTCCAGGCGGGCGCCTAGGCGTCGGCCAGGCATTCTACAGCGAGAAGTGAAGCCAGCAGAGAGCAGACGCAGACAGCACAACAGATGAGCAGAAATTGCAGAAGTACTGGGGAAAGGCTACTGCATACCTTGAAGAGTTGCATCCTGATTCATGAACTCCTGATTGTGTCATCACTTCCCTTGATAGAACAATAGCCAGATGGGAATATGCTATTGATTTGTTGTTTCCTCACTTCCTGTATAAGTGTATATCATATTACATGTACAGATATTGGTAAGACAGGCAAAACTTGTGCAATGTGGCAGTGTGAGTATGTGACATCATATTTCTTTCATCAAATATGCTCTGAGACCAGCATGCTATGATACTCATGTAGCTGAGTAGCTCACTGACACGCACACACAGAACCAGTGATGTTATTACAGTACAGCACAACTAAGGAGCACTTCTTAGCATGCAACAACTTGAATAGTAATGAACTAATGATAAAGAGAAGTAAAATTTGCTTGTTATATGTTGGTTGATATCAAAGGCTGAAGATTAAATAAGATGTGAACTAAGATTGGACTAATCTAACAAAAGGCGGGACAGCACAACAATATATTTTCTTTGCACATTTGCATTTTCTTACATACACTGGCATCAAGGCCACAATTTCAAAAATGAAAATTTGGCAGTGACATTAAAAGAAAATACAATAATAACTGAAAATGACTGAACAGCCTCAAGATTATGCAACAAAACAAAGCAAAAAAAGAACAATTCAGGGAAAAGGAGACAAACCTGAGTTTCTCCAATGGAGCACAGCCCAAATCAATGTTGCAAGTAGGGCAGCAGCACTGCAGCAGACCTCCATATTGATGAACTCCTCAGATATGCACTTTCTGCAAACTGATAAAAAGTATAAAATTTATTGAAGCACAATAATGAAAGAATCATTTGAGATTTACAGAAAATTTACAGAAAGGCTGAAAGCCTGAAACACACACAAACCTAAAGAAGATAAAGTAGCAATATAGTCATGTATGAATCTCAAGAAGATAAATAAAATCTAAAAAAAGGTAATTAATGGTTAGGGGCAAATCTGAACTATTAACGTTACTAATGACTAAAGATGCCGATGAAACTAAAGTTAGGCTGTGCATATATGTTAACACAAATTCAAACTGAATGGAGAGGCAGCAGATTGGACGGTCCCACCCTAATTAAGTTACATTGAGCAAATACGAGCAGAGCCACATAAACAACAAAAAGGTCCAGAACATCAAAAGATAAGATAATTTGTAGCAAAGCTGCAAAACAGCAAAAGCATGAAATTGCCAAGGCGGAGGCCATCAACATTCAACAATCATAATCTGAATCCCCTCCCTTGTTGGTGTTCTTTGATTGAAGTGCTGCAGCTACTAGCTTCCTTTTGTTAGCTGTCCCAGAACTTGGAGTTGGCTTCAGAGCTGTCCAGGACCATGAGCCTTTCAATGATTGTGTTGTATTTGTTCCTTGTACTTGTGGTTGCTCCACTTCCTCAACCGCTTGTGCTACCTGTTGTGCCTCTTCTACATCGTCCTCATCATAATTGATAGGCTTGTTTCTTGCGTCGCTTTTAAGGTAATCATGCATCTCTCTCATGATGGCTGTGGTGGTCTTGGAGCATTTCTCTACATCTCCGAAGCCACCAGCAAGATGTTGCTTAAGCCTCTTGATTCTCGGAAAAAACAATCACTCCACAAAGCTTGCATTGGACCTTATCTTTGTTGCCCAAATCTGGCCAAAAACCATACTGCCACCCAGGATCTTTGGACTTTGCCCTTCATTTAGGATCTTTAGCTGGATCATACTGCTCATTCCCTTCTCTAACCTCAGGATTTGCAGCACTGGCAGCAGCCGCAACATTGCCTAGTTCTTGCTCTGCCATCACTGTAAAGTGCAAACATGAAGACATCAACATGATTACATATTTACATGAATGATGAATCAATGACAGATAGCAATAGCATTATAGCAATCAACTGTACATCAAGTCATAACATTATACAGCAAGCATCCAAGCACAATTAGATCAAGATTACAGAAAAGAACATTCAACATTGGCACACGGATCAAGGATAACAATCAAAATATCACATCCAAGCAGTAACCACCTATTCAATCTTCAGATTTACAATTACAAATCTACATGCAGACATGCAGTTAATGTCGATCAATATCTCTTCTGGCCTTCTGGGTAAACTATTTTCATAATGCAAAAATGGGCATTGTATTGATTTTCTGTTGTTTGGTGTTCATCAAATCACCCTCGTCATACATACATGTAAATTAAAATAATTAGTTGCAGTCAGCTTGACAAATCAATTACTATCATGATTATCATCTAATTGGTTTATTGGTCACATTGCAATTTGTAGCTACTTGACAGTATAAACCCCAAACTGACAGCTCCAGTGGCAAAAGTTAAAAACAACACGCATTGCAGCTCTACCGCCTAAAACCCCATCAAAATCACAGCTTTAAGAGCCTAAATCCCAAAAAGGATTGCAATTTTGCGTACTCACAATTCTCCCGAGGTAGATCCTGGCCACACTGAGTTTCGGATCCAACCCACCTGCCTCCCTCTTCTTCAGCTTTCTCTGGCCACACCGAGCAGAGCAGATCTGGCGGAAGAAGAACATGAGTTACATGAGAAGTAAGAACTGAGCAGAGCAGAGCAGAGCATGAGAACGAGAGCATGAGCACTAAGTAGAGCAAAGCAAGAGAACGAGAACGAGGAAGAAGAACTGGAGAAGAAAACAAATGGGGGCATAGGGTGAGTCCTTCGATTCGCGGACTCGCGGAGAGTGGAGGAGGGGGATGCTCGTCGGACGGTCGAACGGGTCTTCGACGAAGGCAGGTCGGTCGGTGGCGCCAGCGGAGGGAGTGGCGGCGGCGATCGTTAGGGACTTAGGGTTCGCCATTGCCGCTTCGCTTCACTGCTGCTGTGTTGCTTCGTTTCGGGCTTTCGGCTTCGCTGGCGAGTTAACCGCTTAGTTATACCGCTTCGGCTTCGCTCGGTGCTGGCAAGGCGTCGCCGTGCCACTCGCCTTAGACGCCTTGAGGACGACGCGGACGACCAGACTCCCTAGGCGCTCGCCTAGAAGACCAAGTCGAGGCGAAGGGGCGAGGCGTCCGCACAAGCCCGCCTGGACGCCTAGGCGTTGCCTAGGCGACGCCGTAACATCCATGAGCATGTCAGCAACTCAAAATTGCACCTTTACTGTTGAACAAAACAAAAATGATACTTCTTAAAGATAATACTACCTAATGTTTCCTTTTAAAAAAGGCCTTTTGCTTTTGGGCAAGCAGGCCAGGAAATCGATCATTTCCAGTCAAATAGCTTTAATGGTATCTAGAGGAAAACAAATAATATTCCGCGCAAACCTTGGGTAAAATTTTGGAAAATTTCAACAAGATTTCACATATGGTGATTATGTTCATGCATCAGAAAATTTCACACAGAATGTGCAAGAGGCAAAATTGGATAATAGTTTAGGAGGAATGCCAAAGAGAAAAAGGGTATTTCAGTTGCCAAAATATCTAAAAAATTTGGCCTCAATATTTATCAGACTAAGTTTTTGTTATGAATATTGTGTGTATATTGAAGAGGCCCAATGGGCAATATATATATGGAGTACAAAAGGATATTACAGGGGAATATGCTAATTCCTATTCTATCTCTAATACCCTTATCTCTAATACTCTTAACACCCCCCCTCAAATGCAAGGCGTATGCAATAGCATTACATTTGAAAAAGGGTTAATACTAAAACAAGAAATATCCGATGTCCGAGTCTTGATAATGTCGTCGTTGCGTGCAGTTTTTGAATAAACTGTCAAATCAAGCCGAAGAGGAATAGATAGAAGCATGACGGCGCAGATCGAAACCCAAGACGACGGCGGACAAGAATGCACAATGTGCAAAAGACGCAATGCCTTAAAAGCTTCATGGCGGCGGCAGAGAAGCGGCGGCATCATAACGACTTCTACGATCTGCACGCGGCTCAGAGAGTAGAGCGGCGGCTGCTGCCATGCAAAAGAAAAATTCCTATACTTCTATGACTAACAATAAATTTGTGGACTCGCACGGCTTAGACGAACTAAAAAAATTAAAGACTACGAACTTGGATGGACACAGCAGAAGACTCACGAAAAATAGCTAAAGACCGACTAAAATGCGACTAATACTAAAACAGAAAAATCCCACTCCCTCAAATGCACTGCGCGGGACTCCAATCACTCCACCCGCTCCTTCTCTCCGGCACCATTAAAGCAGCGGCACGAGCTGCACAGCACCTGTCCCTCTCCCGTCTATTTTCTTGCGGGCATAGCAGAGGAATGAGAGAGGAGGCGAGGCAAGCAGAGGAATGTGTATATTGAAGAGGCCCAATGGGCAATATATATAGGGAGTACAAAGGGATATTACACGGGAATATGCTAATTCCTATTCTATCTCTAATACCTTTATCTCTAATACCCTTAACAGTTTTAACTTCATATTACTATTGGTTCCATGTCTGGACAGATGAAAAACCTATGACTGACTAAAAATCAGAAAATAAAACAAAGTCACTGAAATTCGTTAAGATTGTTTTTACTGCACATCGGCCTAAGAAAGGAATATGACTAAACACTACAGGAAGATTATGTTGTATAAAACAAACTATTCTTTAGGCGCAAAGAAATTCATTTTTCCTCAAAAGCAAGAATGTTTCTTCATCAATTTGCATATTATTATTTGATCTTTATGGTACATGCAACATTGTTGATAACTCAGAAATAAAATACGGCTAGTTGAAGATCTAATGATAATTGTTTGGAACAAAGAGCGCTGACGAACCAGTGACAAGAATAGAGTACAACAATTTGGTATTTCACAGTTATAGATTCCATAAATTCAATTTTAACCCAAATTATTAGAAGAAAATTGCAAGTTCAGCCTAGAATGTACTGTTATTATTCATCTGGAAGCACTCAGCAGTAAGGACCATGCTGATCCATCTAAAAAGTCCAGTTTCGTTGACAAAGAATTAGAAAGAAAAAGTTACCTGTTATCATCTTGCCTGCATTCACCTGTCTCTTTCTTCAATACACAAGCGTTCATTTTACTTCCTTCCCAACATCATATCCAGGATAAGGTTCAGGTTACAAATGTGTCTGTCATGACAAAAACCGGCTCTACAGAATGATCTAATTGTGAGGTTAAATATATCATAATCAAGCAGAATTTTTTTTCTTTCGATTCCTTCAAAAACGCGAAAGGTCTCCCAGATTCTATCACTGTGAGCAAGCCTTTTTATAAGGAAAGAAAGAAGATCCCTTGACAGTCCACTCTCAAGCGATTCTAGAAAACAATCAGCAGCCTTGTCAAATTTTCCTTCCCTGCATAATCCATCAACCCTTATAGTGTAGGTGACTTCATCTTGAGCAATGTTTTCTACTTTCATGTCTGAAATTAGGTGCTCCACCTCACTAACCTTTCGACAGTAGTAAAACCCCTGAATGAGTGTATTATATGTCACAACATTTGCGGCAAACCCTTGACTATGGACCAACCTCTTGGCTATGGAAGGCTTTTCCCCAATGCAAAGACTACGAATCAAAATGTTAAATGTCCTCGTGTTTGGCATGATATCTTTCTTGATCATGCCTGTCAAGAGCTTTGGAACATCCCTCCACATGCCCAACTTACATAACTTGCTCATCACAGTGTTATACGCACCAACACCAGCATACCATTTCAATTCTGCGCTCCTCTCTAACAAGCATATAGCATCTGAAACTGAGTCATGGCAGAGGCAATTCAGAAGAATACTCAAAGTAAAATCTGTGGGATCCAACCCTTCACCTAGCATAACATCCAGCTGCTCAAGTGCTTCCTCAGTCATACCAAACTTGCAGAGACCATTCATATATGTATTGTAGGTGACCGTACTGGGCTTCCAACCCTTTGTTCTACTCTCCGATAAAACCTGCTCGACCTCATCAAATCTGGCTTCGTCACACAACGCCCTGATCAGAACATTGTAGGTGACAGCATTGGGAGGGCAACCAGCACGTTCCATCAGGGCCATCACCTCCTTGGCCTCCTCGACACGGCCCTCGCGGCAATACCCCTGTACGATGGGCGTGTAAGTGTGCACCATCGGGCGGCAGTCCCGTTCCAGCATCCAGTCGAGCACACCCCACGCCTCCCTGAACTCCCCCGCGCGGCATAGCCCCGTAATGAGCGTGGAGTACGTGCCCACGTCGGCCTCCAACCCGAGCTTCCGCATCTCGATGATCGCCTCGTACGCGAGGTCAAACCGCGCGCACCGCCACGCGTGCAGCTTGACGAGGATGTTGAGGGAAGACATGTTGAGCGCCACTCCCGCCGCACGCATTTCGCCGAGCGCTTTGAGGGCCTCCCCCACGCGGCCGGCCTCCACCAGCGCGTTGAAGAGCGTGTTGTAGCAGAGCACGCTTGGGTGCGCGCCGCCACCGTCACCGGAAAAGGAGCGCCTGAGCTCGGCGAAGAGGGCGAGCACCTGGTCGACGTCACCCGCGCGAGCCAGGGCCTTCATGGCCACGTTGTAGTCGCGCTCCAGCTGCCGCCGCCGCCTCCGCTGCTCCTCCTGCGTAGTTGGGGAGGTTGTCTCCGGTGCGGGCGGGGGCAGGAGGGGCTTGGCGTCGTCAGAGTCCTCGGAGCTAGACAAGGAGGAGGGGAGGGAGGGGAGGGGGAGGGGAAGGAGTGCGGCTGCGGAGGCGGCGGAGGCCATGCACCCGCGCAGGAGGAGCCGAGCGGTGGGAAGGGCGGCGGGGCGCGCGATGGTCGCCAACGGAGGGGGTCACCGGCGGCCGCCGTTGCGGTGGAGGCGGCGGCGCAGGGAAGAGACTGGTTTGGGGTGCCGAAGGGTGGGGTAAAACGGCGGCGGGGGAAGGGGGTAACCCTTTTGGGCATGGGAGACAGGGAGGGGAGAGGAGGGGTTTGCGTGGGATTTTGGGGGGAGGCGAGCCGGATCCGCCTGATCTGCATCAAGATCTGCGTCCAACTGGGGTGTTTTTTTTTTGTGGGAAGTGAATTTT
Organism: Bonia amplexicaulis; assembly: GCA_036346245.1. Classification (NCBI taxonomy): domain Eukaryota; kingdom Viridiplantae; phylum Streptophyta; class Magnoliopsida; order Poales; family Poaceae; genus Bonia; species Bonia amplexicaulis. The sequence goes on from CM070739.1 coordinate 9,825,556, forward strand.
ACACATATGAACCTATTGCGCTTTTGTTTACCTATGCACTTCAAAAAAATTGTTAAACACATATGTACCTGCAAAAAGTTATGCAAATATATGATCATATGTGCACTTTACAAAAATAACAAAGAAACAAACTTAAATTACAAAAGATGTGTACAAACTTTTGTCTTTTTATAGTACACATAATTTTGTATAGTGCACGTATGGTCATATTTTTGCACAATTTTTTTCAAGTGCACACATTCCAACATGTTCTACATCTCTGAATTTTCTTTATATGCGCACAAGTACAAAAAAATCGAAACTCAGGCATAGGTGCAGATTTTTATTCCCCATATGGGATCGAGAAATTTGATGATTTGCCCCACCTTTGTTTGCAAACAGCTTATTTGCCCCATAGTTCATATTAATTGATTATTTACCCCATCTTTCAATTTTCAGTTGATTATTTGCCCTCTTTGTATTTTCAACCTATTTTCTATTTTGGCAAAGATAAATTACTATGAGAAATGACCAAACTGTCCTCCTTCACACCATTCAGGCCCTGCTCCTCATCAGAACAGTCTCAACCGGCTCCAGCTTCATTTTCTCGGCCGTTACCACGGTCACCAGTTCCTCTGAAGTCCTGAACAGTTGCAGGTAGTTTTTTGTTTTGCTACTTAGATAGAGTAACCCTTATCATTGTTAATTTCCTAGTTCCAGTTGCAGGAATGCATTGTTTTACAGCCCAAATGAAAAGGTTAAGTTTGCATTGTAGTTTCACAACTCCGGTGCCTGTTGTTTATTCTACCCCAGAAAGTATCAGGTATTTCTGGTGCTAGCTGAAACAAGTTTTCTGACGATTTTGTACCATTATAAATCATAAATCTTGTTGTGAAAACTCTCAACGCTCACAAAATAAATATGATTTGTTTGAAGCATTGATTTCCAATAAAATGGTATGCACATCACGGGCAGCATGTGTGGAGTTCAAGCTGAAAGGTGAGGAAACAGGTGAGCTAGTTGCCGAAGTTCCCTCACTCTTCATGCCGAAACGAACAGAGCAAAACATAGTTGCTGTAACACACTGAAACGCGTACTACGCAGGTAGGATCATAACACACAGGAAAGAAGATCAAATTGAGATAGCCTTCTCCATGCAAATTTAACCATCTTTTAATCAACAGTTCTGGCATCCAACACAAATCAGGAAGTGAGACCATGCTGGATAATGCTGTAAAACAGCCCGAGTTCATGGAATGTAGTGGCGTAGGAAATGCGGCCGAGATTGGCGTAGCCTTCAGAGGAACTGGTGACGGTGGTAACGGCCGACAAAACGAAGTTGGAGCCGGTTGAGGCCGTTCTGATGAGCAGGGCCTGAATGGTGTGAAGGGGCAGTTTGATCATTTTATAGTAATTTACCTTTGTCAAAATAGAAAATGGTCTGAAAATATAAAGAGGGCAAATGATCAATTGAAAATTGAAAGATGGGGCAAATAATCAATTAATATGAACTATGGGGCAAATGAGCTGTTTGCAAACAAATGTGGGCAAATCATCAAATTTCTATGGGATCATGTTCTGTATAAGATGGAGTGTCGGGTTAAAGTTCTATTTGATATAGCTTTAGATTCTGATTTTTCATCATCTACTCTTGATTATTCAAGAAACCATTTCCCTGGTAATTTAGAGCTGGTTGAGAGAACCCTTTGGCAGGAAGTTGACACTCAAATCCCTGAAAGAGAGGATTGGTTGCAAAAAGATCATGTACATTTTGTATCTTATAAATTTATAAAAATCCTTTAGAAATTTCTCAGGACTTTCCGATAGTCTGTTTATATGTGATAATATATGAATATATGGCATATAGAATCCAACTTTTCACAACTTTTCATATATATCAACTTCTCAAAATCTCTTAATGTTTTACAACTTTGAACGTGTGCAGCAGCAGCCTCGACAAGTCGATAAAATTTGATGCTAACAAAGAACAGAATGTCTGTACATAGCAAAGAGAGAATGCAGTAGTGTCAGTTGGGCCTAATCCTGACATTACATTGAGACAGGCTATGGCATTTACACATATCTGAAAAGGTATATATACATTTCTGAATATGTTATAGTTTTTCCAAACATCTTGCAAACTCTGAACATTGCGGCTCAAATGTTTTTGAACATCTTGCAAACTGAAAAGGTATAAATTTCTGACCATTTAACAGTCTCTAAACATTAACACGTTTCTGAGAGATTGCAGCTCAAATGTTGTAAACATGTGTTTTGCAAAGGTTCGAACTTAAAGCAGCAAACAAAACTATGAAACATCACCTAATAAATCATGAATTGCAAGGTAGTATCATCGATCCACCTCAGATCTGACCCAAAAAACTATCAAACATCATGAACAAGGGCATGCCGTAAACGGGAACCAATATTCCTCAACACTAATTCCATGAAAACAATTTCCAACTGGCAGTTCTTCCCTAGTACAGGATTGGAAGGCAAAACAAAAAACGGAGGAAAACAAGGCGGAGAGGTGGCCGAGGTCATCATGGACTCATGGTCGCTACTCGTGGTCGTCATGGTCGGTGGCGGATCTAACACGAAATAACACGGAGCCTCATGATTGATGTATATACTTATCAATGCATCCATCAATAATGTAACACATAGTAATGTGTTCTAAATTTTGTAACATCAATTAATTTCATGACAATGTGCAATGGTAAATATCCGTTTATCAGACAACATATCAAAATCAAGAAATCTACTATTAGTGAAGGATTGTTAGCATCGGTAAAAAATAATATCTGGCCTCATGCCTATAAAATAGATAACAAAAACAATAAGTAAGTAAAATTTCAAATAAAGAATTATATTTTATAGTTGGTTTCGCCGACTTCTTAAATTCTAGAAACAATCTATTATAGAATCATTGGTAACTCCATGTATTTTACGTTTCTCCACATAGCAAATAAGACTATTACTTATGAGCTGATCATCGATGTGGTTGGCTAAAGCTATTTTCACAATTTCCATATCTAAATAGCATCTCTCAACTGTAGCAGAGGGACAAGCAAAACTAGTGATAACTTCAAAAGTCGATAAACCAAAGGATAGCTAAGGTGTTTTTTTCTCAACCATTACTTGAGAAAGTTCCTTAATGGTCTATATATTGGAGAATCTATCATCTGCTCGCACATCAATAATATAGAGGCAAAGATGATGGTTGAGATCCCTCAAATCCTCATAATTAAAATCATTGGATAAAGCTTAGCTAGCCTCATCAAATGGTCCAAATTAAAATCATAGAATGATAGATGTTTTTCTTTTCTTTCCTCCTCATGTTTTGTCAACGTGTTTAAGCATTCTTTCTTTCAGATAGATGTAGTTTTTGGCATGTGGAGGCATTAGTCTTTGGTATGTGGGGCACAAACCGTAAGCTTGAGCGTAAGCAATAAAATTAAAATCGACGCGGGGCATGTGCCCCCGCATCCCTCAACATGTGTCCGCCCCTGATCATGGTTGCCGCGGGCGATGGTGAATGAGACTCTAGGTTGGCCGCAATGGGATCAGGGGCAAGGGAGTCTATGACCAACGGCAAGGTCAAGTGGGAACACCGAGGAGGGACTCAGGACTAGCAGCAAGGGGCTTCCGGCTGATGGCGAGGTGCTCCAGAGCTGGCAGCGCTAGGGATGCATGCGAGCAAGAGAGAGGCAACGAGGAGAGCGCAGAGAAATGAGGGGGCAGGGATGACTAGATGGGCTAAAGCATGGCTTATATGTAGTGGCAAATTTTAGGTAAATACACCTCAACTTGAGGGGCATTTTGGTAACAGGTGTCTTGCTTCTTGGGGAGCGACCACAAGTTCACTCCATGATTTGCATTACGGATCGCTTCGCTCCTCTCCAGATTCGATTCTTAAAACCGAGGAGCGATTGTGTTTGGTTGGCTCTGTTTGCTCTGGACGAGAATCTAGGAACTGGAGCTCTACGAAATAGGCCCTAAGTGCAAACTATATCGCTATTTAAAAAGCGATCATAACAACAATTTTGTTTCATAATAAGACAATAGGATATTTGGCACTCTAAATATTGGCATTACATAATATGCCACCTTATAGAATGTTATCGTTTGAATTTTTAATGCCGGTCCAAAGACATGCAAATAAATGGGTGGTTTTAACCAATCTTTGAAAATCCATAAGCCACTTTAGAACTATAAGCCAAAAAGGAAAAGTGCTTGTTTTGGCTTTTGTGGGTTAGGAATAGACCTTGTCACTCAACTTAGTGAAAATTACCCACAAATACCATTGTTTATATAGTAACAATTCTTTTATTTTTCTCCTCATTTTTTCCTTCCGCCAAACCAAACTGCACGACTCGTCTCTAGGGCTTGGCCTGCGCTGTCCTGGCACCATTGCCGATGGTACCGTCCTCCCAAAGCCCAACATCGATGGCCCTGTCCTCCCCGCTCCTTTGACCCTTCTTTGTGGCCTCGTGTGTCTCATCCGGATCTCCACTACGACCCGTTCGGATCTCCACCGCCGCCTGGATCCCTCCATGCCTCCGCCTCCATCCAACCACCACTTCCCTTTCTTCGCACACGACCAACGTCACACTCCACCACCGTCGACCTCCTCTCGATCCCCTCGCCACCCTTGTCCGCCGCCCCAGCAGATATGCTTCCTTCGTTCGAGATCTGGAGGAAGGGAGGCTAGGCAGCGGCGGTAGTGACGGATCATATGTGGATCCCAACAGTGAGAGTGATGGCGTCCAGACGACAAGACAACCTGCTGTGAGGCCGATAGTGGCTCTGCAGCAGTGGAGATACCACAGTGGTGATTGATGAAGACGTGATTTTTTACATTTTTCTTTCTTTTCTAAATTGAAATGTTATTATCAAGTTTATGGTCGTGAATTGAATTACCAATGGTTGTTGTATATTATACCAATTATTGTTATGATTCGACTTTTAAAATGATTCATGCCATTGTTGGTCAAATCTCATGAGGCCATGATGAAGTTTAGGATTGTTAGATCATAATGGAATTCATCTATGATATTAGAACAAGGGTATTTTAGATATTTCAACAATAAGCCATTGCTCAAAAGCCAAAAGGCTATAATACCAAATAAGGAGGTTTAGCTTAAAAATATACTATTTTTAAGCTCCTTAAGCCAAAAAGCTAGCTTTAAGCTATAAGCCCAAAAGCCTAAGTCTAAACAAATAGGACCATTGTTTGCCACTTTCACTATTTTAAAACAAATGTTTCACTATCTGTTATATTTATGGCGTGGTACTACCGCCATTCAAGGTGCGGTAGTTATGATCTTCAGTAGTACCGCTTTCAAGGAGCGGTATTACCGTTTTTCTTAAGGACAAAACTAGCCCTCTCTGGAAATAACGTATCGCCAACTAAATTCAGTCTTATTGGGATGCGGTAGTTCTGCTCCTGATTTGCGGTCATACCGCTAAGTGGTAGTACAGCCAATTGTACTCCGGTACTACCGTTTTCCCGGGGAGCAAACATGCTCTAAAAAGTACCTTTCTGGAAATTACATACTGCTAACTAAAATTCGATCCTACTGGGGTGCGTTAGTACCGCACTATCTGCCGGTCATATCGCAATGTGGTAGTACTCTAAGTAACCTCCGGTACTACCGATTTTTCTATGAATGCATAGATGGCTTTCACTTTAAATTCTAAGTGCATGCATGATCCTTAGTTGATCTAATGGCTCAAGAATTTCCTATCAAGCTACTAGTCATGATCCCTCATAATAGTATCGCGTCTAGCCTAAAATCCGGTCTTCCACCAAATCTCCAAAGACCGGTAAAATTAAAAAGATATCCTAGACTGCTTGTACATTACTTCCATACCATTGTGATCTTCTCTTTAATTCTTGTCATGCATCTTCAAGTTGTAAACCATGTTACGGTACTAAACCATTCAAACACTTGATAAATATGTTAGTCCCATATTCACTCATTGTCATTAATTACCAAACAAATTTAGGGACCTAGATGCTTCCAATCTCTCCCTTTTTGGTAATTGATGGCAACCCAAACTATGTAAGAAAATTGAAATAGTTTGAATATACTACTTGTTGAAAACGAGTCATATATTCTTGTTGCGGATTTGAGAAATAAGTAATTCTTGAATTGAGCTTAAAAGAATTGAGAATTAGTTGCTTCAAAGTCGATTAAAGAAAACTCCCCCTAAACATGTGCATGTGGGTTTAAGAGGTGAATTGCAAGCACTTGTATAGATTTTTAGAAAATTTTGGAGGAGTTTCTTCTAGATGATGAATTTGAGGAAGCATTATGAGCATAAGTACAAAGCATGAATATAAAATCTTAAGGATAGACAAATTGAGACAATTATAAAATTCATGCATACATAACCATCATAAGCAAAGAGATTACAAGTTCATCATAACAAAAGTCACATATAACAAGTTCATAGCATCACATAATAAGTTCCATAGCAAGTTCATACATAGACAATCAAAAATTAAGTCCAAACTATAACATAGCATAGATAATAGATAATAGACTAAGGTATGCTTCTTCTTCTTCTTTGCTTCTCCCCGTTGACTAAGGTAGGCTTCTTCTTCTTCTTCTTTGCTTCTCCCCGTTGGTGCTTTTCTTCTTCATTTCTCCCCCTTTGGCATCAAGGTACCAAAAAGGGCTACTGCTATGGAGAAAGGTCATGACAATGACACCGTAGTGGACAGGAGAAGGGGTCTCGCTAGGATGTGCTCTATGGATGTGACTCGCTCATCGAGAGAGTTCACTTGATCATCAATGGAGCCACCCTGGTGGAAAGAGAAGCAAGTGTCGTTGTCTCCTCAGCTTGAGTGTCGTGAATTTGTAGAATGGCATAATAGATCTGGGAGAGAGAGGCTGCGTCTGCTTGAGGAGCTGGGACTTCTTCTTCTTCCTGAGCTCGTGGAGGTGCAGCTGGGATAGGACCTTCTCGGGGCTTGTAAGGCTTATGATGGATCTCAAACCTCCACGATATCTAGTCTTCCTAATAATCAGAGTCATAATGTAAGGTGCAAAACAGATCAATCTCTTGGATGATCAAGTCCACCACATCAAACCTCCATCCATGCATGATTCTATCAATGTTGTTCCATGCATATTCCCTAATAGCTTCAAAGTTTCCACTCTTAGGAAAGAAAGTTTGGTTGATTATCCTGTTTATGAGGCTAGGGAGAGGAAGCAAGCCTGCAAGCTTCCCTGGCGTATACCTTATAGTTGATACGGATACGCACATGCTTAGCACTTTTCAGGCGAATACATTATTTAATTGGAAAGAAGTATTGAGCCGCATTAAACATTGTTAGGTGAATTTGTTTCTTAAGAAGTTTCTTTTAATTGATGATGCACTTGGAATACTACATCATGCTATTATTTTATGTATTCTTAGGTATGATTCATGTGAAGACTTGGGAGAGCAAAGGGAGGAGCACAAGGACTAAAACTATAAGTTTTGGAAAATATTTTCAAGCCAAATTCGGATCTCCACGTGCTCAATCCAATTCAAACTCGGATTCAACTCGAATTCAATTCGGATTCGGTTCGGGACAGCTGATGACAGTTACTAAAAGGCCATAACTTTCACAAACGGAGTCCGATTCAGGTGTTCTTGTACTCGTTGGAAAGATAATTTCAAGGGCCACGCAATGGATCCAGCCCCACCTTCAAATTCGTCACAAATTAAAAGTTATGATCGAAACGTTGTGACAGCTTAATTTTAGGTTTTCCTTTTGTGTGAGTTTGTTTCCAAATACATGTAAGGATGAGTTGGAGTTGTTAATTGATTATTTACCCCATCTTTCAATTTTCAGTTGATTATTTGCCCTCTTTGTATTTTCAACCTATTTTCTATTTTGGCAAAGATAAATTACTATGAGAAATGACCAAACTGTCCTCCTTCACACCATTCAGGCCCTGCTCCTCATCAGAACAGTCTCAACCGGCTCCAGCTTCATTTTCTCGGCCGTTACCACGGTCACCAGTTCCTCTGAAGTCCTGAACAGTTGCAGGTAGTTTTTTGTTTTGCTACTTAGATAGAGTAACCCTTATCATTGTTAATTTCCTAGTTCCAGTTGCAGGAATGCATTGTTTTACAGCCCAAATGAAAAGGTTAAGTTTGCATTGTAGTTTCACAACTCCGGTGCCTGTTGTTTATTCTACCCCAGAAAGTATCAGGTATTTCTGGTGCTAGCTGAAACAAGTTTTCTGACGATTTTGTACCATTATAAATCATAAATCTTGTTGTGAAAACTCTCAACGCTCACAAAATAAATATGATTTGTTTGAAGCATTGATTTCCAATAAAATGGTATGCACATCACGGGCAGCATGTGTGGAGTTCAAGCTGAAAGGTGAGGAAACAGGTGAGCTAGTTGCCGAAGTTCCCTCACTCTTCATGCCGAAACGAACAGAGCAAAACATAGTTGCTGTAACACACTGAAACGCGTACTACGCAGGTAGGATCATAACACACAGGAAAGAAGATCAAATTGAGATAGCCTTCTCCATGCAAATTTAACCATCTTTTAATCAACAGTTCTGGCATCCAACACAAATCAGGAAGTGAGACCATGCTGGATAATGCTGTAAAACAGCCCGAGTTCATGGAATGTAGTGGCGTAGGAAATGCGGCCGAGATTGGCGTAGCCTTCAGAGGAACTGGTGACGGTGGTAACGGCCGACAAAACGAAGTTGGAGCCGGTTGAGGCCGTTCTGATGAGCAGGGCCTGAATGGTGTGAAGGGGGCAGTTTGATCATTTTTTATAGTAATTTACCTTTGTCAAAATAGAAAATGGTCTGAAAATATAAAGAGGGCAAATGATCAATTGAAAATTGAAAGATGGGGCAAATAATCAATTAATATGAACTATGGGGCAAATGAGCTGTTTGCAAACAAATGTGGGGCAAATCATCAAATTTCTCTATGGGATCATGTTCTGTATAAGATGGAGTGTCGGGTTAAAGTTCTATTTGATATAGCTTTAGATTCTGATTTTTCATCATCTACTCTTGATTATTCAAGAAACCATTTCCCTGGTAATTTAGAGCTGGTTGAGAGAACCCTTTGGCAGGAAGTTGACACTCAAATCCCTGAAAGAGAGGATTGGTTGCAAAAAGATCATGTACATTTTGTATCTTATAAATTTATAAAAATCCTTTAGAAATTTCTCAGGACTTTCCGATAGTCTGTTTATATGTGATAATATATGAATATATGGCATATAGAATCCAACTTTTCACAACTTTTCATATATATCAACTTCTCAAAATCTCTTAATGTTTTTACAACTTTGAACGTGTGCAGCAGCAGCCTCGACAAGTCGATAAAATTTGATGCTAACAAAGAACAGAATGTCTGTACATAGCAAAGAGAGAATGCAGTAGTGTCAGTTGGGCCTAATCCTGACATTACATTGAGACAGGCTATGGCATTTACACATATCTGAAAAGGTATATATACATTTCTGAATATGTTATAGTTTTTCCAAACATCTTGCAAACTCTGAACATTGCGGCTCAAATGTTTTTGAACATCTTGCAAACTGAAAAGGTATAAATTTCTGACCATTTAACAGTCTCTAAACATTAACACGTTTCTGAGAGATTGCAGCTCAAATGTTGTAAACATGTGTTTTGCAAAGGTTCGAACTTAAAGCAGCAAACAAAACTATGAAACATCACCTAATAAATCATGAATTGCAAGGTAGTATCATCGATCCACCTCAGATCTGACCCAAAAAACTATCAAACATCATGAACAAGGGCATGCCGTAAACGGGAACCAATATTCCTCAACACTAATTCCATGAAAACAATTTCCAACTGGCAGTTCTTCCCTAGTACAGGATTGGAAGGCAAAACAAAGAAACGGAGGAAAACAAGGCCGGAGAGGTGGCCGAGGTCATCATGGACTCATGGTCGCTACTCAGGGTCGTCATGGTCAGTGGCGGATCTAACACAGAAATAACACGGAGCCTCATGATTGATGTATATACTTATCAATGCATCCATCAATAATGTAACACATAGTAATGTGTTCTAAATTTTGTAACATCAATTAATTTCATGACAATGTGCAATGGTAAATATCCGTTTATCAGACAACATATCAAAATCAAGAAATCTACTATTAGTGAAGGATTGTTAGCATCGGTAAAAAATAATATCTGGCCTCATGCCTATAAAATAGATAACAAAAACAATAAGTAAGTAAAATTTCAAATAAAGAATTATATTTTATAGTTGGTTTCGCCGACTTCTTAAATTCTAGAAACAATCTATTATAGAATCATTGGTAACTCCATGTATTTTACGTTTCTCCACATAGCAAATAAGACTATTACTTATGAGCTGATCATCGATGTGGTTGGCTAAAGCTATTTTCACAATTTCCATATCTAAATAGCATCTCTCAACTGTAGCAGAGGGACAAGCAAAACTAGTGATAACTTCAAAAGTCGATAAACCAAAGGATAGCTAAGGTGTTTTTTTCTCAACCATTACTTGAGAAAGTTCCTTAATGGTCTATATATTGGAGAATCTATCATCTGCTCGCACATCAATAATATAGAGGCAAAGATGATGGTTGAGATCCCTCAAATCCTCATAATTAAAATCATTGGATAAAGCTTAGCTAGCCTCATCAAATGGTCCAAATTAAAATCATAGAATGATAGATGTTTTTCTTTTCTTTCCTCCTCATGTTTTGTCAACGTGTTTAAGCATTCTTTCTTTCAGATAGATGTAGTTTTTGGCATGTGGAGGCATTAGTCTTTGGTATGTGGGGCACAAACTGTGTAAGCTTGAACTGTAAGCAATAAAAATTAAAATCGACGCGGGGCATGTGCCCCCGCATCCCTCAACATGTGTCCGCCCCTGATCATGGTTGCGCGGCGATGGTGAATGAGACTCTAGGTTGGCCGCAATGGGATCGGGGGCAAGGAGTCTATGACCAGCAGCAAGGTCAAGTGGGAACACCGAGGAGGGACTCAGGACTAGCGACAAGGGGCTTCCTACCGATGGCGAGGTGCTCAGTGAGTGGCGCTAGGGATGCATGCGAGCAGAGAGAGGCAACGAGGAGAGCGCAGAGAAATGAGGGGGCAGGGATGACTAGATGGGCTAAAGCATGGCTTATATGTAGTGGCAAATTTTAGGTAAATACACCTCAACTTGAGGGGCATTTTGGTAACCGGTGTGCTGCTTCTTGCGGGGAGCAGCCACAAGTTCACTCCATGATTTGCATTACCAGATCGCTTCGCTCCTCTCCAGATTCTGATTCTTAAAACCGAGGAGCAGTTGTGTTTGGCTGGGCTCTGTTTGCTCTGGACGAGAATCTAGGAACTGGAGCTCTACGAAATAGGCCCTAAGTGCAAACTATATACTGCTATTTAAAAAAAGCAGTCGCAACAACAATTTTGTTTCATAATAAGACAATAGGATATTTGGCACTCTAAATATTGGCATTACATAATATGCCACCTTATAGAATGTTATCGTTTTGAATTTTTAATGCCAGTCCAAAGACATGCAAATAAATGGGTGGTTTTTAACCAATCTTTTGAAAATCCATAAGCCACTTTAGAACTATAAGCCAAAAAAGGGAAAAGTGCTTGTTTTGGCTTTTGTGGGTTAGGAATAGACCTTGTCACTCAACTTAGTGAAAATTACCCACAAATACCATTGTTTATATAGTAACAATTCTTTTATTTTTCTCCTCATTTTTTCCTTCCGCCAAACCAAACCGCACGACTGCCTCTAGGGCTTGGCTCACTGCCCGGCACCATTGCCGATGGTACCGTCCTCCCAAAGCCCAACATCGATGGCCCTGTCCTCCCCGCTCCTTTGACCCTTCTTTGTGGCCTCGTGTGTCTCATCCAGATCTCCACTACGACCCCGTTCGGATCTCCACCGCTGCCACTGGATCCCCTCCATGCCTCCGCCTCCATCCAACCAGCCACTTCCCTTTCTTCGCACCTGACCAACGTCACACTCCACCACCGTCGACCTCCTCTGATCCCCCTCTGCCACCCTTGTCTGCCGCCCCCAACAGATATGCTTCCTTCGTTCAGATCTGGAGGAAGGGAGGCTAGGCAGCGGCGGTAGTGACGGATCATATGTGGATCCCAACAGTGAGAGTGATGGCGTCCAGACGACAAGACAACCTGCTGTGAGGCCGATAGTGGCTCTGCAGCAGTGGAGATACCACAGTGGTGATTGATGAAGACGTGATTTTTTACATTTTTCTTTCTTTTTCTAAATTGAAATGTTATTATCAAGTTTATGGTCGTGAATTGAATTACCAATGGTTGTTGTATATTATACCAATTATTGTTATGATTCGACTTTTAAAATGATTCATGCCATTGTTGGTCAAATCTCATGAGGCCATGATGAAGTTTAGGATTGTTAGATCATAATGGAATTCATCTATGATATTAGAACAAGGGTATTTTAGATATTTCAACAATAAGCCATTGCTCAAAAGCCAAAAGGCTATAATACCAAATAAGGAGGTTTAGCTTAAAATATACTATTTTAAGCTCCTTGTCAAAAAGCTAGCTTTAAGCTATAAGCCCAAAAGCCTAAGTCTAAACAAATAGGACCATTGTTTGCCACTTTCACTATTTTAAAACAAATGTTTCACTATCTGTTATATTTATGGCGTGGTACTACCGCCATTCAAGGTGCGGTAGTTATGATCTTGATGAGTACCGCTTTCAAGGAGCGGTATACCGCTTTTCTTAAGGACAAAACTAGCCCTCTCTGGAAATAACGATCGCCAACTAAATTCAGTCTTATTGGGATGCGGTAGTTCTGCTCCTGATTTGCGGTCATACCGCTAAGTGGTAGTCTGACCAATTGTACTCAGACTACTGTTTTCCGGGAGCAAACATGCTCTAAAAGTACCTTTCGAAATTACATACGCTAACTAAAATTGATCCTCTTTGGGGTGCGTTAGTACCGCACTATCTGCCGGTCATATCGCAATGTGGTAGTACTCTAAGTAACCTCCCAGACTACCGATTTTTCTATGAATGCATAGATGGCTTTCACTTTAAATTCTAAGTGCATGCATGATCCTTAGTTGATCTAATGGCTCAAGAATTTCCTATCAAGCTACTAGTCATGATCCCTCTTAATAGTATCGCGTCTAGCCTAAAATCCGGTCTTCCACCAAATCTCCAAAGACCGGTAAAATTAAAAGATATCCTAGATCGCTTGTACATTACTTCCATACCATTGTGATCTTCTCTTTAATTCTTGTCATGCATCTTCAAGTTGTAAACCATGTTACGGTACTAAACCATTCAAACACTTGATAAATATGTTAGTCCCATATTCACTCATTGTCATTAATTACCAAACAAATTTAGGGACCTAGATGCTTCCAATCTCTCCCTTTTTGGTAATTGATGGCAACCCAAACTATGTAAGAAAATTGAAATAGTTTGAATATACTACTTGTTGAAAACGAGTCATATATTCTTGTTGCGGATTTGAGAAATAAGTAATTCTTGAATTGAGCTTAAAAGAATTGAGAATTAGTTGCTTCAAAGTCGATTAAAGAAAACTCCCCCTAAACATGTGCATGTGGGTTTAAGAGGTGAATTGCAAGCACTTGTATAGATTTTTAGAAAATTTTGGAGGAGTTTCTTCTAGATGATGAATTTGAGGAAGCATTATGAGCATAAGTACAAAGCATGAATATAAAATCTTAAGGATAGACAAATTGAGACAATTATAAAATTCATGCATACATAACCATCATAAGCAAAGAGATTACAAGTTCATCATAACAAAAGTCACATATAACAAGTTCATAGCATCACATAATAAGTTCCATAGCAAGTTCATACATAGACAATCAAAAATTAAGTCCAAACTATAACATAGCATAGATAATAGATAATAGACTAAGGTATGCTTCTTCTTCTTCTTTGCTTCTCCCGCTGACTAAGGTAGGCTTCTTCTTCTTCTTCTTTGCTTCTCCCCGTTGGTGCTTTTCTTCTTCATTTCTCCCCCTTTGGCATCAAGGTACCAAAAAGGGCTACTGCTATGGAGAAAGGTCATGACAGCGACACCGCCGTAGTGGACAGGAGAAGGGGGTCTCGCTAGGATGTGCTCTATGGATGTGACTCGCTCATCGAGAGAGTTCACTTGATCATCAATGGAGCCACCCTGGTGGAAAGAGAAGCAAGTGTCGTTGTCTCCTCGCTTGAGTGTCGTGAATTTGTAGAATGGCATAATAGATCCGGGAGAGAGAGGTGCGTCGCTTGAGGAGTGGGACTTCTTCTTCTTCCCGAGCTCGTGGAGGTGCAGTGGGATAGGACCTTCTCGGGCTTGTAAGGCTTATGATGGATCTCAAACCTCCACGATATCTAGTCTTCCTAATAATCAGAGTCATAATGTAAGGTGCAAAACAGATCAATCTCTTGGATGATCAAGTCCACCACATCAAACCTCCATCCATGCATGATTCTATCAATGTTGTTCCATGCATATTCCCTAATAGCTTCAAAGTTTCCACTCTTAGGAAAGAAAGTTTGGTTGATTATCCTGCTTATGAGGCTAGGAGAGGAAGCAAGCTGCAAGCTTCTGGCGTATACCTTATAGTTGATACGGATACGCACATGCTTAGCACTTTTCATGAATACATTATTTAATTGGAAAGAAGTATTGAGCCGCATTAAACATTGTTAGGTGAATTTGTTTCTTAAGAAGTTTCTTTTAATTGATGATGCACTTGGAATACTACATCATGCTATTATTTTATGTATTCTTAGGTATGATTCATGTGAAGACTTGGGAGAGCAAAAGGGAGGAGCACAAGGACTAAAACTATAAGTTTTGGAAAATATTTTCAAGCCAAATTCGGATCTCCCACGTGCTCAATCCAATTCAAACTCGGATTCAACTCAGAATTCAATTCGGATTCGGTTCGGGACAGCCTGACAGACAGTTACTAAAAAGGCCATAACTTTCACAAACGGAGTCCGATTCAGGTGTTCTTGTACTCGTTGGAAAGATAATTTCAAGGGCCACGCAATGGATCCAGCCCCACCTTCAAATTCGTCACAAATTAAAAGTTATGATCGAAACGTTGTGACAGCTTAATTTTAGGTTTTTCCTTTTGTGTGAGTTTGTTTCCAAATACATGTAAGGATGAGTTGGAGTTGGTTTTGGACCTTTTGGCCTGCCATGAGGTGGAGAGGGAACTATATATTGAGGGTTAGACCCCCGTTGTTAGGCAGACAACATTTGAATCTACTAAAGTTTGTTCGAGTTTAGCATTGCTACCGAAGTTCCATAGGAAATTAGGAGTGATTTTCTTCAATTAAGATTGTTCAGCCTTTCCGTTGGGAATTGGGTGCACGATAGATCTTCGTTTGGTGGTCGGCGAAATCAACACGAGTGTGTTTTGGCGGATTAAAGAGTGTTCGTCCCTTGCATTGGCATTGGAGGATCATTACGTTTAATCAAGATTCCCGTGAGTATCCATCCTACGTCGAGAAGATTGGGCGACCCCGTATCATCTCGGTATCAGAGCGCGGTTTACTCGGTAGGATCTTATCCCTTTAAATTTCAGTTTATTACTTACTGTCCTATAGTCCATAAACCGAAAACACACAAAAAAAATCCAAACCCTAGTTTCACATCTGCAATTTTCGTAAGTTTTATTATGTTTTGATCCATTAGAAATTTTGTTTACGTGCTGATCGTTCGTGTTTATTTGCGTAGCTTAATCTTTGTGTCCAATCCAAAATTCAAAAAAAAATCCGTTCGCTACAGTGCATGAACAGTACTGCTATAGTGCTACGCGAAAAAAAAATCTCTGTAATGTGGCTGTTTCTGTTACATATATCCTTAATTTTTCGTTCATCTTTGAGACTAGTCTTTAATAATTGCATTAAGGGCTGTTTTTGATATTAATTAACACCTGCTGAAATTTTATTCTTTTGTGGAAGGGAAAGCTAAACCTTAGTGCCAACAACAAGTTAAAAAAAAGAAGGAAAGAAAGAAAGAAAGAAAGCGGCCGACAAAAAAAAAGAGAAAGTGAGCATTGGCCAAATTGGGGTTAGCTAATTCTAATATATAATTTCAGCATGTGTATTTAATTCCTTTGAGCAATCTTGTGCCCTTACATTCATATCATTGCAATTGGCTAGTGTCTCTTCTAGTACTTGGTGCAAAACGAGATATCTAATCTTTAATTTCAGATTGCTTCTAGTTAGCTCATTCCTTTGTTTGCATCGAGTCACATTGATCTTTGCGTGTGCGTTCATATACTTCACTTAAATCTTTTGGATCAGCACATAGGCAATACTTTCTACCTTGGATTATTACTTAATTTTACAACATCGAGAAATTCAGATCGTGTAGGATAAATACTTCCTAACCAAGCTCCACAAAATATCCTTTGCAGTGCAATTGTGAGTCATTTTTAATCCGCTTGATCATCACTTGTTATTATAGCCACCACCAAGTGTAAGTTTCTTTTGGCCTCAATTCACTTCGGAAAGGTGAGAACTTTACTTGTGAGAGAAAAGAGTGAGATCGAGTGATTTATACTAATCATCCATATACCTTGTTATTGCTTTGTGTTGTCTTTGCACAATCTAATCATGTCAGGTGGAGAAGACAACTATGGTGATGAGAATGAAGCTAATCTTAATGCCCCGGTGACTCGCTTTAAACATCAGACATTAAGAAGTACATTGCAACAAGAGCTACAATTAGGCACCACTGCTAAGGACGTACATCTTAAGGCGGATATGCAGGATTTCCATATTGCATTCAATCAACAAATGAAGGTGTTACACAAAAACATCGTGAATGATATTGTGCAAGCACTTCATCCACAACAACAAAAAGATAGCTTTGTTCCTTTCTATGGCAGTGATGATCCAGAGGAGTATCTTGAGTGGGAATGGCAAATGGAGAAAGTGTTTAGATTTCTGAAACTTTCCAAAGACCAAGAGGTGATGCGTGCCAAAGGGAGTTTGAAGACTATGCTTATAGTTGGTGGCAACAACTAATTGGAAAACAACTCATTAAATCTTGGCTAGATTTGAAGGCGTTTATGAGAAGCGAGTTTGTGCCATCCTATTATGCGCAGGAATTGCTTCACCATCTGGAGAATATCACACAAGGGAGTATCTGTCCAAGATTACTATTTTGAAGCGCAAGATGCGATGCGTCGTGTCGGTGTCACTAGTCCATCATGGGAGAAGGCATACTTTAGGGGTGGCTTGAATTACGAGATCGCACGCACTTCAACATAAATATTTTAGTAGCATGCATGATCTTGTGAATTATGCTATTATACAGGAGAAGAGACTTATGGAGAAACGTACATCACGGTTCAATCCATGTCCATACTTCAGCTCTTATGGTTCCACTAGTGTGACACATGAGAAGATGACCGAGCATGGGACTTTCCCTTCGGTAAAGGAGACATCTTATGCTGCCCAATGATACATACAACAATTGAGATGCATCAAAACCTATGTGAGAATGAGAGCCACATAGCCAAATTGAATGAGAGTGTCAAAAAGAGCGAGCTGTTTGATTCCACCATATGTGAGTTTGAGAGCATCCAAACTGAGAGTGTGAGAGATACACCAAAAGAAAAGAGAGAAGTAGAAGATGAACAAAGTGAGGTTGATTTTGAAACTAACACATTAATATCTACTTCTAGTGTTGTTTCTCACATTGTGCAGGTTGATATTAAAGAAGATGAGTCAAATGTTCAACAACTGGCACCATTGGAGATAAACATGAGGAGATAATCATAGTTAAAGATGAAGTACTTGCTGCTCCGTTGTTACATCATGATGATTTAATACCTACAACACCTACATCAACTGAGGAGAACAATAATGGTAACAATATTGGTGCTGAAATTAATTGTGAAACGGTGAGTACTTGTGAGAACTCATATATACGAATGCAAATTCCATGTTCTGAAATTTCTTTGCTCAATTTACATAATGTGGAATTGATTACTCATAAGGAAGTTCTTACGAGAATATCTACAGATGATTTCATAGGGAATTAGGAGTGATTTTCTTCAATCAAGATGGTTCAACCTTTCCGTTGGGAATTGGGTGCACGATAGATCTTCGCTTGGTGGTCGACGAAATCAACACGAGTGTGTTTTAGCGGATTAAAGAATGTTCGTCCCTTGTACTGGCATTAGAGGATCATTATGATTCATGGATTCCAGAGGAATGAAGGAGCTGGTATGCCCCTATGTACCAGTTTGGGGACTTCACATGTGCCCAATCCACATATTTGTGCTCAGTGAATTGTTGGTGGTGGCCATACATCTGAAAGTAGACTTCCTGGTGAAATCGTGTGTGGAATTTGGGATCAGTGGATGTATTTTGCTACAGAAACTGGTTTGGCTAGTGAAGAATACCATAGTCCTCATTAGTGATGGTCCTGAGGTTTATGGGCTACTCTCTGGCTCACCCATTTCCCCATCAGAGTCCTCACTAACCACATGGGAGGAGCTCTCTACACTCTCAGTATCTGGTGCTGGAGACTTGCCTCTATTTTCTCTAGTTCTTTGGGCTGATTCTGCCTCTAGATTAGTCATAGATCATTGAGGAGGAACTTGAGTGGATGCCGATTGAGAGAGAGCGGGTACTTGAGAGGAAGAGGCCACTTGGGACATAGGAGAGCCATAGTTCTTACGAACGGTAGTCTTAGTCCGTGGCATCTTCAAACAGAAGAAAATAATTAATGGAATTCATCCACATAGGTTTATAGATGAATGGAATGAAGTAGTCTACTTATTAGTAAAATCAGTAGTACCGACACATATATGACGGTAGTACCGGGTTGTGCTAGTACTACCATTCAATGGTCGGTATGACCGCACCATAGTAGTACAATGTGTGATGAGCTATCGCTTTCACTAAACAAGTCCTAGGGCAAAGCAATGCTTGATATTTCTAGTGTTTCTCATGAATTGAATCCATGGAATAGATGAATAAACATCGTAAAACACTAGTTTTAACAGTTTGCCCAAGATAAACACACTAAATCATCCGCATTCTTCAAAAACATATTTTGACCTAGGGTTTGAGAGCAAGGTAAAAAGAGAGTTTGAGAGAAGCTTTCACCTTGACTTTGGAAGGAGATTAACCCTTAGGTACCATGGAATCCACAAGAATTGAAATGATCTCAAGTGGAGAAATTTGGGGAATTTTGAGCGAGAGATAGGGGTCAGCTTTGGGAGAGAGAGAGAGAGAAACAGTGTGACCGTGTGGAGAAGAGGATAAGGTGGAGGGGCAGTTATTGTGTCCACCAACCGATGTGGTAGTACCACACCCTCATTGCCGGTGACTGAAAATTGGTAGTTCCGCACAAGACATGTCGGTAGTTCTGATTTTCTTGGAACTTCTGGGATAGAATTTGGAATTCTTGAAAAAATGAAAATGATTCCTATTTTTTCACTCAAAAAAGTATCATTTACGATCATTATGCATTAAGCAAGCCAAATAACATTCAAAAACATAGTTTTTATGAACATAGAAATTTTTGATAAGAAATTGAAAATAATTAAAAATATTGTTCTCAAAAGCTAAGATTTTTTAGAAGAAATTGAAAATAATTTGAAAATATTGTTCTCAAAAGCTTCAAACAACACCAAATGAGAGCAAAAGACATGAAGCATGGGTTCAAGAAACATTTCAATAGTCTATAACATTTAACTTATTCCTCAATTTACAAAAGCAGCTTTCATCTAATGGCTTGGTGAAAATATCTGCTAATTGATCTTCGGTCCGAATGTGGCTAGTGACTATGCCACCCTTACTTACATGATCTCTCAATACGTGGTGGCGTATATCTATATACTTGGTTCTTGAATGTTGAACCGGGTTATTAGCACTTTCACGACACTATTATTATCGCACAAAAGAGGAATTTTATCAAATTTAATTCTATAATCCATCAATGTTTGTTTCATCCATAGCAATTGAGCATAATAATAACCCGCGAAAATATATTCGGCTTCGACAGTGGAAAAGGCTATAGACTTTTGTTTCTTGAATAACCATGCAACTAAATACCTCCTAACAATTGACAACTTCCTGAGGTGCTTTTTCTATCCACTTTGCAACCGCATAATCAAAATCTAAATATCCAATTAAGTCAAAATTAGCACCTTTAGGATATCATAAGCAATGCAAGAGGAATGCTTTAAATATCGTATAATTTTTTATGGTCGTCAAATGGCACTCTTTTGGTGATGCTTGAAATCATGCACACATGCAAACACTAAATATGATATTGGGCCTAGATGCTATAAGATAAAGCAAACTACCAATTATGAATCTATAAAGCTTTATATCTACCGATTTACCTCTCTCATTGAGATCAAGATGTCTATTTATCGCTATGAGAGTATTGATTGGCTTTGCGTCCGCCATGCCAAACTTCTTGAATAAGTCTTTCATGTACTTCGTTTAACTTACAAATATCTCATCCTTAAGTTGCTTGATTTGAAGTCCAAGAAAATAGCTTAGTTCTCTAATCATGGATGTCTTGAATTCCCTAGACATCAGATCACGAAATTCTTTGTAAAAGTCTTAGTTAGTAGACCCAAATATAATATCATCAACATAAATTTGGCATACAAAGAAATCATCATCAATAATTTTAGTAAATATAATTGTATCAACCTTCCCAACTTTGAATCCTTGTGAGAGTAGAAAATCTCGAATGCGCTCATACCATACTCTAGGAGCTTGTTATAAGCCATATAGTGCCTTGGAGAGATTATATACATGTTGGGGTTTTTAGGATCTTCAAAACTGGGAGATCGTTCAACGTACACAACCTCGGTTATATTTCCATTTAAGAAAGCACTTTTAACATCCATTTGAAATAACTTAAAATCAAATCATGGTGCAAAGGTAAATATAATACGAAGGGACTCAAGTCTAGCTACAGGCGCAAATGTTTCATCATAATATAAACCCTCAACTTGAGTGCACTCTGCAGTGACTATCTTTGCCTTATTTCTTACCACAACTCCATTTTCAGCTTGTTTGTTGCGAAAGACCTATTAAGTGCCAATTACATTATGGTCATTTGGTGATGCAGATACGCACAAGCTTAGCATTTTTCAGTCAAATACATTATTTCACTGGAAAGAAGTATTGAGCCGCATTAAATATTGTCAGGTGAATTTGTTTCTTAAGTAGTTTCTTTTAATTGATGATGAACTTGGAATCCTACTTCATGTTATTATTTTATGTATTCTTAGGTATGATTCATGTGAAGACTTGGGAGAGCAAAAGGGAGGAGCACAAGGACTTAAACTACAAGTTTTAGAGAAGATTTTCAAGCCAAATTCGGATCTCCCACGTGCTCAATACAATTCAAACTCGGATTCAACTCAGAATTCAATTCGGATTCGGTTCGGGCTCGCCTGACAGACAGTTACTAAAAAGGCTATAACTTTCACAAACGGAGTCCGATTCAGGTGTTCTTGTACTCGTTGGAAAGATAATTTCAATGGCTACGCAATGGGTCTAGCCCCACCTTCAAATTCGTCACGGGTTAAAAGTTATGACCAAAACATTGTGACGGCTTAATTTTAGGTTTTTTCCTTTTGTGTGAGTTTGTTTCCAAATACATGTTGGGATGAGTTGGAGTTCGTTTAGGACCTCTTGGCCAGCCATGAGGTGGAGAGGGAACTATATATTGAGGGTTAGACCTCCATTGTAAGGGACCACGTTTGAGAATAATGAATCTACTAAAGTTTGTTCGAGTTTAGCATTGCTACCGAAGTTCCATAGGGAATTAGGAGTGATTTTCTTCAATCAAGATCGTTCAACCTTTCCATTGGGAATTGGGAGCGCGATGGACTTCATCGGTGGTCGTGAAGTTCAGCACGTGTGGTAGGGAGAATTATAGAGTGTTAACTCTTGCATTGGTAACGGGAGATCACTACGGTTCATCAAATCCACGTGAGTATCTTGATCCTACGTCGAGAAGATCGGGCGACCCCGTATCATCTTGGTATCAGAGCGCGGTTTACTCGGTTGGATTATTTACCCTTAATTTTAGATTTATTTACTTCTGTTCCTATAGTCCATTAAAACCGAAAATTGCCACAAAAAAATCCAAACCCTAGTTTTTGCATCTGTTAATTTTGTGAGTTTTGTTAGGTTTTGATCCATTAGAATTTTGTTTAGGTGCTGATCTTTCGTGTTGATTTGCGTTGCCTAATCTTTGTGTCCAATCGAAAAATCCAAAAAAAATCTTGCTGATATTTTTTTGTCATCAATTGAGACTAGCTGTTGAATATTGCATCTAGGACTGCTCTTGAGTATTTTACACTTTGCTAAATATTTGTGACCCGTAAAAAAAATCAAACGAACGATTAAAGCTTGTTCAGCATTTACAAAAAAAAGGACAACTGAAAAAAAGAAGAAAAGAGAAAAAAAATATGGCCGAATTTGGGTGAGTTCCTTGTCCATAAATTCAGATTGTGTGATTTAATTTCTTGAGCAATCTCATGCCCTTACATTGATATCATTGCAATTGGCTAGCGTCTCTCCTAGTACTTGGTGCAAAACGAGCTATCTAATCTTTAATTTCAGATTGCCTCTAGTTAGCTCATTCCTTTGTTTGCATCAAGTCACATTGATCTTTGCGTGTGCGTTCATATACTTCACTTAAATCTTTTGGATCAGCACTTAGGCAAAGTATTCTAGCTTGGATTATTACTTAACTTTACAACATCAAGAATTTCAGATTTTAGGATATACACTTCCATACCAAGCTCCACCATATAACCGTTGTTGTGTAAGTAGTGCACACTCTTGAATTCGCTTAATCATCACGTTGCTGTTGTCACTTCTACCAGGTGTAAGTTTTTATTGGCCTTAATTCACTTCGGAAGGGTAAGAACTTTATTGGGAGAGAAAATATGAGATTGAGTGATTTCCATAAAGCATTATTCTACATAGCTACTTGTTTCTTGCATAGCTAACCATGTCAGGTGGAGGAGAACACCATGATGAGAGTGGTGAGACAAATGGAACTCAAGCATTCGTTAAGAAATATCAATTTGGGGCATTCCGTGAACACTTTCAACGTGAGCTACGCCAAGGGATCGATCAACTTTATGAAAAGCATGATGCTTTTGCTGATCAAATTGCACGGAAGATGCAAAACATGGAGATACAAGCTGATGAAAATGTGTGCCAATTGCGAGAGGACATTGGAGCCCTCACTAGGCTCATACAAGCTCGCAATGGTGGCGATGAAGCAAGTGTTCAAGGAGGAGACGTTGCTGCACATGTACTCCTGAACCGCAACATCGAGTGGCTGCCAATGTGGTGCGTCCACCAGATATTGGAGGACGAGGAGGAGGAGGCCATGGGGGGCGTGGACAAGGCCTAGGTAGTGGCCGTGGTAGTGCTGCACATGCGATGTAATGGAATGGTGATTTTGCTTTGCATTACAATGACCACTATCATCGTCCACGCAATAAAGATGATGGATCGGGCAAGCTCAAGTTTTCCATGCCCAAGTTTAAGGTGGAACTGATCCTGAGGAGTATCTCACTTGGGAATTGAATGTTAACAAAATATTCCGTATGCATCACTGTACGGATGAGAGAAAGATACAGTTGGCATCACTTGAGTTTGAAGGCTATGCTTTGGACTGGTGGGAACAAGTCATTACTCAAAGAGCTGAGAATGGAGCAGACCCTGTGGCATCATGGCAAGAGATGAAGCGAGAAATGAGAGCTTGTTTTGTTCCTCGTCATTACAAGCGTGATCTATTTGATAAATTGCAGAATATGAAGCAGGAGAAGAGACTTTTGGAGAAGCATACAACACAGTTTTATCCAAGTCCATCCTTCGTTCTTATGTCATTCGCTGGTGTGTCATGTGAGAAGATGACCGAGCATGGGACTTTCCCTTCGGTCAAGGAGACATGTAGTGCCCCATTGCTACAAACAACACTTGAGATGTATCAAAACCCATGTAAGGATGAGTGCCACATAGCCAAATTGAGTGAGAGTGATAAAAACAGTGAGTTGTGTGATTCCACCAAACATGAGGTTGAGAGCATCCAAATTGAGTGTGAGAGAAATACACAAAAAGAAAATAGGGAAAGAGATGATAGGAAAAGTGATATTACTTTTTATACTAACAACTTACTCTCTACTTCTAATGTTGCTTCTCATGTTATGCATGTTGACATTAAAGCTGAGGAGTCGAATGTTCCACAACCGGTACCATTGGAAGTCAAAGATGAGAAGATAACCACAGTTGAAGATGAAGTACTTGCTGCCCCGTTGTTACATCATGATGATTTAATACCTACAACACCTATATCAACTGAGGAGAACAATAAAGGTAACAATATTGGTGCTGAAATTAATTGTGAAACGGTGAGTACTTGTGAGAACTCATATATACGAATGAAAATTCCATGTTCTGAAATTTCTTTGCTCAATTTACATAATGTGGAATTGATAAGTTCTTATGAGAATATCTCCTGATGACTCTTTATATTATATCATGTTTGATGATCCTAAAGAGCTATCTAGTGTGATTGAGAATGTTGCTGAAATTTCATGTTTAAAATCACTAGTTAGTACCTATGCATATACATATAAGTTCAATTTGATTGGAAATTATGGTATAGATGATAAGTTTTATGTTTACCGAATATGCATTACATGTGATAAGTTTGCTGAATTAAAATTGCATATTTTGGATAAACAATCTTCTGTGCCATATCATGATCACAACGAGATGAGTTTCAATAATAGTGCTGCATGTTTCAAAAGGTTTCTTAAGCCTACTGATTCATCCTTTATTGTGTATTCTTTGGTATGATTCATGTGATGAGTTGGGAGAGCAAAAGGGAGGAGCACAAGGACTTAAACTACAAGTTTTGGATAAGATTTTCAAGCCAAATTCGGATCTCCCACGTGCTCAATCCAATTCAAACTCGGATTCAACTCAGAATTCAATTCGGATTCGGTTCGGGACAGCCTGACAGGCAGTTACTAAAAAGGCCATAACTTTCACAAACGGAGTCCGATTCAGGTGTTCTTATACTCGCTGGAAAGATAATTTCAAGGGCTACGCAATGGATTCAGCCCCACCTTCAAATTCGTCACGGATTAAAAGTAATGACCAAAACATTATAACAGCTTAATTTTAGGTTTTTTCCTTTTGTGTGAGTTTGTTTCCAAATACATGTAGGGATGGTTGGAGTTGGTTTAGGACCTATTGTCCAGCCATGAGGTGGAGAGGGAACTATATATTGAGGGTTAGACCCCCATTGTAAGAGACCACATTTGAGAATAATGAATCTACTAAAGTTTGTTCGAGTTTAGCATTGCTACCGAAGTTCCATGGGGAATTAGGAGTGATTTTCTTCAATCAAGATCGTTCAGCTTTTCCGTTGGGAATTGGGTGCACGATAGATCTTCGCTTGGTGGTCGGCGAAATCAACACGTGTGTTTTGGCGGATTAAAGAGTGTTCGTCCTTTGCATTGGCATTGGAGGATCATTACGATTCATCAAGGCTCCCGTGAGTATCCATCCTACGTTGAGAAGATCGGGCGACCCCGTATCACAGAAGATCAAGTGGAGAAGGACCAACCTACCACGAGTCATGAGAAGAAGAGTCCATGCGGGCAAGGAGCTATGATATATCTATCCAACAATTTCTCAATCAAGCAGCCCATGCGGTTGATCAAGGAGGAAAGAAGCCCGTTTGATGGGAGAGCAAAAGGGGAAGAAGCCCAAGACTTAAACTACAAGCTTTGGATAAGATTTACGTGCCAAATTCGGACTTCCCACGTGCTCAATCAAATTCAAACTCGGATTCAACTTAGAATTCAATTCGGATTCGGTTCGGGACAGCTGACGAGCGATTACTAAAAGGCCATAACTTCCACAAACGGAGTCCGATTCAGGTGTTCTTGTACTCGTTGGAAAGATAATTTCAAGGGCTACGCAATGAATCCAGCCACGGATAAAAAGTTATGACTAAAACATTGTGACGGTTTAATTTTAGGTTTTTCTATTTGTGTGAGTTTGTTTCCAAATTGATACGGGGTCGCCCGATCTTCTCGACGTAGGATCTGGATACTCACGTGGATTTGATGAACCGTAGTGATGGACCTTTTAAAGTTCTTGCCAAGATCAATGACAATGCATACAAGATTGAGCTTCCCGGTGATGACTATGGGGTAAGTTCTACATTTAATGTTGCTGATCTATCACCTTTCTTTGGACAAGATTATGCAGTCGAGGTCGACTCCTTTTCAAGAAGGGAGGATGATGAGGACATCGCTAGTAATGCCAAAGCTAGTAATGAGACTTCAATAACAGGACCAATAACAAGAGCACGAGCCAAGAAACTACAATCGGTGATCCTGCTCCTTAATGAACATGTCATTAATTTTAATGAGAATTGTATACTACCTAAAACAATGTTTTACTTGTGCTCGGGTTTGAAGAGTCGTGATGAATGGAGATCAAGGCAGCATGAACAATGGTTAGCCCATGAATAGTGCAATGCGTGAGCGATTACGAGCCCATGCTACGATGACGCGTGCTACGGTGTTTATGCCCATGAACAGACACCGTGCGGCCCGTGAACGATCACCGTGCTACGGTCTTGCGTGAATAGTACCACATGGAAAGTTTAGTGTTGGATAGCCTTGAGTGAGACTATATATTAAGGGTAGACCCCATTGTAAAGGGAACCACTTTGATAATAGAAAACTCTTGTTCTTTCGTTGGGCAAACCAGACTTGAGAGAATTGGGAGTTCATTGAAATTAAGATTGTTCAACCTTTTCCGCTGGGAATTGGGAGCGCAATAGAACTTCATCGGTGGTCGTGAAGTTCAAGACGTGAGTTGGGCGAATTATAGAGTGCTAACTCTTGCATTGGCAGGGGATCACTACGGTTCATCAAATCCACGTGAGTATCCGGATCCTCGTCGAGAAGATCGGCGACCCGTATCATCCAGTATCGAGGCGCGGTTTACTCGGTAGGATTATTTACCCTTACTTTTAGATTAATTTATTTTTAGTCCTATAGTCCATTAAACTGAAATTGCAACAAAAAAATTATTAACCAAACCCTAGTTTTGCATCTGTTAATTTTGTGAGTTTTGTTAGGTTTTGATCCATTAGAATTTTTGTTTAGGTGCTGATCGTTCGTGTTTATTTGCGTAGCCTAATCTTTGTGTCCAATCCAAAAAAAAAAAAATCTTGCTGATTTTCTTTTCATCATTTGAGACTAGCTATTGAATATTGCATCTAGGGCTGCTCTTGAGTACTTCACACCTTGCTTGAATATTTGTGACCTATGCAAAACCAAAGAACAATTAAACCTAGTTTGGCCTTTGAAAGAAAAGAAAAGAGGAGGTTGAGCCAAAAAAAAGAGAAGGAAAGAAAGAAAGAAAGAAAGAAAGAAAGAAAGAAAAGAAAGCATTGGCTGAATTTGGGTGAGTTCTTAATCCATAAATTCAGATTGTGTAATTTAACCTCTTGAGCAATCTCGTGCCCTTACATTCATATCATTGCAATTGGCTAGCGTCTCTCCTAGTACTTGGTGCGAAACGAGCTATCTATTCTTTAATTTCAGATTGCCTAGCTCATTCCTTTGTTTGCATCGAGTCACATTAATCTTTGCGTGTGCGTTCATATACTTCACTTAAATCTTTTGGATCAGCACTTAGGCAAAGTATTCTAGCTTGGATTATTACTTAACTTTACAACATCAAGAATTTCAGATTGCTAGGATATACACTCTCATGCCAAGCTCCACCATATAACCGTTGTTGTGCAAGTAGTGAACACTCTTAATTTCGCTTGATCATCACTTGTCTTTGTTGTCACATCTACCGGTGTAAGTTTTATTGGCCTTAATTCACTTGGAAGGGTAAGAACTTTACTTGAGAGAGGACATAGTGAGATTGAGTGATTTCCACAAAGCATTATTATATACACACTATTTGTTTCTTGCATAACTAACCATGTCGGTGGAGAAGAACACCATGATGAGTGGTGGGACAAATGAAACTCGGGCATTAGTCAAGCAATATCAATTTGGGGCACTCATGAACACTTTCAACGTGAGCTACACCAAGGGCTCAATCAACTCCACGAGAAGCATGATTCTTTTGCTGATCAAATTGCAAGGGATATGCAAAATATGGAGATACAAGTGATGAAAATGTGCGCCAATTGCGGGAGGACATTGGGACCCTCACTAGGCTTATACAAGCTCGCAATGGCGGCGATGAAGCAAGTATTCAAGGAGGAGAAGCTGCACATGTACATCCCGCACCGCAACACCGAGTGGCGACCAACGTGGTGCATCCACCACAGCTAGGAGGACGAGGAGGAGCCCATGGGCGTGGTCGGGTCTAGGTGGAGGCCGTGGTGGGCGTGGTGGTGCTGCACATGCGATGGAAGTGGATGGTGATTTTGCTTTGCATTACAATGACCATTATCGTCGTCCACGCAATGAAGATGATGGATTGGGCAGGCTCAAGTTTTCCATGCCCAAGTTTGCGGTGGAACAGATCCAGGAGTATCTCACTTGGGAATTGAAGGTTGATAAAATATTCCGTATGCATCACTATACGGATGAGAGAAAGATACTGATTGGCATCACTTGAGTTTGAAGGTTATGCTTTGGATTGGTGGGAACAAGTCATTACTCAAAGAGTTGAGAATGGAGAAAACCATGTTGCAACATGGCAAGAGATGAAGCGGGAAATGAGAGCCCGTTTTGTTCCTCGTCATTACAAACGTGATCTATTTGATAAATTGCAGAATATGAAGCAGGGAGCACATTCTGTGGAGGAGTACTACAAGGAGATGGAGCTAGCCATGATTCGAGCCAAGGTTCAAGAACAAGAAGAGCAAACCATGGCACGCTTCCTCTCGGGTTTGAACCATCAAGTCAAAAGAATTGTCAATTTTCAGCCTTATACCAATCTTTATGAGTTAGTGCATCAAGCTACAAAGGCGAGCGACAATTGCAAGAGGATGCTAAGTTTGCAAGATCAACGTCCTTTGCTGCGTACGTGCACCAGCGGAGGAAGATATGGTTCCAAATCACAAGTAAGCCAACGAACAGCTCAAAGTGGTGGTTCAAGCTTTCGCTCATCATCTAGCAAGAAGGAAGAAGCCACTCCAAGTGCAAGGAAGCCATCAAATCCAGCAGCTAGTGTTCCCTCTTCTGTGGGTTCTACAGCGAAGAGTAGCGGTATACAATGCTTCAAATGCCTTGGTCGTGGTCATATGCAAAAGGATTGCCCAAATAACAAAGCGATGTTGATATTAGATAATGGAGAATATGATTACGCAAGTGAAGAAGAGAATGATCACCATGCTGATTTAGGGACATATGATGATGCACATGAGGAGGAGCAAGACATAGAGTATTGTGAACCCGGAGTTGGTCCTATACTTGTGTGTGCTCCGCGGTGTTGAGTGTGCAACCAAAGCCTTCCAAGAACAGCGCTGCAATTTATTCCATACAAGAGCTCAAGTTAGCAAAGATGGCAAATTTTGCAAGGTAATCATTGATGGTGGGAGTTGTCGTAATTTGGCTAGCAAGGAGCTTTGCAATAAACTTGGATTGAAGTACAAGAAACACCCACATCCGTATCAGATCCGGTGGTTGCATGAGAAAGGTTCGTTGAGTGTGGGATACACCGTGGATGTTGAATTTGAAATTGGCACTTATCGTGATACGGTGAGTGTGATGTGGTGCCTATGGACGTATGTCACTTGCTGCTAGGAAGGCCATGGCAATATGATCGTCTTGTGATTCATGATGGAAGAACTAACCAATACAAGTTTTGGTGGAACAAAAACAAGTCGTGCTACCGTTGACTCCTTCTCAAATAGTAAATGATCTTGTACAAAAGATTGAAGTGCAAGTTGAGAGTGAGAAAGGAGAGAACAAAAGAGTGTGATTCCACAAAAGTGAGTGAGAGCCACAAACCAAACACGAGAGGTAAAGGCAAGAGTGAGGGAGAGAAAACTTAATCATGATAGCCACCAAATCGATCCGAGAGAGATGAAAGATGACCCACTTTGATGCACCTTGTATTGTTGTACAAGGATGCATTGCTTTCTACTAATGACTTAACATCTCTTCCTAGTGCTGTTTCTCAAGTTTTGCGGGCTTATGACGACGTGTTTCGGGAGGAGGTGCCCATTGGTCTACCACCTATTCGAGGTATTGAGCATCAAATTGACTTAGTCCCGGAGCCCTCTTCCCAACCGCCGCCGTCGCACAAATCCGGAAGAAGCGAAGGAGATTCAGCGCCAAGTGCAAGCACTTTTGGACAAAGGGTGCGTCTGAGAGTCTTAGTCCTTGTGCCGTTCTGTTATTCTTGTTCCTAAGAAAGATGGTACTTGGAGAATGTGCATAGGCGTAGAGCTATTAACAACATAACCGTTCGCTATCGTCATCCTATTCCTAGGTTAGATGATATGCTTGATGAGTTAAGTGGTTCTACTATCTTTTCTAAGATTGACTTGCGTAGTGGCTACCATCAAATAAGAATGAAACATGGTGATGAATGGAAACTGCTTTTAAAGCGAAATTTGGCTTGTATGAATGGTTAGTGATGCCTTTTGGATTGTCCAATGCTCCTAGTACATTCATGCGCTTAATGAACCATGTTTTGAGACACTTCATTGGAAAATTTGTGGTAGTTTACTTTGATGATATTCGATATATAGTCGCTCTTGGAAGATCATATTGAACACATCAAACAAGTGCTAGAAGTGCTTAGGAAAGAATGCTTGTATGCCAATCTTGAAAAGTGTACTTTTTGCACTAGTAAGGTTGTGTTTCTAGGCTATGTTGTTTCAGCTCATGGCATTGAAGTGGATGAATCTAAAATTGAAGCTATTAGAAATTGGCCAATTCCGTGAATGTGAGTCAAATTCAGTAGCTTCCATGGGCTTGCTAGTTTCTATCGGCGATTTGTGAAAGATTTTAGCACCATTGCTGCCCCATTAAATGAATTAACTAAAAGGAGTGATTTTTGAGTGGGAGAAAAACAAGACAAAGCTTTTTTTGAATTGAAGAAATGTTTGGTGAAGCACCATTGCTTGCTTTACGATTTCACAAAAACTTTTGAGATTGAATGTGATGCTAGTGGAATAGGTATTGGTGGTGTTTTGATGCAAGAAAGAAAACATTGCATATTTTAGTGAGAAACTTCATGGTGCACAATTGAATTATCCTGTTTATGATAAAGAAGAACTTGAAAGAGTGGGAAGATTGTCTACCGCATGTGGAGTTTGCATATAACAGGGTGGTACATTCTACAACTCAATTGAGCCCATTCGAGGTGGTGTCTGCTTCAAACCAATCACGCCCTTGATTTACTTCCTCTCCCACTACAAGAACGTGCAAATATGGAGGCTTCTAAACGTCTGATTTTGTGAAAAACTCCATGCCACAACTAAAGAGGTAATTGAAAAGAAGGTACGTGCTTATGCTTCCAAAGCTAACAAATCTAGAAAGAAAATGCTATTTGAACCGGTGATTTAGTGTGGGTCCACCTTCAAAGATCGCTTCCATGAGCGTAGATCCAAATTGATGCCCGTGGTGATGGACCTTTTAAAGTTCTTGCCAAGATCAATGACAATGCATACAAGATTGAGCTTCCGGTGATGACTATGGGGTAAGTTCTACATTTAATGTTGCTGATCTATCACCTTTCTTTGGACAAGATTGTACAGAGTCGAGGTCGACTCCTTTTCAAGAAGGGGAGGATGATGAGGACATCGCTAGTAATGCCAAAGCTAGTAATGAGACTTCAATAACAGGACCAATAACAAGAGCACGAGCCAAGAAACTACAATCCCAGGTGATCCTGCTCCTTAATGAACATGTCATTAATTTTAATGAGAATTGTATACTACCTAAAACAATGTTTTACTTGTGCTCGGGTTTGAAGAGTCGTGATGAATGGAGATCAAGGACGGCATGAACAATGGTTAGCCCATGAATAGTGCAATGCGTGAGCGATACCGGGCCCATGCTACGATGACGCGTGCTACGGTGTTTGCGGCCCATGAACGATGCCGTGCGGCCCGTGAGCGATCTGCCGTGCTACGGTCTTGCGTGAATAGTACCACATGGAAAGTTTAGTGTTGGATAGCCTTGAGCTGAGACTATATATTAAGGGGTAGACCCCCATTGTAAAGGGAACCACTTTGATAATAGAAAACTCTTGTTCTTCGTTGGGCAAACCACTTGAGAGAATTGGGAGTTCATTGAAATTAAGATTGTTCAACCTTTTCATTGGGAATTGGGAGCGCAATAGAACTTCATCGGTGGTCGTGAAGTTCAAAGACGTGAGGTTGGGCGAATTATAGAGTGCTAACTCTTGCATTGGCAACGGGGATCACTACGGTTCATCAAATCCACGTGAGTATCCGGATCCCACGTCGAGAAGATCGGGCGACCCCGTATCACAAATACATGTAGGGATGAGTTGGAGTTGGTTTAGAACCTCTTGGCCAGCCATGAGGTGGATAAGGTACTATATATTGAGGGTTAGACCCCTATTGTAAGGTAGACCACGTTTGAGAATAATGAATCTACTAAAGTTTGTTCGAGTTTAGCATTGTTGCCTAAGTTCCATAGGGAATTAGGAGTGATTTTCTTCAATCAAGATCGTTCAGCCTTTCCATTGGGAATTGGGTGCACGATATATCTTCGCTTGGTGGTTGGCGAAATCAACACGAGTGTGATTTGGCGGATTAAAGAGTGTTCGTCCCTTGCATTGGCATTGGAGGATCATTACGATTCATCAAGACTCTCGTGAGTATCCATCCTACATCGAGAAGATCGGGCGACCCCGTATCAATTGGGAATTGGGGACTTGGCGTTCGTCGTTTGTGGTCTCGCGACGAACCATTATCCGGTGTGTTTTGGGCGTATTCCAAAGAGATGAGAGTTCGTGCAATGGCGCGAGTGTTCAACTAGTGACATCGTCTACTTCGCATCAACTATCCAAGGTTCCTCACTGAGAAGATCGGGCATCCCCGTATCATATGGTATCAGATTCTAGGTTTACTCGGTGAGAACTTCTTTACCCGTAGTTAGATTCGTTTTCTGTCCTATCGTCTATTAAACCGAAAATTACAATACCAAAACCGTAGTTCAATCTGTTATTTCTTGTGAGTTTTGTTAAGTTTTCGTCCATTAGAAATTTTGTTTACATGGTGATCTTTGTGCTCATTTGCGTAGCTTGATCTTTGTGTCCACATAAGCCCTAGAAAATTGCTGATTGATTCCATTAATTAGCACCCAAAAATAACAAATACCAACCTGTCTTTGCTTGCTTTCGGCTCGGATTAGCAACCCAAGCTGCACCTCGCTGTGCCGTGCTCCAACTTGCTCCATTTGCGTCCGAACCACTTTGGTGCTCCAACTAGCTATTGATATTGCTTTGGGCTACTCCTAGATTTTGGTTTACACTTTGCTAAATTGTGGATCTTGCGCAATCAAGAGAGTAGCACAACACACTTTCGGCCATTAAGAAAAGAAGACAAAGAAAAGGTAGCCGCATATAGAAAGAGCCACGGCTAAAAAAATAAAAAAAACCTTTTGCCGATTGCTACAAAAAAAATGATTTTAGCGTTGGTGTAGTTGAACATGGTGCGCAGCTCCAAGAAGTTGTTGTTGATGTCCGTACATAGCAGCGTAACCTCCTCCCCAAGTTGTTCAATTCATACCGAACGGACCCAAGCTCATCGCGCACACCATTATCACGATCCTGAACTTGCTTTTGTAGCATCCTGCGCAAGCGAGTGTACTCCATCCATGTAACCGATAGATCCTCCTGATAACCTAACATGGCAACAACTCACAAATAGCAAACGAGATTATATCCAGATTAGTAAAACAAAATAGATCTCTCTCTATGCTCGCAACTCACTATCCTGAAAACAAGACAAGCTTACCGTCCCAAAGTGAATCAAGGACTGCAAACCGACACTTGTGATAGCGAACGACCTCAACCCGGTAATGTATGAACGTAACCAAGAGCAAGGGAGTACATAAACGGGTGTAGGTGGAGCTTGGACAGTTATGTGGATATCCTGTGCAATCTGATATTTTCAAGGTATTGTAAAGCAAAGCAATGATCCAAGCTAGAGTATCTTGCCTATGTGCTGATCCAATAGGTTTAAGTGAAGTAAATGAACGCACACGCAAAGATAAATGTGACTTAATGCCAACAAAGGAATGAGCTAGCGACAAGTAAACGAAAAGTGCGATGTAACAAGCTCGTTTGGCACCAAGTACTAGGAGAGACGCTAGCCAACTGCAATTGAATATAGGAGGGCACAACATTGCTCAAAGAAAAGGACTACACAATCTGAAATATGGATGGGACGGTACTATAGCAGTCCGACATTATGCGCGGTTACTGTAGCAAAAATCATTTTTTTTGTAGAATCGGCAAAAGGTTTTTTTATTATATTTTTAGCCGTGGCTCTTTCTATATGCGGCTGCCTTTTCTTTCTGTCTTCTTTTCTTAATGGTCGAAAGTGTGTTGTGCTACTCTCTTGATTGCGCAAGATCCACAATTCAGCAAAGTGTAAACCAAAATCTAGGAGTAGCCCAAAGCAATATCAATAGCTAGTTGGAGCACCAAAGTGGTTCGGACGCAAATGGAGCAAGTTGGAGCACGGCACAGCGAGGTGCAGCTTGGGTTGCTAATCCGAGCCGAAAGCAAGCAAAGACAGGTTGGTATTTGTTATTTTTGGGTGCTAATTAATGGAATCAATCAGCAATTTTCTAGGGCTTATGTGGGCACAAAGATCAAGCTACGCAAATGAGCACAAAGATCACCATGTAAACAAAATTTCTAATCGAAAACTTAACAAAACTCACGAGAAATAACAGATTGAACTATGGTTTTGGTATTGTAATTTTCGGTGTAATAGACGATAGGACAGAAAACGAATCTAACTACGGGTAAAGAAGTTCTCACCGAGTAAACCTAGAATCTGATACCATATGATACGGGGATGCCCGATCTTCTCAGTGAGGAACCTTGGATAGTTGATGCGAAGTAGACGATGTCGCTAGTTGAACACTCGCGCCATTGCACGAACCCTCAACTCTTTGGAATACGCCCAAAACACACCGGATAATGGTTTGTCGCGAGACCACAAACGACGAACGCCAAGTCCCCAATTCCCAATAGAACGACGGCTTGACCTTGATTTGCAGAACGAAACAATGGATCACATATTTCTCTCTCAAAGTGCTCGCATGAACTTTGGTGTTGAAAAAACAAGCAATAGCTATGTTTCAATCTTATGCATAAAATTGGTCTCCTTACAATGGGGGTCTAACCCTCAATATATAGTACCCTGTCCACCTCATGGCTGACCAAGAGATCCTAAACCAACTCCAACTCATCCCTATATGTATTTGGAAACAAACTCACACAAAAGGAAAAACCTAAAATTAAACCGGTACCATATTTCGGTCACAACTTTTTATCCTTGATCAACTGCATGGGATGTTTGATTTTCTCCTTGCCAACTGCTTTGGCCTTCTTGTTCTTCATTGCTAGGCAGCAAATATAGGTACCCTCCTTCTTGTGCTCCTCTATTGTTTTGGCTCCGGCCTCCCTCTCGGTTCCAAAGACTTGAAGCTTGTCAAACCTGAGAATGCACAAAGTATTGCTTTTATGTAGTATCCAATTCTCGCGGAAAACACAAAGAAACTTGTTAAGAAATAATTGCACTTGTTGGTTGAGAAGTATAGATCGTGCTTTATAAACAGCGTCATAAGTACTAGGGATATCCTCATCAGCTTGCTAAAATGAATTTGTGTCCGTCTTAGCATTGTCTAGTTGCTGGTCATATCATTGTTCCTATAAAAAAATCCAAACAAAAAATTTCCCAACCCCAAACCCCAATGCCAATTCGGCTGATTTCTCCTTCCTCTGCAGCCGCCACCACAAACACCATATCTTTTGATTCAGAGATCCTTTTTAAGTGAAACCACCGCCATTTGATAGATAACTTCCTTATCCATCTTGATACGGGGTCGGCCGATCTTCTCAACGTAGGATGGATACTCACGAGAGTCTTGATGAATCGTAATGATCCTCCAATGCCAATGCAAGGGACGAACACTCTTTAATCCGCCAAAACACACTCGTGTTGATTTCGCCGACCACCAAGCGAAGATCTATCGTGCACCCAATTCCCAACGGAAAGGCTAAACGATCTTGATTGAAGAAATTCACTCCTAATTCCCCATGGAACTTCGGTAGCAATGCTAAACTCGAACAAACTTTAGTAGATTCATTATTCTCAAACGTGGTCTGCCTTACAATGGGGTCTAACCCTCAATATATAGTTCCCTCTCCACCTCATGGCTGGCCAAGAGGTCCTAAACCAACTCCAACAAATCCGTACATGTATTTGGAAACAAACTCACACAAAAGGAAAAACCTAAAATTAAACTGTCACAATATTTCGGTCATAACTTTTTATCCGTGATGAATTTGAAGGTGTGGCTGGATCCATTGCGTAGCCCTTGAAATTATCTTTCCAACGAGTTCAAGAACACCTGAATCGAACTCCGTTTGTGAAAGTTATGGCCTTTTTAGTAACTGCCCGTCAGGCTGTCCCAAACCGAATCGGAATTAAATCCTGAGTTGAATCCGAGTTTGAATTGGATTGAGCACGTGGGAGGTCCGACTTTGGCTTAAAAATCTTATCCAAAACTTGTAGTTTGCGTCCTTGTGCTCCTCCCTTTTGTTCTCCCAAGTCTTCACATGAATCATACCTAAGAATACATAAAATAATAGCATGAGGTAGTATTCCAAGTTCATCATCAATTAAAAGAAACTCCTTAAGAAACAAATTCACCAGATAATATTTAATGCGGCTCAATACTTCTTTCCAATGAAATAATGTATTCGCCTGAAATTGCTAAGCATGTGCGTATCCGCATCATCCTCCCCTTCTTCAAAAAAAGCCGTCCTCGGCTTTTGGTTACCTGAAATTATAGTAAGCAAAGAATACAACGTATATACATGATATATATATTTGTCATCAACACTTCTGATACGGGTCGCCCGATCTTCTCGACGTAGGATGGATACTCACGAGAGTCTTGATGAATCGTAATGATCCTCCAATGCCAATGCAAGGGACGAACACTCTTTAATCCGCCAAATCACACTCGTGTTGATTTCGCCGACCACCAAGCGAAGATCTATCGTGCACCCAATTCCCAAGGGAAAGGCTGAACGATCTTGATTGAAGAAAATCACTCCTAATTCCCTATGGATCTTAGGCAACAATGCTAAACTCGAACAAACTTTAGTAGATTCATTATTCTCAAACGTGATCTGCCTTACAATGGGGACAAACCCTCAATATATAGTTCCCTGTCCACCTCATGGCTGGACAAGAGGTCATAAACTAACTCTAACTCATCCCTACATGTGTTTGGAAACAAACTCACACAAAAGGAAAAACCTTAAATTAAGCCGTCACAATGTTTCGGTCATAACTTTTGATCCGTGACGAATTTGAAGGTGGGGCTGGATCCATTGCGTAGCCCAGATTCATTATCTTTCCAACGAGTACAAGAACACCTGAATCGGACTCCGTTTGTGAAAGTTATGGCCTTTTTAGTAACTGTCTGTCAGGCTGTCCCGAACCGAATCAATTGAATTTCGAGTTGAATCTGAGTTTGAATTGGATTGAGCACGTGGGAGGTCCGAATTTGGCTTGAAAATCTTATCCAAACTTGTAGTTTAAGTCCTTGTGCTCCTCCCTTTTGCTCTCCCAAGTCTTCACGTGAATCATACCTAAGAATATATAAAACAATAGCATGAGGTAGTATTCCAAGTTCATCATCAATTAAAAGAAACTCATTAAGAAACAAATTCACCTGACAATATTTAATGCGGCTCAATACTTCTTTCCAGTAAAATAATGTATTTGACTGAAAAGTGCTAACAAGCGTATCCGCATCAACTTCTTTTGTTTAGCATATCAAGAACATCTGAAGGCGTAGTAGATAAAAAGAACAACACATATGCATGGTATATGTATGAATCAATTATCGTTTCATTCTTGTTGTTCCCAACAAACAAATTAATATAACCGCAACCATAAGATGTATACATTGCAACATTGTCTTTCATTCTCCCTCCCATGAGAAAAAGTCGACCTCGACTTTGCTAGGCACATGCACAAGTCATTAATGGGCTAAACCAAATTAAGTTGTTCAAATATGGGGGAGAAAATTTTTGGTTCCTTCCATGCTTCAACTGCGCTACTCTGATTATTTGTACATGATTGTACATTAAAGGATGAATAAGTAGGCTTAAGAAATCTTTTGAAACATGCAGCATTATTGTTGAAACTCATCTCATTGTGATCATGATATGGCACAGAAGATTGTTTATCCAAAATATGCAATTTCAATTCAGCAAACTTATCACATGTAATGCATATTCGGTAAACATAAAACTTATCATCTATACCATAATTTCCAATCAAATTGAACTTATATGTATATGCATAGGTACTAACTAGTGATTTTAAACATAAAATTTCAGCAACATTCTCAATCACACTAGATAGTTCTTTAGGTTCATCAAACATGATATAATATAAAGAATCATCAGGAGATATTCTCGTAAGAACTTCCTTATGAGTAATCAATTCCACATTATGTAAATTGAGCAAAGAAATTTCAGAACATGAAATTTTCATTCGTATATATGAGTTCACACAAGTACTCACCGTTTCACAATTAATTTTAGCACCAATATTGTTACCTTTATTGTTCTCCTCAGTTGATGTTGGTGTTGTAGGTATTAAATCATCATGATGTAACAACGGATCAGCAAGTACTTCATCTT
Source organism: Bonia amplexicaulis (assembly GCA_036346245.1). NCBI lineage: Eukaryota > Viridiplantae > Streptophyta > Magnoliopsida > Poales > Poaceae > Bonia > Bonia amplexicaulis. The sequence goes on from CM070739.1 coordinate 9,864,539, forward strand.
TAACTATGATTATCTCCTCATCGCTTATCTCCAATGGTGCCGTTGTTGAACATTTGACTCCTCTTCTTTAATATCAACTGCGCAATGTGAGAAACAACACTAGAAGTAGATATTAATGTGTTAGTTTCAAAATCAACCTCACTTTGTCCATCTTCTACTTCTCTCTTTTCTTTTGGTGTATCTCTCACACTCTCGCTTGATGCTCTCAAACTCACATATGGTGGAATCACACACCGCTCTTTTAACACTCTCACTCAATTTGGCTATGTGGCTCTCATTCTCACATATGTTTTGATGCATCTCAATTGTTATATGTATCATTGGTGCAGCATAAGATGTCTCCTTTACCGAAGGAAAAGTCCCATGCTCGGTCATCTTCTCATGTGTCACACTAGTGGAACCATAAGAGCTGAAGTATGGACATGGATTGAACCGTGATGTACGTTTCTCCATAAGTCTCTTCTCTCCGTATAATAGCATAATTCACAAGATCATGCATGCTACTAAAATATTTATGTTGAAGTGCAGCGGCGATCTCAGAATTCAAGCCACCCCTAAAGTATGCCTTCTCACTTGATGGACTAGTGACACCGGCACGACGCATCGCATCTTGCAGTTCAAAATAGTAATCTTGGACAGTATTACTCCCTTGTGTGATATTCTCTAGATGGTGAAGCAATTCCTGCGCATAATAGGATGGCACAAACTCGCTTCTCATAAACGCCTTCAAATCTAACCAAGATTTAATGAGTTGTTTTCCAATTAGTTGTTGCCACCAACTATAAGCATAGTCTTCAAAGTCACTTGTGGCATGCATCACCTCTTGGTCTTTGGAAAGTTTCTGAAATCTAAACACTTTCTCCATTTGCCATTCCCACTCAAGATACTACTCTGGATCATCACTGCCATAGAAAGGAACAAAGCTATCTTTCTGTTGTTGTGGACGAAGTGCTTGCACAATATCATTCACGAACGGCCATAACTTTCGATCCAAAAGGTTTCTTGGGGCCAGTGAGTACTCGTTGGAAAGATCTTGAAGTCTACTTTCAGATGGATCTGGTCTCACCTCCAAATTCCATCCGAGCCGATCAGAAACTGCAAAATAAGTCACGTCACTTTTCCAGTCCGAGTCATAGTGAGCTTGGGCCTTGTAATCGAGTCCTGTTCGACTTCCATGTGTTTTGGCCGACCGTCCACCTTCCGTGTCCCTTAAATAGGCAGCCGTACCCTCTTCTAGGGTTTGGGTTTTGTTAGACTAAGTTAGCTTTTGCTACTTCGCCTTGTATTCGCGCGTGTCGGCTAGACCGCCCGAATACTTGTCTTCGGAACCCCACCGTTATTCTGTTTTCAATTGAATCCTACATTGTTTATTTGCAATTGAGTTGCTGTTCATCTTGTTCTTGCATGTTCTTCGATTGCTTGCAGGAACAAGTACCCTCGTGGCTAGGTTGATCGTGCGCCGACAAGGTCACGAACAACCTCTGGATTTGGTGTATCGATCGCTAAGGCGCAACGTCCTTGGATGGTTGTAGTCGGGTCGTCAACGTCATCTCCTTCCCCAATCGAATTTACCACTCTCATCGAAAGATCGGGACCGCTAGTGCTATCAGTTGGTATCAGAGCTCAAGGTTGATCGGTGAGAGATCTAATTTAGTCTTTGCATCTTTTTACCCACGGTCAAAAACCAAAAAATAGTAGATTAGATATCTATTCCCCAAAATCCGAAACAATTTGAGCCTTAATCTATTGCTGCATAGTCTTGGTTTGTTGAGTCTTCGGTTGCATCGTCTTAGTGTCTAGATCTTTTAGAGTTTCGAGTTTTGTTCACGTCTTGGTATCACCGTTGCAGTTAGATCCGAACTCGGTTTCTAGGGAGGCTTTGCCCTAGTTGGTCTCGGAGTAAAAAAAAGAGAGAGAACTCTTCTAGGGTTTGGATTTTGTTAGACTAAGTTAGCTTTTGCTACTTCGCCTTGTACTCGCGCGTGTCGGCTAGACCGCCCGAATACTTGTCTTCGGAACCCCACCATTATTCTGTTTTCAATTGAATCCTACATCGTTTATTTGCAATTGAGTTGTTGTTCATCTTGTTCTTGCATGTTCTTCGATTGCTTGCACGGACAAGTACCCTCATGGCTAGGTTGATCGTGCGCCGACAAGGTCACGAACAACCTCTGGATTTGGTGTATCGATCGCTAAGGTGCAATGTCCTTGGATGGTTGTAGTCGGGTCGTCAACGTCATCTCCTTCCCCAATCGAATCTACTACTCTCATCGAAAGATCGGGACCGCTAGTGCTATCACTTTTGTATGTCACTGCTTCGTGACCAGACTTATACTTAGCTATGTGTTTGTGTGCTTGCTTTCAGGCTTCCCCGCGTGCTTCACATCGTCAAACGGTAAAGCGAATTTTTAGGTATCTTCAGTCAAGTTTAGAATTTGGCTCATGGTTGATACGGGGTCGCCCGATCTTCTCGACGTAGGATCAAGATACTCACGAGGATTCGACGAACCGTAGTGATCTCCCGTTGCCAATGCAAGAGACATCATATGGTTGCCGTTATATTAATTTGTTTGTGTGGAACAACGAGAATGACACGATAATTGATTCATACATATACCATGCATATGTGTTGTTCTTTTTATCTACTATGCCTTCAGATGTTCTTGATATGCTAATCAAAAGAAGTGTTGATGACAAATATTGATACGGGGTCGCCCGATCTTCTCGACGTAGGATGGATACTCACGGGAGCCTTGATGAATCGTAATGATCCTTTAATGCCAATGCAAGGGACGAACACTCTTTAATCCGCCAAAACACACTCGTGTTGATTTCGCCGACCACCAAGCGAAGATCTATCGTGCACCCAATTCCCAACGGAAAGGCTGAACGATCTTGATTGAAGAAAATCACTCCTAATTCCCTATGGAACTTCGGTAGCAATTCTAAACTCGAACAAGCTTTAGTAGATTCATTATCTTTCCAACGAGTACAAGAACACCTGAATCGGACTCCGTTTGTGAAAGTTATGGCCTTTTAGTAATCACTGTCAGCTGTCCCGAACCGAATCCGAATTGAATCCTGAGTTGAATCCGAGTTTGAATTGGATTGAGCACGTGGGAGATCCGAATTTGGCTTGAAAATCATATCCAAAACTTGTAGTTTAAGTCCTTGTGCTCCTCCCTTTTGCTCTCACAAGTCTTCACATGAATCATACCTAAGAATACATAAAATAATCGCATGATGTAGTATTCCAAGTTCATCATCAATTAAAAGAAACTCTTTAAGAAATAAATTCACCTGACAATATTTAATGCGGCTCAATACTTCTTTCCAGTGAAATAATGTATTTGACTGAAAAGTGCTAAGCTTGTGCGTATCCGCACCAGTGGTGGCGGCTTGGTCTAGGATGCGACGAGGAAGGCTGTTGGTGGTGGCCATGCGACGAGGAGGAGCTTGACGGCGACGACCCAAGGCGAGAGGGACGGAAGAAGAAGGTAGTAGGGGTCTAGGGGATGGACTCGGCGTGTCGTGGAACATCTCGTGATGAGGTTGGCTTGGCGATTAGAGGTCGGAGGCGGCGGATTGACTTGGGCAGTGACAAGGCCCGAGCCGCCCCCACAGTATCGAGGACTGGAAGGGAGCTCGTTGCCAGTGACCCCCTCCTCCTTCCTCGGCAGCACTGGGGATTTGGGGTGTAGAGGTTGCCGCGGGGTGCGGGTGCTGTGCAATTGCCGCAATTACTTCTGGAGATGAGTACTTGAGGAAAATAGCTGCTGCAATGTTGGATAAGTTTGACAAGTATTGGGAAGAAAAGAACAATGTCATGGTCCTTGCTACTATTCTTAATCCTAGGTTTAAGATAAGGTTCATTAGTTGGCGCTTCAACGAAATGTATGAGCCTTCAAAAGCTGCAAAAGAGCTTGATGATGTCAAGGTTGAATTGGAAGATTTGTATTCACAGTTTGACATGGATCATCGGCACAACAGAATGGGCAACAGAGGTGAAGCAACCTCCTCTTCAGCTGTGGGTACAAGCAGCTTATTATCATCAGTTTCATCTCAGTTTCAGTCATTTTTGTGTTCCACTTCTACCAAGCCTTCAAAGTCAGAGTTACTTATCTACTTAGATGAAATAAATGAGAGTTTAGATAACAAGGACGTTAAATTGCTCGTGTGGTGGAATTTGAATGCACATAGATTTCCAGTTGTGTCGAATATGGCTAAGAATTTCTTGACTGTACCAGCTACCAGTGTATCTTCAGAATCAACTTTTAGTGCTAGAGGTAGAGTACTAGATGACTATCGGTGTTCTTTACGTCCGGCTATGGTTCAACCTTTGGTTTGTGCCTCCAGCAGGATCAGAGGTGCACATGATGATAGGAGATCTCCTATAGTTGTGGTAGATTCATCGTACTGCAATATTTGTCTATTTTGTTATAGCTTATGTTATAACTAACTTGAATATTATGCATCTTTTCAGGAAGAAGATGAAGATGATGATGTTCAAACCATTCCATTTCCTAAAAGCGTCATAGAGAGCAGCTAATGTGTGGTAATGCTTTCACTAATCTTATTCTCTTCTTTCTATTACCTTACTCATTGCTGATTCTATATTTCTACCGTCAACCGGTGTTTGAAGTGTTGTGTCTTCTTTGGGAGTCATTGTCGCATTTCGTCTTCGCCGCTCTCAGCATATCGAGCCGCCGCCTTGCTCCCTTCTGATCAATTGCCGTGATCTGCTGCTATAAAATGAACTTGTGAATCGTCAGAACTGCGTGAGCTGAACTGTCAGAAATGCTGTTGTAAAATGAACTTGTGAACTGCTGTCGTGAATCGATGTGTAAAATGAACTCATCAGAAGCTGCTGCAGAAATGAACTCGCCGTGAAGCACTGTCAGTAAAATGAACTTGGCTATTCTTCTTCTTGTTGTGATTTGTAGAACCGCTGGGCTGCTTGTTGTCTTCGTGAGTCAGCCGTCGCTACTAATTTGTGAACCGCCGCATCGCTATTAATTTGTGAACTGCTATTGTCTGCAATTAATTTTGAACTGCTGCTTGTCATAGAATCGCTCGCTCGCCGCTTGCTATTCGCTCATATTCGCGAGTGTTCGCTCATGAGCGTGCTCGAGCCGCATTTCGAACCGAGCCAAGCCTATCTCGTAGCTCATTTCAGAAACAAGCCGAGCCGAGCCTACTGTTTATCCGAACCGAAACGAGATTGGCTCGAGCCATCTCGGCTCGGTTCCACCCCTATTTCGAACCTCCATCACAGCCTGACCGCCCAAAATCGCTCAACAATTGCATTGACATGATTGTTTTGTAAGACGAGTGCAGACAAGGCATCTACGAATAAGAGATAACATGCTTATCCAGAAACATATAAACTAAGGTAAATAGTAATAAAATGTAAAAATATAATAAAAACAACATGAATAATTAGATAAATTAATTTTAAAGATGAATCATTAGAGATGTTATCTCTACTGCTATCTTTAAATAAAGTAAAATCTTTTGAAATAGCCTTAAAAGACAGAATTGTACGTGCTCTAACAAGATGGAGATTTTGCAGTGGCATTTAATGCACTCGGGAACTTTGCAATGATATATAAAACGTTTTCCTTAAAATAGTATACATGACTACATCTATATATAATATATTGTCAAATGCTAAGAGAAATCCTCACCATCAGAACTAGGCTCAAGCTCAGGCTTGACCACTACCGAGTTGATCATTAGTAAAAATGTAAAATGTCTTTCTAATATTCAGATTGATCACCTGAAAATAATATAAGTCGATTCATAATACAAAATATTTTCATGACCTTCATACTTTCATAAATATTACAAATATATTGTGACGAAAGTAACGGTACTAGTATAAAAACTAATCGTAAAGGTGCATCCCGGAAATGAGAAGTTGATGGCATCAAGAATTTGACAGGAAAGAGTAACATTCATAAGCTACTTTTCTGGCATTAGGTATAAGAGTCTAATCTCATTAGGCCTAGATCATGCAAATGTAGGTTTTGGCCACTCAGACTAATGCGGTATGTAATCTGACAGGCAGGCCATGGAGCTTAATACACACGTACACAAACATTGCGAGCCCTTTTTTCGCACACATAAACACAAGAGTTCATAGAATGACAAGGGAATGGCTACGACATTGCACAGAAAGAAGGCCTTTTCTGCCTTTCCGTTCACAACTACAGTAAACTTTTTGTTGCCCTTCACGTAACATTTTCTTTCGTAAACCTAACCTTACACTGTCATTAGGATTATATACACAAAAGAAAAAGATTTTGCTCCCTCAATCATCAGGGAGTTTTCTTCTGCATCCATTGCATCACAGTCAACGCAATCCGACAAAATGCGGCATCAAGTTTTCTGTCTTCCGTTTTGTACACTTGACAATCTACGGGAAGGGTCAGCATCTACTGCAGATCAATTAGCCGCCTTCAGAGAAACTTCCAGGTAGGCCATTTCACTCTGCTTGCTGAAACTATCCTTCGTTGGGTTCTCAGGAAGGACACGTCCTTCCAGCGTACCATCTTGCTGTGTCACGGAGATGTTTGTGCCATTCAACAGGATCTGCTCAAAGAATGGCATACTAGACAACTAAGGCATAGCTAATGGGATACTACACAAATAAGGCATAGCTAGTTGAACAGAATAACAAATTAAAAGTGAAAACAGAATACCCCATGTTGAACAAAAGAGCAAAGAACGAAAGAACACGCACGGAAAGAAAATGTGTACGGTTGTGGCCAACAGCAGCATTTATCAGTAAAAGAAATTGACAGATATGGCACTTCTCGAATTACATTGAGCTCCTAAAATGGCATTTATTGCCTTGAAAACAATCCTAACAAATTATGTGAAATGCACAGCATTTATATTTTGATATTTGAGAATATGACCTAGTAGCAGCAGCAAAATGATGAGCTAGTAATTGTGATCTTGTTTATGGATACTCATTTCTCGTTAAATTTCCTTTTTTTCAAAGTGGAAAATAGCTATTTCTTCAGTTTGAAACCACTGATGCACCTACCATTTTTTTTATTCACCAATCCCAATAATTTGTTACCTAAGAGTCTTAAGACTAGTTAGTTCCAATAAAAATAAATAAATGCTTATCTTATTTCTTCAGTGGTCATATGTACCTGAAGATTACACAGGCAGGCAAGGTGCATAAATTATATCGATGTGTTGTGACCCTAAAAAGATTGTCGAGTGAGAAAGCTTAACAGATGAAAAAACTATTTTGTGCAACAAACATCTGAGACTTAAATATTTTCAACTGACATTACGTAGAATTAACGATACAAAATTGAAACATTATGTTTTACCTGATTACCACTTTCAGTATGCTTGGGATCAAATAGCATAGGACGGCAACGCTTGTCTTCATTCATCAAACTTGAATTCTGGAAGTGATTTATAAGTGCAGCTTTCCCCTGTATTCGAGCATATGCCAATGAGACTACTTTCTCACTATTAAATTTTTCCCATTTCCGACCAGCAAAAGCCTGCGATAAATTAAATGCTGCATGGTTAGAAGCTTTTGTAATTGTTAATTTTTATCATTCCCTAAATGCTGTGCCAACTTTAATTTTTATCATTCCCTAAATGCTGTGCCAACTTTAGCAACAAAATTAAGTAGCTTATCACTTTCTACCTAACAATATTTAGGTTTATCATTGATGTTCGGGCAGTTATAATCAAGGCATTTAATTGAACAATTCTTAGCAACATAAGTAGCAATATCCTTAGTCTATATAGGATTGTAAGCTTTGCCTCGGTCATGTTCTCTCTATTTTTTATAAGATCACAAGCTTCCTCTTGTATATGCTCTTCTATATTCAGATGGACCTTCTCAAATAGGCAATAAATAAAGTATTGTTACAAAAGGTAGGTGTAAAGGTAAACATCATAATCTGAACCATAAGAAAGCTAAAATATTTCAAGCAAAAAATTATGAGGTTTTTAGAACATATGCCATCTTTCTAGTAATAGCACAAAGCCACAAACACAATATAAAGAGGTCAGACTTAGGAAACAACCTGATAAAAAGATACAATATAAGCAGGTGATGCCATATTGATGAAGGCATAGCCAACATTGCATTTATTCTGCAGAAATTGAAGCTTAAAATCAGCTGTAGATAAAAATATTACCCTGTCAGAATAGTGTGCTATTTATCAAGCAAAAAGTGTTACCTTGAAATCGATAGGCAAGTAGAAGAAATCATAGGTCCCTTCATGAGTTTCATCTATTACTTCTAAAAGCATATTCGATGTATACCTAAAGATATAGTAAATCGTAAGCGATAAAAGCAGGCCAACATGACATTGTAACAAGTAAAAACAGAAATAACAGCCAGGTAATGCAAGTCATACTTGTTTGGTATGTTCTTTATCATCAATGTTGTCCGAGTGTCTTTTCCAGTAATGATCTTCTCCAAATCTAGTTGATACTGCATCCTGCTATCTTCTTGACCACCAGAGTTTCCAACAGCCTGATTTCTGCCTCGCTCAAGTAGACTCTCAAAACCAAGTAAACCTGGATCATCAAAGGGAGGATTTACAAAGAAATGAATTCTCATGGAATCGGTGTTATCATTCAAAAACTACGTACTCTAATATTTATTACCATTTTGCATGGATGGAATGTTAATGTGGGAATGTGTGCGAAAGTTTGTCATAATGTCTCCACCAACACGGCTGGGACCCATGCTGCCAAACTTACCCTGCCTCATGTAAGATGTGTCTGGGGAATCAGGATAATAGCTAAAATTACTCTCCAAGGGCAAAACAGATGGGGCAGACCCAACATGATGCTGGAAGAAGTGCTCTGACAGCCCAAAGGAACCACAAAGGTTCCGATACATACTACCCTGTTGTGTGTGGTTATTGGAAAAAAGTGAATTGCTAAGAGGTGGAGAATGGAAGGCTGAAGGCTGACAATGATCCCTCATGGTATTCTTATTACCCCAAAGAAATGGTGTTCCAGTCATTGTTGTACAACCAGATGCAGTAGAAGCCGACGAAGCTGCGGAAGACACAAATGGGCTGGCACTCATAATTCCACCATGTTCTGGAAACGAATGTGAGTTATGAAAAGTGGGGGACCCATGAAACATATTATCAGCATGGTTATTCCTATAGGAGCTCTTCCCAATGGGTGACTTCATGGGAGGATATCCTGAAGATAACCCAGAAAGATAGTTACTGCCCAAAGGACTCATCCCTCCAGTAAACGCAGTTTCATTGGGTGTATTCAGTTGATTGTTTTCTGTTGAGCTGCCAAGTTGGGACCACAAACCTGCCAACAAATTGGAACACTCCAAAGTTTGAATTGCTCTACTATTAACATCAATATAGGAGAACAAGAATAGGGAACTAATTGAAGTAGAGCCAGGGCTAAAAAATACTAGAAATACTTGGTGGAGAGTTGGCAGAAGGTGAACCAAGATGGAATGTATTATGTCTTGTCTCATCTTGCTCAAACTCATGGTTAAATTGCTGTATGAAACTGCAGAATAAGAAGCAGAACTTTGAGAGTGTAGACAGCCAAGGAAAATAAAGAATATCTGAATGCAGAAGAAAAAGGATAGAATAGAGGATTCCATTTTTGGATTTTTCTTTTTCTTAGATAAATCATTCCCCCATGTCCATTTGTGAAAAATAGACAGGATTGCTACATTCTAACACAAACTTTGTCAGAAAATTGACAAAGTTAGCAAATGCATTGTTCTAGATGGACAACATGGAATGATATAACATCTAAAGCAGGGGATCATGTCAAGGCTGCTCTACTTTAAGGCAAAGAAAGCTCCAAAAGACTGGAACTTCATAATTAGAGGGTTCAATTGATGGTGAAAAGGCCACTCTATAAAAAAAATTAATAACTGTATGAAACAGGAATTAGGGGATTGGAAGCAACTATGCTATATCCAATATTCATAATGCTAAATAAGTAGTTAAACACAAATTACAACATCATAGAAAGAAGGTAATCTAGAATTTTAACAGCAACTGAACAAAGAAAACTAGATGGCCATGGTATTAACATCTCAGCAAAGGACATGACAGATTGTAATCAAGTTTAATCAATTTGTTTGTTTGGTTAATTTTTATAGTGTTTTGAGATTGGAACAACTACAGTTATACAGTTACACAAGGGGCTCATGATGCACAAAAATACAGACCTTCGACGAGCTCCACCAGGACGGCTAGGTTCCAACTTTACCCGTTTTCCCGCAATATCACTTTTGTTTAGTGACCGAAGGGCAGCTTCTGCAGCCCTGACATCATAGAACTCGATAAATCTATGGTGTCGCTTTTGTGGTGTCTCTCTTATCTGCACGGATGGAAAGCATGAAATTAAGTAAAATATGGTGTTCAAAGTAATTTTAATAAGTTAATTACTTTTTGCAGAAGGATAAATTAAATACTAAATAGGTCAGTCCCCTAATACTTCTACCAAAAAAAATGCTGTTCGTTACCTCCCTCACTTCACCAAATGCACCAAAAATTCGAAGGAGTTCCTCATTTGAAACTGCTGGTTCCAAATTAAAGATCACAAGGGTTCCTTGGTTCATATCTTTATCTGACGGATTCTCCTGTAAAGACAAATCAAACAAATCAGCAAACAATGATATTGAAAAGAGGAGAAATGCAAATAGCTGGCAGAAGTATTGACCTTGGGAATCGAGAAGTGGATGTCAAGCTTCCTCCTCCTTAAAGGTTTATTTTGTAACGTCCGCATAGCAGTTCGTGCATGACGAATATCATAGTAAGATATCATAACGAATCCTCTATGTTTTGTTGCAGTGTACATAGACCGAATGTCCCCAAATAGCTGAAACAAAGTATGGTTAGCAAAGCCAAAATAATGAGTATACAACTATGCATGATATATTGGTCTGAAGGAAATGAAACGTGGAAGCTTTCTTACAGAAGGTAAAAGTGCAAATTTAATCGAGTCAGATGTACATTATAGCATTATAGCATCTGTTCGGAGAAACGTCCGTAAATACTGTGAAGCGACAAGTTTTCTATGCCAATTTGTTTACAAGCAGCAATTTTTTGTGACTGGACATAACAGCACTGGTATGGTGTACAGTTGAATGAAAAAATGTTTTTTTTTCATTTGCAGTAGAAGTTGTTGTCATAGACAAAAAAATGTCCAAATGGCATAGTTAAGTTTCTTTTGAGTAATACAAATTCAAGAAAAGTTATTTTAGCAACATTTCAACAGCCATATCATGATCGTTGACAAAATATAGACTGACCAGCATACCTACTGTATTGTTTTGAATCTGTCTGTATGCATGTGTGTAACTCTGTTTCAAAACTATGTAAAAAGTGGAAACAGCATTTTAAATAGCACATAATGGAAGCTCAGTGACCAAGTGTTTTAATAGTGTATATCAGCAATGTAGTGGTTGCAACACGCTCAGCTATATTTGCAAAATATGAAGTTGATCTATCAATCCTAAAGAAAACATCCAAACTATAAATCCTATACGGCCATGAAAAAGATCTAAAACAAAACTGGAGCATACAAGGCTAGATAATGATTCTGTTAATCAATATTGATCATCTGATGAAGTTGATGAACTAAACAAAATCATTTCTCCTTTTCTTTCTCCATCCTGTGAATCCAGGCTTTGCAACTTGTTTGTTATTTCTTGTTTGCTAACATAAATGATGAACCATATGCACAATGCATGGAACTTGTGTTAGATTGTTGTTGATCATGTTCATGCCTAGCTTTTTGGAGAGAATTCAAAATGTGGATGGCTAGATAAGGAAGTAACTAAGAGATAGATGAATGAATATAGAATGCCGAGGCACAATTAGCATGCTTGCATATATTAGTTTCTCTTAGTAAAAAGAGCCGCAATGACAAATTACTAGAAAGATGGAAGATGCAATAAATGACTCGCATGGAAACATGAAACATCGTTGTATTGAAGTTACCAGACACACTAAAGCAGCTGTAGTGTGCAGCATGGTGCCGCAACTTTGAAGACACCACAATAGCCATGGCCCCTTGTCCGCTATAAGGCCATTATAGCTCGCTATTTGAAATAAATAGCAGTAAGATAAGGCACAGCCTTAAGCATGTAGACAAGGAAAAACGGAGTGCGCTATTTAGATAGAGCTGCTATAATGGACCAGGTGATCTGACTGTTCTAGCATCTCTTTACAGTTGTGGCACTGTAGTGGCAGGATATACTGCATAGCGTGCAATGGTGCCTTTTCTTTTATTGTTTCCATGTGAGTCACTTATTCTGTATTCCATTTTTCCAAGAATTTATTGTTTCTCTTGTACTAAATTTGCATGTACTTATCAAATTCCAGCAATTTCTTCTTGGTTATTTTCTATCAGCCATCAGCCATCTTGAACCAATTCTCCAATACCTGAAATATGCGCATCAACAAGTCTTAACAATAGTTTCCTCCTTTGTTGAAAGGGTTTATCACTTGTGTTGTCAAGGAAGAAACAAAAAAATGTTGGAAGCTCAGATATTTCAATTGGACAGAACAGGAGGAATGATTGTTTTGGTTCATCGTCGGAGGAGAAGGATGAAGCTCAAATGACTGAATTATTATGCTGTTTTTTATGTTTTGATGTTATTTTAGACCTATGACAAAACCATATTGGCTTTTATAGTTTGAATGTTTAAATTTGGGATTGATTAACTTAGTAGTTTTTCAAATATAACTGAGCATGTTATGCCCTCAAAATCACAGATTCACTACAAAAATGCATTGGTGCTATGTTTCCGCTACACATTACTTAATATAATGCTTTTGAATTATTTACTTCTTCAAAAAATGCATTATCAAAAGTTCATGCTTGACCCAGTAGATTTGAAAAATGATAGAACCAACCTTTTTGCACCCCTAGTTCTGGGCTTCACAGCAAAGACAATAGCTAATGTGTAAGCTTAACTAAACCAGGAGCGTCCACCCACAAGTATGAAGGACCAAACACAAGAACTGAATCTCATTACTTTGCATTTTAACCTTAATCACAAAATATACCAATTTAATAACCTGCACATATGCAACATAACAAGCTGCGCTAGAGTAGAAGTATGCCAGTATGTCTACACGTTAAATGTCAAACTTAGAAATTCCCATGCCAGCGTCTCATAAAGCGTTAATATTAAGCTTTAATTAGACAATATGTGCTGAACATGGATAACCCATAAGGCTTCAACGCAACTTTGAAATTAGCTAGATTTATGCCTTGTGGAACACAAACATGGCCTTATATACTGCGAGGCATGATTAAATGCCCTCTCTTCTCAGTTCAGTAATATAGCATTTGGTCCTTAGCAAATAGTGTTGTAAGTCATGCATGGGTAAAGGTTCCCTGTTCTTTTGGGTTGCGGCTGATGGCTTTTGGTTGTGACTGATGACTTTTGTCTGCGCTTTTCGAGACGGTGGTAGACGAGACAGTGCACACGGTTTTGTGCTCGGGAAGCCATTTGGAGAAGTAGAACCAATTGTGTCGCGTAGGAACTTGTCCGGATACTTGGGTACAATTGAAGAATATTTTAAGGCGGCGTTTTGTTCCGGCACACTACAGTAGGACCTTGTACAATCAGCTACAACAACTACGTCAAAGTAATTCTAGTGTTGATGAATATTATAAAGAGATGGAGATGTTGATGATCTGTACAGAAACAGAGGAGCATGATGAGGCTACTATGGCACGTTTCTTTAATGGGTTGAATGAGGATGTGCAAGATAGGGTGGAGATAGTCCATTACTACAACATCTAAGACTCGGTGCATCAAGCCGAACGTGCTGAACAACAATTGAAGCGCAAACAAGCCAAGAGTGGACATGCCAACACTCAAACAAACCCATGGAGGCGTCCATCACAGCAACGCGATGATGTTGGCTTATACTCCAAGGTGGCGATATCAAGCCGTTCAAATGGGGCTCTTTCAAAGGAGGCAAGCAACAGAGGTAAAGAAGCAACTAAAACTGATTCTAGTTTACCTTCTAATGCTCGTGTTAGAGAAATTGAGTGTTTCAAGTGCAAAATAAGAGGTCATATGATGCATGACTGTCCAAATCAACGAAGAGTGCTTCTCACTAAAGATGGCTATGCTTCAACAAGTTCTAGTAGTGATTTTGAAAGTGAAAAATCCGACGATTCTGAGGATGATGTTGTCTATTGTGATCCAAAATTGAATGGTGTTAATCTTTTGGTCCGAAAGGTACGAAGTAAAGAAACTAAAACAAAAGGACAGCGGTGAAGTGTTTTCCAAGCGAAGTGCAAGATCAAAGATAAAGCACACAAGTTGATCATACATGGTGGAAGTTATACCAATGTGATTAGCAAAGATTTGGTATACACTTTAGGGCTATCCACGTGGAGGCATTCTCAACCACATCATGTGGAGTGGCTACATAACTCCGGAAGGCTAAAGATAACTCACAAGGTGCATGTTCCGTTTATTGTTGGTGACTATATTGACAAGGTAGATTGCGACGCAATTCCAATGTATGCATATGGGTTATTGTTGGGAAGACCATGGCAATATGATCGCAATGCTACGCATGAGGGCGAGTCCAACACATACACTTTTGTACACAGAGGAAAAAAGCATGTGCTAAAACCAAAATTGGAGTGTGCTACCCATGTTAATGAAGAAATTTTAGCAAAGAAGAAAGCCCCAAAAGTCATCCCAAAGCCGAGGACAGCTTTTCTTAAAGGGGGAGGGGATGATACGGCGCCAAATACCACTACCGCTAACATCCATGATGGCCAAGAGTGAGGAGTAAGGAGGACCAAGGAGGACATGTGGAAGTATATACGAATGTCCATACATTGGGTCATGTGAGTGCGGCATGCTACCGTTGGGCATAATGTGGAGACCTGTGTGTGCAAGGCATGGAGACAGAAAGTCAGCTAAGTGCTAGTTATTTCTGGGTTGGTAGCTTAAGGATTCCTATTTGATTAGTTTTTTTTTTTAGTGTGAACCAGTTGGTTTTTTTTCTGGTTGTCACTAGCTATCCACACGCATGCAAACTTGTTTTCTAGTCATGTCCTGTAGTGCATGCATGTGCTCCGATTCGAAAAGTAGACGTGTTTGCATGCATGCTCTGAGTCTGTGTATATGTATGCATATACGTGCATACGGCCGCGGATACGAGCTCGGATAGTTTTCTAGTCGGCTTGGAGTTGGTTTAGGGTTGTGCGTGTGTGCCATATAAAGGGCAGGCTGATGGCCATGTAATGGGGGAACCTTTGGCGTGAGAAATATACAGAGAAAATACGTCATGACGGCGGCTTCTTGTGTTCTTGTGTTTTTGTGAAATCCATCTAGGGTTTCACTGCAGCTTTGTTGGTTTTGATTCTTTCAATCAACGTCGCAGTCTGATCTTGTGATCTATTCCTCTGTTCATGAGTTGAGGTTCTCCCGAGTGGAAGAATTGCTATCTCGGATTTGGTTCAGGCCAAATCCATATATTATTTCCTTGCTGTTCTTTTCGGCTGCATAGAAGATTGCCGCGTCTGTTGGTCGAGTTAACAATTCTCCTACTGCTGCTCGGCTGTATCAGGGGCTGGGAGTTGCTGCTACTGTGATCAACTGCTACTGCTGCTGCTGATCAACTATTGCTGCTGCTGTGGCTGTTCGCTTGAAGTGTGGCATAGAGGTGCTGTCTAATTTATTCCTGCTGCTGCATGTTAACTTCTATTGCTGCTGCTACGAGAGAAGAAATAATGAGCACAACACCCGACAGTTTTACCACTGCTGCGTGAGAAGAAAAGGAGGCTGCTGCTAGGGCTTGGCCGAGAAGCATGAAGCTAGGGACTGCTGCTGATGTGCACAAGGGAAAAGAAAGAACCTGAAGCTGGGGAAAGTACCGTGAAAGATCGGGCCACTCGTGCCTAAATTCAGATTTCACTAATTTGTGCCGTATCAAGTTGTCTGGGTTTTTGATCCATTGTGTCTGCATGCGTAACAGCAAATTGTCCACATGTTTGTAGTACACTCCCTATAGGCTATAGCTAGCATAGCAGTATTGCATGATTATCCTAAAGTCCCTGCTAATGCAACAATATTTTGTTTTCAAGGTGTCTCTTGTTTCCTGTGGCTTGTAGTATCTGCTAGTAATAACATAAGATATAGATTTACAGCAACAAAATTTACAAGATTTGCAGGAGAAAAACATTGTTGTTAAATAATTTTACATTATACAATTCTTCATTTAAACTTCAGTACAACAGCAGCAAACAAGAGGAAGTGAGGAAATTCCATTTTTAAGTCAAAGTTAATTTACTATAAGAATGAAATACAAGAAAATATATTCTGAAAGAAGAAAAATAGTGAAAGCATAAAATGGCACAAATGTAGCAGGTAATATGTTAAGTTGTTAACTATCTAGTTTTCAAGAAGGCTTTACCTGACCATAACTAGTTAAAATCATGAAGAACAAGCAATAACAGAATCAAACCTGCATGGAATTAAGTACATACCTCAAACAATGAGCGCAACTCTGAGTCTTCGACATTACTATTAATGTTCCGCACAAACAAAGTCCTGGAGGGGTGTTCACCATATGGATGCTCACCAGTCACTGTCCCGACACCATTTTGGAGGCTGTATTGACTACTGTTACTTCCAGTGCCATTGATGAGACCAGCTTTTGCCGTACCAAAGGTGATGCTTTCCAGAGGGTCAACATCCAGCTCCATACCCCCACTATTACGGAAAACATCATATTCTTCCAATTCCTCAACTTGGGTTTGCAGTTTAACATGGTCAAAATCATTTATTACTCCAGCTAGGAGCTCTTCTTCATCATCTGGTAACAGGTCTCCAATCAAATGTTGGGCAACATCATCCATGGGATCTGTCTCTCTCGTATTACTGCCTAGATGCTTTGTTATGGAAAACATATCATCCATTGGTTGAGAAAGCTGCTCCCTTTCTTTACCTGGCACTGCATGAGACGCTGTTAGTGGATAGAATCCATTTCCCATATGGGAACTAATCACAGGTTAACAAAGAAGCACATTTTCGTACATTTCCCAAATGGAAGAGCTGATGGCAATGAGCGGGAGAATAAGACAGCATCACTAGATCCATTAATTGTAATTGCAGAAGGAACTCCCCATGCCCATATGTTTCTCATCTGATGAGTCCTTTTGGATGGAATATTTGCAGGTTCTGTGGAACATCACAAATATGATCTGATTAGAATTTAGCAAGGTTTCATCACTATTAGTGGCATTAGAGTACCTGATAATTTTGCAATATCCTCAGGTTGCTCCATTATATCAACACTGGAAATTTTGAAACCATTATCAATGTTGATGTACAACAATTAACATGGTGACAAACAAACCTAATTACGCCTAATGGCATCCCATAAAAGCAAAACAACTCCAGAAATTAATAACGAAAGACAGTGGCTTTCTCCTGATAAGTAAGCACTCACCCAACAGTAAATTAGTCAGAAAGCAAAGGAAATATACACTTTCAGGCAAAAGTGGAATATGCCAAACATCAAGATTCAGCGAGAAAAGATAAGTACCTTTACAAGATTTTTTTCTTAGAATGTAAACCTTGTAGCATACCATTTTAGAACAACAGGGCCACAACCACGTCAGTCCCACTACTACTAATTGAAACCAAATGACATGCTCAGGTACGGGATAGAATCACAAAATCACATTTGATACCTATGGAGTCCAAATAATCGAAACCTCATTTCTCAAACGTATAAACCAGTTTCAAATTTATATTGGAATAAAACCCTTTGATATTTCTACATGGAACAAACAAATTTACATTACAAGTGAGTGTGTTTGGAGCCATCACGTTCCCTTCAAATGCATGTTTTATTACTGACCTATTAATCACCTCATCTAAAATAAAGTATAAACCGAATGCTTTCTTCTCATAATGGACAGACCGTAATCAAATAATCAATCAATACTTGCAATAGTGGGTACCCCAGTCATAGCAAAGAACGAACTAATTACATACCAACCATTAACCATGTCGGAGCTTACCAAGAAAAGAAATTAACCCAAGCCCGGGTGAATCCCCAGTCCACTCAAGTAGGGCCGAGGGTTCCTTGGGCTGCTCCTGCTTCCACTTCTGGTTCCGCGCTCAAAAGAACCGGTTCCAGAGGCGACCTGAGGCGTGCGCCACCCCCACAATGGTGTGGTCGTCGCCTCGCCGCACAACTCCTACGCGCTCCTAAAGACACCCAAGACTAAAACACCCGGGGTCGGGTAGGCACGGGCGAGGCGGGCAAGCCGGGAGGCGCCAGGATGGGAGGAGCAGAGAGAGAGGAGAGGGAGGGGTAGAGAGGGGAGAGGAAGGCTGAGGAGATGGAAGTGAGGCGAGGGATATTCCGCCAACCTCTTGGATCTTCTATTGCAGGCCTTTTCTTGCGGCTGCAAAGGGCGTTGTGGCATGTGTACTCTCTGGTAGAGTACAAATGCTGGGTTATAAATGGTATAGCTTTTTAGCTAGATATAAACAACTGCATTGATTTACTAGCGAAAAGGAAGAGATAATGTCTATCTCTTTTGCATTCAATTGCAGCTGCACATGGTTTATATGGTTTATATGGGTTAAGCCAGAGTTAGAACCATATGACTACTAATTTAACAAACCTTGCAGTCAATTTTTCCGTTGTAAATTGTATATTTTTTTACAAATACATAAAGAACTATAATTATTAGTCAGAAAGGTAAGAAGCACTGACTAACTCTTTTTGGTTAGATACGACGGTAAATATCATTACTAAACAAAAAAAGAGAGTAATGTCTAACAGTTGCAATGAAAAAGTTAATCCCGACCGATCCAAGACCAATCCGATTGGTACCGAATCCGATTGGTACCGAATCCGAGAAAAATATGGGTTAGGATATGGTAACAGCAATATCCGTCAAATGACATCCGTCCGAACCGATACGTCTTCAAGTTTGATTTCAGTTAGTGCTACTATTTGACGTTTCATTTTCTTTTGCAATGGTAAAATAAAATCTTCCACATCAGCTATTAAGTAGTAACATCAAGTTCTTGACAAAGACGTCCTCCTACTCCATTTGTTGTCGCATGCATTCCTTACAAACAAGTAGGGTGCAAACGGCTCGGTTATCCCGACCGATCCTAAGAATCCGATTGGTATCGAATCCGATTAGTACCGAATCCGAGAAAAATATGGGTTAGGATATGGTAACAACAATATCCGACCGAATCCGACCCGTTTTCACCCCTAGTTGCAACCATGTAACACATAGTCGAATCATATGCTTGGGTTAAACTATAATTCAAAAATAACTAAACTACATAAAGAATTACAATTACTAGTAAAAACATGAAGACAAAATGTCTAGCTCTTTTGGATGAAGACAAATATTACTAGAATTATTAAAGAAAGTATGACTGTATCCAATAAGGCAGCTAGCAAACCCACGGTGTGTTTGATTTCAACTAAAGTTCAAATCTCATACCTGGTGTGTTAGACCAGCTCAAAAACAAATATTTATAATAGGGATACATATTCTTTTATCAGAGACCTAACTTCCTCTGCATTGGTTCGGACTAGTCGGGCAGTCCTAACTGAATTATATAGATATTATTTGTTCCTATATGTTTTTTAGATTTTACAAGTCATAACCATATAAATTCAACAAATTTAGACACTCAAAAGTATAAAATATACTCTAAACTACAGTTTTTATCTGTAGGATTGAGTATGGTGAGTCAGAGGGGTGAATGACTATCCAAAAATCTTTCCCCAAGTATTGACACAACGCAACGGAAACACAAACCCTCAAACACTCAAAACCAAAAGTCAAGAACACCGGTCTGACCATAGCAACTCCGACCTAACCATCCAGACTTATACAACATACCACGGCTACCAAGACTCAGTCTTGCCACTAGCCGCAATCAATCATCAAGCAGCTACACACCAAAAATAAAGCAATTGATCCGAGCATAAATAATATGCGCTTGACTCTCAATTAACAAAACAAATATATATACCTATGCCATGACTAACCCTTATATGAAAATACCATGACTAACAATGCACAAACTCTTGTCGTGACTAACATCACCAGAAATGACTCAAAACCAACTCCTTTAAAAAACGAGGGCTGGTTTAACCGCAGCCACCTTGCCGATTAGACCGCCAAGGAACTATCGGTCTGATTGCTCCACAGATGTCGATTAGATCGCCAGCACCAGCTGATCACGCCCCATCGGTCAGACCACCACCCCAAACTGGTCTGGCAGGTGCTACCAAAAATGCATATGTCAAAATACAAATACACAAAAAACAAACTCAATTAGCAAAAGCAAGACATAATAAATATCAAAAGCTCATCACTTTTATGAGGCTACCACCACATGATCTTACAAAATCCCACAATATAAGCTTTCGATTTAAATAGTTGCAGGCGAAGACAAGTGTCACTGGCTTACATGGCAGTTAGTCTGATCACTGCGAAATGGACCGTAGAAAATCCTAGGAGGCAACCCCACTTCCCCCAATTTGCCGTACTTGAGTCGAAGAATTTGCGTCCGTTGACTTTGCTTGCCCTGTCGTCCGGATTAAGTGCTAACCATTATTGTATAGCTGATATTTAAGGGTTAACTCAATATTTAAGTTCACATCCGATAGGTTAGAGCTTTGGATGGTCCCTAACACTGAATGATTTGATGACAATGACGTTGAATCTTTAACACTCACACCTCTTGTTTAGACCCTTAATTAAATCTAAT
This sequence comes from Bonia amplexicaulis, assembly GCA_036346245.1. Taxonomy (NCBI): domain Eukaryota; kingdom Viridiplantae; phylum Streptophyta; class Magnoliopsida; order Poales; family Poaceae; genus Bonia; species Bonia amplexicaulis. The sequence goes on from CM070739.1 coordinate 9,885,333, forward strand.
CGTGATGCTTCCGTGTCAAGACTCACCAGTAACACAAGCCGTGTGTACTCGGTATGTTTGGTTGTCCCTCATAATTTATTCCCGAGTTGGCCAAATACTAGTACTACTTGTACTTCCACCATGGTATGCATTTGTACTGGATGATGCACAATTAATAAACGCATTTCCAAAATTGGCAAGCATGGAATCATGCATGCGTCATCAGATATTTTTGGTACTCCCAAGTGTGTGATGTCAAGGATATTTGTAGGTGTGTATAGATTCTCTTGGGAAAAAGCTTAATCGGAGTGTTTGAATGTTTCCGTTACCATCAATTGGTTACAAATGCCAATTATTCGCATGGCCACATTTTCATGTCATAAAGCAAATACGTGCCAATCTTGTTATTTTCAAGATGTTAGCCCAAAAAAAAAAGTAGTCCCTTTCATCAAAAGAGGAAAAATTGATTTGGCTACCAAATTTTTGGTCCCGAAAATAGAACCAGTGAATCCGGATGGCAAGTATAACCCAAAAGTAGTTCAAAAGTGATTCCAATTCTATCTACTAGTTATCAACCCGTGCATCTACACGGGCTAGCCATTATATAAAGCATAGAATCTACGTGTCACGTTTAAAGTTGTATGTCTGTTTAGTGTTAAATAACTTGTAAGAATTATACTTGATTTTAATTTTGAACTCTGTTTTCATTCTATTCAATTCTACTAAATTAAATGTGCATTAAAATTAATTTTGAATTTGTCTTTTGTAATGCCCGGAATTAATTCTTAAGGGTTTGTATGTAATTATTGGAAAAGAAGCACGTGAAAACGGGATGTAGGAGTTGGTGATGTGGCACCAAGTAGCACTACAACTTTGGTTAGTGCTTGTAGTTCTGTGCACAATATTCAAGAAACTTTGAATATCAATTCTGAGGTTTCTAATTGCACAAGAGACATATTTGGATAGATAATGAAGTCTATTTTCCAACGAATCAAACGGCATTTGATTTGGAGCTTCCTACACAAAGTTATGACAATTTCATTGGATGCTGCACGAGCTGTCCGGAGAGACGCGCGAGACTTGCCAAACATAAAGAGTTCGAGTATTGCAATGCAAATAAAAGTAAAATCCGACCACACCATGACTTTCTAAAGGTGGAGAAGGACTCTTTTTCAGGTTCCAAATGGATTTGGAAGCCCATTCAACAAGAAAACAAAACATATAAAGATTTGAAACCGATTCGGATTCGGATTGGGACAGCTGGCAGACCGATACTAAAATGTCCATAACTTTCACAAACGGAGTCCGATTTGGACGTTCTTGGACTCGTTGGAAAGCTATTTTGAAGCCCCACACAATGGATGAGGTGCCAGCTACGGAATCCTCACGGTCAAGTTGCAAATTGAGAGAGAAACCAGATGTAGCAGTTTAGGTATTTCCTTTTTAGTTCGTATTGGAGTTTGTTTTGGCCTTAGGCCAAGTAATGCGTGAGTTGTAATCAAGGCCGTGCATTATGCACCAATATAAGGCCAGGGCCTTAGCCCCATTGTAACTCAGGCTATGATTTGAGAAATAGAAACCAGAAAATCACCATGGTTTGGTGGCCATTGTTGGCGTGTTCTTGAGATTTCCATCGAGGAATTGCTCTTAGTGTGTTGAATTCAATTGTGGTGTTAGATTCTACTCGCTGAAACTTCGGTTTCTCTACCCTTCGTTCACGTGCTGTGGTGTGCGTAGGAGAAGGCTTATCATGGAGAGGGCATCCAACAAGGCGTATCGGGAAAGATCAGGGCCAAAGCAACGGGGTTCAGTTAGCTGGCTAGGTGGATCCGCATCATCTTGGAATCAGAGCGTGGTTGGTCACGGTATGAGGTTGCTGAATTTTTCTTAATGGCGTGTTCTATGAAGACTAAAGATGGCAAGGCGCGACATAATGATGCCGAGCTAATTGGGGAGGTGCCCCAATATGCGGCGTCTTTGCCGCCCGAGGTACGAATTGGATTTGAAACGACACGTGACTACTTCTTAAGTTGTCACCGGAAGCTTGAAGGCAAGGTTGATGATTTGGGGGCACGAATTGATGCTTTGACGGAGGCGCTACGCAACCAGCCACCACAATTTCAGCATGCTGAACGGAGACCTCAGTATCTCAAACGACGTGGACCATATGAAGACAACGAACATGAGGAGGTCTTTGATGGTGCAGCGGGCTTTGGTCCACAACCGCGCCATGCTCGGGACTACCGTGGTGCTGACCGTGGTAGGGACATGCGTGGCAGAGGTGCTGCCCATGGTAGACGTATGCATGATGGTGTTGGGTTTGCTCAGCGTGTTGCCATGGTTGATGGAATTGGGCGGATAAAAATTTATATCCCATCATTTAATGGTAAAGCTGAACCGGAGGACTACTTGGATTGGGAGATGCGTGTCGAACAAATTTTTGACACCCATCACTATACTGAGGATAAGAAGATCCGTTTGGCAACAATTGAGTTCACTGGATACGCTCTTCTTTGGTGGTACCAATTGTGTCGCGTAGGAGCTCGTCCAGATACTTGGACACAACTGAAGAATATTTTGGGGCGACGTTTTGTCCCAGCGCACTACACGATGACCTTGTACAACCGGCTACAACAACTACGTCAAGGTAATTCTAGTGTTGATGAATATTATAAAGAGATGGAGATGTTGATGATCCGTGACAGGACGGAGGAGCATGATGAGGCTACTATGGCACGTTTCTTTAATGGGTTGAATGAGGATGTGCAAGATAGGGTGGAGATGGTCCATTACTACAACATTCAAGACTTGGTGCATCAAGTGAACGCATCTTGAACAACAATTGAAGCGCAAACAAGCCAAGGGTGGACATGCTAACACTCAAACAAAGTCATGGAGGAGTTCATTACAGCAAGGCGATGATGTGGATTCACACTCCAAAGTGGCGGCATCAGTTGTTCAAATGGTGCTCTTTCAAAGGAGGCAAGCAACAGAGGTAAAGAAGCAACTAAAACTGATTCTAGTTTCCCTTCTAATGCTTGTGCTAGAGAAATTGAGTGTTTCAAGTGCAAGGGAAGGGGTCATATGATGCGTTATTGCCCAAATCAACGAAGAGTGCTTCTCACTAAAGATGGCTATGCTTCAACAAGTTCTAGTAGTGATTCTGAAAGTGAAAAATCCGACGATTCCAAGGAGGATGTTGTCTATTGTGATCCAAAATTGAATGGTGTTAATCTTTTGGTCCGAAAGATGCAAAGCAAAGAAACTGAAACCAAAGGACAGCGGTGGAGTGTTTTCCAAGCGGAGTGCAAGATCAAAGATAAAGCATGCAAGTTGATCATAGATGGTGGAAGTTATACCAATGTGATTAGCAAAGATTTGGTGTATGCTTTAGGGTTGTCCACGTGGAGGCATCCTCAACCACATCATGTGGAGTGGCTACACAACTCCGGAAGACTAAAGATAACTCACAAGGTACGTGTTCCATTTGTTGTTGGTGACTATGTTGACAAGGTGGATTGCGACGTAGTTTCAATGGATGCATGTGGGTTATTGTTGGGAAGACCATGGCAATATGATCGCAATGCTATGCATGAGGGCCGGTCCAACACATACACTTTTGTACATGGGGGAAAGAAGCATGTGTTGAAACCAAATTGGAGAGTGCTATTCATGTTTATGAAGAAATTACAGCCAAGAAGAAGCAAGCTCCCAAGAATACCCCAAAGCCGAGGACGGCTTTGCTTCAAGGAGGGGAGGATGATGTGGCACCAAGTAGCACTACAATTTTGGTTAGTGCTTGTAGTTCGTGCACAATGTTCAAGAAGCTTTGAATACCAATTCTGAGGTTTCTAATGTGCACAAGAGACATATTTGGAGAGATAATGAAGTCTATTTTGCAACGAATCAAACGGCACTTGATTGGAGCTTCCTACACAAAGTTATGGCAATTTCATTGGATCTTGCACAAGCTGTCGGAGAGACGCGAGACTTGCCAAACATAAAGAGTTCGAGTATTGCAATGCAAATAAAAGTAAAATCCGACCACACCATGACTTTCTAAAGGTGGAGAAGGACTCTTTTTCAGGTTCCAAATGGATTTGGAAGCCCCTTGAACAAGAAAATAAAATATATAAAGATTTGAAACCGATTCGGACTCGGATTGGGACAGCTGGCAGACCGATACTAAAATGTCCATAACTTTCACAAACGGAGTCCGATTTGGACGTTCTTGGACTCGTTGGAAAGCTATTTTGAAGCCCCACACAATGGATGAGGTGCCAGGCACGGAATCCTCACGGTCAAGTCGCAAATTGAGAGAGAAACCAGAGGTAGCAGTTTAGATATTTCCTTTTTGTTTGTATTGGAGTTTGTTTTGGCCTTAGGCCAAGTAGTGCGTGAGTTGTAATCAAGGCCGTGCATTATGCACTAATATAAGGCCAGGGCCTTAGCCCCATTGTAACTTAGGCTATGATTTGAGAAATAGAAATCAGAAAATCACCATGGTTTAGTGGCCATTGTTGGCGTGTTCTTGAGATTTCCATCGAGTAATTGCTCTTAGTGTGTTGAATTCAATTGTGGTGTTGGATTCTACTCGCTGAAACTTCGGTTTCTCTACCCTTCGTTCACGTCTTTGTGTGTGTGCGTGGGAGAAGGCTTATCTTGGAGAGGGCATCCAACAAGGCGATCGTGAAAGGTCGGGGCCAAAGCAACGGGTTCGATTAGCTTGCTAGGTGGATCCGCATCAGTTGGGCTCGGATAAGGATTTGTTTCCTAACAAAAGGGGTCTTGGGCAGTAGGGGTGGAAAACTGTAACGGATAATTCATTTTATCCGATATTTGTATCCGAGAAAACGCGAATATGGTAAGAAAAATTCGTATTCAAAAATGTTCGGATTCGTATTCGAGAATATTTGTATCCGTATTTGAGAATATTCGTATCCGCATTCATATTCGAGAATATTCGTATCCTTATTCGTATTCGAGATTATTCGATTCGTATTCGATCCATTTCTAGAACCCATGAAAAATGCGTGCAAATTTTATGATTCAAAATTTGAATTTAGGTGGTTTAAAACCGGTAACCGGTCAAAAACCAGTGAAAAATCGGTAAAACCGCTAGGAATCCGTTTTATCCGATATTCGTATCCGAGAAAATCCGTATTAAAAAATATCCGTATTCGTATTCAAGAATATTCGTATCCGTATTTGAGAATATTCGAATTCATATTTGTATTTGTTTTAAAAATATGGATTCGTATTTATATTTAAGACTATTCAATCGTATCTGATCCGTTTCGACCCTATTGGAGGGGGAAACCAGAAACCCTAGCTGCTTTGGTTTTCTTTTAATCTTGGGCGCCGTCGTCTGCTTCCTCACGCGCACCGCATTTTTCTAGCGCTCGCCAGGCAATGACGCACGCGTTTGCCACCAGCCGCTGCGGGTGGGCGAGCGGGGCCCGTTCGCCACGTGGATCACATGGCATTACTGCTGAGTCGTGTGAATTGTTTTGTGCTCAACTCCTGACCGGTGTGCCGGCCGGACATCCATTTCTCTAGATCCCGCACGCACGTGTATGGTGAGATTCGGCTGACGAGTGCGTGCACGAACCGGGAATTTGAGCAACATGAACCTTATAGATAACTTCGTAAGTTTTTCAGAAACTCTAAGAATATAATTTTTAGATAAGTAGGTTAAATATTATGAATTTTAGGAGACTGCTCTCTAATCTAGGGTTGCTCTTGGGCCGCAGAATGGGAAAATATTAATTTGACTAACTTAATATCAGAATTAAATTTTAGGAATAACTAAAAAGTGAAAGGAAATTTTCTGTAGATTTTAAAATATCATTGTTTAGCATATTTGCACATGTAGATTAAAAGTTATAGAATTAATAAGTCTACTATCCAAAATATGATAGATCATTTTTCGGGTTAAAAGCGGAGAGTTAGATGATTTAATCCTGAAAGTTGATCAGCTAAGAAAATATAGAAAATTTTGTGTAGATTTCAGAATTGGTATAGTTTGCTATTTTACGATGTAGGAATTAAGAGCTATGAAATTTTGAATACCGGGACAACAAGGGAGATTGTCCGGTAAAAGGAGAAAACAAAGGTGGTTTTAGGAAGCATGTAGGAGCGTTGTCGATGTCTTGATGTCTTGCCTCGCTGTAGTATGTATTGAGATTGAGGAGTAGCTCAGGTATGTTGTCACATTCAAATCCTTCCGGTCGGCGCAATTAAGAAAAAGGCAAGTGCATGGTAGAATGATATTCAATTGTCTGAGCTTGTTGCTTGTTTATGTAATTACTTGCCATGATGATTCATATGATGATACTTGTTCTTGAATTGCTCATATATTTATGTTACATCGATGATTATGGCAATTAATTAATGTTGTTGACTAACCAATGAAAAGAGATAATCATTGCATTGCATGTGAGCATTAAAGTTACAAAGACCTACTTGGTAGGTGTTGTGGTTACAGATCAAACAGAGGATGGTAGTATGGTAGTGGAGATGTTAGGTGAGCAATACTTTCTCTGGGTGCTCTCGGGTCCGGGAGACTTTATATATATATATATATATATATATATATATATATATATATATATATATATATATATATATATATATATATATATATTCACATGTGAGTATTTTACAATTATGTCCTTACACCCAAGTATCCATCTCAAAAGCATTTATGTCATTATACATGTCTCATTTTGGACTTTATAGCCTTCTAACAAGCCGGCTGGGCTTAGGTGAGGGCCACCCCTACAACAGGAGCCTCTCATGGTGAAGGGCTTTATAAGCCGAAGCCATGTTGCTAGCCATTTGACCCCCTCCGTCCCTGCGGCCTGTGACTTTCTATGATCTTGGATAGAAATGCCTTTGCCGGTGGCCGAGCCAGACCGAGGATACGGGGTGAATCGGCTATCAAGTCACCCCTACCGCGAGGTTCTTCAGCTGCGGAGTTGAAGTTGCTGGCGGGTCTGGGCTTATGTTGCGGACATGTTGTTGAAGCGCGAGGCGGGTGCAAGGCCTAGTGGCATGGCCACAGAGCCGGAGTAACTACTGAAGGCATCTCCCGATCGCGCAGTATGTGCTTCCCACGGAGCCGTTCCATCCAGACGAAGCAGGGTTGGGGGCCGACCCATTTCGCGGACTCATAGTCGAAGTGGGCTCCGGAGTCGTCGTGCAGCGCGGAAGTGGGGGTTGATTGTGGATTTGCCGCGCAGGCTCGACGTCGAAGCGCAGCCCAGTGGCTCGTGGCTCAACGACGATGCTTTAATGACGTTCGGCGTGCAATAGGGACTGCATGACGTGACGGCGTGCAATCGGTGTGTCTTGCGGTGCCAGCGGTCGCTCGGCTACAACCGCGCGCTTCTTCCCAATAGGGCAGGACTCATGGCTGCACGTGGTTGGCGCGTCATGCGCTGTCAGGCCCCGTCCCGAGGAGGTAGGACGCATGACAGGACAAGATTGGTGGGTCATGGGCTGTCAGGCGGTGTAGGCGTGCATGCAACCTCGTGGCTTCAGCTTCCACGGATGCACGCTCCCGGTGGTAAGTCGACGTCGGGGTCGTTCCGCAGAGGCGTAGCCTTTGTCGGAGCCGAAGTCGTGATGTGGCACCAATTAGCACTACAACTTTGGCTTTGAATACCAATTCTGAGGTTTCTAATGTCCACAAGAGACATATTTGGAAAGCTAATGAAGTCTATTTTGCAACGAATCAAACGGCACTTGATTGGAGCTTCCTACACAAAGTTATGGCAATTTCATTGGATGCTGCACGAGCTGTCCGGAGAGACGCGCGAGACTTGCCAAACATAAAGAGTTTGAGTATTGCAATGCAAATAAAGGTAAAATCCGACCACACCATGACTTTATAAAGGTGGAGAAGGACTCTTTTTCGGGTTCCAAATGGATTTGGAAGCCCCTTGAACAAGAAAATAAAATATATAAAGATTTGAAACCGATTCGGACTCGGATTGGGACAGCTGGCAGACCGATACTAAAATGTCCATAACTTTCACAAACGGAGTCCGATTTGGACGTTCTTGGACTCGTTGGAAAGCTATTTTGAAGCCCCACACAATGGATGAGGTGCCAGCCACGGAATCCTCACGGTCAAGTCGCAAATTGAGAGAGAAACCAGAGGTAGCAGTTTAGGTATTTCCTTTTTAGTTCGTATTGAGTTTGTTTCGGCCTTAGGCCAAGTAGTGTGTGAGTTGTAATCAAGGCCGTATGATATGAAAGACAATGTTTCGATGTATACATCTTATGGTTGCCGTTATACTGATTTGTTTGTGTGGAACAACGAGAATGACACGATAATTGATTCATACATATACCATGCATATGTGTTGTTCTTTTTATCTACTACGCCTTCAAATGTTCTTGATATGCTAAGCAAAAGAAGTATTGATGACAAATATATATACCATGCATATACGTTGTATTCTTTGCTTAGTACAATTTCAGGCTACCAAAAGCCGAGTACGGCTTTTCTTGAGGAATGGGAGAAAGATGCAGATACGCACAAGCTTAGCACTTTTCAGTCAAATACATTATTTCACTGGAAAGAAGTATTGAGTCGCATTAAATATTGTCAGGTGAATTTGTTTCTTAAGAAGTTTCTTTTAATTGATGATGAACTTGGAATACTACATCATGCTATTATTTTATATATTCTTAGGTATGATTCATATGAAGACTTGGGAGGGCAAAACGGAGGAGCACAAGGACTTAAATTACAAGTTCTGGATAAGATTTTCAAGCCAAATTCGGATCTCCCACGTGCTCAATCCAATTCAAACTCGGATTCAACTAAGAATTCAATTCGGATTCGGTTCGGGACAGCCTGACCAGCAGTTACTAAAAAGGCCATAACTTTCACAAACGGAGTCCGATTCAGGTGTTCTTGTACTCGTTGGAAAGATAATTTTAAGGGCTACACAATGGATCTAGCCCCATCTCCAAATTCATCACGAATTAAAAGTTATGACCAAAACATTGTGACGGCTTAATTTTAGGTTTTTCCTTTTGTGTGAGTTTGTTTCCAAATAAATGTAGGGATGAGTTGGAGTTGGTTTAAAACCTCTTGGCCAGCCATGAGATGGACAGTGTACTATATATTGAGGGTTAGACCCCATTGTAAGGCAGACCACGTTTGAGAATAATGAATCTACTAAAGTTTGTTCGAGTTTAGCATTGCTACCGAAGTTCCATAGGGAATTAGGAGTGATTTTCTTCAACGAAGATCGTTCAGCCTTTCCGTTGGGAATTGGGTGCACGATAGATCTTCGCTTGGTGGTCGGCGAAATCAACATGAGTGTGTTTTGACGGATTAAAGAGTGTTCGTCCCTTGCATTGGCATTGGAGGATCATTACGATTCATCAAGACTCCCGTGAGTATCCATCCTACGTCAAGAAGATCGGGCGACCCCGTATCATCTTGGTATCAGAGCGCGGTTTACTCGGTAGGATCTTATCCCTTAAATTTCAGTTTATTACTTAATGTCCTATAGTCCATAAGCCGAAAACACACAAAAAAAAATCCAAACCCTAGTTTCACATCTGCTATTTTTGTGAGTTTTATTATGTCCTGATCCATTAGAAATTTTGTTTACGTGTTGATCGTTCGTGTTTATTTGCGTAGCTTAATCTTTGTGTCCAATCCAAAATTCAAAAAAAAATCCGATCGCTACAGTGCGTGAACAGTACTACATCACAAAAAAAAATCTGATATTTTTATTTCATCAATTGAGACTAGCTGTTGAATATTGCATCTAGGGCTGCTCTTGAGTATTCTACTTCTTGCTGAATATTTGTGACAATTAAACCTAGTTCGGCCCTTGAAAAAAAAGAAGAAGAAGAAGAAAAAAGATAGCTAAAAAAAAGGAAAAAACATTGGCCGAATTTAGGATGAGCTCTTAGTCCATAAATTCAGCTTGTGTATTTAATTCCTTTGAGCAATCTTGTGCCCTTACATTCATATCATTGCAATCGGCTAGCGTCTCTCCTAGTACTTGGTGCAAAACGAGCTATCTAATCTTTAATTTCAGATTGCCTCTAGTTAGCTCATTTCTTTGTTTGCATCGAGTCACATTGATCTTTGCGTGTGCGTTCATATACTTCAGTTAAATTTTTTGGGTCAGCACTTAGGCAAAGTATTCTAATTTGGATTATTACTTAATTTTACAACACGAGAAATCAGATCGTGTAGGATAAATACTTCCTAACCAAACTCCACAAAATATCAATTGCCGTGCAATTGTGAGTCACTTTTAAATCCGCTTGACCATCACTTGTTATTATCGCCACCACCAAGTGTAAGTTTCTTTTGGCCTCAATTCACGTCGGAAAGGTAAGAACTTTACTTGGGAGAGGAAAAGTGAGATTGAGTGAACTCCACATAATGCCCATATATTTGTGGTTTTGCTGTATTCTTTGTACATTCTAACCATGGCAGGTGGAGAAGATAACTATGGTGATGAGATTAAAGTGGGTATGAAGGATTTCTGCATTGAGCTCAATCAACAAATGAAGGTGATACATAAAAACATCGTGAATGATATTGTGCGAGCACTTTGTCCACAGCAAGAAGAAGATAGCTTTGTTCCTTTCTATGGCGTTGATGATCCAGAGGAGTATCTTGAGTGGGAATGGCAAATGGAGAAAGTGTTTAGATTTCTGAAACTTTCCAAAGATCAAGAGGTAAAACGTGCCACGAGGGAGTTTGAAGTAGTTATAGTTGGTGGCAACAACTAATTGGAAAACAATTCATTAAATCTTGGTCAGATTTGAAGGTGTTCATGAGGTGCGAGTTTGTGCCATCCTATTATACGCAGAAATTGCTTCACCATTTGGGGAATATCACACAAGGTAGTAATACTGTCCAAATTACTATTTTGAACTGCAAGATGCGATGTGTCGTGCCGGTGTCACTAGTCCATCAAGGGAGAAGGCATACTTCAAGGGTGGCTTGAATTCTGAGATCGCCGCTATACTTCAACATAAATATTTTAGTAACTTGCATGATCTTGTGAATTGTGCTATTAAGGAGGAGAAGAGACTTATAGAAACACGTACATCACGGTTCAATCCATGTCCATACTTCACTCTTATGGTTCCGCTAGTGTGACACATGAGAAGATGACCGAGCATGGGACTTTCCTTGATAAAGGAGACATCTTATGCTGCCCCAATGATATATACAACAATTGAGATGCATCAAAACCTATGTGAGAATGAGAGCCACATAGCCAAATTGAGTGAAAGTGTTAAAAGAGCGGTGTGTGATTCCACCATATGTGAGTTTGAGAGCATCCAAACTGAGAGTGTGAGAGATACACCAAAAGAAAAGAGAGAAGTAGAAGATAGACAAAGTGAGGTTGATTTCAAAACTAACACATTAATATCTACTTCTAGTATTGTTTCTCACATTGTGCGAGTTGATATTAAAGAAGAGGAGTCAAATGTTCAACAAGCGGCACCATTGGAGATAAACGATGAAGAGATAATCATAGTTAAAGATGAAGTACCTGCTGATCCGTTGTTACATTATGATGATTTAATACCTACAACACCTACATCAACTGAGGAGAACGATAAAGGTAACAATATTGGTGCTGAAATTAATTGTGAAACGGTGAGTACTTGTGAGAACTCATATATACGAATGAAAATTCCATGTTCTGAAATTTCTTTGCTCAATTTACATAATGTGGAATTGATTACTCATAAGGAAGTTCTTACGAGAATATCTCCTGGTGGTTCTTTATATTATATCATGTTTGATGATCCTAAAGAACTATCTAGTGTGATTGAGAATGTTGCTGAAATTTCATGTTTAAAATCACTAGTTAATGCCTATGCATATACATATAAGTTCAATTTGATTGGAAATTATGGTATAGATGATAAGTTTTATGTTTACCGAATATGCATTACATGTGATAAGTTTGCTGAATTGAAATTGCATATTTCGGATAAACAATATTCTGTGCCATATCATGATCACAATGAGATGAGTTTCAACAATAGTGCTGCATGTTTCAAAAGATTTCTTAAGTCTACTTATTCATCCTTTAATGTACAATCATGTACAAATAATCAGAGTAGCGCAGTTGAAGCATGGAAGGAACTAAAAATTTTCTCCCCCATATTTGAACAACTTAATTTGGTTTGGCCCATTAATGACTTGTCCATGTGCCTAGCAAAGTCGAGGACGACTTTTTCTCATGGGAGGGAGAATGATATGAAAGACAATGTTTCAATGTATACATCTTATGGTTGCCGTTATACTGATTTGTTTGTGTGGAACAACGAGAATGACACGATAATTGATTCATACATATACCATGCATATGTGTTGTTCTTTTTATCTACTACGCCTTCAGATGTTCTTGATATGCTAAACAAAAGAAGTATTGATGACAAATATATATACCATGCATATACGTTGTATTATTTGCTTAGTACAATTTCAGGCTACCAAAAGCCGAGGACGACTTTTCTTGAAGAAGGGGAGAATGATGCGGATACGCACAAGCTTAGCACTTTTCAGTCAAATACATTATTTCACTGGAAAGAAGTATTGAGTCGCATTAAATATTGTCAGGTGAATTTGTTTCTTAAGAAGTTTCTTTTAATTGATGATGAACTTGGAATACTACATCATGCTATTATTTTATATATTCTTAGGTATGATTCATATGAAGACTTGGGAGGGCAAAACGGAGGAGCACAAGGACTTAAATTACAAGTTTTGGATAAGATTTTCAAGCCAAATTCGGATCTCCCACGTGCTCAATCCAATTCAAACTCGGATTCAACTAAGAATTCAATTCGGATTCGGTTCGGGACAGCCTGACCAGCAGTTACTAAAAAGGCCATAACTTTCACAAACGGAGTCCGATTCAGGTGTTCTTGTACTCGTTGGAAAGATAATTTCAAGGGCTACACAATGGATCCAGCCCCATCTCCAAATTCATCACGAATTAAAAGTTATGACCGAAACATTGTGACGGCTTAATTTTAGGTTTTTCCTTTTGTGTGAGTTTGTATCCAAATACATGTTGGGATGAGTTGGAGTTGGTTTAAAACCTCTTGGCCAGCCATGAGGTGGACAGGGTACTATATATTGAGGGTTAGACCCCCATTGTAAGGCAGACCACGTTTGAGAATAATGAATCTACTAAAGTTTGTTTGAGTTTAGCATTGCTACCGAAGTTCCATAGGGAATTAGGAGTGATTTTCTTCAACGAAGATCGTTCAGCCTTTCCGTGGGAATTGGGTGCACGATAGATCTTCGCTTGGTGGTCGGCGAAATCAACACGAGTGTGTTTTGGCGGATTAAAGAGTGTTCGTCCCTTGCATTGGCATTGGAGGATCATTACGATTCATCAAGACTCCCGTGAGTATCCATCCTACGTCGAGAAGATCGGGCGACCCCGTATCACCGTACATTGTGCACCAATAAAAGGCTAGGGCCTTGCCCCATTGTAACGCGGGCTATGATTTGAGAAATAGAAACCAGAAAATCACCATGGTTTGGTGGCTATTGTTGGCGTGTTCTTGAGATTTCCATCAAGGAATTGCTCTTAGCGTGTTGAATCCAATTGTGGTGTTGGATTCTACTCGCTGAACTTCGGTTTCTCTACCCTTCATTCACGTGCTGTGGTGTGCGTGGGAGAAGGCTTATCTTAGAGAGGGCATCCAACAAGGCGATCGTGAAAGATCGGGGCCAAGCAACGGGTTCAGCTAGCTTGCTAGGTGGATCCGCATCATCTTGGTATCGAGGCGTGGTTAGTCACAGACGAGGTTGCTGAATTTTCTTAATGGCGGGTTCCATGAAGACTAAAGATGGCGATCGCGCGACATAATGATGCCGAGCTAATTGGGGAGGTGCCCCAATATGCGGCGTCTTTGCCGCCCGAGGTATGAATTGGATTTGAAGCGACACGTGACTACTTAAGTTGTCATCGGAAGCTTGAAGGCAAGGTTGATGATTTGGGGCGAATTGATGCTTTGACTGAGGCGCCACGCAACCAGCCACCACGATTTCAAAGATGTGAACGGAGACCTCGAGATCTCGAACGACGTGACCATATGAAGACAATGAACATGAGGAGGTCTTTGATGGTGCAGCGGGCTTTGGTCCACAACCGCGCCATGCTCGGGACTACCGTGGTGCTGACCGTGGTAGGGACATGTGTGGCAGAGGTGCTGCCCATGGTAGACGTATGCATGATGGTGTTGGGTTTGCTCAGCGTGTTGCCATGGATGATGGAATTGGGCGGATAAAATTTCTATCCCATCATTTAATGGTAAAGCTGAACCGGAGGACTACTTGATTGGGAGATGCGTGTCGAACAAATTTTGACACCCATCACTATACCGAGGATAAGAAGATCCGTTTGGCGACAATTGAGTTCACTTGGATATGCTCTTGTTTGGTGAAACCAATTGTGTCGCGTGAGAACTCGTCCCGATACTTGGACACAATGAAGAATATTTTGAGGTGACGTTTGTCCCAAGACACTACACGAGGACCTTGTACAACCGCTACAACAACTACGCCAAGGTAATTCTGATGTTGATGAATATTATAAAGAAATAGAGATGTTCATGATCCGTATAGGGACAAAGGAGCATGATGAGGCTACTATGGCATGCTTCTTTAATGGGTTGAATGAGGATGTACAAGATAGGGTGGAGATGGTCCATTACTACAACATTGAAGACTTGGTGCATCAAGTGAACGCGTCTTGAACAACAATTGAAGCGCAAACAAGCCAAGGGTGGACATGCTAACACTCAAACAAAGTCATGGAGGCGCTCATTACAGCAAGGCGATGATGTGGGTTCACACCCAAAGTGGCGGCATCAAGTCGCTCAAATGGTGCTCTTTCAAAGGAGGCAAGCAACAGAGGTAAAGAAGCAACTAAAACTGATTCTAGTTTGCCTTCTAATGCTTGTGCTAGAGAAATTGAGTGTTTCAAGTGCAAGGGAAGAGGTCATATGATGCGTGATTGCCCAAATCAACGAAGGGTGCTTCTCACTAAAGATGGCTATGCTTCAACAAGTTCTAGTAGTGATTCTGAAAGTGAAAAATCCGACGATTCCAAGGAGGATGTTGTCTATTGTGATCCAGAATTGAATGGTGTTAATCTTTGGTCCGAAAGGTGCAAAGCAAAGAAACTGAAACCAAATGACAGCGGTGGAGTGTTTTCCAAGCGGAGGGCAAGATCAAAGATAAAGCATGCAAGCTGATCATAGATGGTGGAAGTTATCTGATTGTGATTAGCAAAGATTTGGTGTATGCTTTAGGGCTGTCCACGTGGAGGCATCCTCAACCACATCATGTGGGCTACACAACTCCGGAAGACTAAAGATAACTCACAAGGTTGTTGGCGACTATGTTGACAAGGTGGATTGCGACGTAGTTCCAATGGATGCATGTGGGTTATTGTTGGGAAGACCATGGCAATACGATTGCAATGCTATGCATGAGGGCCAGTCCAACACATATACTTTTGTACATGGGGGAAAGAAGCATGTGTTGAAACCAAAATTGGAGAGTGCTATTCATGTTGATGAAGAAATTACAGCCAAGTAGAAGCAAGCTCCCAAGATTACCCCAAAGCCGAGGACGACTTTGCTTCAATGGGGGGAGGATGATGTGGCACCAAGTAGCACTACAACTTTGGCTTTGAATACCAATTCTGAGGTTTGTAATGTGCACAAGAGACATATTTGGAAAGCTAATGAAGTCTATTTTCTAACGAATCAAACGGCACTTGATTTGGAGCTTTCTACAAAGTTATGGTAACATATCAACTCGCACAATGTGAGAAACAGCACTAGAAGTAGATATTAATGTGTTAGTTTCAAAATCAACATCACTTTGTCCATCTTATACTTTTTCTTTTCTTTTGGTGTATCTCACACTCTCGTTTGATGCTCTCAAACTCACATGTGGTGGAATCACACAGCTCGCTTTTAACACTCTCACTCAATTTGGCTATGTGGCTCTCATTCTCATATAGGTTTTGATGCATCTCAATTGTTGTATGTATCATTGGGGCAGAGAAAAAATCTCTATACTGTGGCTGTTTCTATTACATATATCTTAATTTTCCGCTCATCTTTGAGACTAGTCTTTCATAATTGCAATAAGCGCCTTCTTGATATTAATTTACACCTGCTAAAATTTTATTCTTTGTTGAAGGAAAGCTAAACCTTACGCCAACAACAAGTTAAAAAAGAAAGAAGGAAAGAAAGAAAGAAAGAAAGAAGGAAATGACAAAGAAAAGGAAAGTGAGCATTTGCCAAATTGGGGTTAGCTAATTCTAATATATAATTTCAGCTTGTGTATTTAATTCCTTTGAGCAATCTTGTGCCCTTACATTCATATCATTGCAATTGGCTAGCATCTCTCTAGTACTTGGTGCAAAACGAGCTATCTAATCTTTAATTTCAGATTGCCTCCAGCTAGCTCATTCCTTTGTTTGCATCGAGTCACATTGATCTTTGCGTGTGCGCTCATATATTTCACTTAAATCTTTGGATCAGCACTTAGGCAAAGTATTCTAACTTAGTGATGCGGATACGCACAAGCTTAGCACTTTTCAGCAAATACATTATTTAATTGGAAGAAGTATTGAGTCGCATTAAATATTGTCGTGAATTTGTTTCTTAAGGAGTTTCTTTTAATTGATGATGAACTTGGAATACTACATCATGCTATTATTTTATATATTCTTAGGTATGATTCATGTGAAGACTTGGGAGGGCAAAGGGAGGAGCACAAGGACTTAAACTACAAGTTTTGGATAAGATTTTCAAGCCAAATTCGGATCTCCACGTGCTCAATCCAATTCAAACTCGGATTCAACTAAGAATTCAATTCGGATTCGGTTCGGGACAGCCTGACCGGCAGTTACTAAAAAGGCCATAACTTTCACAAACGGAGTCCGATTCAGGTGTTCTTGTACTCGTTGGAAAGATAATTTCAAGGGCTACACAATGGATATTCAAATTCATCACGAATTAAAAGTTATGACCGAAACATTGGAAACATAATTTAGGTTTTTCCTTTGTGTGAGTTTGTATCCAAATACATGTTGGGATGGATCTTTCTAACGAGTACAAGAATCTCACCTGAATTGAAGACGATCCGACTTTGTGAAAGTTATGGCCTTTTTAGTAATCGTCTGTCAGTCGTCCCGAACCGAATCCGAATTGAATTCTAAGTTGAATCCGAGTTTGAATTGGATTGAGCACGTGTGAGGTCCGAATTTGGCTTGAAAATCTTATCCAAAACTTGTAGTTCAAGTCCTGTGCTCCTCCCTTTTGCTCTCCCAAGACTTCACATGAATCATACCTAAGAATACATAAAATAATAGCATGATGTACTATTCCAAGTTCATCATCAATTAAAAGAAACTCCTTAGGAAACAAATTCACCTGACAATATTTAATGCGGCTCAATACTTCTTTCCAGTAAAATAATGTATTTGACTGAAAAGTGCTAAACTTGTGCGTATCCGCATCATCCTCTCCTTCATCAAGAAAAGTCGTCCTCGGCTTATGGTAGCCTGAAATTGTACTAAGCAAAGAATACAACGTATATGCACGGTATATTATTTGTAATCAAAACTTCTTTTGCTTAGCAATCATGAACATTTGAAGGCGTTGTAGATAAAAAGAATAACACATATGCATGGTATATGTATGAGATTGGTAGAGCTAGTAGAGAGAAAAATCAGGAGCATAATAGGAGTGAAAATAAGATTGTAGCAACTGAACTTGAGCAACATAAAAAGAAAAACTCCAAATCTGTTCATGAGACGAAAAATGAGAGAAAATTAAAAGGTGCATCTTTTCTTGCTACTAAGTCTGATGTGAATGAGCTGGCTGCTAGTACCTCTGTTTGCTATGCCTTACTTTGCAAACAAGCTTTATTTTCATTCGAGGATGTATTGATGGAGACGGGGTGCCCGATCTTTCGATGAGATTGATAACTATCTATTTCGGTGGAGATGACCCTGACGAGATGTTATTGACCTTGCTAGTGTCGCGATCAACCTGAACACGAAGTTCAATCCCTGCGAGCAATCGAAGAGACACAACTCAACAAAATATTAGCAACGGAGGCGGCGGCTCCTATATAGGGAGAATGACCAGAGGGGGCATCCAAAGTGTACGACCTAGGGTTACAAGGCCCATGGGCCCATGTGGTGGTAGCGCAGTACCCTTTTGACTCGGACTTAGAAACCAACGTGGACTATTTTGACGATTGCAGCCGGCTCAGATGGAATTTGAAGATGAGGTTGGATCCTTTGGAAATTAGACTTCATAAGCTTTCCATGAAGTACAAGAATGCCCGTTTGAACTTGGTACCATTGCAGCAGTCCGAATCTGATTCCAAGACGAGTCCAACTCGAATTCTTGCTTGACTTGATCCCAAAGTGATGTGGTGACCTCCATTATTCCTTCCATGCATGTCCATGACTCCATGTCCCTTTCCTTCGTCCTTTCCCAGGTTTCTAAGCACACTTAAATCACTTGCATTAGGTAGCGGTCTATACTCAGTAACATATGAACCAAGGAATGAATTCACCTAGTAATTAAGTTTACGAGCACGAGCTCGAGTAAGTGGTCCTTGCAACACATGTTGTGGATGAGTTGTATCCATGGAAGAGATGTCCTCATCATCCTCCCCTTCTTGCATTTGAGTCGTCCGCGACTCAAGCTCGTCTTCTCACAAGTAGGGCTTCAAATCTGCAATGTTAAAAGTGGGACTAACCCCAAAATCTGCAGGCAGTTCAAGCTTGTATGCATTATTATTAATCTTTTCTAACACCTTGAAAGGACCATCAGCTCTTGGCATCAATTTTGATTTTCTCAATTCAGGGAACCTATCTTTTCTTAAGTGCAACCAAACAAGATCCCCAGGTTCAAAAGTTAAATGTTTATATATAGCATTCATGCGCTCTATATTCTCCTTAGTTGTCTCGTGTATTTTAAAATCAATTCAGCACGTTGTTTATCATCAGGGTTCAATTTCTCCGAAGATGGAATAAGCATTAAATCAATAGGAGCACGAGGCACAAAACCATAAACAACTTCAAAAGGGCACATCTTTTAGTAGAATGCAACTTCACGAAAGAATAAATCAGCAATATTGGTATCATCATCATTCTTATGACATGGTATAAAATGTGCTATCTTAGAAAATCTATCAACAACAACGAATATACTATCCCTCCCCTAGGCAATCCTAAAACAAAGTCCATCGAAATATCTTCCCACGGAACGCTAGGAACGGGTAAAGGCATATATAAACCATGAGGATTAAGTCGTGACTTAGCCTTTTGACATGTAGTGCAGCGAGCAACGAAGCGCCGACGTCCCGCCTCATCTTTGGCCAAAAAAAATGATCAGCAAGTATGTCCTCCGTTTTCTTCACACCAAAATGTCCCATTAACCCACCTCCATGTGCTTCCTGTAACAACAACAGACAAACAGAACTAGCAGGAATGCACAACTTGTTGGCTCTAAACACAAACCCATCATTAATGACAAATTTATTCCACATTTTCCCTTATTTATAATTCAACAATATTTCTGCAAAATCAGCATCGTGCACATATTGCTCTTTAATAGTCTCTAATCCAAAAATTTTGAAGTCAAGTTGTGATAACATGGCATATCTCCTAGACAAAGCATCAGCAATAATATTCACCTTTCCTTTTGTGTTTTATGACATAGGTAAAAGACTCGATAAATTCAACCCACTTTGCATGTCTACTGTTCGGTTTACCTTGACTTGAATATGCTTTAAAGATTCATGATCGAATGTATAACAAATTCTTTAGGCCATTGTAATATCCCAAAAGTCTATCGAGAATTAATTGTGTAATTTGGAGAGAAGGACCTTAAAGACAAAAATAAAATAACAAGTTTTGAGGGGGATTTCTGAATTTTTAGGACAACCTGGGCCTGGGCCTTGGCCCAGGTGGGATTTTTGGCCCAAGGGGGCAGGGGAGGCGCCACCCCTCCAACCCTAGCTGCCTCCCCCTCTTCCCCCCATTGCAGCCGCCACCTCCAAAATATCTACCACGGCAAGGTTTTCGCCGCCACGGTGACGCTTTTATTGCCGCGGCAAGGTTTGTGCTGCCGTGGCAGAGATAACAGGAAAGAAAGGAGGAAGGGAAGGGGAGAAGAAGGAGAAGAGGAAGAGGAAAGAAAAGAAAAAAGGGGGCCAAGGAGAAGAGGTGAAAGTCGTGGGTGTTCGTCGTGTTCTTCATCGTTTCTTCAAGGGTAATCCCTGTTTTCCCCAATTAGATTAATAATTTAGTAGTGGTAGCATTGTCGTTTTTCTGGACAGCCAGAACAGATCGGGTTAGACGGCTGTTTTGGGATAGATCCGTGGGGATTCAGGTCTGGACTTCTCCTAGAGAATTGTAGAGGACGAAATTATGCTTCCATGAAGTCCTAGAACACGTCATTGAACTTGTGTAGCAAAAGTTATGATTTTTATAAGGTGACTGTTCTGCATCTCAGGGGACTTTCACGATTTCAGAGATTGATTTTGGTAATTAGAAAACGGGAGAATCAGAGGATCTCCATATTAGGAAAGTTGTAGATAATTTTCTTAGATTTCCAGAAAGGTCAAGAAATCTAGATTCAATTTCGTAGCAAAAGTTATGGCCATTTTAGTGCGCTGTCCGAGGGCCTGCTCAGATTGTCGATGCTTTAGAAGATGACCGAATCTGGGAGGCTCACCAAATAGGTTTAGCTAGATAATTTAATTATCTTTTCAGAGAATCTGAGAATGCCCTATTGGATCTCTGTATCAAAAGTTATGAATTTTTGAATGTGACTGTCTGTAGAAGGCAAAGGTTGGCCGAGAGACAATTGGAGATTTGGTCAAGTTAAATGTGTTGGGTTAGTAGTTTAAGGGTGTTGTTTTATTATCCAAAGACCGCCATCGTTGTCTTAGCAAATATTATAATTATTGTTCAGGAGGAGGACGGATTCCGGGTTGCACCTTCTACTCATCCTCCGCTTTTCTCTGTTAAGGCAATTATAATGATGGTTGAAATTTTATAGTGTGATTGTTGATGAATGATGGTTTGTGGATGTTTGATCGGTATTATGAGTGTATGTGATCTTGATTATGATAAGGATATGTTGGTACTGTTTATGGTAGTTTGCAATTGAAGTTGTTTATGAGAATTTATGATGCATGGATATGGTGAATGCAAGTTTTTATTTATTGAGACATTCACATATATGCATCATGCCGATATATTGAAGTCTTGGTCACTAGATGACCAAGCGTTGAGGTCCCCGTCATGTTGATGTCATGACGGACTAAAGGTCCCCATACTTGCGGAGTATGGGCATTGGTCCTCGTGCGGATGGTACGTGCATGGGTGTGCATTGACGGATGCACACCGCGTTACCGGTAAAATGCGAAAGAGAAGAGATAAAGATATTTTTGATCATATTGCATATCATGGTTCATTATATGATTGATGGATAAATTTGTGAGATGATGTTCTTGGTTGATCTTGTTATTACTTATTATATTTCTTTGAGTCGTTGGACTCTCTCTTGTTGTTGTTGTCGTTTGTTGTTTGTTTTAGGTACCTTCATGAAATCAGCGTGCACGGGAGTAAAGAAGGATTAGTATGGTTGCACTTGCACGAATTATTCACCATGGAAGAACTAGAGAACTTTAAATATTATTGTTGACTAGCCTATGTGGTATTTGATTATGTCTATCAGGTTTAAAATGTAATAATGGATTAGAAGCCTTTTATATTGCTTCCGCTCTTTATTTAAGTTTTATAGCCAGTTTGTTTAGGATTGATTATATTGTTTACTGTTCATAATATCCATTGATTATACCTGTTGGAACCTCGAAATTAGACAATAAACAAAGGAGGTTCTGCCGAAATTTTGTAGGATGGATTTAGTTTATCTTTATTATGTTGTTAGTTTGGTAGCATTCCAGGTCATTGTTTTGGCTGAGGTGTTACAACCATAAATTATGTTGCCAAGTTTCTAAGGTTCGAAAGAGGGCATATAACTCCTTATCATAAGTAGAATAGTTCAAACTAGGCCTACTCAATTTCTCATTGAAGTATGCTATAGGTTTGCCTTCTTGTAACAACACACCACCTAAACCGATTCCGCTTGCATCACATTCTAGCTCAAAAGTCTTTTTGAAATCAGGGAGTTGGAGTACAGGTGTATGTGTTAACTTATCTTTCAATGTGGTGAAGGCATTCTCTGCATGCGGTGTTCAAACAAATGGCACGCCCTTCTTGGTAAGCTCATTCAAATGGTGCGTTAGCAAGAAAGCTCCGAAACCGTGACCGAGTTAGAGCTAACTAACTGTATTGCTTCAACCTTGGCTTGATCAACTTCAATTCCCTA
This sequence comes from Bonia amplexicaulis, assembly GCA_036346245.1. Lineage (NCBI taxonomy): Eukaryota > Viridiplantae > Streptophyta > Magnoliopsida > Poales > Poaceae > Bonia > Bonia amplexicaulis. Next base: position 9,907,779 of record CM070739.1, read on the forward strand.
TGGAGTAACAACATAGCCAAGAAACGCGACTTGATCGGTGCAAAAGGTGCACTTATCGAGGTTACCAAATAGGCGTGCATCACGTAAAGCCTTAAAAACAGCACGTAAATAGTCCAGATGTTCCTCTAATGATTTGCTATATATCAATATATCATCAAAATAAACCACCACAAATCTACCAATGAAAGAACGCAAAACCTCATTCATTAGTCTCATGAAAGTACTAGGTGCATTAGTTAAACCAAAAGGCATTACTAACCACTCATATAACCCGAACTTAGTTTTAAAAGCCATTTTCCATTCATCGCCTAATTTCATGCGGATTTGATGATAAGACAACAGAGCCACTCAAGTCATGATGAGGACATCTCTACTACATATTCATCGTCCACTTCAAATGTGCATGGCAAAGCTATAGATAAGGTTCCGGAAGGTCCTATGACAAGAGCAAGAGCTAAGCTACTTCAACAACAGGTGCTTTTGTTCCTTAGAGATTCTTCTATTACGTTAGATGAGAATAACATACTACCAGAAGATCAATGAGAAGGAATATGAGTCATGAGAAGGAGAGTCCATTATGCATTCTCAAGGAGGAAAATTTGAAGCTACAAGCTTTGGATAAGATCAAGCCAAATTGGACCTCCCACGTGAAGGATCAGAATTCAATTCGGATTCGGTTCGGGACATGAGTCATGAGAGGTGTTCTTGTAGGAGAGTCCATGGATCTGTCCCCACCTTCAAATTCATCACGGATAAAAAGTTATGACCGAAATATTGTGCTGGTTTAATTTTAGGAGTTTGTTTCAAATACATGTAGGGATGAGCTGGAGTTGGTTTAGGCGAGCGATAAGGTGGACATGGTACTATATATTGAGGCTTAGACCCCCATTGTAAGGTAGACCACGTTCGAGAATAATGAATCTACTAAAGTTTGTTCGAGTTTAGCATTGCTACCGAAGTTCAAAGGGAATTAGGTGTGATTTTCTTCATCAAGATCGCTCAGCCTTCCGTTGGGAATTGGGTGCACGATAGATCTTCGCTGGTGGTCGGCGAAATCAACACGAGTGTGTTTTGGCGATTAAAGAGTGTTCGTCCTTGCATTGGCATTGGAGGATCATTATGATTCATCAAGACTCCCGTGAGTATCCATCCTACGTCGAGAAGATCGGGCGACCCCGTATCATCTTGGTATCAGAGCGCGGTTTACTCGGTAGGATCTTATCCCTTTAAATTTCAGTTTATTACTTATTGTCCTATAGTCCATAAACCGAAAACACAAAAAAAAAATACAAACCCTAGTTTCACATCTGCTATTTTCGTGAGTTTTATTATGTCTTGATCCATTAGAAATTTTGTTTACGTGCTGATCGTTCGTGTTTATTTGCGTAGCTTAATCTTTGTGTCCAATCCAAAATTCAAAAAAATCCGATTGCTACGGCATGTGAACAGTACTACATTGCAAAAAAATCTGATACTTTTATTTCATCAATTGAGACTAGCTATTGTATATTGCATCTAGGGCTGCTCTTGAGTATTCTACATCTTGCTGAATATTTTGACCTATGCAAAATCAAAGAGACAATTAAACCTAGTTCGGCCCTTGAAAAAAAAGAAGAAGAAGAAAAAAAAGATAGCTAAAAAAAAGAGAGAGAAAAAAACATTGGCCGAATCTAGGATGAGCTCTTAGTCCATAAATTCAGCTTGTGTATTTAATTCTTTTGAGCAATCTTGTGCCCTTACATTCATATCATTGCAATTGGCTAGCGTCTCTCCTAGTACTTGGTGCAAAACGAGCTATCTAATCTTTAATTTCAGATTGCCTCTAGTTAGCTCATTCCTTTGTTTGCATCGAGTCACATTGATCTTTGTGTGTGCGTTCATATACTTCACTTAAATCTTTTGGATCAGCACTTAGGCAAAGTATTCTAACTTGGATTATTACTTAATTTTACAACATCGAAATCAGATCGTAGGATAAATACTTCCGAACCAAACTCCACAAAATATCCTTTGCCGTGCAATTGTGAGTCACTTTAAACCGCTTGATCATCACTTGTTATTATAGCCACCACCAAGTGTTAGTTTCTTTTGGCCTCAATCCACTTCTGAAAGGTAAGAACTTTACTTGGGAGAAGAAAAGTGAGATAGAGTGAACACATATTACCCATATATTTGTGGTTTTGGTGTTTTCCTTGTGCTACTAACCATGTCAGGTGGAGACGACAACATGGGAGAGGAGCATGGTCTGAATTCCCCGGTGACTCGTTTTCAATTCCAAGCTTTGAGGGGAACTTTGCGCAATGAGTTCATCGCCACTACTTCGGCCTTGGAGGAGCAACTCAAGGCAGAGATCAACAATTCCACACAAGACATGCGCATTGAGATGAACCAACAAATGAGCGTGCTACGTACCAACATTGTGAACGATGTGGTGCGCGCACTTCGACCACAACAAGAGGAAGGCAGTGTTCATCGTGGGGGTGGCATCCCTCCTCGAGATGAGGAAGCAGGCGTTGCTCGAGGTGGCCAAGATGCACAGCAACAGCGAGACCGTGTGGTGGCAAACGCCATCCGTCCACCCTTCCCTGGGAGAGGTGCAGGGTGCGGCTTTCATGGTCCGGGGAGGGGCCATGGACATGGAGGCCATGGAGGGGGAGCACTTCACTTTGACGACGATGACTTTCCGCACCATGACTACGGCTACCACCGCCGTAATCGTTACGGCGAAGATCGACCACACGAGGAGAAATTTGGTAAGCTCAAATTTACGAAGCCTTCATTTTCGGTACACATGAGCCCAAGAATACCTCACTTGGGAGCTCAAGGTGGACAACGTGTTCCACTTGCACAACTATTCTGAAGAGAAGAAAATCCATATGGCGGGACTAGAATTCAATGATTATGCCTTGGTTTGGTGGGAGCAAATGCAAAACCAAAGGATGAGGAATAATGAGCCACCCATCACTACATGGGAAGAGATGAAGTACCATATGAGAGCAAGGTTTGTACCTACACATTACAAACGTGACCTCTTTGATAAATTGCAGAATTTGAAGCAAGGAGTTTCACAATTGAGAAGTACTACAAAGAAATGGAAATGGCTATGATAAGGGCTAATGTTTATGAACAAGAAGGGCGAACTTGTAACACCCCGGTCCAACATTGAACTGGAATGCTACTAATCTAACATCATAACAAAGCTAAGCTAAAATATTCAATAAAATTTCGGCAGAACCTCCTTTGTTTATTAACTAAAACTGGAGTTCTAACAGGTATAAATCAAAAGGTATGAATAACCATAAGCAAAGTAATTTTATCACTTAAGCAAAAACACCTAATATCTTAAGTAAAGCGCGGAAGCAATATAATAAGTTCTAATTCATTATTACATCTTAATCTGAAAGTCTTAATCAAATAACATTTGATCTAATCAACAAATAATATTATTGAGTTTGCTATCTCCTCCAAGGTGATTAATTTCGTGCAAGTGCAACTTTACTAATCCCTCCTTATTCCCATGCATGCTGAACGGAGACCTCAGTATCTCAAACGACGTGGACCATATGAAGACAACGAACATGAGGAGGTCTTTGATGGTGCAGCGGGCTTTGGTCCACAACCGCGCCATGCTCGGGACTACCGTGGTAGGGACATGCGTGGCAGAGGTGTTGCCCATGGTAGACATATGCATGATGGTGTTGGGTTTGCTCAGCGTGTTGCCATGGATGATGGAATTGGGCGGATAAAAATTTATATCCCATCATTTAATGGTAAAGCTGAACCGGAGGACTACTTGGATTGGGAGATGCGTGTCGAACAAATTTTTGACACCCATCACTATACTGAGGATAAGAAGATCCGTTTGGCAACAATTGAGTTCACTGGATACGCTCTTCTTTGGTGGTACCAATTGTGTCGCGTAGGAGCTCGTCCAGATACTTGGACACAATCGAAGAATATTTTGGGGCGACGTTTGTCCCAGCACACTACACGATGACCTTGTACAACCGGCTACAACAACTACGTCAAGGTAATTCTAGTGTTGATGAATATTATAAAGAGATGGAGATGTTGATGATCCGTACAGGGACAGAGGAGCATGATGAGGCTACTATGGCACGTTTCTTTAATGGGTTGATGAGGATGTGCAAGATAGGGTGGAGATGGTCCATTACTACAACATTCAAGACTTGGTGCATCAAGCTGAACGTACTGAACGACAATTGAAGCGCAAACAAGCCAAGGGTGGACATGCTAACACTCAAACAAAGTCATGGAGGAGTTCATTACAGCAAGGCGATGATGTGGATTCACACTCCAAAGTGGCGGCATCAGTCGTTCAAATGGTGCTCTTTCAAAGGAGGCAAGCAAGAGGTAAAGAAGCAACTAAAACTGATTCTAGTTTCCTTCTAATGCTTGTGCTAGAGAAATTGAGTGTTTCAAGTGCAAGGAAGGGTCATATGATGCGTTATTGCCCAAATCAACGAAGAGTGCTTCTCACTAAAGATGGCTATGCTTCAACAAGTTCTAGTAGTGATTCTGAAAGTGAAAAATCCGACGATTCCAAGGAGGATGTTGTCTATTGTGATCCAAAATTGAATGGTGTTAATCTTTTGGTCCGAAAGGTGCAAAGCAAAGAAACTGAAACCAAAGGACAGCGGTGGAGTGTTTTCCAAGCGGAGTGCAAGATCAAAGATAAAGCATGCAAGTTGATCATAGATGGTGGAAGTTATACCAATGTGATTAGCAAAGATTTGGTGTATGCTTTAGGGCTGTCCACGTGGAGGCATCCTCAACCACATCATGTGGAGTGGCTACACAACTCCGGAAGACTAAAGATAACTCACAAGGTACGTGTTCCATTTGTTGTTGGTGACTGTGTTGACAAGGTGGAATGCGACGTAGTTTGAATGGATGCATGTGGGTTATTGTTGGGAAGACCATGGCAATATGATCGCAATGCTATGCATGAGGGCCGGTCCAACACATACACTTTTGTACATGGGGAAAGAAGCATGTGTTGAAACCAAATTGGAGAGTGCTATTCATGTTTATGAAGAAATTACAGCCAAGAAGAAGCAAGCTCCCAAGAATACCCCAAACCGAGGACGGCTTTGCTTCAAGGAGGGGAGGATGATGTGGCACCAAGTAGCACTACAATTTTGGTTAGTGCTTGTAGTTCTGTGCACAATGTTCAAGAAGCTTTGAATACCAATTCTGAGGTTTCTAATGTGCACAAGAGACATATTTGGAGAGATAATGAAGTCTATTTTGCAACGAATCAAACGGCACTTGATTGGAGCTTCCTACACAAAGTTATGGCAATTTCATTGGATGCTGCACGAGCTGTCCGGAGAGACGCGCGAGACTTGCCAAACATAAAGAGTTCGAGTATTGCAATGCAAATAAAAGTAAAATCCGACCACACCATGACTTTCTAAAGGTGGAGAAGGACTCTTTTTCAGGTTCCAAACGGATTTGGAAGCCCCTTGAACAAGAAAATAAAATATATAAAGATTTGAAACCGATTCGGACTCGGATTGGGACAGCTGGCAGACCGATACTAAAATGTCCATAACTTTCACAAACGGTGTCCGATTTGGACGTTCTTGGACTCGTTGGAAAGCTATTTTGAAGCCCCACACAATGGATGAGGTGCCAGCCACGGAATCCTCACGGTCAAGTCGCAAATTGAGAGAGAAACCAGAGGTAGCAGTTTAGATATTTCCTTTTTGTTTGTATTGGAGTTTGTTTTGGCCTTAGGCCAAGTAGTGCGTGAGTTGTAATCAAGGCCGTGCATTATGCACCAATATAAGGCCAGGGCCTTAGCCCCATTGTAACTTAGGCTATGATTTGAGAAATAGAAATCAGAAAATCACCATGGTTTAGTGGCCATTGTTGGCGTGTTCTTGAGATTTCCATCGAGTAATTGCTCTTAGTGTGTTGAATTCAATTGTGGTGTTGGATTCTACTCGCTGAAACTTCGGTTTCTCTACCCTTCGTTCACGTGCTGTGGTGTGCGTGGGAGAAGGCTTATCTTGGAGAGGGCATCCAACAAGGCGTATCGTGAAAGGTCAGGGCCAAAGCAACGGGGTTCAGTTAGCTTGCTAGGTGGATCCGCATCAGTTGGGCTCGGATAAGGATTTGTTTCCTAACAAAAGGGGTCTTGGGCAGTAGGGGTGGAAAACTGTAACGGATAATTCATTTTATCCGATATTTGTATCCGAGAAAACGCGAATATGGTAAGAAAAATTCGTATTAAAAAATGTTCGGATTCGTATTCGAGAATATTTGTATCCGTATTTGAGAATATTCGTATCCACATTCATATTCGAGAATGTTCGTATCCTTATTCGTATTCGAGATTATTCGATTCGTATTCGATCCATTTCTAGAACCCATGAAAAATTCGTACAAATTTTATGATTCAAAATTTGAATTTAGGTGGTTTAAAACCAGAACCGGTCAAAAACCGATGAAAAATCCAGAAACCGCTAGGAACTGCTTTATCCGATATTCGTATCCGAGAAAATCCAGATAAAAATATCCGTATTCGTATTCAAGAATATTCGTATCCAGATTTGAGAATATTCGAATTCATATTTGTATTTTTTTAAAATATGGATTCGTATTTATATTTAAGACTATTCAATCGATCCGATCCTGCTTTGACCCTATTGGAGGGGAAACCAGAAACCCTAGCTGCTTTGGTTTTCTTTTAATCTTGGGCGCCGTCGTCTGCTTCCTCACGCGCACCGCATTTTTCTAGCGCTCGCCAGGCAATGGCGCACGCGTTTGCCACCACCGCCGCGGTGGGCGGCGGGCCCGTCACACGTGGATCACACGGCATTATCACGAGTCGTGTGAATTGTTTTGTGCTCAACTCGACCGGCAGCCACGGACATCCATTTCTCTAGATCCCGACGCACGTGTATGGTGAGATTCTACGACGACGAGTGCGCACGAACCGGAATTTGAGCAACATGAACCTTATAGATAACTTCGTAAGTTTTTCAGAAACTCTAAGAATATAATTTTTAGATAAGTAGGTTAAATATTATGAATTTTAGGAGACTGCTCTCTAATACCGGGTTGCTACTGGACGCAGTAATGGGAAAATATTAATTTGACTAACTTAATATCAGAATTAAATTTTAGGAATAACTAAAAAGTGAAAGGAAATTTTCTGTAGATTTTAAAATATCATTGTTTAGCATATTTGCACATGTAGATTAAAAGTTATAGAATTAATAAGTCTACTATCCAAAATATGATAGATCTGTTTTCTGGGTTAAAAACGGAGAGTTAGATGATTTAATCCTGAAAGTTGATCAGCTAAGAAAATATAGAAAATTTTGTGTAGATTTCAGAATTGGTATAGTTTGCTATTTTACGATGTAGGAATTAAGAGCTATGAAATTTTGAATACCGGGACAACAAGGGAGATTGTCCGGTAAAAGGAGAAAACAAAGGTGGTTTTAGGAAGCATGTAGGAGCGTTGTCGATGTCTTGATGTCTTGCACTGCTGTAGTATGTATTGAGATTGAGGAGTAGCTCAGGTATGTTGTCACATTCAAATCCTTCCGGTCGGCGCAAATAAGAAAAAGGCAAGTGCGTGGTAGAATGATATTCAATTGTCTGAGCTTGTTGCTTGTTTATGTAATTACTTGACATGATGATTCATATGATGATACTTGTTCTTGAATTGCTCATATATTTATGTTACATCGATGATTATGGCAATTAATTAATGTTGTTGACTAACCAATGAAAAGAGATAATCATTGCATTTATGTTACAAAGACCTACTTGGTAGGTGTTGTGGTTACAGACCAAACAGAGGATGGTAGTATGGTAGTGGAGATGTTAGGTGAGCAATACTTTCTCTGGGTGCTCTCCAGGTCCAGGACAGCTTTTATATATATATATATTCACATGTGAGTATTTTACAATTATGTCCTTACACCCAAGTATCCATCTCAAAGGCATTTATGTCATTATACATGTCTCATTTTGGACTTTATAGTCTTCTAACAAGCCGGCTGGGCTTAGGTGAGGGCCACCCCTACAACAGGAGCCTCTCATGGTGAAGGGCTTTATAGGCCGAAGCCATGTTGCTAGTCATTTGACCCCCTCCGTCCCTGCAGCCTGTGACTTTCTATGATCTTGGATAGAAATGCCTTTTGTAGCGGCCGAAGCCGACCGAGGATACGGGTGAATCAGCATCAAGTCACCCTACCGCGAGGTTCTTCAGCTGCGGAGTTGAAGTTACTGGCGGGTCTGGGCTTATGTTGCGGACATGTTGTTGAAGCGCGAGGCGGGTGCAAGGCCTAGTGGCATGGCCACAGAGCCGGAGTAACTGCTGAAGGCATCTCCCGATCGCGCAGTATGTGCTTCCAACGGAGCCGTTCCATCCGACGAAGGTGGTTGGGGCCGACCCATTCCGCGGACTCATAGTCGAAGGGCCCGAGTCGCCGTGCGGCCGCGGAAGTGGGGTTGATTGTGGATTTGCCGCAGCTCGACGTCAAGCGCAGCCCGGTGGCTCGTGGCTCGCCGACGATGCTTTAATGACGCTCGGCGTGCAATAGGGACTGCATGACGTGACGGCGTGCAATCGGCGTGTCTTGCGGTGCCAGCGGTCGCTCGGCTACAACCGCGCGCTTCTTCCCAATAGGGCAGGACTCATGGCTGCACGTGGTTGGCGCGTCATGCGCTGTCAGGCCCCGTCCCGAGGAGGTAGGACGCATGACAGGACAAGATTGGTGGGTCATGGGCTGTCAGGCGGTGTAGGCGTGCATGCAACCTCGTGGCTTCAGCTTCCACGGATGCACGCTCCCGGTGGTAAGTCGACGTCGGGGTCGTTCCGCAGAGGCGTAGCCTTTGTCGGAGCCGAAGTCGTGATGTGGCACCAATTAGCACTACAACTTTGGCTTTGAATACCAATTCTGAGGTTTCTAATGTCCACAAGAGACATATTTGGAAAGCTAATGAAGTCTATTTTGCAACGAATCAAACGTCACTTGATTGGAGCTTCCTACACAAAGTTATGGCAATTTCATTGGATGCTGCACGAGCTGTCCAGAGAGACGCGCGAGACTTGCCAAACATAAAGAGTTTGAGTATTGCAATGCAAATAAAGGTAAAATCCGACCACACCATGACTTTATAAAGGTGGAGAAGGACTCTTTTTCGGGTTCCAAACGGATTTGGAAGCCCCTTGAACAAGAAAATAAAATATATAAAGATTTGAAACCGTTTCGGACTCGGATTGGGACAGCTGGCAGACCGATACTAAAATGTCCATAACTTTCACAAACGGACTCGGATTGGGACAGCTGGCAGACCGATACTAAAATGTCCATAACTTTCACAAACGGAGTCCGATTTGGACGTTCTTGGACTCGTTGGAAAGCTATTTTGAAGCCCCACACAATGGATGAGGTGCCAGCCACGGAATCCTCACGGTCAAGTCGCAAATTGAGAGAGAAACCAGAGGTAGCAGTTTAGGTATTTCCTTTTAGTTCAGACAGGTTTGTTTCGGCCTTAGGCCAAGTAGTGTGTGAGTTGTAATCAAGGCCGTATGATATGAAAGACAATGTTTCGATGTATACATCTTATGGTTGCTGTTATACTGATTTGTTTGTGTGGAACAACGAGAATGACACGATAATTGATTCATACATATACCATGCATATGTGTTGATCTTTTTATCTACTACGCCTTCAAATGTTCTTGATATGCTAAGCAAAAGAAGTATTGATGACAAATATATATACCATGCATATACGTTGTATTCTTTGCTTAGTACAATTTCAGGCTACCAAAAGCCGAGTACGGCTTTTCTCGAGGAATGGGAAAAGATGCAGATGCGCACAAGCTTAGCACTTTTCAGTCAAATACATTATTTCACTGGAAAGAAGTATTGAGTCGCATTAAATTTTGTCAGGTGAATTTGTTTCTTAAGAAGTTTCTTTTAATTGATGATGAACTTGGAATACTACATCATGCTATTATTTTATATATTCTTAGGTATGATTCATATGAAGACTTGGGAGGGCAAAAGGGAGGAGCACAAGGACTTAAATTACAAGTTCTGGATAAAATTTCAAGCCAAATTCGGATCTCCCACGTGCTCAATCCAATTCAAACTCGGATTCAACTAAGAATTCAATTCGGATTCGGTTCGGGACAGCCTGACCAGCAGTTACTAAAAAGGCCATAACTTTCACAAACGGAGTCCGATTCAGGTGTTCTTGTACTCGTTGGAAAGATAATTTCAAGGGCTACACAATGGATCCAGCCCCATCTCCAAATTCGTCACGAATTAAAAGTTATGACCAAAACATTGTGACGGCTTAATTTTAGGTTTTTCCTTTTGTGTGAGTTTGTTTCCAAATAAATGTAGGGATGAGTTGGAGTTGGTTTAAAACCTCTTGGCCAGCCATGAGATGGACAGTGTACTATATATTGAGGGTTAGACCCCATTGTAAGGCAGACCACGTTTGAGAATAATGAATCTACTAAAGTTTGTTCGAGTTTAGCATTGCTACCGAAGTTCCATAGGGAATTAGGAGTGATTTTCTTCAACGAAGATCGTTCAGCCTTTCCGTTGGGAATTGGGTGCACGATAGATCTTCGCTTGGTGGTCGGCTAAATCAACATGAGTGTGTTTTGACGGATTAAAGAGTGTTCGTCCCTTGCATTGGCATTGGAGGATCATTACGATTCATCAAGACTCCCGTGAGTATCCATCCTACGTTGAGAAGATCGGGCGACCCCGTATCATCTTGGTATCAGAGCGCGGTTTACTCGGTAGGATCTTATCCCTAAATTTCAGTTTATTACTTAATGTCCTATAGTCTATAAGCCGAAAACACACAAAAAAATCCAAACCCTAGTTTCACATCTGCTATTTTTGTGAGTTTTATTATGTCCTGATCCATTAGAAATTTTGTTTACGTGTTGATCGTTCGTGTTTATTTGCGTAGCTTAATCTTTGTGTCCAATCCAAAATTCAAAAAAAATCCGATCGCTATAAAGGCGTGAACAGTACTACATCACAAAAAAAAATCTGATATTTTTATTTCATCAATTGAGACTAGCTGTTGAATATTGCATCTAGGGCTGCTCTTGAGTATTCTACTTCTTGCTGAATATTTGTGACAATTAAACCTAGTTCGGCCCTTGAAAAAAAAGAAGAAGAAGAAGAAAAAAGATAGCTAAAAAAAAGGAAAAAACATTGGCCGAATTTAGGATGAGCTCTTAGTCCATAAATTCAGCTTGTGTATTTAATTCCTTTGAGCAATCTTGTGCCCTACATTCATATCATTGCAATCGGCTAGCGTCTCTCCTAGTACTTGGTGCAAAACGAGCTATCTAATCTTTAATTTCAGATTGCCTCTAGTTAGCTCATTTCTTTGTTTGCATCGAGTCACATTGATCTTTGCGTGTGCGTTCATATACTTCAGTTAAATCTTTTTGGGTCAGCACTTAGGCAAAGTATTCTAACTTGGATTATTACTTAATTTTACAACACGAGAAATCAGATCGTGTAGGATAAATACTTCCTAACCAAACTCCACAAAATATCAATTGCCGTGCAATTGTGAGTCACTTTTAAATCCGCTTGACCATCACTTGTTATTATCGCCACCACCAAGTGTAAGTTTCTTTTGGCCTCAATTCACGTCGGAAAGGTAAGAACTTTACTTGGGAGAGGAAAAGTGAGATTGAGTGAACTCCACATAATGCCCATATATTTGTGGTTTTGCTGTCTTCTTTGTACATTCTAACCATAACTATGGTGATGAGATTAAAGTGGGTATGAAGGATTTCTGCATTGAGCTCAATCAACAAATGAAGGTGATACATAAAAACATCGTGAATGATATTGTGCGAGCACTTTGTCCACAGCAAGAAGAAGATAGCTTTGTTCCTTTCTATGACAGTGATGATCCAGAGGAGTATCTTGAGTGGGAATGGCAAATGGAGAAAGTGTTTAGATTTCTGAAACTTTCCAAAGATCAAGAGGTAAAACGTGCCACGAGGGAGTTTGAAGACTATGCTTATAGTTGGTGGCAACAACTAATTGGAAAACAATTCATTAAATCTTGGTCAGATTTGAAGGTGTTCATGAGGTGCGAGTTTGTGCCATCCTATTATGCGCAGAAATTGCTTCACCATTTGGGGAATATCACACAAGGTAGTAATACTGTCCAAATTACTATTTTGAACTGCAAGATGCGATGTGTCGTGCCGGTGTCACTAGTCCATCAAGGGAGAAGGCATACTTCAAGGGTGGCTTGAATTCTGAGATCGCCGCTATACTTCAACATAAATATTTTAGTAACTTGCATGATCTTGTGAATTGTGCTATTAAGGAGGAGAAGAGACTTATAGAAACACGTACATCACGGTTCAATCCATGTCCATACTTCAGCTCTTATGGTTCCGCTAGTGTGACACATGAGAAGATGACCGAGCATGGGACTTTCCCTTCGGTAAAGGAGACATTTTATGCTGCCCCAATGATATATACAACAATTGAGATGCATCAAAACCTATGTGAGAATGAGAGCCACATAGCCAAATTGAGTGAAAGTGTTAAAAAGAGCGAGCTGTGTGATTCCACCATATGTGAGTTTGAGAGCATCCAAACTGAGAGTGTGAGAGATACACCAAAAGAAAAGAGAGAAGTAGAAGATAGACAAAGTGAGGTTGATTTCAAAACTAACACATTAATATCTACTTCTAGTATTGTTTCTCACATTGTGCAGGTTGATATTAAAGAAGAGGAGTCAAATGTTCAACAACTGGCACCATTGGAGATAAACGATGAAGAGATAATCATAGTTAAAGATGAAGTACCTGCTGATCCGTTGTTACATTATGATGATTTAATACCTACAAACACCTACATCAACTGAGGAGAACGATAAAGGTAACAATATTGGTGCTGAAATTAATTGTGAAACGGTGAGTACTTGTGAGAACTCATATATACGAATGAAAATTCCATGTTCTGAAATTTCTTTGCTCAATTTACATAATGTGGAATTGATTACTCATAAGGAAGTTCTTACGAGAATATCTCCTGATGGTTCTTTATATTATATCATGTTTGATGATCCTAAAGAACTATCTAGTGTGATTGAGAATGTTGCTGAAATTTCATGTTTAAAATCACTAGTTAGTGCCTATGCATATACATATAAGTTCAATTTGATTGGAAATTATGGTATAGATGATAAGTTTTATGTTTACCGAATATGCATTACATGTGATAAGTTTGCTGAATTGAAATTGCATATTTCGGATAAACAATATTCTGTGCCATATCATGATCACAATGAGATGAGTTTCAACAATAGTGCTGCATGTTTCAAAAGATTTCTTAAGTCTACTTATTCATCCTTTAATGTACAATCATGTACAAATAATCAGAGTAGCGCAGTTGAAGCATGGAAGGAACTAAAAATTTTCTCCCCCATATTTGAACAACTTAATTTGGGTTGGCCCATTAATGACTTGTCCATGTGCCTAGCAAAGTCGAGGACGACTTTTTCTCATGGGAGGGAGAATGATATGAAAGACAATGTTTCAATGTATACATCTTATGGTTGCCGTTATACTGATTTGTTTGTGTGGAACAACGAGAATGACACGATAATTGATTCATACATATACCATGCATATGTGTTGTTCTTTTTATCTACTACGCCTTCAGATGTTCTTGATATGCTAAGCAAAAGAAGTATTGATGACAAATATATATACCATGCATATACGTTGTATTATTTGCTTAGTACAATTTTAGGCTACCAAAAGCCGAGGACGGCTTTTCTTGAAGAAGGGGAGAATGATGCGGATACGCACAAGCTTAGCACTTTTCAGTCAAATACATTATTTCACTGGAAAGAAGTATTGAGTCGCATTAAATATTGTCAGGTGAATTTGTTTCTTAAGAAGTTTCTTTTAATTGATGATGAACTTGGAATACTACATCATGCTATTATTTTATATATTCTTAGGTATGATTCATATGAAGACTTGGGAGGGCAAAAGGGAGGAGAACAGGGACTTAAATTACAAATTTTGGATAAGATTTTCAAGCCAAATTCGGATCTCCCACGTGCTCAATCCAATTCAAACTCGGATTCAACTAAGAATTCAATTCGGATTCGGTTCGGGACAGCCTGACCGGCAGTTACTAAAAAGGCCATAACTTTCACAAACGGAGTCCGATTCAGGTGTTCTTGTACTCGTTGGAAAGATAATTTCAAGGGCTACACAATGGATCCAGCCCCATCTCCAAATTCGTCACGAATTAAAAGTTATGACCGAAACATTGTGACGGCTTAATTTTAGGTTTTTCCTTTTGTGTGAGTTTGTTTCCAAATACATGTTGGGATGAGTTGGAGTTGGTTTAAAACCTCTTGGCCAGCCATGAGGTGGACAGGGTACTATATATATAGGGTTAGACCTGATACGGGGTCGCCCGATCTTCTCGACGTAGGATGGATACTCACGGGAGTCTTGATGAAACGCAATGATCCTCCAATGCCAATGCAAGGGACGAACACTCTTTAATCCGCCAAACCACACTCGTGTTGATTTCACGACCACCAGCGAAGATCTATCGTGCACCCAATTCCCAATGGAAAGGCTGAACGATCTTGATTGAAGAAAGTAACTCCTAATTCCCTATGGAACTTAGGCAACAATGCTAAACTCGAACATACTTTAGTAGATTGATTATTCTCAAACGTGGTCTCCCTTACAATGGGGGTCTAACCCTTAATATATAGTACCCTGACCACCTCATGGCTGGCCAAGAGGTCCTAAACAAACTCCAACACATCCCTACATGTATTTGGAAACAAACTCACACAAAAGGAAAAACCTAAAATTAAACCGTCACAATGTTTAGGTCATAACTTTTTATCCGTGACGAATTTGAAGGTGGGGCTGAATCCATTGCGTAGCCCTTGAAATTATCTTTCCAACGAGTACAAGAACACCTGAATCGGACTCCGTTTGTGAAAGTTATGGCCTTTTTAGTAACTGCCTGTCAGGCTGTCCCGAACCGAATCCGAATTGAATTCTGAGTTGAATCCGAGTTTGAATTGGATTGAGCACGTGGAGGTCCGAATTTGGCTTGAAAATCTTATCCAAAACTTGTAGTTTAAGTCCTTGGCTCCTCCTTTTGCTCTCCCACTGCAGTGGCTTCTTTCCTCCTTGTGCTTCTCCATAACTTTGGCCCCGGAATCATCATAATATTCAAACCTAATAATAAACAAGAATTTGGCATAAGGTAGTATATCGTTCCCACAAATAGAAGGAAATTCATTAAGAAACAAATTCACCTGACAATATTTAATGTGGCTCAATGCTTCTTTCCAGTGAAATAATGTATTTGACTTAAAAGTGCTAAGCATATGCGTATCCGCATCATCCTCCCCTTCTTCAAGAAAAGCCGCCTCGCTTTTGATAGCCTGAAATTGTACTAAACAAAGAATACAACGTGTATGCATGGTATATATATTGGTCAGTTACACCCCTTTCGTCTTTCACATTACTATTACTTGGAGGTGTAGTAAGCAAAAAGAACAACACATATGCGTGGTATATGTATGAATCAATTATTGTGTCATTCTCATTCTCACTGTTTTGCACAAACCAATTAATACTACAATAGCTATCAAATGCATACATTGCAATGTTTTCATTCACACCATTCTCCCTCCCATAAGAAAAAGTCGTCCTCGACTTTGCGAAGTACGTGGACAAGTCATTAATGGGGAAAACCAGATCAAACGGTTCAAATATGGAAGATAAAATTTTAATTGCCTTCATTGCTTCAGCTGCGCTACTCTGATTATCTGTACATGATTGTTCATCGAAAGAGGAACAAGTAGGCACAAGAAATCTTTGTAAACAGCAAGCACTATTGTTAAACCTCATCTCATTGTGATCATGACGTGGTATAAAAGATTGTTTGTCCAAAATATGCAATTTCAACTCGCAAGCTTATCACATGTAATGCATATTCGATAAACATAAAAGTTGTCATCTACACCATAATCTCCGATCAAATTGAACTTACATGTATAGGCATAGGAACTAACTAGTGATTTTAAACATGCAATTTCAGCAACATTCTCAATGACACTAGATAGCTCTTTAGGGTCATCGAACATAATATAATATAAAGAATCATCAGGAGATATTCTAGAAAGAACTTCCTTATGAGTAATTAATTCCACATTATGTAATTTGACCAAAGAAATTTCAGAACATGGAATTTTCGAATGAACACATGAGTTCTCACAAGTACTCACCGTTTCATAACTAATTTCAGCACCAATATTGTTACCTTTATTGTTCTCCTCGTTGATGTAGGTGTTGTAGGTATTAAATCATCATGATGTAACAACGGATCAGCAAGTACTTCATCTTTAACTATGATTATCTCCTCATCGTTTATCTCCAATGGTGCCAGTTGCTGAACATTTGACTCCTCTTCTTTAATATCAACCTGCACAATGTGAGAAACAATACTAGAAGTAGATATTAATGTGTTAGTTTCAAAATCATCCTCACTTTGTCCATCTTCTACTTCTCTCTTTTCTTTGGTGTATCCTCACACTCTCGCTTGATGCTCTCAAACTCACATATGGTGGAATCACACAACTCGCTCTTTTAACACTCTCACCAATTTGACTATGTGGCTCTCATTCTCAACTGGGTTTTATGCATCTTAATTATTGTATGTATCATTGAACAGCACAAGATGTCTCCATTACCGAAGGGAAAGTCCCATACTCGGTCATCTTCTCATTTGTCACACTAGTGGAACCATACGAGCTGAAGTACGGACATGGATTGAACCGTGATGTACGTGTCTCCATAAGTCTCTTCTCCTCCTTAATAGCACAATTCACAAGATCATGCAAGTTACTAAAATATTTATGTTGAAGTATAGCGGCGATCTCAGAATTCAAGCCACCCCTAAAGTATGCCTTCTCCTTGATGGACTAGTGACACCAAGACGACGCATCGCATCTTGCAGTTCAAAATAGTAATCTTGGACAGATTACTCCCTTGTGTTATATTCTCCAAATGGTGAAGCAATTCTGCGCATAATAGGATGGCACAAACTCGCTTCTCATAAACGCCTTCAAATCTAACCAAGATTTAATGAGTTGTTTTCCAATTAGTTGTTGCCACCAACTATAAGCATAGTCTTCAAAGTCCCTTGTGGCACGCATCACCTCTTGATCTTTAGAAAGTTTCGGAAATCTAAACACTTTCTCCATTTGCCATTCCCACTCAAGATACTCCTCTGGATCATCACTGCCATAGAAAGGAACAAAGCTATCTTCTTCTTGTTGTGGACCAAGTGCTCGCACAATATCATTCACGATGTTTTTATGTATCACTTTCATTTGTTGATTGAGCTCAATGCGAAATCCTTCATACCCACTTTAATCTCATCACCATAGTTATCTTCTCCACCGCCATGGTTAGATTGTACAAAGAAGACACCAAACCACAAATATATGGGTAATATGTGTTCACTCTATCTCACTTTTTCTTCTCCCAAGTAAAGTTCTTACCTTCCAAGTGGATTGAGGCCAAAAGAAACTTACACTTGGTGGTGGCTATAATAACAAGTGATGATCAAGCGGATTTAAAAGTGACTCACAATTGCCCGCAAAGGATATTTTGTGGAGTTTGGTTAGAAGTATTTATCCTACACGATCTGATTTCTCGATGTTGTAAAATTAAGTAATAATCCAAGTTAGAATACTTTGCCTAAGTGCTGATCCAAAAGATTTAAGTGAAGTATATGAACGCACACCATAAAGATCAATGTGACTCGATGCAAACAAAAGGAATGAGCTAACTAGAGGCAATATGAAATTAAAGATTAGATAGCTCGCTTTGCACCAAGTACTAGGAGAGACGCTAGCCAATTGCAATGATATGAATGTAAGGGCACAAGATTGCTCAAAGGAATTAAATACACAAGCTGAATTTATGGACTAAGAGCTCATCCTAGATTCGCCAATGTTTTTTTCTCCCTTTTTTTCTTAGCAATTTTTTCTTGTTCTTCTTCTTCTTCTTTTCAAGGGCCGAACTAGGTTTAATTGTCTCTTTGAGTTTGCATAGGTCACAAATATTCAGCAAGATGTAGAATACTCAAGAGCAGCCCTAGATGCAATATTCAACAACTAGTCTCAATTGATGAAATAAAATAGCAGAATTTTTTTTCCGCGGCACCAGTAGCATCACCGCTCACTGATCAGTATGATACGGGTCGCCCGATCTTCTCGACGTGGGATCTGGATACTCACGTGGATTTGATGAACCGTAGTGATCCCCGTTGCCAATGCAAGAGTTAGCACTCTATAATTCGCCTAACCTCACGTGCTGAACTTCACGACCACCGATGAAGTTCTATTGTGCTCCCAATTCCCAGCGGAAAAGGTTGAACAATCTTAATTTCAATGAACTCCCAATTCTCTCAAGCTGGTTTGCCCAACGAAAGAACAAGAGTTTTCTATTATCAAAGTGGTTCCCTTACAATGGGGTCTACCCTTAATATATAGTCTCAGCCCAAGGCTATCCAACACTAAACTTTCCATGTGGTACTATTCACGCGCACCGTAGCACGGTATGTTCATGGACCGTGACGGTTATCGCTCACGCCCGCAAACACCGTAGCCGCATACCGTAGCACGACTCGGTAATCGTTCACGCATTGCACTATTCATGGGCTGACCATTGTTCATGCTGTCCTTGATCTCCATTCATCGTGACTCTTCAAACCCGAGCACAAGTAAAACATTGTTTTAGGTAGTATACAATTCTCATTAAAATTAATGACATGTTCATTAAGGAGCAGTTCACCGGATTGTAGTTTCTTGGCTCGTGCTCTTGTTATTGGTCCCTGTTATTGAAGTCTCATTACTAGCTTTGGCATTACTAGCGATGTCCTCATCATCCTCCCTTCTTGAAAAGGAGTCGACCTCGACTCATACAATCTTGTCCAAAGAAAGGTGATAGATCAGCAACATTAAATGTAGAACTTACCCCATAGTCATCACCGGAAGCTCAATCTTGTATGCATTATCATTGATCTTGGCAAGAACTTTAAAAGGTCCATCACCACGGGCATCAATTTGGATCTACGCTCGTGGAAAGCGATCTTTAAGGTGGACCCACACTAAATCACCTGGTTCAAATAGCATTTTCTTTCTAGATTTGTTAGCTTTGGAAGCATAAGCACGTACCTTCTTTTCAATTACCTCTTTAGTTGTGGCATGGAGTTTTTTCACAAAATCAGCACGCTTAGAAGCCTCCATATTTGCACGTTCTTGTAGTGGGAGAGGAAGTAAATCAAGGCGTGATTGGTTTGAAGCCGACACCACCTCGAATGGGCTCAATTGAGTTGTAGAATGTACCTGTTATATGCAAACCGATACGGGTCGCCCGATCTTCTCGACGAGGATCCGGATACTCACGTGATTTGATGAACCGTAGTGATCCCGTTGCCAATGCAAGAGTTAGCACTCTATAATTCGCCCAACCTCACGTGTTGAACTTCACGACCACCAATGAAGTTCTATTGCGCTCCCAACCCCAGCGGAAAAGGTTGAACAATCTTAATTTCAATGAACTCCCAATTCTCTCAAGTTGGTTTGCCCAACGAAAGAACAAGAGTTTTCTATTATCAAAGTGGTTCCCTTTACAATGGGGTCTACCCTTAATATATAGTCTCAGCCCAAGGCTATCCAACACTAAACTTTCCATGTGGTACTATTCACGCGCCATCGTAGCACGGTACTGTTCATGGGCCGACGGTTATCGTTCACAGCCCGCAACACCGTAGCGCTGCATCGTAGCATGCCCGGTATCTGTTCACGCATTGCACTATTCATGGGCTGACCATTGTTCATGCTGTCCTTGATCTCCATTCATCGCTGACTCTTCAAACCTGAGCACAAGTAAAACATTGTTTTAGGTAGTATACAATTCTCATTAAAATTAATGACATGTTCATTAAGGAGCAGTTCACCTGGATTGTAGTTTCTTGGCTCGTGCTCTTGTTATTGGTCCTGTTATTGAAGTCTCATTACTAGCTTTGGCATTACTAGCGATGTCCTCATCACAAACTCCACATGCGGTAGACAATCTTCCCACTCTTTCAAGTTCTTCTTTATCATGGCACGTAGTAACGTTGAAAGTGTGCGGTTCACCACCCGCTTGCCCATCTGTTTGTGGGTGACAAGTCGTTGAAAACAATAACTTTGTCCCAAGTTTGGCCCACAAAGTCTTCCAAAAGTAGCTCATGAACTTGACGTCGCGATCTGAAACAATGGTTCTTGGCATTCCATGCAATCTCACAATCTCCCTGAAAAACAAATCAGCTACATGCGACGCATCATCGATCTTATGACAGGAATAAAATGTGCCATTTTAGAGAACCTATCCACAACAACAAAGACTGAATCCTCCCCTCTTGGTCCTAGGCAGTCCTAACACAAAATCCATGCTAATATCTTCCCAAGGAGCACTAGGAACAGGAAGTGGAGTATACAAACCATGTGGATTGAGTTTTGATTTTGCCTTATGGCATGTGATGCATCTTTGAACAAACCTCTCGACGTCTCGCCTCATCTTTGGCCAATAAAAGTTATCAGCTAACATCATATAAGTCTTCTCCTCCCGAAATGCCCCATCAATCCTCCCGCATGAGATTCTGCAACAATAACAAAGCATACGGAGGAATCCAAACACATAGCTTATTCATGCGAAAGAGAAACCATCATGAATATGAAATTTATCCCACCATTTTCCATCTTTGCAATTAGAATATGGAGCTGCAAATTCATGATCGAAGCATATAAATCTTTCAAACTTTCCAACCCTCGGTGCCTTTACTTCCAACCGAGTCAACACACATGTTTTCTAGACAAAGCATCAGCTACCACATTCTCTTTGCCTTTCTTATATTTGATAATGTATGGAAAGGTCTCAATGAATTCTACCCACTTAGCATGTCTACGATTCAATTTTCTTTGCCCTTTAAATATTTCAAAGATTCATGATCAGAATGTATTATGAATTCCTTAGGCCAAAGATAATGTTGCCAAGTTTCCAACACACGCACAAGAGCATATAGTTCTTTATCATAAACAGGATAATTCAATTGTGCACCATGAAGTTTCTTACTAAAATATGCAACAGGTTTTCTTTCTTGCATCAAAACACCACCAATACCTATTCCACTAGCATCACATTCAATCTCAAAAGTTTTGTGAAATTAGGTAAAGCAAGCAATGGTGCTTCAGTCAAACATTTCTTCAATTCAGCAAAAGCTTTGTCTTGTTTTTCTCCCCACTCAAAAATCACTCCCTTTTTAGTTAATTCATTTAATGGGGCAGCAATGGTGCTAAAATCTTTCACAAATCGCCGATAGAAACTAGCAAGCCCATGGAAGCTACGAATTTGACTCACATTCACGGAATTGGCCAATTTCTAATAGCTTCAATTTTAGATTCATCCACTTCAATGCCATGAGCTGAAACAACATAGCCTAGAAACACAACCTTACTAGTGCAAAAAGCACACTTTTCAAGATTGGCATACAAGCATTCTTTCCTAAGCACTTCTAGCACTTGTTTGATGTGTTCAATATGATCTTCCGAAGAGCGACTATATATCAGAATATCATCAAAGTAAACTACCACAAATTTTCCAATGAAGTGTCTCAAAACATGGTTCATTAAGCGCATGAATGTACTAGGAGCATTGGACAATCCAAAAGGCATCACTAACCATTCATACAAGCCAAATTTCGTTTTAAAAGCAGTTTTCCATTCATCACCATGTTTCATTCTTATTTGATGGTAGCCACTACGCAAGTCAATCTTAGAAAAGATAGTAGAACCACTTAACTCATCAAGCATATCATCTAACCTAGGAATAGGATGACGATAGCGACGGTTATGTTGTTAATAGCTCTACAGCCTATGCACATTCTCCAAGTACCATCTTTCTTAGAAACAAGAATAACAGAACGGCACAAGGACTAAGACTCTCGCGACGTACCCTTTGTCCAAAAGTGCTTGCACTTGGCGCTGAATCTCCTTCGTTTCTTCCGGATTTGTGCGATGCAGTCGGTTGGGAAGAGGGCTCCGGGACTAAGTCAATTTGATGCTCAATACCTCGAATAGGTGGTAGACCAGAGGGCACCTCCTCCGAAACACGTCGTCATAAGCTCGCAAAACTTGAGAAACAGCACTAGGAAGAGATGTTAAGTCATTAGAAAGCAATGCATCCTTGTACAACAATACAAGGTGCATCAAAGTGGGGTCATCTTTCATCTCTCTCGATCAGATTTGGTGGCTATCATGATTAAGTTTTTCTCCCTCACTCTTGCCTTTACCTCTCGGGTTTGGTTTGTGGCTCGCACTCACTTTTGTGGAATCACACTCTTTTGTTCTCTCCCTTTCTCACTCTCAACTTGCACTTCAATCTTTTGTACAGTATCATTTACAATTTGAGAAGGAGTCAACGGTAGCAAAGACGACTTGTTTTTGTTCCACCAAAACTTGTATTGGTTAGTTCTTCCATCATGAATCACAGCACGATCATATTGCCATGGCCTTCCTAGCAGCAAGTGACATACGTCCATAGGCACCACATCACACTCCACCGTATCACGATAAGTGCCAATTTCAAATTCAACATCCACGGTGTATCCCACACTCAACGAACCTTTCTCATGCAACCACCGGATCTGATACGGATGTGGGTGTTTCTTGTACTTCAATCCAAGTTTATTGCAAAGCTCCTTGCTAGCCAAATTACGACAACTCCCACCATCAATGATTACCTTGCAAAATTTGCCATCTTTGCTAACTTGAGCTCTTGTATGGAATAAATTGCAGCGCTGTTCTTGGGAAGGCTTTGGTTGCACACTCAACACCGCTTGAGCACACACAAGTATAGGACCAACTCCGGGTTCACAATACTCTATGTCTTGCTCCTCCTCATGTGCATCATCATATGTCCCTAAATCAGCATGGTGATCATTCTCTTCTTCACTTGCAGAATCATATTCTCCATTATCTAATATCAACATCGCTTTGTTATTTGGGCAATCCTTTGCATATGACCACGACCAAGGCATTTGAAGCATTGTATACCGCTACTCTTCGCTGTAGAACCCACGAAGAGGGAACACTAGCTGCTGGATTTGATGGCTTCCTTGCACTTGGGTGGCTTCTTCCTTCTTGCTAGATGATGAGCGAAAGCTTGAACCACCACTTTGAGCTGTTCGTTGGCTTACTTGTGATTTGGAACCATATCTTCCTCCGCTGGTCGGTGTACGTGCAGCAAAGGACGTTGATCTTGCAAACTTAGCATCCTCTTGCAATTGTCGTTCTGCCTTTGTAGCTTGATGCACTAACTCATAAAGATTGGTATAAGGCTGAAAATTGACAATTCTTTTGACTTGATGGTTCAAACCTGAGAGGAAGCGTGCCATGGTTTGCTCTTCTTGTTCTTGAACCTTGGCTCGAATCATGGCTAGCTCCATCTCCTTGTAGTACTCCTCCACGAATGTGCTCCTCGCTTCATATTCTGCAATTTATCAAATAGATCACGCTTGTAATGACGAGGAACAAAACAGGCTCTCATTTCCGCTTCATCTCTTGCCATGTTGCAACAGGTTTTCTCCATTCTCAACTCTTTGAGTAATGACTTGTTCCCACCAATCCAAAGCATAACCTTCAAACTCAAGTGATGCCAACTGTATCTTTCTCTCATCCGTATAGTGATGCATACGGAATATTTTATCAACCTTCAATTCCCAAGTGAGATACTCCTCGGGATCTGTTCCACCTGCAAACTTGGGCATGGAAAACTTGAGCCTGCCCAATCCATCATCTTCATTGCGTGGACGACGATCTGGTCATTGTAATGCAAAGCAAAATCACCATCCACTTCCATCGCATGTGCAGCACCACCACGCCCACCACGGCCTCCACCTAGACCCCGACCACGCCTCCATGGGCTCCTCCTCGTCCTCCTAGCTGTGGTGGACGCACCACGCTGGCTGCCACTCGGTGTTGCGGTGCAGGAGGTACATGTGCAGCAGCTTCTCCTCCTTGAACACTTGCTTCATCGCCGCCATTGCGAGCTTGTATAAGCCTCAGTGAGGGTCCCAATGTCCTCCGCAATTGGCGCACATTTTCATCAGCTTGTATCTCCATATTTTGCATATCCTTGCAATTTGATCAGCAAAAGAATCATGCTTCTCGTGGAGTTGATTGAGCCTTGGTGTAGCTCACGTTGAAAGTGTTCGCGAGTGCCCCAAATTGATATTGCTTGACGAATGCACGAGTTTCATTTGTCCCACCACTCTCATCATGGTGTTCTTCTCCACCGACATGGTTAGTTATGCAAGAAACAAATAGCGTGTATATAATAATGCTTTGTGGAAATCACTCAATCTCACTATGTCCTCTCTCCAAGTAAAGTTTTACCCTTCCAAGTGAATTAAGGCCAATAAAACTTACACCGGTAGAAGTGACAACACAGTGATGATCAAGCGAAATTAAGAGTGTTCACTACTTGCACAACAACGGTTATATGGTGGAGCTTGGCATGAGAGTGTATATCCTAGCAATCTGAAATTCTTGATGTTGTAAAGTTAAGTAATAATCCAAGCTAGAATACTTTGCCTAAGTGCTGATCCAAAAGATTTAAGTGAAGTTTATGAACGCACTGCATAAAGATTAATGTGACTCGATGCAAACAAAGGAATGAGCTAGGCAATCTGAAATTAAAGAATAGATAGCTCGTTTCGCACCAAGTACTAGGAGAGACGCTAGCCAATTGCAATGATATGAATGTAAGGGCACGAGATTGCTCAAGAGGTTAAATTACACAATCTGAATTTATGGATTAAGAACTCACCCAAATTCGCCAATGCTTTCTTTTTTTCTTTCTTTCTTTCTTTCTTTCCTTCTCTTTTTTTGGCTCAACTTCCTCTTTTCTTTTCTTTCAAAGGCCAAACTAGGTTTAATTGTTCTTTTGGTTTGCATAGGTCACAAATTTTCAGCAAGGTGAGAAGTACTCAAGAGCAGCCCTAGATGCAATATTCAACAGCTTAGTCTCAAATGATGAAAAGAATATCGCAAGATTTTTTTTTGGATTGGACACAAAGATTAGGCTACGCAAATAAACACGAACGATCAGCACCTAAACAAAAATTCTAATGGATCAAAACCTAACAAAACTCACAAAATTAACAGATGCAAAACTAGGGTTTGGTTAATTTTTTTTTCTGTTGCAATTTTCAGTTTAATGGACTATAGGACGTAAAAAATAAATCAATCTAAAAGTAAGGGTAAATAATCCTACCGAGTAAACCGCGCTCTGATACCAGATGATACGGGTCGCCCGATCTTCTCGACGAGGATCCGGATACTCACGTGGATTTGATGAACCGTAGTGATCCCCGTTGCCAATGCAAGAGTTAGCACTCTATAATTCGCCCAACTCACGTGCTGAACTTCACGACCACCGATGAAGTTCTATTGTGCTCCAAATTCCCAGCGGAAAAGGTTGAACAATCTTAATTTCAATGAACTCCCAATTCTCTCAAGTGGTTTGCCCAACGAAAGAACAAGAGTTTTCTATTATCAAAGTGGTTCCCCTTACAATGGGGTCTACCCTTAATATATAGTCTCAGCCCAAGGCTATCCAACACTAAACTTTCCATGTGGTACTATTCACGCGACCGTAGCACGGCACTGTTCATGGACCGTGATGGTTACTGTTCACGACCATAAACACCGTAGAGCTGCGCATCTTGTAGCACAGGCCTGGTACTGTTCACGCATTGCACTATTCATGGCTGACCATTGTTCATGCTGTCCTTGATCTCCATTCATCACCGACTCTTCAAACACGAGCACAAGTAAAACATTGTTTTAGGTAGTATACAATTCTCATTAAAATTAATGACATGTTCATTAAGGAGCAGGTTCACACAGGATTGTAGTTTCTTGGCTCGTGCTCTTTTATTGGTCCTGTTATTGAAGCCTCATTACTAGCTTTGGCATTACTAGCGATGTCCTCATCACCGCATGCAGATCTTGTTCATGCAATCGTAGTGATCGGATATTTTGTTTGAATTTTGGATTGGACACAAAGATTAAGCTACGCAAATAAACACGAACGATCAGCACGTAAACAAAATTTCTAATGGACCAAGACATAATAAAACTCACAAAAATAGCAGATGCGAAACTAGGGTTTGGATTTTTATTGTGTTTTTGGTTTATGGACTATAGGACAGTAAGTAATAAACTAAAATTTAAAGGGATAAGATCCTACCGAGTAAACCGCGCTCCGATACCAAGATGATACGGGGTCGCCTGATCTTCTCGACGTAGGATGGATACTCACGGAGTCTTGATGAAACGCAATGATCCTCCAATGCCAATGCAAGGGACGAACACACTTTAATCCGCCAAACCACACTCGTGTTGATTTCGCGACCACCAAGCGAAGATCTATCGTGCACCCAATTCCCAATGGAAAGGCTGAACGATCTTGATTGAAGAAAGTAACTCCTAATTCCCTATGGAACTTAGGCAACAATGCTAAACTCGAACATACTTTAGTAGATTGATTATTCTCAAACGTGGTCTCCTTACAATGGGGGTCTAACCCTTAATATATAGTACCCTGACCACCTCATGGCTGGCCAAGAGGTCCTAAACAAACTCCAACACATCCCTACATGTATTTGGAAACAAACTCACACAAAAGGAAAACCTAAAATTAAACCGTCACAATGTTTCGGTCATAACTTTTATCCGTGACGAATTTGAAGGTGGGCTGAATCCATTGCGTAGCCCTTGAAATTATCTTTCCAACGAGTACAAGAACACCTGAATCGGACTCCGTTTGTGAAAGTTATGGCCTTTAGTAACTGCCTGTCAGGCTGTCCCGAACCGAATCCGAATTGAATTCTGAGTTGAATCCGAGTTTGAATTGGATTGAGCACGTGGGAGGTCCGAATTTGGCTTGAAAATCTTATCCAAAACTTGTAGTTTAAGTCCTTGGGCTCCTCCCTTTTTGCTCTCCCACTGCAGTGGCTTCTTTCCTCCTTGTGCTTCTCCATAACTTTGGCCCCGGAATCATCATAATATTCAAACCTAATAATAAACAAGAATTTGGCATAAGGTAGTATATCGTTCCCACAAATAGAAGGAAATTCATTAAGAAACAAATTCATCTGACAATATTTAATGTGGCTCAATTCTTCTTTCCAGTGAAATAATGTATTTGACTTAAAAGTGCTAAGCATATGCGTATCCGCATCAAGACCCCCATTGTAAGGCAGACCACGTTTGAGAATAATGAATCTACTAAAGTTTGTTCGAATTTAGCATTGCTACCGAAGTTCCATAGGGAATTAGGAGTGATTTTCTTCAACGAAGATCGTTCAGCCTTTCCGTGGGAATTGGGTGCACGATAGATCTTCGCTTGGTGGTCGGCGAAATCAACACGAGTGTGTTTTGGCGGATTAAAGAGTGTTCGTCCCTTGCATTGGCATTGGAGGATCATTACGATTCATCAAGACTCCCGTGAGTATCCATCCTACGTTGAGAAGATCGGGCGACCCCGTATCACCGTACATTGTGCACCAATAAAAGGCTAGGGCCTTAGCCCCATTGTAACGCGGGCTATGATTTGAGAAATAGAAACCAGAAAATCACCATGGTTTGGTGGCTATTGTTGGCGTGTTCTTGATATTTCCATCAAGGAATTGCTCTTAGCGTGTTGAATCCAATTGTGGTGTTGGATTCTACTCGCTGAACTTCGGTTTCTCTACCCTTCATTCACGTGCTGTGGTGTGCGTGGGAGAAGGCTTATCTTAGAGAGGGCATCCAACAAGGCGTATCGTGAAAGATCAGGGCCAAGCAACGGGGTTCAACTAGCTTGCTAGGTGGATCCGCATCATCTTGGTATCAGAGCGTGGTTAGTCACGGTACGAGGTTGCTGAATTTTTCTTAATGGCGGGTTCCATGAAGACTAAAGATGGCGATGCGCGACATAATGATGCCGAGCTAATTGGGGAGGTGCCCCAATATGCGGCGTCTTTGCCGCCCGAGGTATGAATTGGATTTGAAGCGACACGTGACTACTTCTTAAGTTGTCACCGGAAGCTTGAAGGCAAGGTTGATGATTTGGGGCGCGAATTGATGCTTTGACGGAGGCGCTACGCAACCAGCCACCACAATTTCAGCATGCTGAACAGAGACCTCAGTATCTCGAACGACGTGACCATATGAAGACAATGAACATGAGGAGGTCTTTGATGGTGCAGTGGGCTTTGGTCCACAACCGCGCCATGCTCGGGACTACCGTGGTGCTGACCGTGGTAGGGACATGCGTGGCAGAGGTGCTGCCCATGGTAGACGTATGCATGATGGTGTTGGGTTTGCTCAGCGTGTTGCCATGGATGATGGAATTGGGCGGATAAAAATTTCTATCCCATCATTTAATGGTAAAGCTGAACCGAAGGACTACTTGGATTGGGAGATGCGTGTCGAACAAATTTTTGACACCCATCACTATACTGAGGATAAGAAGATCCGTTTGGCGACAATTGAGTTCACTGGATATGCTCTTGTTTGGTGAAACCAATTGTGTCGCGTAGGAACTCGTCCAGATACTTGGACACAACTGAAGAATATTTTGAGGTGACGTTTTGTCCCAGCACACTACACGAGGACCTTGTACAACCGGCTACAACAACTACGTCAAGGTAATTCTAGTGTTGATGAATATTATAGAGAGATGGAGATGTTGATGATCCGTACATGGACAGAGGAGCATGATGAGGCTACTATGGCACGTTTCTTTAATGGGTTGAATGAGGATGTGCAAGATAGGGTGGAGATGGTCCATTACTACAACATTGAAGACTTGGTGCATCAAGCTGAACGTGCTGAACAACAATTGAAGCGCAAACAAGCCAAGGGTGGACATGCTAACACTCAAACAAAGTCATGGAGGCGTTCATTACAGCAAGGCGATGATGTGGGTTCACACTCCAAAGTGGCGGCATCAAGTCGTTCAAATGGTGCTCTTTCAAAGGAGGCAAGCAACAGAGGTAAAGAAGCAACTAAAACTGATTCTAGTTTGCCTTCTAATGCTTGTGCTAGAGAAATTGAGTGTTTCAAGTGCAAGGGAAGAGGTCATATGATGCGTGATTGCCCAAATCAACGAAGGGTGCTTCTCACTAAAGATGGCTATGCTTCAACAAGTTCTAGTAGTGATTCTGAAAGTGAAAAATCCGACGATTCCAAGGAGGATGTTGTCTATTGTGATCCAGAATTGAATGGTGTTAATCTTTTGGTCCGAAAGGTGCAAAGCAAAGAAACTGAAACCAAATGACAGCGGTGGAGTGTTTTCCAAGCGGAGGGCAAGATCAAAGATAAAGCATGCAAGTTGATCATAGATGGTGGAAGTTATACAGTTGTGATTAGCAAAGATTTGGTGTATGCTTTAGGGCTGTCCACGTGGAGGCATCCTCAACCACATCATGTGGAGCGGCTACACAACTCCGGAAGACTAAAGATAACTCACAAGGTTGTTGGTGACTATGTTGACAAGGTGGATTGCAACGTAGTTCCAATGGATGCATGTGGGTTATTGTTGGGAAGACCATGGCAATACGATTGCAATGCTATGCATGAGGGCCAGTCCAACACATACACTTTTGTACATGGGGGAAAGAAGCATGTGTTGAAACCAAAATTGGAGAGTGCTATTCATGTTGATGAAGAAATTACAGCCAAGTAGAAGCAAGCTCCCAAGATTACCCCAAAGCCGAGGACGACTTTGCTTCAAGGGGGGAGGATGATGTGGCACCAAGTAGCACTACAACTTTGGCTTTGAATACCAATTCTGAGGTTTCTAATGTGCACAAGAGACATATTTGGAAAGCTAATGAAGTCTATTTTCCAACGAATCAAACGGCACTTGATTTGGAGCTTTCTACACAAAGTTATGGTAACATATCAACCTGCACAATGTGAGAAACAGCACTAGAAGTAGATATTAATGTGTTAGTTTCAAAATCAACATCACTTTGTCCATCTTATACTTTTCTCTTTTCTTTTGGTGTATCTCTCACACTCTCAGTTTGGATGCTCTCAAACTCACATGTGGTGGAATCACACAGCTCGCTCTTTTTAACACTCTCACTCAATTTGGCTATGTGGCTCTCATTCTCACATAGGTTTTGATGCATCTCAATTGTTGTATGTATCATCGGGGCAGCGAAAAAATCTCTATACTGTGGCTGTTTCTATTACATATATCTTAATTTTCCGTTCATCTTTGAGACTAGTCTTTCATAATTGCAATAAGCGCTCTTCTTGATATTAATTTACACCTGCTAAAATTTTATTCTTTGTTGAAGGGAAAGCTAAACCTTACTGCCAACAACAAGTTAAAAAAAAGAAAGAAGGAAAGAAAGAAAGAAAGAAGGCAGCCGACAAAGAAAAGGGAAAGTGAGCATTTGCCAAATTGGGGTTAGCTAATTCTAATATATAATTTCAGCTTGTGTATTTAATTCCTTTGAGCAATCTTGTGCCCTTACATTCATATCATTGCAATTGGCTAGCATCTCTCCTAGTACTTGGTGCAAAACGAGCTATCTAATCTTTAATTTCAGATTGCCTCCAGTTAGCTCATTCCTTTGTTTGCATCGAGTCACATTGATCTTTGCGTGTGCGTTCATATATTTCACTTAAATCTTTTGGATCAGCACTTAGGCAAAGTATTCTAACTTGGTGATGCGGATACGCACATGCTTAGCACTTTTCAGGCGAATACATTATTTAATTGGAAAGAAGTATTGAGCCGCATTAAATATTGTCAGGTGAATTTGTTTCTTAAGGAGTTTCTTTTAATTGATGATGAACTTGGAATACTACATCATGCTATTATTTTATGTATTCTTAGGTATGATTCATGTGAAGACTTGGGAGGGCAAAAGGGAGGAGCACAAGGACTTAAACTACAAGTTTTGGATAAGATTTTCAAGCCAAATTCGGATCTCCCACGTGCTCAATCCAATTCAAACTCGGATTCAACTCAGAATTCAATTCGGATTCGGTTCGGGACAGCCTGACAGACAGTTACTAAAAAGGCCATAACTTTCACAAACGAAGTCTGATTCAGGTATTCTTGTACTCGTTCGAAACATAATTTCAAGGGCTACGCAATGGATCCTGCCCCACCTTTAAATTCATCACGGATTAAAAGTTATGTCCAAAAGATTGTGACGGCTTAATTTTAGGTTTTTCCTTTTGTGTGAGTTTGCTTCCAAATACATGTAGGGATGAGTTGGAGTTGGTTTAGGACCTCTTGGCCAGCTATGAGGTGGAGAGGGAACTATATATTGAGGGTTAAACATGAACGATCAGCACGTAAACAAAATTTCTAATGGATCAAGACATAATAAAACTCACGAAATAGCAGATGCGAAACTAGGGTTTGGATTTTTTTGTGTGTTTTCGGTTTATGAACTATAGGACAATAAGAAATAAAGTGAAATTTAAAGGAACAAGATCCTACCGAGTAAACCGCGCTTTGATACCAAGATGATACGGGGTCGCCCGATCTTGTCGACGTAGGATGGATACTCACGAGAGTCTTGATGAATCGTAATGATCCTCCAGTGCCAATGCATGGGACGAATAATCTTTAATCCGCCAAAACACACTCGTGTTGATTTCGCTGACCACCCAGCGAAGATCTATCGTGCACCCAATTCTCAACGGAAAGGCTGAACGATCTTGATTGAAGAAAATCACTCCTAATTCCCTATGGAACTTCGGTAGCAATGCTAAACTCGAACAAACTTTAGTAGATAAAAAGAACAACACATATGCATGGTATATGTATGAATCAATTATCGTGTCATTCTCATTGTTCCACACAAACAAATTAATATAACAACAACCATAAGATGTATACATTGCAACATTGTCTTTCATATCATTATCTCCTCGTCTTTTACTTCCAATGATGCCGATTGTTGAAAATTCAACTCCTCTTCTTTAATGTCGAGCTACACAATATGAGAAATAACACTAGAAGTACAGAGTAAATTGTTAATTTCAGCAATAACCTCACTTTGGCTATCATCTACTTCCCTCTTTTCTATTGTCTTTTCTATTGGTGTATCTCTCTCACACTCAATGGAGATGCTCTCCACTTCACATATGGTGAAATCACACAGCTCACTCTTTTTATCATTCTCATTCAATTTGGCTATTTGTCTCTCATTCTCACATGGGTTCGGATACATCGCATCCCCCAAAGATTGTGGGTCTGCAACGGAGCAATCACGAGTAACCACAATCTCTTCATGAAGCAATGGAGCAATACTATATGAAGCCAGGACCGAAGGAAAAATCCCATGCTTGGTCGCCTTCTCTTGTGTCACATAAGTGGACTTCAACCCTTGTCGCAGTCCTGTCAACTTTTCCACTAGGGAACGCTTGTATTGGTAAGGTACAAAACGTGCACGAAAATGCTGCTTCATTTGCTCCCAGGTGACAATTGGATATTCCTGGCTTTCCATACGTTTACGAACAAACCACTCCCACCAATGTGTGGCATAATCAGCCAACCCATTGGACGCAAGTAATAGCATCCTCTCATTGGAATAATTGTGCATCCGAAATAGCGTATCAATTTCTAGCTCCCAATTGAGTATTCTTCCACATCTGTACTACCTGAAAATATAGGTATAGGAAATTTGGGCTTAGTGACAAAATCCTTACGATGCACGTCGGGGTAGTTGAACATGGTGCGCAGCTCCAAGAAGTTGTTGTTGATGTCCGTACGTAGCTGCATAACCTCCTCCCTAAAGTTGTTCAATTCAAAGAAACCAAAGTAGTTCGGACGCAAATGGAGCAAATTGGGGCACGGCACAGCGAGGTGCAGCTAGGGTTGCTAATCCGAGCCGAAAGGAAGCAAAGACAGGTTGGTATTTGTTATTTTTGGGTGCTAATGAATGGAATCAATTAGCAATTTTCTAGGGTTTATGTGGACACAAACATCAAGCAACGCAAATGTGCACAAAGATCAGCACGTAAACAAAATTTCTAATGGACGAAAACTTAACAAAACTCACGAAAAATAACAGATTGAACTACGGTTTTGGTATTGCAATTTTCGGTTTAATAGACGATAGGACAGAAAACGAATCTAACTACGGGTAAAGAAGTTCTCGTCGAGTAAACCTAGAGTCTGATACCATATGATACGGGGAGTGCCCGATCTTCTCAGTGAGGAACCTTGGATAGTTGATGCGAAGTAGACGATGCCGCTAGTCTCCTCAACTCTTCGGAATACACCCAAAACACACCGGATAATTGTTCATCGCGAGACCACAAACGACGAACGCCATGTCCCCAATTCCCAATGGAACGACGGCTTGACCTTGAATTGCAGAACGAACAATAGATCCCCTATTTCTCTCTCAAAGTCCTCTCATGAACTTGCAATAGCTATGTTTCAATCTTATGCATAAAATTGGTCTACCTTATAATGGTGGTCTAACTCTCAATATATAGTACCCTGTTCACCTCATATGATACGGGGTCGTCCGATCTTCTCGATGTAGGATGGATGCTCACGGGAGTCTTGATGAATCGTAATGATCCTCCGATGCCAATGCAAGGGACGAACACTCTTTAATCCGCCAAAACGCACTCATGTTGATTTCGCCGACCACCAAGCGAACATCTATCGTGCACTCAATTCCCAACGAAAAGGCTAAACGATCTTGATTGAAGAAAGTTCACTCCTAATTCCCCATAGAACTTCGGTAGCAATGCTAAATTTGAACAAACTTTCGTAGATTCATTATTCTCAAACGTGGTCTGCCTTACAATGGGGGTCTAACCCTCAATATATAGTTCCCGCTCCACCTCATGGCTGGCCAAGAGGTCCAAAACCAACTCCAACTCATCCCTACATGTATTGGAAACAAACTCACACAAAAGGAAAAACCTAAAATTAAGCCATCACAATGTTTCGGTCATAACTTTTAATTCGTGACGAATTTGAAGGTGGGGTTGGATCCATTGGTAGCCCTGGAAATTATCTTTCCAACGAGTACAAGAACACCTGAATCGGACTCTGTTTGTCAAAGTTATGGCCTTTTTAGTAACTGCCTGTCAGGCTGTCCCGAACCGAATCCGAATTGAATTCTGAGTTGAATCCGAGTTTGAATTGGATTGAGCACGTGGTAGATCCGAATTTGGCATGAAAATATTATCCAAAACTTGTAGTTTTTGTCCTTGTGCTCCTCCCTTTTGCTCTTCCATGTCTTCACATGAATCATACCTAAGAATACATAAAATAATAGCATGATGTAGTATTCTAAGTTCATCATCAATTAAAAGAAACTCCTTAAGAAATAATTTCACCTGACAATATTTAATGCGGCTCAATACTTCTTTCCAATTAAATAATGTATTCGCCTGAAAAGTGCTAAGCATGTGTGTATCCGCATCATCATGGCTGGTCAAGAGGTCCTAAACCTACTCCAACTCATCCCTACATGTATTTGGAAACACACTCACACAAAATGAAAACCTAAAATTAAACCGTTACCATGTTTCGGTCATAACTTTTTATCCGTGATGAATTTGAAGGTGGGGCCAGATCCATTGCGTAACCCCTGAAATTATCTTTCTAACAAGTACAACAACACCTGCATCGGACTCTGTTTGTGAAAGTTATGGCCTTTTTAGTAACTGTCTGTCAGGCTGTCCCGAACCGAATCCGAATTGAATTCTAAGTTGAATCCGAGTTTGAATTGGATTGAGCACGTGTGAGGTCCGAATTTGGCTTGAAAATCTTATCCAAAACTTGTAGTTCAAGTCCTGTGCTCCTCCCTTTTGCTCTCCCAAGACTTCACATGAATCATACCTAAGAATACATAAAATAATAGCATGATGTACTATTCCAAGTTCATCATCAATTAAAAGAAACTCCTTAGGAAACAAATTCACCTAACAATAGTTAATGCGGCTCAATACGTCTTTCCAGTAAAATAATGTATTTGGCTGAAAAGTGCTAAACTTGTGCGTATCCACATCATCCTCTCCTTCATCAAGAAAAGTCGTCCTCGGCTTATGGTAGCCTGAAATTGTACTAAGCAAAGAATACAACGTATATGCACGGTATATTATTTGTAATCAAAACTTCTTTTGCTTAGCAATCATGAACATTTGAAGGCGTTGTAGATAAAAAGAATAACACATATGCATGGTATATGTATGAGATTGGTAGAGCTAGTAGAGAGAAAAATCAGGAGCATAATAGGAGTGAAAATAAGATTGTAGCAACTGAACTTGAGCAACATAAAAAGAAAAACTCCAAATCTGTTCATGAGACGAAAAATGAGAGAAAATTAAAAGGTGCATCTTTTCTTGCTACTAAGTCTGATGTGAATGAGCTGGCTGCTAGTACCTCTGTTTGCTATGCCTTACTTTGCAAACAAGCTTTATTTTCATTCGAGGATGTATTGATGGAGACGGGGTGCCCGATCTTTCGATGAGATTGATAACTATCGATTTCGGTGGAGATGACCCTGACGAGATGTTATTGACCTTGCTAGTGTCGCGATCAACCTGAACACGAAGTTCAATCCCTGCGAGCAATCGAAGAGACACAACTCAACAAAATATTAGCAACGGAGGCGGCGGCTCCTATATAGGGAGAATGACCAGAGGGGGCATCCAAAGTGTACGACCTAGGGTTACAAGGCCCATGGGCCCAAGTGGTGGTAGCGCAGTACCCTTTTGACTCGGACTCAGAAACCAACGTGGACTATTTTGACGATTGCAGCCGGCTCAGATGGAATTTGAAGATGAGGTTGGATCCTTTGGAAATTAGACTTCATAAGCTTTCCATGAAGTACAAGAATGCCCGTTTGAACTTGGTACCATTGCAGCAGTCCGAATCTGATTCCAAGACGAGTCCAACTCGAATTCTTGCTTGACTTGATCCCAAAGTGATGTGGTGACCTCCATTATTCCTTCCATGCATGTCCATGACTCCATGTCCCTTTCCTTCGTCCTTTCCCAGGTTTCTAAGCACAATTAAATCACTTGCATTAGGTAGCGGTCTATACTCAGTAACATATGAACCAAGGAATGAATTCACCTGGTAATTAAGTTGACGAGCACGAGCTCGAGTAAGTGGTCCTTGCAACACATGTTGTGGATGAGTTGTATCCATGGAAGGGATGTCCTCATCATCCTTCCCTTCTTGCATTTGAGTCGTCCGCGACTCAAGCTCGTCTTCTCACAAGTTGGGCTTCAAATCTGCAGGCAGTTCAAGCTTGTATGCATTATTATTAATCTTTTCTAACACCTTGAAAGGACCTTCAGCTCTTGGCATCAATTTTGATTTTCTCAATTCAGGGAACCTATCTTTTCTTAAGTGCAACCAAACAAGATCCCCAGGTTCAAAAGTTAAATGTTTATATATAGCATTCATGCGCTCTATATCCTCCTTAGTTGTCTCGTGTATTTTAAAATCAATTCAGCACGTTGTTTATCATCAGGGTTCAATTTCTCCGAAGATGGAATGAGCATTAAATCAATAGCAGCACGAGGCACAAAACCATAAATAACTTCAAAAGGGCACATCTTTGTAGTAGAATGCAACTTCACGAAAGAATAAATCAGCAATATTGGTAGCATCATCATTCTTATGACATGGTATAAAATGTCCTATCTTAGAAAATCTATCAACAACAACGATATACTATCCCTCCCCTAGGCAATCCTAAAACAAAGTCCATCGAAATATCTTCCCACGGAACGCTAGGAACGGGTAAAGGCATATATAAACCATGAGGATTAAGTCGTGACTTAGCCTTTTGACATGTAGTGCAGCGAGCAACGTAGCGCTCGACGTCCCGTCTCATCTTTGGCCAAAAAAAATGATCAGCAAGTATGTCCTCCGTTTTCTTCACACCAAAATGTCCCATTAACCCACCTCCATGTGCTTCCTGTAACAACAACAGACAAACAGAACTAGCAGGAATGCACAACTTGTTGGCTCTAAACACAAAACCATCATTAATGACAAATTTATTCCACATTTTCCCTTATTTATAATTCAACAATATTTCTGCAAAATCAGCATCGTGCACATATTGCTCTTTAATAGTCTCTAATCCAAAAATTTTGAAGTCAAGTTGTGATAACATGGCATATCTCCTAGACAAAGCATCAGCAATAATATTCACCTTTCCCTTCTTGTGTTTTATGACATAGGTAAAAGACTCGATAAATTCAACCCACTTTGCATGTCTACGGTTCAGTTTACCTTGACTTCGAATATGCTTTAAAGATTCATGATCAGAATGTATAACAAATTCTTTAGGCCATTGTAATATCCCAAAAGTCTATCGAGAATTAATTGTGTAATTTGGAGAGAAGGACCTTAAAGACAAAAATAAAATAACAAGTTTTGAGGGGGATTTCTGAAATTTTAGGACAACCTGGGCCTGGGCCTTGGCCCAGGTGGGATTTTTGGCCCAAGGGGGCAGGGGAGGCGCCACCCCTCCAACCCTAGCCGCCTCCCCCTCTTCCCCCCATTGCAGCCGCCACCTCCAAAATATCTAACACGGCAAGGTTTTCGGCTGCCACGGTGACGTTTTTGGCTGCCGCGGCAAGGTTTGTGCTGCCGTGGCAGAGATAACAGGAAGAAAGGAGGAAGGGAAGGGGAGAAGAAGGAGAAGAGGAAGAGGAAAGAAAAGAAAAAAGGGGGCCAAGGAGAAGAGGTGAAAGTCGTGGGTGTTCGTCGTGTTCTTCATCGTTTCTTCAAGGGTAATCCCTGTTTTTCCCAATTAGATTAATAATTTAGTAGTGGTAGCATTGTCGTTTTTCTGGACAGCCAGAACAGATCGAGTTAGACGGCTGTTTCGGGATAGATCCGTGGGGATTCAGGTCTGGACTTCTCCTAGAGAATTGTAGAGGACGAAATTATGCTTCCATGAAGTCCTAGAACGCGTCATTTGAACTTGTGTAGCAAAAGTTATGATTTTTATAAGGTGACTGTTCTGCATCTCAGGGGACTTTCTGTCAGATTTCGGTAGATTGATTTTGGTAATTAGAAAACGGGAGAATCAGAGGATCTCCATATTAGGAAAGTTGTAGATAATTTTCTTAGATTTCCAGAAAGGTCAAGAAACCTAGATTCCGAATTTCGTAGCAAAAGTTATGGCCATTTTAGTGCGCTGTCCAGAGGGCCCGTTCAGATTGCTGATGCTTTAGAAGATGACCGAATCTGGGAGGCTCACCAAATAGGTTTAGCTAGATAATTTAATTATCTTTCCAGAGAATCTGAGAATACCCTATTGGATCTCTGTATCAAAAGTTATGAATTTTTGAATGTGACTGTCTGTAGAAGGCAGAGGTTGGCCGAGAGACAATTGGGGATTTGGTCAAGTTAAATGTGTTGGGTTAGTAGTTTAAGGGTGTTGTTTTATTATCCAAAGACCGCTACTGTTGTCTTAGCAAATATTATAATTATTGTTCAGGAGGAGGACGGATTCCCGGGGTTGCACCTTCTACTCATCCTCCGTTTTCTCGCGGTTAAGGCAATTATAATGATGGTTGAAATTTTATAGTGTGATTGTTGATGAATGATGGTTTGTGGATGTTTGATCGGTATTATGAGTGTATGTGATCTTGATTATGATAAGGATATGTTGGTACTGTTTATGGTAGTTTGCAATTGAAGTTGTTTATGAGAATTTATGATGCATGGATATGGTGAATGTAAGTTTTTATTTATTGAGACATTCACATATATGCATCATGCCGATATATTGAAGTCTTGGTCACTAGATGACCAAGCGTTGAGGTCCCCGTCATGTTGATGTCATGACGGACTAAAGGTCCCCATACTTGCGGAGTATGGGCACTGGTCCCCTGCACGGATGGTACGAGCATGGGTGTGCATTGACGGATGCACACTCCGCATTACCGGTAAAATGCGAAAGAGAAGAGATAAAGATATTTTTGATCATATTGCATATCATGGTTCATTATATGATTGATGGATAAATTTGTGAGATGATGTTCTTGGTTGATCTTGTTATTACTTATTATATTTGCTGAGTCGTTGGACTCTCTCTTGTTGTTGTTGTTGTCGTTTGTTGTTTGTTTTAGGTACCTTCATGAAATCAGCGTGCATGGGAGTAAAGAAGGATTAGTATGGTTGCACTTGCACGAATTATTCACCATGGAAGAACTACAGAACTTTAAATATTATTGTTGACTAGCCTATGTGGTATTTGATTATGTCTATCAGGTTTAAAATGTAATAATGGATTAGAAGCCTTTTATATTGCTTCCGCTCTTTATTTAAATTTTATAGCCAGTTTGTTTAGGATTGATTATATTGTTTACTGTTCACAATATCCATTGATTATACCTGTTGGAACCTCGAAATTAGACAATAAACAAAGGAGGTTCTGCCGAAATTTTGTAGGATGGATTTAGTTTATCTTTATTATGTTGTTAGTTTGGTAGCATTCCAGGTCATTGTTTTGGCTGAGGTGTTACAGCCATAAATTATGTTGCCAAGTTTCTAAGGTTCGAAAGAGGGCATATAACTCCTTATCATAAGTAGAATAGTTCAAACTAGGCCTACTCAATTTCTCACTGAAGTATGCTATAGGTTTGCCTTCTTGTAACAACACACCACCTAAACCGATTCCGCTTGCATCACATTCTAGCTCAAAAGTCTTTTTGAAATCAGGGAGTTGGAGTACAGGTGTATGTGTTAACTTATCTTTCAATGTGGTGAAGGCATTCTCCTGTGCGGTGCCCGAAACAAATGGCACGCCCTTCTTGGTAAGCTCATTCAATGGTGCGGCGATGGTGCTGAAATCCTTCGCAAAGCGGCGTTAGAACCCAGCAAGTCCTAAAAAGCTCCGCACCCGTGTGACCGTGTTAGGAGTCGGCTAACTCTGTATTGCTTCAACCTTGGCTTGATCAACTTCAATTCCCTATGGAGTAACAACATAGCTAAGAAACGCGACTCGATCGGTGCAAAAGGTGCACTTATCGAGGTTACCAAATAGGCGTGCATCACGTAAAGCCTTAAAAACAGCACGTAAATAGTCCAGATGTTCCTCTAATGATTTGCTATATATCAATATATCATCAAAAGAAACCACCACAAATCTACCAATGAAAGAACGCAAAACCTCATTCATTAGTCTCATGAAAGTACTAGGTGCATTAGTTAAACCAAAAGGCATTACTAAC
Source organism: Bonia amplexicaulis (assembly GCA_036346245.1). Classification (NCBI taxonomy): domain Eukaryota; kingdom Viridiplantae; phylum Streptophyta; class Magnoliopsida; order Poales; family Poaceae; genus Bonia; species Bonia amplexicaulis. The sequence goes on from CM070739.1 coordinate 9,948,201, forward strand.
CACTCATATAACCCGAACTTAGTTTTAAAAGCCATTTTCCATTCATCGCCTAATTTCATGCGGATTTGATGATAAGACAACAGAGCCACTCAAGTCATGATGAGGACATCTCTACTACATATTCATCGTCCACTTCAAATGTGCATGGCAAAACTATAGATAAGGTTCCGGAAGGTCCTATGACAAGAGCAAGAGCTAAGCTACTTCAACAACAGGTGCTTTTGTTCCTTAGAGATTCTTCTATTACGTTAGATGAGAATAACATACTACCTAATGCAAATATGTTATGCATTCTCAGATTTGAAGCAACAGAAGATCAAGTGGAGAAGGATCAACCTGCCATGAGTCATGCGAAGGAGAGCCCATGCGGGCAAGGAGCTATGATATATCTATCCAACAATTTCTCAATCAAGCAGCCCATGCGGTTGATCAAGGAGGAAAAAAACCCGTTTGAGGGGAGAGCAAAAGGGGAAGAAGCCCAAGGACTTAAACTACAAGCTTTGGATAAGATTTACAAGCCAAATTCGGACCTCCCACGTGCTCAATCCAATTCAAACTCGAATTCAACTAAGAATTCAATTCGGATTCGTTCGGGACAACCTGACAGGCAGTTACTAAAAAGGCCATAACTTTCACAAACGGAGTCCGATTCAGGTGTTCTTGTACTCGTTGGAAAGATAATTTCAAGGGCTACGCAATGGATCTGTCCCCAACTTCAAATAAATCACGGATAAAAAGTTATGACCGAAATATTGTGCTGGTTTAATTTTAGGTTTTTCCTTTTGTGTGAGTTTGTTTCCAAATACATGTAGGGATGAGCTGGAGTTGGTTTAGGACCTCTTGGCCAGCGATAAGGTGGACAGGGTACTATATATTGAGGCTTAGACCCCCATTGTAAGGTAGACCACGTTCGAGAATAATGAATCTACTAAAGTTTGTTCGAGTTTAGCATTGCTACCGAAGTTCCAAGGGAATTAGGTGTGATTTTCTTCATCAAGATCGTTCAGCCTTTCCGTTGGGAATTGGGTGCACGATAGATCTTCGCTTGGTGGTCGGCGAAATCAACACGAGTGTGTTTTGGCGTATTAAAGAGTGTTCGTCCCTTGCATTGGAGGATCATTATGATTCATCAAGACTCCCGTGAGTATCTATCCTACGTCGAGAAGATCGGGCGACCCCGTATCATCTTGGTATCAGAGCGCGGTTTACTCGGTAGGATCTTATCCCTTTAAATTTCAGTTTATTACTTATTGTCCTATAGTCCATAAACCGAAAACACAAAAAAAAATACAAACCCTAGTTTCACATCTGCTATTTTCGTGAGTTTTATTATGTCTTGATCCATTAGAAATTTTGTTTACGTGCTGATCGTTCGTGTTTATTTGCGTAGCTTAATCTTTGTGTCCAATCCAAAATTCAAAAAAAAATCCGATCGCTACGGTGCGTGAACAGTACTACATTGCAAAAAAAATCTGATACTTTTATTTCATCAATTGAGACTAGCTATTGAATATTGCATCTAGGGCTGCTCTTGAGTATTCTACATCTTGCTGAATATTTGTGACCTATGCAAAATCAAAGAGACAATTAAACCTAGTTCGGCCCTTGAAAAAAAAAGAAGAAGAAGAAAAAAAGATAGCTAAAAAAAAGAGAGAGAAAAAAACATTGGCCGAATCTAGGATGAGCTCTTAGTCCATACATTCAGCTTGTGTATTTAATTCTTTTGAGCAATCTTGTGCCCTTACATTCATATCATTGCAATTGGCTAGCGTCTCTCCTAGTACTTGGTGCAAAACGAGCTATCTAATCTTTAATTTCAGATTGCCTCTAGTTAGCTCATTCCTTTGTTTGCATCGAGTCACATTGATCTTTGCGTGTGCGTTCATATACTTCACTTAAATCTTTTGGATCAGCACTTAGGCAAAGTATTCTAACTTGGATTATTACTTAATTTTACAACATCGAGAAATCAGATCGTGTAGGATAAATACTTCCGAACCAAACTCCACAAAATATCCTTTTGCCGTGCAATTGTGAGTCACTTTTAAATCCGCTTGATCATCACTTGTTATTATAGCCACCACCAAGTGTTAGTTTCTTTTGGCCTCAATCCACTTCGGAAAGGTAAGAACTTTACTTGGGAGAAGAAAAAGTGAGATAGAATGAACACATATTACCCATATATTTGTGGTTTTGGTGTTTTCCTTGTGCTACTAACCATGTCAGGTGGAGACGACAACATGGGAGAGGAGCATGGTCTGAATTCCCCGGTGACTCGTTTTCAATTCCATGCTTTGAGGGGAACTTTGCGCAATGAGTTCATCGCCACTACTTCGGCCTTGGAGGAGCAACTCAAGGCAAAGATCAACAATTCCACACAAGACATGCGCATTGAGATGAACCAACAAATGAGCGTGCTACGTACCAACATTGTGAACGATGTGGTGCGCGCACTTCGACCACAACAAGAGGAAGGCAGTGTTCATCGTGGGGGTGGCATCCCTCCGCGAGATGAGGAAGCAGGCGTTGCTCGAGGTGGCCAAGATGCACAGCAACAGCGAGACCGTGTGGTGGCAAACGCCATCCGTCCACCCTTCCCTGGGAGATGTGCAGGGTGCGGCTTTCATGGTCCGGGGAGGGGCCATGGACATGGAGGCCATGGAGGGGGAGCACTTCACTTTGACGACGATGACTTTCCGCACCATGACGACGGCTACCACCGCCGTAATCGTTACGGCGAAGATCGACCACACGAGGAGAAATTTGGTAAGCTCAAATTTACGAAGCCTTCATTTTCAGGTACACATGAGCCCGAAGAATACCTCACTTGGGAGCTCAAGGTGGACAACGTGTTCCACTTGCACAACTATTCTGAAGAGAAGAAAATCCATATGGCGGGACTAGAATTCAATGATTATGCCTTGGTTTGGTGGGAGCAAATGCAAAACCAAAGGATGAGGAATAATGAGCCACCCATCACTACATGGGAAGAGATGAAGTACCATATGAGAGCAAGGTTTGTACCTACACATTACAAACGTGACCTCTTTGATAAATTGCAGAATTTGAAGCAAGGGAGTTTCACAATTGAGAAGTACTACAAAGAAATGGAAATGGCTATGATAAGGGCTAATGTTTATGAACAAGAAGGGCGAACTTGTAACACCCCGGTCCAACATTGAACTGGAATGCTACTAATCTAACATCATAACAAAGCTAAGCTAAAATATTCAATAAAATTTCGGCAGAACCTCCTTTGTTTATTAACTAAAACTGGAGTTCTAACAGGTATAAATCAAAAGGTATGAATAACCATAAGCAAAGTAATTTTATCACTTAAGCAAAAACACCTAATATCTTAAGTAAAGCGCGGAAGCAATATAATAAGTTCTAATTCATTATTACATCTTAATCTGAAAGTCTTAATCAAATAACATTTGATCTAATCAACAAATAATATTATTGAGTTCGCTATCTCCTCCAAGGTGATTAATTTCGTGCAAGTGCAACTTTACTAATCCATCCTTATTCCCATGCATGCTGATCTCGTGAAGGTACCTAAAATAAACAAACAACAACAACAAAACAACAGCAAGAGTGAGTCCAAAGACTCAGCAAGTATGAACAGATTGTAGCATAACCATCCATATGCAACATTGCAACATAAAAGTAACTATGATATGCAATATGATCAAAAATCTCTTTTCTTTTCTCTTTCGCATTTTACCGGTAATGCGGAGTGAGCATCCGTCAATGCTCACCCGTGCCTGTACCATCATGTACAGGGACCAATTGCCCATACTCACAAGTATGGGGACCTTTAGCCCGTCATGAAATCAACATGACGGGGACCTCGACGCTTGGTCATCTCGTGACCAAGACTTCAATAATCAGCATGATGCATGTATGTGAATATCTCAATAACTAAATAAACTTGCATTCACATCATCTATGCATCATAAATTCTCACGAACATAATAGTTGCAATTGAACATAAGCAATAACGGCAATTCATTAATATATTCATGAGCATACACATTCATAACATTGTAGCAATCATCCACCAACATCAATCACAAACAATATGCACTATCAATTTAAAACCATGTATGTACTTGCCTTAACCACGAGAAAACGGAGAATATGTGGAAGGTGCAACCCCTAGAACCCGTCCTCCTCCTGAACAATAATTATAAATTTTTCTAAGACAACAGCAAGAGCCTTTAAATAACCATATCATCACCCCCAAACTACTCCAACCCATTTATCTAAATTAAATCTCTAATTTCCTCTCGCCATCCTCTCATCGCCACGGACGGTCATCTTTAAAATTGTAACTTCTGCTACACAGGTCCAATGGGCGTTCTCAGATTCTCTGGAAAGATAATTAAATTATCTAACTAAACTTATTTGGGAATCCTTCCAGATTCGGCAATCTACTACCCGATCCAACCAGTTTTCCACAGCCTGTATCTGTCTAGGGACAGCGCACTAAAAATGCCGTAACTTCCACCCCGAAAGTCGGAATTTGGACTTCTTGACCTTTCTGGAAAGCTAAGAAAATTATCTACAACTTTCCTAATATGAAGATCCTCTGATTCTCCCGTTTACTAATTTCTAAATTCGATCTACCGAAACCCGTCGGGAAAACATCCGAGATGCAAAACAGTCAATCTTGTAAAAATCATAACTTTTGGTACGTAAGTTCGATTGATGCGTTCTAGGACTCTATGGAGAGATAATTTCGTCCTCTACAATTCTCTAGGAGAAGTCCAGATCTGATTCCCCACAGAACTATCCCAAAACTGCCATCTAAACCGAACTGTTCTAGCTGTCCAGATCTACGACAATGCTACCACCACTAATTTATTAATCTAATTGGGGAAAACATGGATTACCCTTGATGAACGATGAAGAACACGACGAACACGAAGATCCTCCCACGAATTCTTCCTCTCTTCTTCCTCCTCCTTTTCTCCTCTTGTTCTTCCTTTCCTCCGGATCCAATCGTCTTGCACGGGCGATCTCCTTCCTCCACTTGATTGGGTAGCAACCGGGATCTTCCTTGCCAACAATGGAGGGGGAAAGATCTGTTTGGAGAGGAGGTGGCGCAAGGGACAGGGAGGAGAGGGGGCGCAAGAGGTAGGGAGGGAGGGTGCAAGAAGGGAAATAGGGGGCGCAAGGGGTGGCAAGGGGCGGCTA